>OZ038490.1:34099503-34774503 GCA_964036315.1 Acanthosepion esculentum
CAATATATATATACCAATATATATATATATGTATACCAATATATATATACCAATATATATATATATATATATATATACCAATATATATATACCAATATATATATATACCAAAATATATATATATATATATACCAAAATATATATATATACCAATATATATATATATACCAATATATATATATATATATATATATATATATACCAATATATATACCAATATATATATATATATACCAATAAATATATATATACCAATATATATATATATATATATAACAATATATATACCAAAATATATATAACAATGAGGCAGGATCGAGGCGATCTGAAATATCAAATATAAATACATTTAAATAAATATTGTCACAAAATCTATCAATTTTTTTCTTTTAATTTGCAACTTTTCAGATGTTTTATCCATATTATATAATATATATATACCAAAATATATATATATATATACACCAATATATATATATATATACCAAAATACATATATATATACCAATATATTCGTGGTCTGAAGTGCTTAATCTATAGTAGTATGAAGAAAAAAGTTTATTTCCGGCTGTCGTGTCTATTTTACAACACTGTGAATGTAGGAATTTATCATCTTTTAGAGGCTAATGTGTGGATTAAGAAACTCTAGGATGTAAGAATTTAGGGTTCAGTTTTGAAAATTTTTGTATTTATGTTTCAAATTGATAAAATGTTTTATCATGAAAAATCTTTATGTTATTTAAGTGAAAATACGAAACGATTTTTTAATTATTAATTCATTTTTTTTAACCCTTTTAGAATTTTCGAATCTTTTGTTAAAAATTTTGTTTTACTTGCGCCAGCGGGACACCCCAAAACTAGTATAGGAAATTTTAGCGTCTTTTTTTGCAGCGAAATACACATTGATTTGGAAATTCTTGGTATTCTGGTTTTAATGAAACCTTCAGGACTTATTCATAAATTAATTAAAATATTTTCTAAATGTTTCTTTTTAGAAAATCTTGATAAAACATCTTTGCATCCTTCACTCCCTCAGTCACTTATTTTATTTTATGGAATTTCGAGAAATTAATTTTTGTGGCGCTAAATGTTTATTTTAGAACTCATGGAACAATTTAAATCATCATCATTATTTTTTGTAAAACAGGACCCCAATTACTAAAAATCTGCTCTGAATCGTAAAATAAAAAATGCAATAAAATTAACACATTATTTAATTAGAAAAGCTTTTAACTGCTTTTATGAATAAGATATATTATAGACATTATATTGTCTTAATATAAAAAACTTTTTTCGATGAATAATTAATTTTTACAAGAACTGTTTTCATATTTTAAAAATTTTAGTTATAGCAATTTATAAAATTTTAAATCTTTTAAAAATCAATATTAATTTGTACTAGTTAGGTGATATTATCATTAAGTAAAAACTATATTTACTATACATGGAAAAGCTTACCACAATTCAGCGACCATCAGCATTTTTAAAATAATTTTCAATGTTTTGTGTGTGCATAAACGTGCCGATTTTTGTAACCACATTATGGTAAAACATTAGATTGCGTTGAATATTTTTTCAAAATCTTAAGATTACTGGGTAGTTAAAAATTATATATAAAAGGCTTCTTCAAGAAAAAAATTGAATAAACTTCCGCCTGCTAATAGAGCGGTCAACACCTGTTAAAAAGTCCATTTCTGCGATATTTTAAACTAAAGGTAAGTAATATTTGTTTCAAATCAGATTATTAATTAAACTTTAAATCACTTAATATTCCTCAAATACAATTTCAGAAAAGTATATTTTATTTTTGAAAGATTTTTTTAATAAAAAGAATTACAGTATTAAAGATGGTTAAAATTGGTATAGGATCAAATTAAAATAGTTTTGAAATACAGCAAAGTAAATATTCCTTCATGGAAATATTAATTTAATCTATTAGCTTGAAATTAAAACTAAAATAAAAGCTTCAAGACAAAAATACCCTTTAAACCTTAGGTATTGTGTTTCTTTAGATGTTGTAAAATAATAATAATGAAAATTATAAATAAAATAAAACAATAACAGAAAACCGTAGTATAAGATAAATTAAATAAAAATAATAAAAATACTCCCAGCATGCAACAAAAAACTGTTCCTGCTGGAAATATGGAGATCCCGCCAAAAGACCTGAAATTCAATCTTCTTCTTGGTTCGAGCAACACGTGTCCAACTTCTCTCTGTGATACGGCTTCTAATATTACGGAGTAAATTTCTCCCTTTTATCACATGTACCATAAAACAATTGTAACCTAAAAAAATTAAAATTAATCTAATTTGCATGTTAATCACCTTGCATCATAATAACATGGAAGACATGGTATATTTTTAAGAGCGATGGTAAATATTAAGTTAAATTTCTATGCGGATACATTTTCTGCCGGTAATTTGATCAGGTCGGCGGTTGAACCGGGATCCATCGCCCGAGACGCAGAGATGAAAAAAAATAGCTAAATATTCTTCTCTTGCTGATAGTTTTTTGTTACTCCTGTGGCAGTGGAGGCTTCAGGGGTTATTGGCCCTCGTTCGATGGCGTTACTTCGGAGATTGCGTCTCGATTAAGGAACGAGCCTCGCGAAATGGAGTGGCTCTTGCAGCGTGTCTCATTGGCGATGGTTCGAGGTAATGCTTTCTCCATCATAGCGGCTGACAGAGGATAGAAAAAATTGTTTATAGTTACGTTATTTTGGAATTGTCATCAATGGTCGACTGAACTTGCTTTATTTCAATGACTTTTGTTTTGTTATTATTAGTTACTTTGTTCAATATTTTTAATTTAATTGACATTATGAGATAAAATTCCAGTGGCTTAGCTTGTGTTTTTGCCGCCCGGTCGTGAAATTTACCGCCCCTCCTCAGAAGGAATACAATACAATTCACTTTTTTTTTTACCCCTTATCAATTTTTATCCATTTCTCAGAATCTAATGCCTGTGTGATACCTGTCTTTTTTCCGTGGTTCTGTTAACGTGGTATTTATAACCCCTCACTGATAAATTATGAAATAAAAGTACAATTGTGTTTTTTTGTTTTTTTAAATAAAACTGGGGATAGGTAAAAAAAAAAAAACGAAGACGTTACTTCATTTTTATCTAAATCAGAAAAACTTTTTATGATATTAAAAGAAAGATAACTTTTATTTTTGTTTATATACCCTCTGTCTTATTTAAAAAGAAAAGCAAAAAAACACTTTGTACTTTTAATTCATAATTTATCGTGTTTTTTTTTAATATTTATGTGGTGATAAAGAAGGAACTCTTTAACCCCTTTTTCTACTTCTCGGGAACAAGTTGTTCCCCTTTGACTTTGTACCCTTTTGATCAGCCATTTTACTGCGACTACCTCTCTGTGTGGATCTAGTTGAATAAGGCTTCTTTAAGCGAACCTGACTCTGAATTCCTCAATCACTTCTCATTACAATTTGTTCAACTAAGATCTGCAACATGGAAAAATACCTTAAGCCGGAACGACTGGATGTAAATCCCTCGAAATTAGACGCAGCAGATACGTGGCGACACTGGAAAAAATCCTTCCATATTTTTCTCGAAGCAGTCTGCGGAACTCAACAACCAACCCCAGTAACGGATGAACATAAGTTGAGTCTACTGATAAATCTCGTCTCTCCGGCCATTTATAAATACATCTCGGACATTAGCAATTACGAATCAGCCATGAACGTTCTGGAGGAAGTTTTCGTGCAGCCCAAGAATATTATCTTCTGCCGACACCTGTTGGCGACTCGCAAACAACGCGCCGATGAAAATGTAGACGAGTATCTACAATCGTTAAAGGGACTGGCGAAAGACTGTGACTTCAGGGCTGTTACGACCATTCAGGCGAGAGATGAATACATCCGAGACGCCTTTGTAAATGGAATTACATCCGACCCTATCAGACAGAGGCTCCTAGAGAACAAAATTCTGGACCTACATACAGCGTACGAACAAGCCCGAGCATTAGAAATGGCCCAGAAGCAACTAGCTTCGTACGCTCGACCGGACTCCCTCACCGCTTCTGTCTCTACTACTAGGACAGAAGAAACGGATAATGGTCAGCTCCAACAGCCCGCGCGTGACGAACTACCCACTGTAGGCGCCCTCTCCGGACAGAAATGTTTCTTCTGTGGAAACCAGAGGCACGATAGGTCCAGATGCCCAGCCAGAAACTCAACTTGCAGACATTGTAAGAAGAGGGGACATTTCGCTCATGTCTGCAGGTCTCCTACTGCAGCGGCTATCAACTACGGTGAGTCTCTTCTTGCTTCATTTACTTCTCCAAACTTCTCAGGGACACCCTCTCGTTCGTCCATGTGTGGTGAAATCAAAGGCGAGCCTGTTAGAATACTCATTGATACTGGAAGCTCGGAAAATTTTATTCATCCTGATAAAATTAAAAAACTTGGATTGGCTGTCACGCCTAGTTCTGACAGAATTTTGATGGCTAACAGTTCTCATTCGTCCACTACTCTCGGGCACTGTGTAGTATCTCTCCGCCTGAGTGGTAGGGAGTACAGGGATGTCAAACTATCGGTGATGGCCGACCTATGCTGTAACGTCATTCTCGGACTTAGCTTCCTATCCGAACATTCTTCCTTAGAAATACCTTTCGGGGGGCCGCTTCCACCCTCACCGTTTGTAAATTGACCGCCATTAAAAATGTACCCTACCCCTCTCTGTTTGCAAATCTAATCCCAGATTGTCATCCAATAGCGGTTAAATCCAGGAGACATAGCCTACCTGACACGAAATTCATTCAGTCAGAAATATCCCGTATGCGAAAGGAAGGAATTATAGAGCTTTCTCATTCCCCGTGGCGAGCCCAAACGCTTGTAGTATTTCCTGAAAATCAGAAGAAGAGACTTGTTGTAGATTACTCCCAGACCATAAACCGGTTCACTCTACTAGATGCTTATCCTCTTCCTCGGATAGAAGACATGGTAAACGAGATTGCCAGTTATCAAGTATTTAGTACTCTTGATTTAACCAGTGCCTATCACCAGGTCGCTATCAAGCCTGAAGAGCGTAAATACACTGCGTTCGAAGCTGCGGGATCTCTACACCAATTCTGCCGAATCCCGTTTGGAGTAATTAATGGCGTTGCAAGTTTCCAACGATTCATGGATGATATCATCAGGCGAGAAGACCTCAAAGGAACCTACGCCTATATTGACAACGTCACCACTATGATCATAGACGCGGAGGTAGGTAAAAGAATGCAATGTGTTTTTAAATTATTTTGTTTTACGTAATGAAATTATTATTAGCAAAGTAGACTAAGGATTAAAAGTCCAATAAAATTAATTTCACTTTTAAAAATTGAAATAAATGTTATCATACTTATAATTCTTAGTCTATTTTGCTAAATAAAACTTCAACTATCTAAACAAAAAATAAAACATTGCATTGCTTTACTACCGCGAAAACTTGTAAATTGAAAAATAAAAAAATGCCCATTTTTGGACTTTAAATAAAGTTTCTGCACTTAAAAAAATATATATACTAATTTTCAATTTTCTTTTAAATTTCAGTTCGGCATTTCTGGAAAAAATTGGAATGCTAGTGATATCCTTAAAGCATTTGAATTATTTCGATTTATTTATCTATCTATTTTATAATTTATGAAAGGTAACGATTTTATATCTGTATTATTAAAGCTAGGCCTATGATAAGATTATAAAAAAAACAACAATTGGTTCACTTATTTATTTAATTTGTTTTCACTAACAGTTCACAGACATGAAAAATCAAAATCAAAGAACAGACGCCGAAGTCTTGACTTCTCACATTGGTGTGAAAAATGTGGATTCACTAAATTCACTTAACCCAACCACACAGCAACCCCTTTAAAAAATATTCAAATTTTTTTCACATCTTTTGCTCAGGTATTGTAAGTGGGGATTATCTCCACCAGCTGACAACGTGATTTGGAAACAATTTTTATTTATTGCTGGTTGGCTGGCTTTAGCTAGCCATATCAAGGACAAATTGGCTTCATTTGAATTTTATAATCAATATGTTCATTATCATAGAGGAAAATATTAAATTAAATATACATTTTCTTATATGTATCAGATTGCATCATATACATATCACATTGCATCATACACATTTTCTTATATGTATTGCATTGCATCATATGCATTTTCTTATATGTATCACATTTCATCATACACATTTTCTTATATATATTGCATTGCATCATGCACATTTTCTTATATGCATCATATACATTTTCTTATATGTATCGAATTGCATCATACACATTTTCTGATATGTATTACATTGCATCATATATATTTTCTTATATGCATCGCATTGCATCATATATCGCATCGCATCATTTACATTTTCTTATATATATCGCATTGCATCATTTACACATCGCATCAAACCAATTTTCTTATATATATCTCATTGCATCATATATATATCGCATTGCATCATATACATTTTCTTATATGTATCACATTGCATCATACATATTTTCTAATATATCTTGCATTGCAAAATATACATTTTCTTATATGTATCGCATTGCATCATACACATTTTCTTATATATCTCGCATTGCATCTTTTACACATCGCATTGCATCATACACATTTTTTATATATATCACATTGCATCATATATCGCATTGCATCATTTACATTTTCTCATATGTATCGCATTGCATCATTTACTCATCGCATCATACCCATTTTCTTATATATATATATATCTCATAGCATCATATACATATAGCATTGCATCATATACATTTTCTTATATGTATCGCATTGCATCATACATATTTCCTTATATATCTCGCATTGCATCAAACATATGTTACAGACTGGCGAATGTATTTTAAGGTATCAGAAGGGTTAATGAAGTTGATGTTTTTAGACATTCATCCACAACAAATTAAGAAACAGGAATATTGAAGGCAAATCATTCAAGAGAAATCAAAGTGAAAACAACATAATTAAAAGTTTAACAATAACATTGATTTATATAAAATTAATATACACAATTAAGTCAGATATTGTTGGACATGTGTGAATAGTTGAATTGAATTATGTAACGTATTTATGCCAAGTTTCAGTGTGAAACTGTCATTAAGGTTTGTGTGTGAAATTAAACAAAGTGTTTGGTCGTGTACAAAAATGTCTTTTGTGAGAGTTCAGTCAATAGTGTGTATGCGCATGTTTGTCTAAATTAATGTCCAAAGTTGGTAAGAGTTGTGTACCTTTAGTTGTTTTGGTGTTCGATTGGATGTTTACATATACTTATACAGTAGTACGTTATTCCACTTTCTTTAGTATTGTAAGCATTTGTTCCTGGGAGAGCGAAATGCTGTTTGTTGAGTCAGGGAAGTTTGCGCAGGACAAGTGTACTTGGTCAAAGTTTTGACTAGGGCGGATTAGTTTGGCATCTCTCCAGGCTGAATTCTGACTCGTTCGAATCGATTCGGACGCATCTATTTATTACGTTTTGGGTCTAAAAATCGGCTCAAAATGTTAGGCGCGAAAAGATATTTTCGCTTAAACGTGCTACAGTTTTAGGTCTGAGCCAATGAAAAGTCTAGTTTGCTGAAACTAAGATGCTGATTGGTTAATAGGTAATTATTTGTGTAAAGTGCATTATTCCGGAGGGGTGAAAGATTGGTATGGACTATTCCGTCACATGTCCACTGAATCCTTAGGTTAAGAATAAGATTATTTAAGCGTAAACTTGACTCTTCAGTAACAAAAAAAAAATATTGATGTCTTTTATTTATAATTGAAATTTTCAGAAAAAAATTAGATTTTCATACATGTGGTTAGTTTTTCCAATTCTTACAGTTCTTCAGTTGATGACTTTAAGAAATCACATATGTGAAAAAAAATTACAAATTTAATTTGGAACATTTAAAAAAAATCATCTCTAGTTCAAATGAGGAGATAAATGAATTCGGCCAAGCAGAAGAAATTATTAATCTTGATGAATTTAATAGCTTGGAAGCTTGAAAAAAAACAAAAGGACAAAGTGGAATCATTTTTTTTTTCAAATTCAATATAATGCATAGTTTGATGTGATGTGTAGTTTTGGTTTGTAACAAAATGTGCAAGCGGGAGCAAATTTCAAGACAAATTTCACTGCTTTCCTTCCACGGAGAAAATAAAAAATGGCGAAAATAAACTATTTTTTTTAGCATTGAAAAAAATTTACAAAGTCAAATTCAAGTATTCTGCTCATAAGCGATAAACTTTTAAAGAAACAATGAAGATATTTTCGTTGTATAGTGCGTAAAAAAATCTTTGTAACTAAATGTAAGGAAGTTCAGAATATAAAGAAAGATTAACCTTTTTGTTGGCTTTTAAAAACGTTTACACTTTTGTGAAATAAAACATTTATAAACAGCCATTTAGAATAAAAATGTTATTTTGTGGTTGAAAAGGAAAAGTTCGACTAAAATGAAGAAATAGTAACAAAAACAAAAAGAAAAATCTAACTTACATGTTTGAAGATAAACAGTATTCATGATGGAGAGCTTTGTGAAGTCAATATTTTAGATTTGTTTATGATTGATGTTCTTAAAATTCCTGTTCCGTTGTTAAAGGAACGACATAAAAGAAGTGTTAATTAAAAATGTATTTAAAATAAATGTTACTTTCTTGAAATTTGGGACTATTGTGTGAAAAGCAAAGTTTTTGAGACTAAAATAACACGAAATACAACATTGTGTTCTGTTGATAGAAAAAATGTTCTTTTTGTTTCAACTCTTTGTGGCAATCTGCTTCTTTTTTCGTTGCGAGGTGAAAAGAGAGAAAGAAAGAGACAAACCCTGTTACGCCCAGAAAATTACTCTTATGTGTCTCCAAATAAAATTAATTATATACTAATTAATTATAATGTATGTATATGTGTGTGTGTGTGTGTGTGCGTGTTTGTTTCTGTTGCTAGGTGAGCAGTTGTGTTGTCCTTTAGTTCAATTTTTTAGGCTGGAACAAAATGTTAATAAAAAAATTAAATCTAAGTTAATTTCTTGAAAGCTTGAATTATTAAGTGAAAATCTAAGCTTTTAAAACTAAAATAACAAGAATTCCAACAGTGGGAGATGTTTTAATGGGAAATGTGTTACTCTGTGTCTCTGCCCCATTTTACTTTGGGAGTTGAAAGGAGGAAACGAAAGACAAAAAAGATGTTGTAAATGCTACAGTACATTTTAATTTTTATGTGTCTGCAAATAAGATTGTCATGAAGTGTGTATGTGTGTGTGTGTGTGTGTGTGTGTGTGTGTGTGTGTGTGTGTGTGTGTGTGCATTTTCATCGCTCGATCATGTTGTTCTTAAAGTCCAAATGATTAGATTGGAACAAAAAAATGTATGCCGAATACAAATGCCTTTGTTAATCTAAGTTTAATTATCCCGAGCTGATTCACTCTGGTGACAGGTTATTTTATTTTTACACAAAAATATTGAGGCTCATGTGTCGGATTTTACTTATTCACAAATGAATGGAATTGTTTTAGAAATGTACTTTTTTTAGAAAATGTTAGCAAAAATATTTTTTACATGTGCTTCACCCCACTTACTTAATTTCATGAAAACTCGATAAATTCAGTGTGATAATTTTTAATGATTATATTAGTTAAAAGCAGTAATCTTTGGAGAATTTAATCATCATTTTTGTTTTTGTAAACTTGGACCTCGTCTTACCGAAAATCTACCACAAGGTATGCGTAACTCTTAGCTCGCTCCAAGAATTCCGCCACATTGATTATACAACTAGGGGAGGACTTCCAACAAGAGGGCGATTCCCCAGCCTCAGAATTTTTCCCATTTTTGTCATTATGTGAGGTACTATTGGCCTCCATTTTTCTTTCATTTTGGCCATTATTGGACTTCATAATTTCAGAAATTTGGTTATTATTGGCCTCAGTAATTTTAGAAACTTGGCCATTATTGGCCACCATAATATTAGAAACTTGACCATTATTGGCCTTAGTAGGTTTTGCGGGTGTAATTTCCACTTCTGTAATTGGAGAAGCGGCTGGTAGCTTAGGATACTCATCTATATCGTCTTTGTCAGGTGTTTTTTTACTTAATTGAAAATAAGTGCTTTTTAACTGTCCTTTTTAGGTCAGGGATAACTGCTTTTTTTCTTTTTAATGGGGAATGACGAAGAACTTTTTTCTTCACTACTTTTCCTAAAAATTACAAAGGGAGGGGAGGCAAGGGGAGGAGTGGTAACAAAATTTTTTCGCCTATAGACGGTGTGTGCGAGGGGGAAACTAAACAAATAAGATTCGCTTAGTAGCGAAAAATAAAACTAATTAAAGAAATAGGGAGAAAACAATATTCGCCCGAAAGCGAGGCAGGAAATAAATTCACAAACAAAAATAAAAAGGTTTTACAATTGAATACAAATGACAAAGGACAAACAATTAAAACAAGGTTTACGTAAAAGCAAGACAAAAAAAATTACAGACTAATAAATAAAGGACAAATTTCGCCTAAAGGCGAAAAATAAATATATTTAAAACACTAAAAACGAAACAGACAATAAAACGCTAGCCAAAGAAAAAATGTAAACAAAAAAAATACGAAACTTTCAAAAATAGCCGAGGCTATTTACAAAACCAAAATGGCTGACGCTAAGAATTTAACGAGTTACACAAAATAAACAAAGGAAAAGAAATGCACAATTTAGACAATAACAAGGGATAATACAAAGATTAGAACAATATTTGGCACGGAAAAATAATTAAAAACTGTAAATAAGAAAAACTAACGGCTATTAACAGAATTTTAAAAAAATAACGAGATATTAATCGTTAGTCACAAACAAAAAACTAGAATAAAAGAGAAAGAGCAAAAAAAATTAAGGAGGTAAAAATAAAATTAAAAATAGGATGGGGGTAAAAAAAATGAAGAGAAAAATCAAAACTTTTTTTTTTCAAAACAGTCGTAAAAGCAGTAAATAATAAAAAACGAACTCAACCAAAGTTAATGTTCAGTAAACAGTTCCAAAAACAGACGGGCAGCAAAGTAGAAATCAAAAACGAGGTTCAAAATATTTGGCACGGAAAAAAATTAAAAACAGTAAACAAGAAAAACTAACGGCTATTAACAAAATGAATTTAAAGAAATAACGAGAGATTAATTGTTAGTCACAAACAAAAAACAAGGACAGTAGTTACAACAATACAGAGAACGAAGATAAATTAAAATAGAAAATTTAAAAGAGAAAATAAGGAGAAAGAAAACTCAAAAAGGAAAAAACTAGAATAAAAGATAAAGAGCAAAAATAATTAAAGAGGCAAAAACAAAATTAAAAAGGGGGGGGTAAAAAAATGAAAAGAAAAATCAAAACCTTTTTTTTTCAAAACAGTCGTAAAAGCAGTAAATAATAATAAAAAAAGAAACTAAAGTTAATGTTCAGTAAACAGTTCCAGAAACAGACGGGCAGCAAAGTAGGAATCAAAAACGAGGTTCAAAAACACAAGTGTAAATATCCAAAACACTGTCAAGCAGCAGTCTGAAAATGTAAAAAGGAAAGTCAAAACGGGACCATTACTGGTGCTACGATATTTAACAACCCCCCCACCTCCACACACACACGGGTTGAATGTGGCACAAGGCTCGGCCAAAAATATGCCCATTTACAACCCGTATACACGAGTTTAGGGACTGTCCACCTCCCAGACGAAACTTTGCCCTGCGGCAAAGCCTCGTCCGTGTTCCTCTCTGCCAAACAGAGAGTTCGACAGCAGAGCATTACTGGTGCTACAATATTTATTGTTGAAAAAATACAACAAATGTGACACAAGACTAAAAACGGGGTGGGGGAAAAGGACGGTCATCATTTGTCTTAAATTTAAACTTAGCTAGCCACAACCACTGACCCAATCAAACCAAAACAATATTCCTACCACCAAAACAACACATTCGTACTTACCTTTCTTACTACACCCACCAAAGCAAATTTTGGATTTTAATTTATCCCACCAGGCATTCCCTAAAACCGCCCTCGTCAATTCCCTCTGTATCATTAGTAAATGCTGCTCACCAAATAGTGAGCAATTTAATTTCCAGTACCCAGCCAACCTAACCTTAGGATTATCTAAGTTTACACCGACCCGGACAAGCCTATGATCCGTATAAACTATATAATGAAAGCTTGGACACCGTAAGAGCCCTACATCGACTCTCTTAACTAAAACTCGGTCGAGGTAGCTCGCAAGCGACCCAGGATCCAAGTTGCTACTATTTGTCCAAGTCCATGCTACCTCCCGATGGTGCTCATTCCGGTACTTATCGACAAGATCAAACCCGCCGATAAAGTCCCGAAATGGTTTCACATCAGGATTATTAGTACCCTGTTTTTGCCCTATACGATCTATATCGGGGTCAAAGACGGCATTCCAATCTCCCGCTAAAACTACTCGACGAGATGTCGTCAAGTACGGCTCGATCTGCCGAAACAAAGCAGGTCGCTCAGAATGGTTATTGGGAGCATAAACCCCAATGAGTCGAAGAGCCTTATCCTTTATGGTAACATCCAGCACACAAAGCCTGTCCGACGGATCTGCGAAGACAAGAGTACATGCAGCCTTCAAAGACTTCCTTACCAGCCAAGAGACACCCCTCGAACGACCATAAAAACATGCTGAATAAAGCGAGAACCCCTTAGTATGTCCTCACGGTCATGAGAAGAAAACCGGGTCTCTTGCGCACAACAAACATCCACCGCGAGGCGCTGAAGGTAACGAGAGAACCTCGCCCTGCGAGACTCGGACCTCAGGCCCCGCACATTTATACTTGCTAACCAGAGTGCCATGATGAAAACTGATTAGTATTACTGATTTAAACATGGTCGGGGTAAGGATACCAACAGCCTCTCCCATAGACCCATGGCCCACCTCAGTCTTGATGGTACCGTCTTGGGAGATTCCGCCGATATCCCAGGACAAAATTGTTTTAATGATTTCAATTTTTGGTTTTGGACGATTGCTATGGGCAAGGTCATCTTGTTGGACATGATGGCCTCATCCAACATCGCCCAAATTTGTTTGGCTCCGGGTCCGGTTCGTATGACAGTAAGAACCCTTTGGGCCAGAGGGAAATTGTCTGGTACTTCCACATCTTAGTCTGCAAACTGCTTGATGGAAAGTAGGTATCGTAGGTCCTTTATGCAATTTCCATAGTATCTTGCCCTTTCTGCCTGGGCTGGAGAGATGCGGCAAACATCCTCACCCAAATTATATATTGTTTTTTTTTTTACTTTTTTTGTCTTTAAGCTCCTGAGTGGGGCTTCTGTTGCGTTTGGAGGATGGTGGAGGCATTTCAGTTATCTTCATGGGAGAAGGACTGGGTGTATGTTGAGGGGTGTGTGAGGGTCTTTTTTTAATGGGCGAAGGGCTGGGAGTGTGGAGAGGGTTATGGAAAGATTTGTGTTTGTACGGGCTGGGATCTCTACTGAGGTGAATTGATTTGGATGAAGATGTCAGGGGAGCTGGACGCTTCTTGGGTGAAGGGGAGGACCGGGTAGAGGATGTTGAAGGAGTAGGGTCTAATTGTTTTTTTTAGTGTCTAGTTTTTTTAAAGTTCTTTTATCTTTTCAGTTTTCTCGTGCCCGGGATCGTATTTCTGTTGCTTTTCTTTGAATGTCAGTTGAGAGGCTGGGGGCATCGCCCTTAACGTTGCTAGAGGGAGTGGGACTGTCCGTGCCTTTGGTCCTTGGGGCTCCAGGGGACTGAGGACCCGCTGTCTGGCGCTCCCCTCTGGCTTTACCAGCAACTAGCCAAAATTCCCCTTCTCCCTTCTCCGCAACTGCACTAGCAGCAGGCGAAGGCTCTTTGGGGAATATGATCTTTTGGCCAACCGAAGGATTATCCCTACCGGTCCCAGATGCTGGCATGCCCATTACAGGCGAGGCAGTAGGTACAGACGCGGTCAGAGGGGGATTTTGGTCACCAGGAGATTGAATACCAGAGGCTTTCTTCTCTGGGCAGGAAGAGGAGAGGTGACCAGGCTCTCCACACTTCCAGCATACCGGTTTACGGCCGGTCACAATGACCGGCAACTTCAATTTCCCTACCACCAGACAGTTGGGGATGGAGCGGAAGGCCTGTTCGTCGAGTCGAATATCAAAGCTCCACCCCCCCCCCCCGTTCAGGCTATCGCAGGAAGCTCCCAGTATTTCGCCGTACTGGGACAAGTAAGCCGCGAGATGTTCCCCGAGAGCCTGAGGAGAGATTGCTACTCTGGTCCTTCTGCGGCCTTCATATTCCGTGCGTATACGTCCAACATGAAAAACTTTAGATTTTTGGCCATTATTGACCTCCATATATTTAGCACTTTGGCCATTATTGGCCTCCTTATTTTTAGAAGCTTGGCCATAATTGGCCTTATTAGATTTTTGGGGTGTAGTTTCTACGAGTATAGTAGCAGAAGTGGCTGGCAAGACAGGATATTCATCCATATCATCTTTGTCAGGGGGCTTTTTCTTGATCGCAAATAAATGCTTCTTAACAGATCGTTTTAGGTCAGGGATGATAGGTTTTTTCTTTTTAATGAGAAAAGACGATGAACTTTTTTTTCTTTTCCATTTCTCAACAGGAAAACAAAGGGAGTTGGAGGGGAGGGAATGGGAGGCAAGGAGGAAGGCAAGGGAGAAGGGGAGGTATGGTAAAAAAAACAACAACAAAATCCGCCTATAGACGGTGTGTGCGAGGGGGAAACTAAACAAATAAGATTCGCTTAGTAGCGAAAAATAAAACTAATTAAAGAAATAGGGAGAAAAAAAATTCGCCCGAAAGCGAGGCAGGAAATAAATTCACAAACAAAAATAAAAAGGTTTTACAATTGAATACAAATGACAAAGGACAAACAAATAAAACAAGTTTTACGCAAAAGCAAGACAAAAAAAATTACAGACTAATAAATAAAGGACAAATTTCGCCTAAAGGCGAAAAATAAATATATTTAAAACACTAAAAACGAAACAGACAATAAAACGCTAGCCAAAGAAAAAATGTAAACAAAAAAAATACGAAACTTTCAAAAATAGCCGAGGCTATTTACAAAACCAAAATGGCTGACGCTAAGAATTTAACGAGTTACACAAAATAAACAAAGGAAAAGAAATGCACAATTTAGACAATAACAAGGGATAATACAAAGATTAGAACAATATTTGGCACGGAAAAATAATTAAAAACTGTAAATAAGAAAAACTAACGGCTATTAACAGAATTTTAAAAAAATAACGAGATATTAATCGTTAGTCACAAACAAAAAACTAGAATAAAAGAGAAAGAGCAAAAAAAATTAAGGAGGTAAAAATAAAATTAAAAATAGGATGGGGGTAAAAAAAATGAAGAGAAAAATCAAAACTTTTTTTTTTCAAAACAGTCGTAAAAGCAGTAAATAATAAAAAACGAACTCAACCAAAGTTAATGTTCAGTAAACAGTTCCAAAAACAGACGGGCAGCAAAGTAGAAATCAAAAACGAGGTTCAAAAACACAAGTGTAATTATCCAAAACACTGTCAAGCAGCAGTCTGAAAATGTAAAAAGGAAAGTCAAACCGGTACTATTACTGCTGCTACGATATTTGTCTGTCCTGCTGTTTCCCCATAGCTGAGGGAAGAAGAGATGGTTTTATACCTTTCCCTAGTGAATAAACTAAACTCAACTTCAATTCGGACTCTGCCCTCCGATTCTTCTGTCTGAGCCGCAATCCACCGTGCCTCAAAGGATAACATAGGTGGCGTGTAGAAGTGTAGTACATCACATCTAATAGACTTATTTTCAATAAGTTACAAATCATTAGCAAATTATAGTTGATCCTCACCGTGTGTCCTTCTAGTAAGGCCATTAACATAATTTTGACTTGATAATGTTATCATAATGATATTAATAGGACGATGCTGTGGGTTTTTGTAGGTTACACTATGAATTGAAATTATGTATATGTATTAAATGTGAGCTGAACTAAATGGTGGAATCATTACAAATATTATAATCAAGTATTAGGCGGCAGGAAATATGATTGAATCGAGATTCTTCATCAGGACCAACAAAGTAGCAGATTCTTTGGATTTTGTAAAGAAACTCTATATATATAGCAGAAGCACCAGACCAGATGTGGCTGCAATATTTGATGCACGGACGAGTGGTGGACTCATGAAGGTGGACTCATATATTATGGAGAGAAAAACTGTCTAACACGCCATAGTGAACTGACTTAGCAATTGATTCAATCTGATCGTTCTACTTCATGTCAATGGAAAACGTGAAATCAAGAAGGTACAGTAAGTTGCTCTTCTGAAAGTTAGTATCGGCCATGTTGATGAAAAGGTAAAAGGTTTTTTAAGATGATTCACGCGGAGCACTTTCGTTTTGGTGGCTTCGAAGTTAACCATTTCTTACGCCAGTTAACAATTGATTTGAGGTCATTTTTTATTTTTGTATGTCATCGAACTGATCAGACTAGACTGATACAGTACTAAATAGTTGTGTCATTAGAATTAATACCGAGTTGGGAACTGGTGATATCGGGAATGTCATTGATTAAAATAAGGAAAGTAGGTCCAAGAATAGAGACATGAGGACACCGGCATTAATGCAAAAAGACCTAGAAGAGTGGCCGTCCAAGATCCTATTCACTGCGTGGTTTGATAAGAAAGATTGAATCAAATCAAAGAAACAGCCAGAATCATCATAACAGTTCGACTTGTGAAGGAGATCTGTATGGCAAATACCTTCGAGATATCCAAAGTAACAGCTCGAGCTTTGTCATTCTTAGCTAAAGCTTGACAGATACTTTCAGCAATAACTGGTTGACCAAGAGAAGCAAAGGCCATTTTGTTTGTCTGAGAAAAGGTAGGTGAGATGCTTAATCAAAAGGCAGGTGAGATGTTTTGTACTTTGAAAAAATAGGTAAAGACTAATAGTTCGAAGGATCAGGTGGTTTCTAAAAACAGGAACTACAGAAGAGGATTCCCACAATCTGGAAAGCAAGAAGCAGCAAAATGTCTATTGTAGAGCTCGAAGAGAACAGAGGCCAGTTCATGAGAACAATTCAGTTCAGGACAATTGCAAGGATACTATTGATTCTACATAATTTATAAGGATCAAGTTTAGAGATAATAACGGAAGCCATAGATATAGTATATCACAGAGTGGAGACTCATCTCTACGTGTAAAGTCAGACAAAGGTACTCCCAATGAGTCGAGAGATGATAACACTTGAAATTGATTAAAAATTGGGAGGATTGAGGACTTATCCTTATTTTACACACTCTTAAAGAGCTGCCAGTATTCACTAGAACCAAACTTATAAGAGGTTATACGATGCTTCAAACTATCAACAAAGAATAGCTTATCCTCTTTGAGGACATGTTTACAATTATTATGACACAAAGATGTATATGTTGTGATCAGAGCTATCAAATTGGTAAAGCCGGAAAAGGTGATACATGGACTATAGCAGCTGAACAGTGTTTGCTATTTATAGATAATGTAATCATGTGACAGGATCGCAGCAAATTGGAGGGAAACTTGACTTGGTCACGCGCTACAAAATATTTGTACGTGGCTTGCAATGCCCACTTGTGTGTTTATTGACCAATTAGAAGCTGATATTTCCTGAAAATATTTACTAAGCTGAGTAGGCTCTCTGATCCACTCTTTTGCATAAAAATGTACAAAAGCAGCGGGATGCTACAAGCGCACTCATTTCCCCACTCTATGGGGTCAATGGATATATACGTGATACATATAAATATTTACAATTGTTTCTGCATTTTTCTCATTTTTGTTTTGTTAATATCTCAATTTCTTTTTCATATATATATATATATACATATATATATATATATTGATGACTTATTATGAGAGGATCTGACAAATGCAGAAAAGCGCTGCCCATTTTGAAAGAACACTACTTAAAAAGGAAACGGAAAATTACAGAATTAACCTCCCTACGTAAAGCAAGTGGCGTAAGTATTACGTATTATATTATCAGAGCTGAAAATGCTGCAACTTTATTAAAAACATCAGAAGTGATAAGTAATAGCTTGCTAATAGACATGATCCTAAAATGTCTTCCGTCCGAATTTAAATCGTTCATAACTGTTATTACTCAGAAAGGTAAAATAGTAACATTCAGTTAATTTAAAGTAAAGTTACGAAGCTTCGAAGAAACTGAAAAGATGATTGAAGAGAATAACAGTGAAAATGCCATAATAGCCATTAAAGTGCAAAGGATGATACCAAAGAAAAAAAGTAATAATGTCTCCACTTGCTTTATATGTAGTAAACTAGACCATAAAAGCTTTGACTGGCGAAGTAAAAGTCGGAATTATTCAGTAAATTATTCCCCCTAAAACGATATAATTTCAATTACATCTTAAACAGGAAATGGGAAAGATGAGATAAACATCTATTCTTGTTTAGTAGACATGAAAGGGGTGTGAGCCGGGTGACTGACAGAAAAACTGAAATTCAAGCATCCACAAAATAACTATAACTAAAGATTACTCTGATGGAATAGTCCATACCTACCTTTCACCCCTTCGGGATAATGCACTTTAAACTAGACTTTTCATTGGCTCAGACCTCTAAAACTGTACAAAGTTTAAGCAAAAATATCTTTTCGTTCCTAACGTTTTGGAGCCGATTTTTAGACCCAAATCTCAATAAATAGTTGCGCCCGGATCGACCGCTCCCTTCGATCATTGCCTCGCCGTAGACGGAGACCGACAGACGTAGACGAGGCCCTCTTCCATCATTCCATGCTTATCGTATGCAAGCTTGAACAGCCCACTCTGAGCACTAATTTTTTCAAAGTGAACGTACCGGCCGCCGCGGACACTCGGTCAAGAGCACCCTTGGAGGAGAAATCGCCGACCGCGCACGCGCGCAAAACAGACGCGATCATAGACGCGGAGGTAGGTATAGCAGGGCAACCGAGGGCAGATTGGAGGACGGTGAGGGAAGGGGAGGCCACTGCGCGTTTAGCGGCAGGGAAGAACGCCCCGTGGCGTTGAACGCGAGACGGAACGACGCGACGCAACCGCCCTTTTAGGCGACGACGGCGACGCAGACGACGAGCAAACGCCGCTGGCCGCCGCTGGCCGCCGCTGGCCGCCGCTGGCCGCCGCTGGCCGCCGCCGACAGGGAAGAAACGCCGCGCGAATCGCACCGCCTTTTGACCGCGCGCGCCAGACGGAACGGAAACCCGGAGCCGCCGACGGCGGCGACGCTCGCGGGACCCCCCGCACCTCCGCGGCAAACCCGTCGGAAAAAACACCCACTACTCCCCCGCGTAACTTCGCCGGCAGGACCGCGTGGCGGATGTACAAGCGGTTGACACCGGCGGAAAGGGCCGGGAATGCGCACGGACGACCAAAGTCAACGACGGACGATGGCGCCGCCGCCCCGGGGCCGCGAACGCGACCACGAACCCGAGTTCGGACTACGAGCTTTTTAACCGCAACAACTTTAATATACGCTACCAGAGCTGGAATTACCGCGGCTGCTGGCACCAGACTTGCCCACCGATTGGTCCTCATTAACGGATTTG
The DNA here is from genome assembly GCA_964036315.1 of Acanthosepion esculentum. Classification (NCBI taxonomy): domain Eukaryota; kingdom Metazoa; phylum Mollusca; class Cephalopoda; order Sepiida; family Sepiidae; genus Acanthosepion; species Acanthosepion esculentum. Next base: position 34,119,097 of record OZ038490.1, read on the forward strand.
AAGTGTACTCATTCCGATCGCGGGGCCTCGACAGAGTCCCGCGTCGTTATTTTTCGTCACTACCTCCCCGTGCCGGGAGTGGGTAATTTGCGCGCCTGCTGCCTTCCTTGGATGTGGTAGCCGTTTCGCATGCTCCCTCTCTGGAATCGAACCCCGATTCCCCGTTACCCGTAATAACCACGGTAGGCACTTAACCGACCGTCGACAGTTGATAGGGCGGACCCTCGAGAGACCCGTCGCCAGGCGTGAAAGCCAGTGCGATCGATCAGTGAGGTATCCAGAGTCACCAAAGCGGAGCGCGCCGCCCTTTAGCCCCGCCACATGAACGCCGCCGCAGACCGCCAACACCCGGACGGGCAGAAGACGACCGCACGATGGCAACCGCGACGAGAGGACGGAATGACGCGCATCAGTCTCAGTCTAATATGTAGCGCCGCGACCCGTAACGGTCGACGCAGGATAAGAAGTATTAAAGTCTGAAGACATCAATAGGTTTGGATGAGCAGGTAAAAAGCAGCAGGACCAGATGAGGTCATTATAGAGATACTAGCAACCTTAGATGAATTTTAGCATTGATAAAATTACAGAAATAGCAAATGAAATATACATCAGTGGTGATATACCAGAAGATCTTACTAGATCCATTTTCATAGCTTAATCGGATAATCAGATGATGGATAGAGCATGTAGCAGTATTAGACCAAAAATAGGACAAGAACAGTGCAGTTTCATTAAAGACTGCTGGAACAAGGAATGCGGTATTTAGAATAATATCAGAAAAATCAATATAGCCACAGGAGGATGTATACCCAAGTTTTATAGATTATGCAAAAGCGTTTGATAAGTTATGACACAATGACTTGTTCCAACCTCTAGGTAAGCTGGACCTATTTGAGAAATCTATTAGAATAATTCAAAACTTATACTGGGAGCAAATCACCTGCATATGTATAGAAAATAAATACAGTAAGTATACAAAAATAAAAAGGGCATAAGACAAGGAGGCGTCTTTTCACCGGACAGTCAGGAGTCAGTCATTCACAGTAGTAGCGGAGAATATTGCAGATGTGGAATGACAAATGAAGAATTTTCATAGCAGCGACATGACAAAGGAACAATTGTGCTGCATCTCATTGAAGTTTTTAGTTTAATTTTGCTGTAGCGACATGCTACTCTGTTATTTTGTTTCAGCAAACAAATTCTTTCAATTTAACCTTGAACAGTTTGTTTGGGTTTATTCATTCTGTACATCATTTCAGAGACATTTTATGCTGGTTATCCAAAATCAATACTATTTCTTTCCAGTTTGTAGTTTTGTTATGACCAATTACATTATACTTCATTACCTAGAGTTATTTTTATGACTTTCATTTATAACTGGAAGTAGCTTCAAAACCCTGTGTTGTTGTAACACTCCTACACCATAAAATCAGCATGTTTGGAGGCAGCCAAGATGATCCAGCTATGAGCAGCCAGTGACCAACAGCCAGTGACTTCATATTAGTCACAACAATATTAAGCATAGACATACAAGTTGAATAAATCTCAAGGCAAAATTGAACAAAGAAACAACGGCAGTCATGAATTCAATTAGAAAAACTCTGAAAATTTATATACAATTAATACAATTTGGAAAAGCTTGTGTTTGGGTTATTAGGATGTTTGACGAAATGTGAAATAAGTATCTTAATGAGTTACAGTTCAGGAATGTTCCTTTGTTTAGAAAATGTTCACATGTGATATTAAGGAAAATTTATCGAGGGATAAATTTTAAAGTAATGTAATGCGAGATTTTTGTTGTTTTTTGTTTGTTCTTGTTTTGACTGAGTTATTCACCCTGGACTGTATTTTTGGTCTTATGCTTGAATTATAGTTTCTGTTTAGTAGTGTAGTTAACACTTGTTTTTAGAAATGTGTAATGAATTCAGAGAGAGACAGAAAGAGGTTGAAGGTTGAGTCAAGTGTTGACGCGCGAAAAGTCCTTTTAGTAAAAATGTAGACACGCGTGGATCTGTGAGAAATCTCTCTGACTAGTGAATTGGGCTGAAATTTGTCCTTTTAATATTACAACTTATTTGAATAGAAAAACTTTCTTTAAACTCTGAAATCAATATTTTCCATGAAAAGTTTGCAAAACAGCTGCAAGCCGAGCAAAACACCTGCGCGTCCATAGAAGTTGAACACCTCTTTATTGTATTGAGCCTTCATTTGCCATTTGCGAAGACCGCATATTTTCCTGTAATAAGATTTCTCAAATATTCAGGATGTCATCTTTGACGGTGAACATCTCTGTTGTAATGCCTATATAACCACTCTGATGATGGCTCAAATGAACCGAAAGCTTAGATCAACGACCTGTATAATAAAGAAATATCCAAATGTTTGACAGCTTTTGTCTTCTTTATTTTCTCTTGAAGATTTCTCAAATATTCAGGCTAGTAGATAAAAATAAATAAATATACTGTTTAATAAATAAATGGAGCTTCTACTAAAATATTTGTATCCGCTAAAAATAAGGTTTAAATTGTACGCACATGTTGCAAATTTACCAAATTAAGTCAAGACCAACCTTTCAATCTCCAGAACCACTCGGGGTTGGCAGAAAAATCGATAAAACTGAAAGTAGGTACGACTTTTTGCAAAAACCAAGGCAAAATTACACGCGAACATTTTTTTTACTGAATGAGCTGATGTTCTTTGCACTTAATGCAAAACATAGCTCATGCTACGAGGTTTACGTAGAGTGCAAGATAGTTTTCCTGCGACATTGGCTTCACACAAAAAACTGTGAAAAAAATCGGGTTTTTCGTACTGCTTAAAATAAAAACTTAAATAACTTACTCATTTTTTATCAGATTTTCTTCAAACATGCCGCAAAGAATTGCTATTATGCAAGAAATAAGATAGTGAGGTTTTAGTCCTGTTTGCTTACCCGCGTATAATGAAAAACCACGAAAAACAGTTAAAAAAGTTCGTTTGTTTTTCGGCCATAATTCCCTGGTTTTTCATCCAGTGCTTTCCAAATTTGCCATATGAATTACATATGACACACAAATTGTCTTGTGTGAATGTTTGGTTTAGATTATTTCAGTTAAATGGATGAAATCTCCGACAAACGAGGTCCAAAATCGTCTTTTGCCATTTAGCCAATAGTTTCTTCATATGATTCCAGCCTAAATTGGCATTCAAACAACCTTTGATGCAAAGATTGTTTAGAAGGATTATTGAGGCGTTAAAAGGGAAAATTCCCGAAGAGCCTCTTATTAACCCCAGCTTTACAGTAAACGTGCGAAGAAGGAGGGGGGAGCATTCATGTGTTTGCACTTGCAGTTCAATGAAGCTCTAAGGCTTCATCCCTGTTTTTGTTTGATTATTAGATTTGTGAACAATATCATACTATTGGAAAGTTATTATGGCCATAGAAAAATTAATGAATATCTAACACATTGAAAACAATTTAACCCCGAGCAACGACCACACAAGAAGCTTTTATCGACGGAATTCTTTTATTAAGTACAATCAAACACTTACGAAGGACATACCATAAAAAAGATGAATGGGTGGAGTAGCTTAGTATACCAACGGATGATGCATGCAAGTGGGACGCAGGCAGACATTTCTAGACAGGGATGCAGATATACAGTGGGTGCGTTTATACAATTACAGCCATGTACACCCGGACAACGCCGGGTACCTCGGCTAGTATATATAAATATATATATATATATAAGATAAAACATTAAAACAAAGCAACCTACACTCAACAAAATTACATTTCATACCAGTCACAACATATTACATTGCATTTAAGCAGATGATTTCTTGAAATGTTATCTGCTGTAATAGAGTTGTTCTTCATATAGTTGTTCATAGTCTGACAAAAAGTAGCTCGTAAAAATTGAACCTATATTCAGTCTCCTTGGCAAGTTTCATGACTTTTTGGTATGACAAGTTACTCCATAAATTGTACCTGTTGTAAAATAACTAGACCTACCTCTTTTCTTTTTTGTTGTTTAAAATAATCTTGATACGAAATTATTTTTTTTAATTTATTAATATTTTTATCATAAACCAATTTGCAAAATTTATTGCTTTTGGCGTGTTATTGCAATATGCAGAACCTCTACTTTGATTCCTGTATGTTTAACTCTGAAAAAAATTTGAAGAGAAATTATTGGTTGTGGAGAATATACATTTCTAATGCCTTTGTATGTTTTCTCTAACCTTTGATATTATATATGTCATATGTTGCCTTTTAATTTAGTTTAAAATTGAGAAAGTTTTAATTTTTTTAATTATGTGCATCTGAACCTTTTGATGAAAATCAGTAATATCTTGAACTGATGAACAATTTGCACAATTTTTGTATTTTTATTGCAAAATTTTCTGCGTTTTATATGATTGGAATGTAAATATCTATTATTTGAAAACACAGAGGAAAATCTTGTCGCCATGTCAAGCAGGATAGGATTTGCTGTAAATAGTTTAACAAGAAAAACCCAAAAGTTGGTAATTGTTCAGATTTTTATTAGTTTTATTAAAATTAATTTCTTCTCTCGCATCTCCCGCTTGTGGGGCTCCCTTCTGGCTTCTTGCTTTTCAACCGACTTTGATTTTCAAAAATGTAAACGCAAGATCAATCGTCATCTTCTGTTTTCTTAATTCCTGTTCTGTTATTGTTCTCTTTCCTTCCTTCATAACATTTTTTCTCACATTCTCTAACGCACAGTAACCTCTTGCATCTTAGTGGCTTTATTGCTTTGCTTGGGAGGAAATGATTAAAACAACAAAAAATAAAGAAAATTAGAAGAAAACTAAAAGATGTATTTCGTTCTTTGCAATCGTACTTGTAAAATATGTAATTCTTAAAAACCAACCAGCTTTTACAGGTTTACTAATCACATTTACCCATTTGAAAAGAAGCAAACTTAATTTTGCAGTAGTAATTTGTACAAGGACAATCCACAATATTTAAGTGGTATACATCAAATCTAATTTTTGAGAGAGTGGGAAAAAAGAAATAATGTTCAACTTATTTTGGGACTTTACTATCATCTCTTCCTCCCCTCCCACTCCACTCAATGGAAATTATTTTGTTGCAGTATGTGTACATGTTGAATTGGTGCAGACAAGAGTTACCAATAAAAGACACGAGACTGTTGGTTATATTTAATAACTATAACGTGTGATTATTGATTTGGTCAACTGAAGCCAAAGTATCTTTTCCAAATGTTAATTATGTTCGTCACGTCCATCCATATCAATAACAATGAGTTGGCCTGTTGTGGATCAAGAGCTAAAGATTCCTCATTCATGTCAGAACCATCTCCCTTAATCTAACCATAAATTCAACAATTTTCTTATCTGTAGCTAATGGTTAGGTATCATGCGTCCGTCTCTGTAGATTTGTGTTCGTGTGTAAACACATTGTTAAACTCTGGGTTTGTATAATTTAATTTTCTCATTCTTCTGCTTTATATATTTTTATATAATGTATATACTCTGTGTATAAGTAAAATAAGTTGGCATCATTTTTTGTCATTTATATTTGATTGGTTACTTGGTTTTAGCATTATTCAAAACACTGTGGATTTATAGATTTATTGATCTGTGGCGGGGGGTGGGCAATATCACTCCGAAATAATAATAATGAAAATAAAGGAGAATATGCTGGAAAACAGTGAAAAAAAAGTCGTTTTCAAAAGAAAAGGTTTGTTGATCATCGTTCATATACAAGAGACATTCAACTTTTTGCCACGACAATTGTATTATATGTATTGTTGGCGTTATACACATACACACACACATATATATATATATATATATATATATATATATATATATAAAATTTTGTCCCTCTAAAATCCGATTGACTTGGTCATATTTATTTATTAACCCGATTCTCACCCAACAAGCTTGCGGGCAGACCAACGGAGAGCTTTCGGAATTCTACGGCCCGATAACTTCTCGCCAGGACCAAAAAATCACAACGTGGCTGGTAAGTGGAATCAAATCGACATTTGAAACCGGAGACTTAGGTCTAACCTGTAATATTGCACCATACCGGACCAACGGCCGGTCTTGTGGATGACGTCGGTCCAGTGGGGCTAGGATACGGTGTCACATGGACGCTTTGACCAGAGATCACGTTACAATTGACACCGTGCGATCGGCGTTAGTCACATAACCTGACCTCACCTACATGATAATGAGGTGTTTCATCATTTTTGTAACAAGGCCACATGAAGTTATCATAACAACAAAACTTAGATGCTATTACATTGAGTTTATTTATTTATTTATTTGTTTTGAAAGTTTCCCTTGTATAATCTTTTTGCTTGTAATGATTTGTTGCGGACACCCCGGAGGGGGGCGCGATGGCCCGGGCGCCCTCGAGTCGTATAGGAACGATGTCACAGAGAGCCCGCCACATTTTTACTTTGTGATCTGACCAGGTGAAACAATATGGACAACAGAACGAAGATGTGTATGAATTAAGCAGGGGTTTATTATATGAAGGTGAATAGGATGTATATTGGTATTGTCGGCGGTTGGTCGTTGCTGATGCGGACACTGCTGGTTGAGGGTTGATAAGTGGCTGCTCCGGTCGTGTCGACGGGGTTGGAGGTTGATGATTGCGTGGATGCTCCGGTCGTGTCGACGGTTGGAGGTTGAAGTGAGTGCCGATGAACCTTCCGTAAATAATTACTATCAATAGTGTACGGGAAAGGTTTGTTGGTCGTCGCAGGTGGGCTTTGGTCGTCAGGTTTTGTTAGGACTGTTGGTTGCCTGGTCTGGTTATTGCTGCTGGTCGGCTGGTGATCGCTGCTGGTCGTGGCTGGCGTTGCGGGTCTGCCGGGTCGAGTCCAATCGAAACTTCCCGTAATAATTACTAACATTAGTGTGTACAGGGAAATGTTGTGAACGACGTGCGGGCGGCCAGTAGGAGTGGCATGTCGAGAGTCAGAAGTGTAGAGTGAGTGTGTGTGTGTGTGTGTGTGTGTTCCAACTCGCGTCCAGTTGGCAGACGAAAAAAATGGTAGCGTAACTTAATACACAGCCCGAGGTGGCATCCTGGCCTCGAGGCCAGGTGCCTGTGCACCGACCGAGTCAGAGCTGACCGGTCAGTACCGACCACGAATTAGGCGATGAGTCGCTGTGTTACTCAGTTTCAGTTTACTCATTACACGTCATGTTTGTGGAAAATGTGAGACCGAGAAGGCGTAATGAATTTCTCTTCTAAATGTTAGCAATAGTCTTACTTTGGAATACAAAAAAGGTTCTCCAAGATGATTAAAAGAGAGCAATTTCACTAAACTTGTGGAATTTCCAGATTTTAGGGAAATCTTCAGTATCAGAATACCAGCAATCAAATAAATAAAATATGAAATGACACAAAATATGAAATGTTAAAGATAATCGGAAAACAGAAGGTAAATCAAAGATAACGTTTTATAAGCAATATATTGTTAATACATAGAGTTCTTGTAGGATATATATTGTCGGGACAGGAAATAAACCCAACACAATTTCATACCCACATATATACCATATTAAAAACACCCAAAGTTTAATAACAGACAATATTACAAACATAGGAATATGATTCCACAATACAAAAAATGATAATATGTCAATATACTTTTAAGATAATGTTAACTTGTACATTTCTTTATTTACCAAATAGGTGGTTGGAATTATAAAATTGTCTGATAAATGGTAGAAGAGAATGGAAAAATGATGAAATATGTTGAAAATAGATTCGTCTGGAGAAACAAAGCAAAACGTCAAGAATCAAAGCTATTACAATGTGTTTCTGGCTCTTTTTGTATAAACTCCTCATGAAGACAATTCCATTATCAATTAGAAAATAATTCACTGTCAGAGGAAGGGTTAATTCTTTCCTGCACAATTCTATATAATCTTTAACTGTTTATGTAATTGAGAAGTTCAGTATTAGTATTTGACTAACATCTGTAGTTTGGATATCAAAATCAATTTGAATCAATTTATGAGCATTGACATAAACCACTTTTTCTCATAGTCGAATAAAAAATTCAACCACCTGTGACTTTTCAAAAGCCATTGTGTCATATGGAAAAGCTTTTTTATGTCATTTCTCCAAATGCTTCACTGAATATTTTGTTTTGTTTGCATAAAAATTCTTTATAATATAAAATAATAATAATAATGAAAATTAGAAAATAAAATAAAACAATAACATAAAAACGTTGTATAAAATAAAAATTAAAAATAATAAAACTCTCACAGCATACAACAAAAAAGACGTTAAATTCAATCTCTTCACCATGAACCTTGGTACTTGAAACACATGTCTAATTTCTCTCTGTGATACGGCGGAGTAATTTCTCTTTTTTATCACATGTACCATAAAACAATAGTAACCTAAAAATACATGCACCAATACACAAAAATATAAATATATTATACGAAATTAACATACTTTCGTGATATTAACAGCTAACAGCTTGTGATCCCTCCCATGCCGACTGACTTATTTGTATTTGTTGTGGTAGGATCCACCTAATCTGCATAGGTGACTACCAACTATATAAATAATGGTTGGTACCGGAAGACGAAGAATTGGAATCCCTCGGTCCCAAGGCTAAGATCAAAGTGTAGTATCTGTTCGCAGATTACTCTCTGAATGATCGCCTATGGGGCCGGGATTCCTTCTCCGATACAGGCCGGCGGCAGGGATTCGTCCCTGCGCTGGTAGTATCGTGGCTAAGTCTGACTAGCTATGACCAGCTTGGACAAGCTATGACCAGCTAAGACCAGCCAAGACCAGCTATGACTAGCTAAAGCCAAAGCACTGCGACCCGGGTGAAAACTCGGGTCCATTCCCCCTCCCTCCCCACGTTAAACTCCGACCTTGTGTCACAACCTGGCCCTGTGGGAGGTCAAGTAAATCCCAAGGCTAAGATCAAAGTGTAGTATCTGTTCGCAGATTACTCTCTGAATGATCGCCTATGGGGCCGGGATTCCTTCTCCGATACAGGCCGGCGGCGGGGATTGGTCCCTGCGCTGGTAGTATCGTGGCTACGTCTGACTAGCTAAGACCAGCTCTGACCAGCTCTGACCAGCTTGGACAAGCTATGACCAGCTAAGACCAGCCAAGACCAGCTATGACTAGCTAAAGCCAAAGCACTGCGACCCGGGTGAAAACTCGGGTCCATTCCCCCTCCCTTCCCACGTTAAACTCCGACCTTGTGTCACAACCTGGCCATGTGGGAGGTCAAGTAAATCCCAAGGCTAAGATCAAAGTGTAGTATCTGTTCGCGGATTACTCGCTGAATGATCGCCTATGGGGCCGGGATTCCTTCTCCGATACAGGCCGGCGGCAGGGATTCGTCCCTGCGCTGGTAGTATCGTGGCTACGTCTGACTAGCTAAGACCAGCTCTGACCAGCTTGGACAAGCTATGACCAGCTAAGACCAGCCAAGACCAGCTATGACTAGCTAAAGCCAAAGCACTGCGACCCGGGTGAAAGCTCGGGTCCATTCCCCCTCCCCTTCCCACGTTAAACTCGACCTTGTGTCACAACCTGGCCATGTGGGAGGTCAAGTAAATCCCAAGGCTAAGATCAAAGTGTAGTATCTGTTCGCGGATTGCTCACTGAATGATCGCCTATGGGGCCGGGATTCCTTCTCCGATACAGGCCGGTGGCGGGGATTCGTCCCTGCGCTGGTAGTATCGTGGCTACGTCTGACTAGCTGAGACCAGCTCTGACCAGCTTGGACAAGCTAAGACCAGCCAAAGACCAGCTATGACTAGCTAAAGCCAAAGCACTGCGACCCGGGTGAAAACTCGGGTCCATTCCCCCTCCCTCCCCACGTTAAACTCCGACCTTGTGTCACAACCTGGCCATGTGGGAGGTCAAGTAAATCCCAAGGCTAAGATCAAAGTGTAGTATCTGTTCGCAGATTACTCTCTGAATGATCGCCTATGGGGCCGGGATTCCTTCTCCGATACAGGCCGGCGGCAGGGATTCGTCCCTGCGCTGGTAGTATCGTGGCTAAGTCTGACTAGCTATGACCAGCTTGGACAAGCTATGACCAGCTAAGACCAGCCAAGACCAGCTATGACTAGCTAAAGCCAAAGCACTGCGACCCGGGTGAAAACTCGGGTCCATTCCCCCTCCCTCCCCACGTTAAACTCCGACCTTGTGTCACAACCTGGCCATGTGGGAGGTCAAGTAAATCCCAAGGCTAAGATCAAAGTGTAGTATCTGTTCGCAGATTACTCTCTGAATGATCGCCTATGGGGCCGGGATTCCTTCTCCGATACAGGCCGGCGGCGGGGATTCGTCCCTGCGCTGGTAGTATCGTGGCTAAGTCTGACTAGCTATGACCAGCTTGGACAAGCTATGACCAGCTAAGACCAGCCAAGACCAGCTATGACTAGCTAAAGCCAAAGCACTGCGACCCGGGTGAAAACTCGGGTCCATTCCCCCTCCCTCCCCACGTTAAACTCCGACCTTGTGTCACAACCTGGCCATGTGGGAGGTCAAGTAAATCCCAAGGCTAAGATCAAAGTGTAGTATCTGTTCGCAGATTACTCTCTGAATGATCGCCTATGGGGCCGGGATTCCTTCTCCGATACAGGCCGGCGGCAGGGATTCGTCCCTGCGCTGGTAGTATCGTGGCTAAGTCTGACTAGCTATGACCAGCTTGGACAAGCTATGACCAGCTAAGACCAGCTATGACTAGCTAAAGCCAAAGCACTGCGACCCGGGTGAAAACTCGGGTCCATTCCCCCTCCCCTTCCCACGTTAAACTCGACCTTGTGTCACAACCTGGCCATGTGGGAGGTCAAGTAAATCCCAAGGCTAAGATCAAAGTGTAGTATCTGTTCGCGGATTACTCACTGAATGATCGCCTATGGGGCCGTGATTCCTTCTCCGATACAGGCCGGCGGCAGGGATTCGTCCCTGCGCTGGTAGTATCGTGGCTAAGTCTGACCAGCTTGGACAAGCTATGACCAGCTAAGACCAGCCAAGACCAGCTATGACTAGCTAAAGCCAAAGCACTGCGACCCGGGTGAAAACTCGGGTCCATTCCCCCTCCCTCCCCACGTTAAACTCCGACCTTGTGTCACAACCTGGCCCTGTGGGAGGTCAAGTAAATCCCAAGGCTAAGATCAAAGTGTAGTATCTGTTCGCAGATTACTCTCTGAATGATCGCCTATGGGGCCGGGATTCCTTCTCCGATACAGGCCGGCGGCAGGGATTCGTCCCTGCGCTGGTAGTATCGTGGCTAAGTCTGACCAGCTTGGACAAGCTATGACCAGCCAAGACCAGCTATGACTAGCTAAAGCCAAAGCACTGCGACCCGGGTGAAAACTCGGGTCCATTCCCCCTCCCTCCCCACGTTAAACTCCGACCTTGTGTCACAACCTGGCCCTGTGGGAGGTCAAGTAAATCCCAAGGCTAAGATCAAAGTGTAGTATCTGTTCGCGGATTACTCACTGAATGATCGCCTATGGGGCCGTGATTCCTTCTCCGATACAGGCCGGCGGCAGGGATTCGTCCCTGCGCTGGTAGTATCGTGGCTAAGTCTGACTAGCTATGACCAGCTTGGACAAGCTATGACCAGCTAAGACCAGCTATGACTAGCTAAAGCCAAAGCACTGCGACCCGGGTGAAAACTCGGGTCCATTCCCCCTCCCCTTCCCACGTTAAACTCGACCTTGTGTCACAACCTGGCCATGTGGGAGGTCAAGTAAATCCCAAGGCTAAGATCAAAGTGTAGTATCTGTTCGCGGATTACTCACTGAATGATCGCCTATGGGGCCGTGATTCCTTCTCCGATACAGGCCGGCGGCAGGGATTCGTCCCTGCGCTGGTAGTATCGTGGCTAAGTCTGACCAGCTTGGACAAGCTATGACCAGCTAAGACCAGCCAAGACCAGCTATGACTAGCTAAAGCCAAAGCACTGCGACCCGGGTGAAAACTCGGGTCCATTCCCCCTCCCTCCCCACGTTAAACTCCGACCTTGTGTCACAACCTGGCCCTGTGGGAGGTCAAGTAAATCCCAAGGCTAAGATCAAAGTGTAGTATCTGTTCGCAGATTACTCTCTGAATGATCGCCTATGGGGCCGGGATTCCTTCTCCGATACAGGCCGGCGGCAGGGATTCGTCCCTGCGCTGGTAGTATCGTGGCTAAGTCTGACCAGCTTGGACAAGCTATGACCAGCCAAGACCAGCTATGACTAGCTAAAGCCAAAGCACTGCGACCCGGGTGAAAACTCGGGTCCATTCCCCCTCCCTCCCCACGTTAAACTCCGACCTTGTGTCACAACCTGGCCCTGTGGGAGGTCAAGTAAATCCCAAGGCTAAGATCAAAGTGTAGTATCTGTTCGCGGATTACTCACTGAATGATCGCCTATGGGGCCGTGATTCCTTCTCCGATACAGGCCGGCGGCAGGGATTCGTCCCTGCGCTGGTAGTATCGTGGCTAAGTCTGACTAGCTATGACCAGCTTGGACAAGCTATGACCAGCTAAGACCAGCTATGACTAGCTAAAGCCAAAGCACTGCGACCCGGGTGAAAACTCGGGTCCATTCCCCCTCCCCTTCCCACGTTAAACTCGACCTTGTGTCACAACCTGGCCATGTGGGAGGTCAAGTAAATCCCAAGGCTAAGATCAAAGTGTAGTATCTGTTCGCGGATTACTCACTGAATGATCGCCTATGGGGCCGTGATTCCTTCTCCGATACAGGCCGGCGGCAGGGATTCGTCCCTGCGCTGGTAGTATCGTGGCTAAGTCTGACCAGCTTGGACAAGCTATGACCAGCTAAGACCAGCCAAGACCAGCTATGACTAGCTAAAGCCAAAGCACTGCGACCCGGGTGAAAACTCGGGTCCATTCCCCCTCCCTCCCCACGTTAAACTCCGACCTTGTGTCACAACCTGGCCCTGTGGGAGGTCAAGTAAATCCCAAGGCTAAGATCAAAGTGTAGTATCTGTTCGCGGATTACTCACTGAATGATCGCCTATGGGGCCGTGATTCCTTCTCCGATACAGGCCGGCGGCAGGGATTCGTCCCTGCGCTGGTAGTATCGTGGCTAAGTCTGACTAGCTATGACCAGCTTGGACAAGCTATGACCAGCTAAGACCAGCCAAGACCAGCTATGACTAGCTAAAGCCAAAGCACTGCGACCCGGGTGAAAACTCGGGTCCATTCCCCCTCCCCTTCCCACGTTAAACTCGACCTTGTGTCACAACCTGGCCATGTGGGAGGTCAAGTAAATCCCAAGGCTAAGATCAAAGTGTAGTATCTGTTCGCAGATTACTCTCTGAATGATCGCCTATGGGGCCGGGATTCCTTCTCCGATACAGGCCGGCGGCGGGGATTCGTCCCTGCGCTGGTAGTATCGTGGCTACGTCTGACTAGCTAAGACCAGCTCTGACCAGCTTGGACAAGCTATGACCAGCTAAGACCAGCCAAAGACCAGCTATGACTAGCTAAAGCCAAAGCACTGCGACCCGGGTGAAAACTCGGGTCCATTCCCCCTCCCTTCCCACGTTAAACTCCGACCTTGTGTCACAACCTGGCCATGTGGGAGGTCAAGTAAATCCCAAGGCTAAGATCAAAGTGTAGTATCTGTTCGCAGATTACTCTCTGAATGATCGCCTATGGGGCCGGGATTCCTTCTCCGATACAGGCCGGCGGCAGGGATTCGTCCCTGCGCTGGTAGTATCGTGGCTAAGTCTGACTAGCTATGACCAGCTTGGACAAGCTATGACCAGCCAAGACCAGCTATGACTAGCTAAAGCCAAAGCACTGCGACCCGGGTGAAAACTCGGGTCCATTCCCCCTCCCTCCCCACGTTAAACTCCGACCTTGTGTCACAACCTGGCCCTGTGGGAGGTCAAGTAAATCCCAAGGCTAAGATCAAAGTGTAGTATCTGTTCGCAGATTGCTCTCTGAATGATCGCCTATGGGGCCGGGATTCCTTCTCCGATACGGGCCGGCGGCAGGGATTCGTCCCTGCGCTGGTGGTATCGTGGCTACGTCTGACTAGCTATGACCAGCTCTGACCAGCTTGGACAAGCTATGACCAGCTAAGACCAGCCAAGACCAGCTATGACTAGCTAAAGCCAAAGCACTGCGACCTGGGTGAAAACTCGGGTCCATTCCCCCTCCCTTCCCACGTTAAACCCCGACCTTGTGTCACAACCTGGCCATGTGGGAGGTCAAGTAAATCCCAAGGCTAAGATCAAAGTGTAGTATCTGTTCGCGGATTACTCACTGAATGATCGCCTATGGGGCCGGGATTCCTTCTCCGATACAGGCCGGCGGCGGGGATTCGTCCCTGCGCTGGTAGTATCGTGGCTACGTCTGACTAGCTAAGACCAGCTCTGACCAGCTTGGACAAGCTATGACCAGCTAAGACCAGCCAAAGACCAGCTATGACTAGCTAAAGCCAAAGCACTGCGACCCGGGTGAAAACTCGGGTCCATTCCCCCTCCCTTCCCACGTTAAACTCCGACCTTGTGTCACAACCTGGCCATGTGGGAGGTCAAGTAAATCCCAAGGCTAAGATCAAAGTGTAGTATCTGTTCGCAGATTACTCTCTGAATGATCGCCTATGGGGCCGGGATTCCTTCTCCGATACAGGCCGGCGGCAGGGATTCGTCCCTGCGCTGGTAGTATCGTGGCTAAGTCTGACTAGCTATGACCAGCTCTGACCAGCTTGGACAAGCTATGACCAGCTAAGACCAGCCAAGACCAGCTATGACTAGCTAAAGCCAAAGCACTGCGACCTGGGTGAAAACTCGGGTCCATTCCCCCTCCCTTCCCACGTTAAACCCCGACCTTGTGTCACAACCTGGCCATGTGGGAGGTCAAGTAAATCCCAAGGCTAAGATCAAAGTGTAGTATCTGTTTGCGGATTACTCACTGAATGATCGCCTATGGGGCCGGGATTCCTTCTCCGATACAGGCCGGCGGCGGGGATTCGTCCCTGCGCTGGTAGTATCGTGGCTACGTCTGACTAGCTAAGACCAGCTCTGACCAGCTTGGACAAGCTATGACCAGCTAAGACCAGCCAAAGACCAGCTATGACTAGCTAAAGCCAAAGCACTGCGACCCGGGTGAAAACTCGGGTCCATTCCCCCTCCCTTCCCACGTTAAACTCCGACCTTGTGTCACAACCTGGCCATGTGGGAGGTCAAGTAAATCCCAAGGCTAAGATCAAAGTGTAGTATCTGTTCGCAGATTACTCTCTAAATGATCGCCTATGGGGCCGGGATTCCTTCTCCGATACAGGCCGGCGGCAGGGATTCGTCCCTGCGCTGGTAGTATCGTGGCTAAGTCTGACTAGCTATGACTAGCTATGACCAGCTTGGACAAGCTATGACCAGCTAAGACCAGCCAAGACCAGCTATGACAAGCTAAAGCCAAAGCACTGCGACCCGGGTGAAAACTCGGGTCCATTCCCCCTCCCTCCCCACGTTAAACTCCGACCTTGTGTCACAACCTGGCCATGTGGGAGGTCAAGTAAATCCCAAGGCTAAGATCAAAGTGTAGTATCTGTTCGCAGATTACTCTCTGAATGATCGCCTATGGGGCCGGGATTCCTTCTCCGATACAGGCCGGCGGCGGGGATTCGTCCCTGCGCTGGTAGTATCGTGGCTACGTCTGACTAGCTAAGACCAGCTCTGACCAGCTTGGATAAGCTATGACCAGCTAAGACCAGCCAAAGACCAGCTATGACTAGCTAAAGCCAAAGCACTGCGACCCGGGTGAAAACTCGGGTCCATTCCCCCTCCCTTCCCACGTTAAACTCCGACCTTGTGTCACAACCTGGCCATGTGGGAGGTCAAGTAAATCCCAAGGCTAAGATCAAAGTGTAGTATCTGTTCGCAGATTACTCTCTGAATGATCGCCTATGGGGCCGGGATTCCTTCTCCGATACAGGCCGGCGGCAGGGATTCGTCCCTGCGCTGGTAGTATCGTGGCTAAGTCTGACTAGCTATGACTAGCTATGACCAGCTTGGACAAGCTATGACCAGCTAAGACCAGCCAAGACCAGCTATGACTAGCTAAAGCCAAAGCACTGCGACCCGGGTGAAAACTCGGGTCCATTCCCCCTCCCTCCCCACGTTAAACTCCGACCTTGTGTCACAACCTGGCCATGTGGGAGGTCAAGTAAATCCCAAGGCTAAGATCAAAGTGTAGTATCTGTTCGCAGATTACTCTCTGAATGATCGCCTATGGGGCCGGGATTCCTTCTCCGATACAGGCCGGCGGCGGGGATTCGTCCCTGCGCTGGTAGTATCGTGGCTACGTCTGACTAGCTAAGACCAGCTCTGACCAGCTTGGATAAGCTATGACCAGCTAAGACCAGCCAAAGACCAGCTATGACTAGCTAAAGCCAAAGCACTGCGACCCGGGTGAAAACTCGGGTCCATTCCCCCTCCCCTTCCCACGTTAAACTCCGACCTTGTGTCACAACCTGGCCATGTGGGAGGTCAAGTAAATCCCAAGGCTAAGATCAAAGTGTAGTATCTGTTCGCAGATTACTCTCTGAATGATCGCCTATGGGGCCGGGATTCCTTCTCCGATACAGGCCGGCGGCAGGGATTCGTCCCTGCGCTGGTAGTATCGTGGCTATGTCTGACTAGCTATGACCAGCTCTGACCAGCTTGGACAAGCTATGACCAGCCAAGACCAGCTATGACTAGCTAAAGCCAAAGCACTGCGACCCGGGTGAAAACTCGGGTCCATTCCCCCTCCCTTCCCACGTTAAACTCCGACCTTGTGTCACAACCTGGCCATGTGGGAGGTCAAGTAAATCCCAAGGCTAAGATCAAAGTGTAGTATCTGTTCGCGGATTACTCGCTGAATGATCGCCTATGGGGCCGGGATTCCTTCTCCGATACAGGCCGGCGGCAGGGATTCGTCCCTGCGCTGGTAGTATCGTGGCTATGTCTGACTAGCTATGACCAGCTATGACCAGCTCTGACCAGCTTGGACAAGCTATGATCAGCTAAGACCAGCCAAGACCAGCTATGACTAGCTAAAGCCAAAGCACTGCGACCCGGGTGAAAACTCGGGTCCATTCCCCCTCCCTTCCCACGTTAAACTCCGACCTTGTGTCACAACCTGGCCATGTGGGAGGTCAAGTAAATCCCAAGGCTAAGATCAAAGTGTAGTATCTGTTCGCGGATTACTCGCTGAATGATCGCCTATGGGGCCGGGATTCCTTCTCCGATACAGGCCGGCGGCAGGGATTCGTCCCTGCGCTGGTAGTATCGTGGCTATGTCTGACTAGCTATGACCAGCTATGACCAGCTCTGACCAGCTTGGACAAGCTATGACCAGCTAAGACCAGCCAAGACCAGCTATGACTAGCTAAAGCCAAAGCACTGCGACCCGGGTGAAAACTCGGGTCCATTCCCCCTCCCTTCCCACGTTAAACTCCGACCTTGTGTCACAACCTGGCCATGTGGGAGGTCAAGTAAATCCCAAGGCTAAGATCAAAGTGTAGTATCTGTTCGCGGATTACTCACTGAATGATCGCCTATGGGGCCGTGATTCCTTCTCCGATACAGGCCGGCGGCAGGGATTCGTCCCTGCGCTGGTAGTATCGTGGCTGAGTCTGACTAGCTATGACCAGCTTGGACAAGCTATGACCAGCTAAGACCAGCCAAGACCAGCTATGACTAGCTAAAGCCAAAGCACTGCGACCCGGGTGAAAACTCGGGTCCATTCCCCCTCCCCTTCCCACGTTAAACTCCGACCTTGTGTCACAACCTGGCCTTGTGGGAGGTCAAGTAAATCCCAAGGCTAAGATCAAAGTGTAGTATCTGTTCGCAGATTGCTCTCTGAATGATCGCCTATGGGGCCGGGATTCCTTCTCCGATACGGGCCGGCGGCAGGGATTCGTCCCTGCGCTGGTGGTATCGTGGCTATGTCTGACTAGCTATGACCAGCTCTGACCAGCTTGGACAAGCTATGACCAGCTAAGACCAGCCAAGACCAGCTATGACTAGCTAAAGCCAAAGCACTGCGACCCGGGTGAAAACTCGGGTCCATTCCCCCTCCCTTCCCACGTTAAACTCCGACCTTGTGTCACAACCTGGCCATGTGGGAGGTCAAGTAAATCCCAAGGCTAAGATCAAAGTGTAGTATCTGTTCGCGGATTACTCGCTGAATGATCGCCTATGGGGCCGGGATTCCTTCTCCGATACAGGCCGGCGGCAGGGATTCGTCCCTGCGCTGGTAGTATCGTGGCTATGTCTGACTAGCTATGACCAGCTATGACCAGCTCTGACCAGCTTGGACAAGCTATGACCAGCTAAGACCAGCCAAGACCAGCTATGACTAGCTAAAGCCAAAGCACTGCGACCCGGGTGAAAACTCGGGTCCATTCCCCCTCCCTTCCCACGTTAAACTCCGACCTTGTGTCACAACCTGGCCATGTGGGAGGTCAAGTAAATCCCAAGGCTAAGATCAAAGTGTAGTATCTGTTCGCGGATTACTCACTGAATGATCGCCTATGGGGCCGTGATTCCTTCTCCGATACAGGCCGGCGGCAGGGATTCGTCCCTGCGCTGGTAGTATCGTGGCTGAGTCTGACTAGCTATGACCAGCTTGGACAAGCTATGACCAGCTAAGACCAGCCAAGACCAGCTATGACTAGCTAAAGCCAAAGCACTGCGACCCGGGTGAAAACTCGGGTCCATTCCCCCTCCCCTTCCCACGTTAAACTCCGACCTTGTGTCACAACCTGGCCTTGTGGGAGGTCAAGTAAATCCCAAGGCTAAGATCAAAGTGTAGTATCTGTTCGCAGATTGCTCTCTGAATGATCGCCTATGGGGCCGGGATTCCTTCTCCGATACGGGCCGGCGGCAGGGATTCGTCCCTGCGCTGGTGGTATCGTGGCTATGTCTGACTAGCTCTGACCAGCTCTGACCAGCTTGGACAAGCTATGACCAGCTAAGACCAGCCAAGACCAGCTATGACTAGCTAAAGCCAAAGCACTGCGACCCGGGTGAAAGCTCGGGTCCATTCCCCCTCCCTTCCCACGTTAAACTCCGACCTTGTGTCACAACCTGGCCTTGTGGGAGGTCAAGTAAATCCCAAGGCTAAGATCAAAGTGTAGTATCTGTTCGCAGATTGCTCTCTGAATGATCGCCTATGGGGCCGGGATTCCTTCTCCGATACAGGCCGGCGGCGGGGATTCGTCCCTGCGCTGGTAGTATCGTGGCTAAGTCTGACTAGCTATGACCAGCTTGGACAAGCTAAGACCAGCCAAGACCAGCTATGACTAGCTAAAGCCAAAGCACTGCGGCCCGGGTGAAAACTCGGGTCCATTCCCCCTCCCTTCCCACGTTAAACTCCGACCTTGTGTCACAACCTGGCCTTGTGGGAGGTCAAGTAAATCCCAAGGCTAAGATCAAAGTGTAGTATCTGTTCGCGGATTGCTCACTGAATGATCGCCTATGGGGCCGGGATTCCTTCTCCGATACGGGCCGGCGGCAGGGATTCGTCCCTGCGCTGGTGGTATCGTGGCTACGTCTGACTAGCTATGACCAGCTCTGACCAGCTTGGACAAGCTATGACCAGCTAAGACCAGCCAAGACCAGCTATGACTAGCTAAAGCCAAAGCACTGCGACCCGGGTGAAAACTCGGGTCCATTCCCCCTCCCTTCCCACGTTAAACTCGACCTTGTGTCACAACCTGACCGTGTGGGAGGTCAAGTAAATCCCGTGTAGTATCTGTTCGCAGATTACTCTCTGAATGATCGCCTATGGGGCCGGGATTCCGTCTCCGATACAGGCCGGCGGCAGGGATTCGTCCCTGCGCTGGTAGTATCGTGGCTACGTCTGACTAGCTATGACCAGCTTGGACAAGCTATGACCAGCTAAGACCAGCCAAGACCAGCTATGACTAGCTAAAGCCAAAGCACTGCGACCCGGGTGAAAACTCGGGTCCATTCCCCCTCCCCTTCCCACGTTAAACTCCGACCTTGTGTCACAACCTGGCCTTGTGGGAGGTCAAGTAAATCCCAAGGCTAAGATCAAAGTGTAGTATCTGTTCGCAGATTGCTCTCTGAATGATCGCCTATGGGGCCGGGATTCCTTCTCCGATACGGGCCGGCGGCAGGGATTCGTCCCTGCGCTGGTGGTATCGTGGCTATGTCTGACTAGCTCTGACCAGCTCTGACCAGCTTGGACAAGCTATGACCAGCTAAGACCAGCCAAGACCAGCTATGACTAGCTAAAGCCAAAGCACTGCGACCCGGGTGAAAGCTCGGGTCCATTCCCCCTCCCTTCCCACGTTAAACTCCGACCTTGTGTCACAACCTGGCCTTGTGGGAGGTCAAGTAAATCCCAAGGCTAAGATCAAAGTGTAGTATCTGTTCGCAGATTGCTCTCTGAATGATCGCCTATGGGGCCGGGATTCCTTCTCCGATACAGGCCGGCGGCGGGGATTCGTCCCTGCGCTGGTAGTATCGTGGCTAAGTCTGACTAGCTATGACCAGCTTGGACAAGCTAAGACCAGCCAAGACCAGCTATGACTAGCTAAAGCCAAAGCACTGCGGCCCGGGTGAAAACTCGGGTCCATTCCCCCTCCCTTCCCACGTTAAACTCCGACCTTGTGTCACAACCTGGCCTTGTGGGAGGTCAAGTAAATCCCAAGGCTAAGATCAAAGTGTAGTATCTGTTCGCGGATTGCTCACTGAATGATCGCCTATGGGGCCGGGATTCCTTCTCCGATACGGGCCGGCGGCAGGGATTCGTCCCTGCGCTGGTGGTATCGTGGCTACGTCTGACTAGCTATGACCAGCTCTGACCAGCTTGGACAAGCTATGACCAGCTAAGACCAGCCAAGACCAGCTATGACTAGCTAAAGCCAAAGCACTGCGACCCGGGTGAAAACTCGGGTCCATTCCCCCTCCCTTCCCACGTTAAACTCGACCTTGTGTCACAACCTGACCGTGTGGGAGGTCAAGTAAATCCCGTGTAGTATCTGTTCGCAGATTACTCTCTGAATGATCGCCTATGGGGCCGGGATTCCGTCTCCGATACAGGCCGGCGGCAGGGATTCGTCCCTGCGCTGGTAGTATCGTGGCTACGTCTGACTAGCTATGACCAGCTTGGACAAGCTATGACCAGCTAAGACCAGCCAAGACCAGCTATGACTAGATAAAGCCAAAGCACTGCGACCCGGGTGAAAACTCGGGTCCATTCCCCCTCCCTCCCCACGTTAAACTCCGACCTTGTGTCACAACCTGGCCCTGTGGGAGGTCAAGTAAATCCCAAGGCTAAGATCAAAGTGTAGTATCTGTTCGCAGATTTCTCACTGAATGATCGCCTATGGGGCCGGGATTCCTTCTCCGATACAGGCCGGCGGCGGGGATTCGTCCCTGCGCTGGTAGTATCGTGGCTACGTCTGACTAGCTATGACCAGCTCTGACCAGCTTGGACAAGCTATGACCAGCCAAGACCAGCTATGACTAGCTAAAGCCAAAGCACTGCGACCCGGGTGAAAACTCGGGTCCATTCCCCCTCCCCTTCCCACGTTAAACTCCGACCTTGTGTCACAACCTGGCCATGTGGGAGGTCAAGTAAATCCCAAGGCTAAGATCAAAGTGTAGTATCTGTTCGCGGATTGCTCACTGAATGATCGCCTATGGGGCCGGGATTCCTTCTCCGATACAGGCCGGCGGCAGGGATTGGTCCCTGCGCTGGTAGTATCGTGGCTACGTCTGACTAGCTATGACCAGCTCTGACCAGCTCTGACCAGCTCTGACCAGCTTGGACAAGCTATGACCAGCTAAGACCAGCCAAGACCAGCTATGACTAGCTAAAGCCAAAGCACTGCGACCCGGGTGAAAACTCGGGTCCATTCCCCCTCCCTTCCCACGTTAAACTCAGACCTTGTGTCACAACCTGGCCATGTGGGAGGTCAAGTAAATCCCAAGGCTAAGATCAAAGTGTAGTATCTGTTCGCGGATTACTCGCTGAATGATCGCCTATGGGGCCGGGATTCCTTCTCCGATACAGGCCGGCGGCAGGGATTCGTCCCTGCGCTGGTAGTATCGTGGCTATGTCTGACTAGCTATGACCAGCTATGACCAGCTCTGACCAGCTTGGACAAGCTATGACCAGCTAAGACCAGCCAAGACCAGCTATGACTAGCTAAAGCCAAAGCACTGCGACCCGGGTGAAAACTCGGGTCCATTCCCCCTCCCTTCCCACGTTAAACTCCGACCTTGTGTCACAACCTGGCCATGTGGGAGGTCAAGTAAATCCCAAGGCTAAGATCAAAGTGTAGTATCTGTTCGCGGATTACTCACTGAATGATCGCCTATGGGGCCGTGATTCCTTCTCCGATACAGGCCGGCGGCAGGGATTCGTCCCTGCGCTGGTAGTATCGTGGCTGAGTCTGACTAGCTATGACCAGCTTGGACAAGCTATGACCAGCTAAGACCAGCCAAGACCAGCTATGACTAGCTAAAGCCAAAGCACTGCGACCCGGGTGAAAACTCGGGTCCATTCCCCCTCCCCTTCCCACGTTAAACTCCGACCTTGTGTCACAACCTGGCCTTGTGGGAGGTCAAGTAAATCCCAAGGCTAAGATCAAAGTGTAGTATCTGTTCGCAGATTGCTCTCTGAATGATCGCCTATGGGGCCGGGATTCCTTCTCCGATACGGGCCGGCGGCAGGGATTCGTCCCTGCGCTGGTAGTATCGTGGCTATGTCTGACTAGCTATGACCAGCTCTGACCAGCTTGGACAAGCTATGACCAGCTAAGACCAGCCAAGACCAGCTATGACTAGCTAAAGCCAAAGCACTGCGACCCGGGTGAAAACTCGGGTCCATTCCCCCTCCCTTCCCACGTTAAACTCCGACCTTGTGTCACAACCTGGCCATGTGGGAGGTCAAGTAAATCCCAAGGCTAAGATCAAAGTGTAGTATCTGTTCGCAGATTGCTCTCTGAATGATCGCCTATGGGGCCGGGATTCCTTCTCCGATACAGGCCGGCGGCGGGGATTCGTCCCTGCGCTGGTAGTATCGTGGCTAAGTCTGACTAGCTATGACCAGCTTGGACAAGCTAAGACCAGCCAAGACCAGCTATGACTAGCTAAAGCCAAAGCACTGCGGCCCGGGTGAAAACTCGGGTCCATTCCCCCTCCCTTCCCACGTTAAACTCCGACCTTGTGTCACAACCTGACCGTGTGGGAGGTCAAGTAAATCCCGTGTAGTATCTGTTCGCAGATTACTCTCTGAATGATCGCCTATGGGGCCGGGATTCCTTCTCCGATACAGGCCGGCGGCAGGGATTCGTCCCTGCGCTGGTAGTATCGTGGCTATGTCTGACTAGCTATGACCAGCTTGGACAAGCTATGACCAGCTAAGACCAGCCAAGACCAGCTATGACTAGCTAAAGCCAAAGCACTGCGACCCGGGTGAAAACTCGGGTCCATTCCCCCTCCCCTTCCCACGTTAAACTCGACCTTGTGTCACAACCTGGCCATGTGGGAGGTCAAGTAAATCCCAAGGCTAAGATCAAAGTGTAGTATCTGTTCGCGGATTACTCGCTGAATGATCGCCTATGGGGCCGGGATTCCTTCTCCGATACAGGCCGGCGGCAGGGATTCGTCCCTGCGCTGGTAGTATCGTGGCTATGTCTGACTAGCTATGACCAGCTATGACCAGCTCTGGCCAGCTTGGACAAGATATGACCAGCTAAGACCAGCCAAGACCAGCTATGACTAGCTAAAGCCAAAGCACTGCGACCCGGGTGAAAACTCGGGTCCATTCCCCCTCCCTTCCCACGTTAAACTCCGACCTTGTGTCACAACCTGGCCATGTGGGAGGTCAAGTAAATCCCAAGGCTAAGATCAAAGTGTAGTATCTGTTCGCGGATTACTCGCTGAATGATCGCCTATGGGGCCGGGATTCCTTCTCCGATACAGGCCGGCGGCAGGGATTCGTCCCTGCGCTGGTAGTATCGTGGCTATGTCTGACTAGCTATGACCAGCTATGACCAGCTCTGACCAGCTTGGACAAGCTATGACCAGCTAAGACCAGCCAAGACCAGCTATGACTAGCTAAAGCCAAAGCACTGCGACCCGGGTGAAAACTCGGGTCCATTCCCCCTCCCTTCCCACGTTAAACTCCGACCTTGTGTCACAACCTGGCCATGTGGGAGGTCAAGTAAATCTCAAGGCTAAGATCAAAGTGTAGTATCTGTTCGCGGATTACTCACTGAATGATCGCCTATGGGGCCGTGATTCCTTCTCCGATACAGGCCGGCGGCAGGGATTCGTCCCTGCGCTGGTAGTATCGTGGCTGAGTCTGACTAGCTATGACCAGCTTGGACAAGCTATGACCAGCTAAGACCAGCCAAGACCAGCTATGACTAGCTAAAGCCAAAGCACTGCGACCCGGGTGAAAACTCGGGTCCATTCCCCCTCCCCTTCCCACGTTAAACTCCGACCTTGTGTCACAACCTGGCCTTGTGGGAGGTCAAGTAAATCCCAAGGCTAAGATCAAAGTGTAGTATCTGTTCGCAGATTGCTCTCTGAATGATCGCCTATGGGGCCGGGATTCCTTCTCCGATACGGGCCGGCGGCAGGGATTCGTCCCTGCGCTGGTGGTATCGTGGCTATGTCTGACTAGCTATGACCAGCTCTGACCAGCTTGGACAAGCTATGACCAGCTAAGACCAGCCAAGACCAGCTATGACTAGCTAAAGCCAAAGCACTGCGACCCGGGTGAAAACTCGGGTCCATTCCCCCTCCCTTCCCACGTTAAACTCCGACCTTGTGTCACAACCTGGCCATGTGGGAGGTCAAGTAAATCCCAAGGCTAAGATCAAAGTGTAGTATCTGTTCGCGGATTACTCGCTGAATGATCGCCTATGGGGCCGGGATTCCTTCTCCGATACAGGCCGGCGGCAGGGATTCGTCCCTGCGCTGGTAGTATCGTGGCTATGTCTGACTAGCTATGACCAGCTATGACCAGCTCTGACCAGCTTGGACAAGCTATGACCAGCTAAGACCAGCCAAGACCAGCTATGACTAGCTAAAGCCAAAGCACTGCGACCCGGGTGAAAACTCGGGTCCATTCCCCCTCCCTTCCCACGTTAAACTCCGACCTTGTGTCACAACCTGGCCATGTGGGAGGTCAAGTAAATCCCAAGGCTAAGATCAAAGTGTAGTATCTGTTCGCGGATTACTCACTGAATGATCGCCTATGGGGCCGTGATTCCTTCTCCGATACAGGCCGGCGGCAGGGATTCGTCCCTGCGCTGGTAGTATCGTGGCTGAGTCTGACTAGCTATGACCAGCTTGGACAAGCTATGACCAGCTAAGACCAGCCAAGACCAGCTATGACTAGCTAAAGCCAAAGCACTGCGACCCGGGTGAAAACTCGGGTCCATTCCCCCTCCCCTTCCCACGTTAAACTCCGACCTTGTGTCACAACCTGGCCTTGTGGGAGGTCAAGTAAATCCCAAGGCTAAGATCAAAGTGTAGTATCTGTTCGCAGATTGCTCTCTGAATGATCGCCTATGGGGCCGGGATTCCTTCTCCGATACGGGCCGGCGGCAGGGATTCGTCCCTGCGCTGGTGGTATCGTGGCTATGTCTGACTAGCTATGACCAGCTCTGACCAGCTTGGACAAGCTATGACCAGCTAAGACCAGCCAAGACCAGCTATGACTAGCTAAAGCCAAAGCACTGCGACCCGGGTGAAAACTCGGGTCCATTCCCCCTCCCTTCCCACGTTAAACTCCGACCTTGTGTCACAACCTGGCCATGTGGGAGGTCAAGTAAATCCCAAGGCTAAGATCAAAGTGTAGTATCTGTTCGCAGATTGCTCTCTGAATGATCGCCTATGGGGCCGGGATTCCTTCTCCGATACAGGCCGGCGGCGGGGATTCGTCCCTGCGCTGGTAGTATCGTGGCTAAGTCTGACTAGCTATGACCAGCTTGGACAAGCTAAGACCAGCCAAGACCAGCTATGACTAGCTAAAGCCAAAGCACTGCGGCCCGGGTGAAAACTCGGGTCCATTCCCCCTCCCTTCTCACGTTAAACTCCGACCTTGTGTCACAACCTGGCCTTGTGGGAGGTCAAGTAAATCCCAAGGCTAAGATCAAAGTGTAGTATCTGTTCGCGGATTGCTCACTGAATGATCGCCTATGGGGCCGGGATTCCTTCTCCGATACGGGCCGGCGGCAGGGATTCGTCCCTGCGCTGGTGGTATCGTGGCTACGTCTGACTAGCTATGACCAGCTCTGACCAGCTTGGACAAGCTATGACCAGCTAAGACCAGCCAAGACCAGCTATGACTAGCTAAAGCCAAAGCACTGCGACCCGGGTGAAAACTCGGGTCCATTCCCCCTCCCTTCCCACGTTAAACTCGACCTTGTGTCACAACCTGACCGTGTGGGAGGTCAAGTAAATCCCGTGTAGTATCTGTTCGCAGATTACTCTCTGAATGATCGCCTATGGGGCCGGGATTCCGTCTCCGATACAGGCCGGCGGCAGGGATTCGTCCCTGCGCTGGTAGTATCGTGGCTACGTCTGACTAGCTATGACCAGCTTGGACAAGCTATGACCAGCTAAGACCAGCCAAGACCAGCTATGACTAGCTAAAGCCAAAGCACTGCGACCCGGGTGAAAACTCGGGTCCATTCCCCCTCCCTCCCCACGTTAAACTCCGACCTTGTGTCACAACCTGGCCCTGTGGGAGGTCAAGTAAATCCCAAGGCTAAGATCAAAGTGTAGTATCTGTTCGCAGATTTCTCACTGAATGATCGCCTATGGGGCCGGGATTCCTTCTCCGATACAGGCCGGCGGCGGGGATTCGTCCCTGCGCTGGTAGTATCGTGGCTACGTCTGACTAGCTATGACCAGCTCTGACCAGCTTGGACAAGCTATGACCAGCCAAGACCAGCTATGACTAGCTAAAGCCAAAGCACTGCGAACCGGGTGAAAACTCGGGTCCATTCCCCCTCCCCTTCCCACGTTAAACTCCGACCTTGTGTCACAACCTGGCCATGTGGGAGGTCAAGTAAATCCCAAGGCTAAGATCAAAGTGTAGTATCTGTTCGCGGATTGCTCACTGAATGATCGCCTATGGGGCCGGGATTCCTTCTCCGATACAGGCCGGCGGCAGGGATTGGTCCCTGCGCTGGTAGTATCGTGGCTACGTCTGACTAGCTATGACCAGCTCTGACCAGCTCTGACCAGCTCTGACCAGCTTGGACAAGCTATGACCAGCTAAGACCAGCCAAGACCAGCTATGACTAGCTAAAGCCAAAGCACTGCGACCCGGGTGAAAGCTCGGGTCCATTCCCCCTCCCTTCCCACGTTAAACTCCGACCTTGTGTCACAACCTGGCCTTGTGGGAGGTCAAGTAAATCCCAAGGCTAAGATCAAAGTGTAGTATCTGTTCGCAGATTGCTCTCTGAATGATCGCCTATGGGGCCGGGATTCCTTCTCCGATACGGGCCGGCGGCAGGGATTCGTCCCTGCGCTGGTGGTATCGTGGCTATGTCTGACTAGCTATGACCAGCTCTGACCAGCTTGGACAAGCTATGACCAGCTAAGACCAGCCAAGACCAGCTATGACTAGCTAAAGCCAAAGCACTGCGACCCGGGTGAAAACTCGGGTCCATTCCCCCTCCCTTCCCACGTTAAACTCCGACCTTGTGTCACAACCTGGCCATGTGGGAGGTCAAGTAAATCCCAAGGCTAAGATCAAAGTGTAGTATCTGTTCGCAGATTGCTCTCTGAATGATCGCCTATGGGGCCGGGATTCCTTCTCCGATACAGGCCGGCGGCGGGGATTCGTCCCTGCGCTGGTAGTATCGTGGCTAAGTCTGACTAGCTATGACCAGCTTGGACAAGCTAAGACCAGCCAAGACCAGCTATGACTAGCTAAAGCCAAAGCACTGCGGCCCGGGTGAAAACTCGGGTCCATTCCCCCTCCCTTCCCACGTTAAACTCCGACCTTGTGTCACAACCTGGCCTTGTGGGAGGTCAAGTAAATCCCAAGGCTAAGATCAAAGTGTAGTATCTGTTCGCGGATTGCTCACTGAATGATCGCCTATGGGGCCGGGATTCCTTCTCCGATACGGGCGGGCGGCAGGGATTCGTCCCTGCGCTGGTGGTATCGTGGCTACGTCTGACTAGCTATGACCAGCTCTGACCAGCTTGGACAAGCTATGACCAGCTAAGACCAGCCAAGACCAGCTATGACTAGCTAAAGCCAAAGCACTGCGACCCGGGTGAAAACTCGGGTCCATTCCCCCTCCCTTCCCACGTTAAACTCGACCTTGTGTCACAACCTGACCGTGTGGGAGGTCAAGTAAATCCCGTGTAGTATCTGTTCGCAGATTACTCTCTGAATGATCGCCTATGGGGCCGGGATTCCGTCTCCGATACAGGCCGGCGGCAGGGATTCGTCCCTGCGCTGGTAGTATCGTGGCTACGTCTGACTAGCTATGACCAGCTTGGACAAGCTATGACCAGCTAAGACCAGCCAAGACCAGCTATGACTAGCTAAAGCCAAAGCACTGCGACCCGGGTGAAAACTCGGGTCCATTCCCCCTCCCTCCCCACGTTAAACTCCGACCTTGTGTCACAACCTGGCCCTGTGGGAGGTCAAGTAAATCCCAAGGCTAAGATCAAAGTGTAGTATCTGTTCGCAGATTACTCTCTGAATGATCGCCTATGGGGCCGGGATTCCTTCTCCGATACAGGCCGTCCCTGCGCTGGTAGTATCGTGGCTACGTCTGACTAGCTATGACCAGCTTGGACAAGCTATGACCAGCTAAGACCAGCCAAGACCAGCTATGACTAGCTAAAGCCAAAGCACTGCGACCCGGGTGAAAACTCGGGTCCATTCCCCCTCCCTTCCCACGTTAAACTCCGACCTTGTGTCACAACCTGGCCATGTGGGAGGTCAAGTAAATCCCGTGTAGTATCTGTTCGCAGATTACTCTCTGAATGATCGCCTATGGGGCCGGGATTCCTTCTCCGATACAGGCCGGCGGCAGGGATTCGTCCCTGCGCTGGTAGTATCGTGGCTAAGTCTGACTAGCTATGACCAGCTTGGACAAGCTATGACCAGCTAAGACCAGCCAAGACCAGCTATGACTAGCTAAAGCCAAAGCACTGCGACCCGGGTGAAAACTCGGGTCCATTCCCCCTCCCTTCCTACGTTAAACTCCGACCTTGTGTCACAACCTGGCCCTGTGGGAGGTCAAGTAAATCCCAAGGCTAAGATCAAAGTGTAGTATCTGTTCGCAGATTACTCTCTGAATGATCGCCTATGGGGCCGGGATTCCTTCTCCGATACAGGCCGGCGGCAGGGATTCGTCCCTGCGCTGGTAGTATCGTGGCTAAGTCTGACTAGCTATGACCAGCTTGGACAAGCTATGACCAGCCAAGACCAGCCAAAGACCAGCTATGACTAGCTAAAGCCAAAGCACTGCGACCCGGGTGAAAACTCGGGTCCATTCCCCCTCCCTCCCCACGTTAAACTCCGACCTTGTGTCACAACCTGGCCCTGTGGGAGGTCAAGTAAATCCCAAGGCTAAGATCAAAGTGTAGTATCTGTTCGCGGATTGCTCACTGAATGATCGCCTATGGGGCCGGGATTCCTTCTCCGATACAGGCCGGCGGCGGGGATTCGTCCCTGCGCTGGTAGTATCGTGGCTACGTCTGACTAGCTATGACCAGCTTGGACAAGCTATGACCAGCCAAAGACCAGCTATGACTAGCTAAAGCCAAAGCACTGCGACCCGGGTGAAAACTCGGGTCCATTCCCCATCCCTCCCCACGTTAAACTCCGACCTTGTGTCACAACCTGGCCCTGTGGGAGGTCAAGTAAATCCCAAGGCTAAGATCAAAGTGTAGTATCTGTTCGCGGATTGCTCACTGAATGATCGCCTATGGGGCCGGGATTCCTTCTCCGATACAGGCCGGCGGCGGGGATTCGTCCCTGCGCTGGTAGTATCGTGGCTACGTCTGACTAGCTATGACCAGCTTGGACAAGCTATGACCAGCTAAGACCAGCCAAGACCAGCTATGACTAGCTAAAGCCAAAGCACTGCGACCCGGGTGAAAACTCGGGTCCATTCCCCCTCCCTCCCCACGTTAAACTCCGACCTTGTGTCACAACCTGGCCATGTGGGAGGTCAAGTAAATCCCAAGGCTAAGATCAAAGTGTAGTATCTGTTCGCAGATTACTCACTGAATGATCGCCTATGGGGCCGGGATTCCTTCTCCGATACAGGCCGGCGGCAGGGATTCGTCCCTGCGCTGGTAGTATCGTGGCTAAGTCTGACTAGCTATGACCAGCTTGGACAAGCTATGACCAGCTAAGACCAGCCAAGACCAGCTATGACTAGCTAAAGCCAAAGCACTGCGACCCGGGTGAAAACTCGGGTCCATTCCCCCTCCCTCCCCACGTTAAACTCCGACCTTGTGTCACAACCTGGCCCTGTGGGAGGTCAAGTAAATCCCAAGGCTAAGATCAAAGTGTAGTATCTGTTCGCGGATTACTCACTGAATGATCGCCTATGGGGCCGGGATTCCCTCTCCGATACGGGCCGGCGGCGGGGATTCGTCCCTGCGCTGGTAGTATCGTGGCTACGTCTGACAAGCTATAAACAGCTAAGACCAGCTATGACTAGCTAAAGCCAAAGCACTGCGACCCGGGTGAAAACTCGGGTCCATTCCCCCTCCCTTCCCACGTTAAACTCGACCTTGTGTCTCAACCTGACCGTGTGGGAGGTCAAGTAAATCCCGTGTAGTATCTGTTCGCAGATTACTCACTGAATGATCGCCTATGGGGCCGGGATTCCCTCTCCGATACGGGCCGGCGGCGGGGATTCGTCCCTGCGCTGGTGGTATTGTGGCTACGTATGACCAGCTTGGACAAGCTATGACTAGCTAAAGCCAAAGCACTGCGACCCGGGTGAAAACTCGGGTCCATTCCCCCTCCCTTCCCACGTTAAACTCGACCTTGTGTCACAACCTGGCCGTGTGGGAGGTCAAGTAAATCCCGAGGAGGTGGAATCCCGAGGAGGTGGAATCCCTCGGTCTCAAGGCTAAGATCAAAGTGTAGTATCTGTTCGCGGATTGCTCACTGAATGATCGCCTATGGGACCGGGATTCTTCCTCCGATACGGGCCGGCGGCGGGGATTGGTCCCTGCGCTGGTGGTATCGTGGCTACGTCTGACCAGCTTGGACAAGCTATGACCAGCTAAGACCAGCCAAGACCAGCTATGACTAGCTAAAGCCAAAGCAATGCAAACTCGGGTTCATTCTCCCTCCCTTCCCACGTTAAACTCGACCTTGTGTCACAACCTGGCCATGTGGGAGGTCAAGTAAATCCCGAGGAGGAATCCCTCGGTTCCAAGGCTAAGATCAAAGTGTAGTATCTGTTCGCGGATTGCTCACTGAATGATCGCCTATGGGGCCGGGATTCTTCCTCCGATACAGGCCGGCGGCAGGGATTGGTCCCTGCGCTGGTAGTATCGTGGCTACGTCTGACTAGCTATGACCAGCTCTGACCAGCTTGGACAAGCTATGACCAGCTAAGACCAGCTATGACTAGCTAAAGCCAAAGCACTGCGACCCGGGTGAAAACTCGGGTCCATTCCCCCTCCCCTTCCCACGTTAAACTCGACCTTGTGTCACAACCTGACCGTGTGGGAGGTCAAGTAAATCCCGAGGAGGTGGAATCCCTCGGTCTCAAGGCTAAGATCAAAGTGTAGTATCTGTTCGCGGATTGCTCACTGAATGATCGCCTATGGGACCGGGATTCTTCCTCCGATACGGGCCGGCGGCGGGGATTGGTCCCTGCGCTGGTGGTATCGTGGCTACGTCTGACCAGCTTGGACAAGCTATGACCAGCTAAGACCAGCCAAGACCAGCTATGACTAGCTAAAGCCAAAGCACTGCAAACTCGGGTCCATTCCCCCTCCCTTCCCACGTTAAACTCGACCTTGTGTCACAACCTGACCGTGTGGGAGGTCAAGTAAATCCCGAGGAGGTGGAATCCCTTGGTCTCAAGGCTAAGATCAAAGTGTAGTATCTGTTCGCGGATTACTCGCTGAATGATCGCCTATGGGGCCGGGATTCCTTCTCCGATACAGGCCGGCGGCGGGGATTCGTCCCTGCGCTGGTAGTATCGTGGCTACGTCTGACTAGCTATGACCAGCTTGGACAAGCTATGACCAGCCAAGACCAGCCAAAGACCAGCTATGACTAGCTAAAGCCAAAGCACTGCGACCCGGGTGAAAACTCGGGTCCATTCCCCCTCCCTCCCCACGTTAAACTCCGACCTTGTGTCACAACCTGGCCATGTGGGAGGTCAAGTAAATCCCAAGGCTAAGATCAAAGTGTAGTATCTGTTCGCGGATTGCTCACTGAATGATCGCCTATGGGGCCGGGATTCCTTCTCCGATACAGGCCGGCGGCAGGGATTCGTCCCTGCGCTTGTAATATCGTGGCTACGTCTGACTAGCTCTGACCAGCTTGGACAAGCTATGACCAGCTAAGACCAGCCAAGACCAGCTATGACTAGCTAAAGCACTGCGGCCCGGGTGAAAACTCGGGTCCATTCCCCCTCCCTTCCCACGTTAAACTCCGACCTTGTGGCACAACCTGGCCCTGTGGGAGGTCAAGTAAATCCCGTGTAGTATCTGTTCGCAGATTACTCACTGAATGATCGCCTATGGGGCCGGGATTCCTTCTCCGATACAGGCCGGCGGCAGGGATTCGTCCCTGCGCTGGTAGTATCGTGGCTACGTCTGACTAGCTCTGACCAGCTTGGACAAGCTATGACTAGCTAAAGCCAAAGCACTACGACCCGGGTGAAAACTCGGGTCCATTCCCCCTCCCTTCCCACGTTAAACTCCGACCTTGTGTCACAACCTGGCCCTGTGGGAGGTCAAGTAAATCCCGGAGGAATCACGAGATCCAACTAGAGACTCTGATCGACTGCGACTAGTCAACACATTCTCCAGGAACGTCTTCCCAGAAATATACAGAAATACTATATGTACTTATTGTGTACACTTTCTTGTTATAATACATTCTTGTTCTAAGTACATTTTGTGTTGCATTATTATTCCATGCATTAGGCGAGATTCAACAATGAGTCAAGACTCAACAATGGCCACAAAGTAGAACGAACCATACGCCAAGTTTCAATAATGGCAAAGAAGTAAAACGAACCATACGGAAAGAAGAAAGAATTAATAGTGAGAGTTTTCAACAATTGGGACAAGTCATTGAAGAACCCAGGCTGAAAAAAAAACTATTAATTCAAAGTCCAACGTTAACGTAACGACGAAGGATTCTGAACTTCTGGATATGTAGAACTCGTTAAAAGACGACTAAGCATAAAGGAACGTTCACTCAGAAAAATTGAAAGGTGTCGTAAACGAATAACGGTAATTTTAAATTAAAAAATTATCTACACCGAGACACCCGCTAAAAAGAAAAATTGGCCGACTACAAAAACATGCATGGATTAAAAGGAGCACAAATACACCGTGTCGACTTTGAAAGGTAACGAACTTTAAAAAATTATTTTTTTAAAATTATTTGTTCAACAATATAGTGACGAATTACCTCTGATAAGAAAATCAGACGTTGTCATTTAAATACGCGAACAGAAGTCGAAAACGAAAAAAAAAAGTCCGACGCTCGCTGTTCACGAAAAAAAAAAATACCAAAGTTGATTAGCACGGGCGTGAATGTAAAAGCAAGACATAAAATAGAAAAGTCGTACGTTGTTTCGATTTTTTGGTCAGCTTATATGATATTCGTGGATACACAAATTAAAAGTATATTCCTTGTTGCATGAACACTATCAGCTAAAGATGGATGAACTATCCAAAGTCATATCTGAATTATTCAAATCCCAACAGATAGCACAGCAAGAACAACTGATAGCAATGCAAAAATATCAAGAACGTCAAGAGGAAAGACTTTTAGAAATTCAAAAGTTAACACTGGAGAAATTAAACAACTATCAGGCAAATGAGGGAAATTCTTCATACTATAATAACACCATATTTAATTCGCTGGAAACTTTCAACTATGTGCCAGACGAAGAAAAAACGTTTGAAGCGTACTTTAAACGATATGAAGATATTTTCTACACAGACTGTGAAAACTGGTCGAATTCAAGAAAAGTCAGTCTATTACTAAGAAAGCTAGGTACAGCAGAACATAGCAAATTTGTAGATTTTATTCTACCGAGAAAAACAACTGAATTGGAATTCTCGGAAACAGTGAAATTGCTAAAAGAGCTGTTTGGAGCAAATATGTCGCTTTGGCATAAGCGATGGTTATGCATGAATGTCTCTAAATCCGACGATCAGGATTACTTAACATATGCATCTATAGTGAATAGACATTGTGACAATTTCAGATTGGCAGAGATTACGGTTGAAGAATTCAAGTGTTTAATTTTTGCTCAAGGACTGGTATCCAGTAAGAGTGCCGAAATAAGACGTAGAGTTTTGTCTAAACTCGAATCTGAACAAAACCTTACCCTGCAAAAGTTAGCAGAGGAGTGTCAACGGGCCGTAAGTTTAAAGAAAGAGTCGCAAAAAATCGAAGAAGCTGGCATTGCTTATATTAAAAAAATAAAAAAACAATCAAATTACCCATCAGAAAAAAAGTGGAGAAAAAATTCAGCGTATTTTAATAATAGACAAGAAAATAAAAAGAACGAAAATAAAAAGGTCCCACCATATAATTGCAGACGTTGTAACGAAAGACATTGGGAGGTAAATTGCCCATATAGAAATAAGAAATGTTTCGTGTGCCAAAAGAATGGTCACAAAGGATCGTGTTGTAAAACGAAAAAATTCAAGAGCCCAATTAGACAAACAAATTCGAATATCAAATCAGATAGAGATTTGAGGAAATATGTGACGACTGAAATATTCAAAAAGAATATCAAATTTCAACTCGATTCGGGGTCAGATTTAACAATAATGAACGATAAAACATGGAAAATTTTAAAAAGGCCTACAATAATGAAGTCAACGAAACTCGCTCGAACGGTAACTGGAAAGCAAATTAACTTCGAAGGCGAGGTTGTACTTCCAATGAAATTGAATGGGATCGTTAAAAAAAATAAGTTTTCATTCTGAGAAATGGAGAAAACTTGTTGGGTACAGATTTTATTGAAACATTCTAATTGTGGGATAAACCTTTAAACTCATTCTGCAGAAAAGTAGAAAGTAATACGCAAACAAGACAGGACATTAAAGAGGAATTAAAGAAAAAGTTTCCGGAAACCTTTACACCTGGTCTTGGAAGATGTAACAAGTTTGAAGCTAAATTTGAATTAAAAGAAAATACTATGCCTATATTTAAAAAGAAACGTAACGTGCCTTTCGCAAGTGTAGAGAGAGTAGTAGTACCAAAAAAGTTGCAGAAAAGAATCCTACGGGACTTTCATATGGGTCACCCGGGGATTAATAGAACAAAAAGCTTAATGCGAAGCTTTGTATATTGGAAAGGAATGGATGTGGATATCGAAAACATGGTTCATCGATGTAAAGGGTGTGCGTTAGCAGCTAAGGCACCACGTATAGTACACATAGTATATTTTATTCCTTCATTTTTTGCATGACTCAAGCAAGTCTGTCATGATTACTATACCCATTCTTGACATAATCACTATTTATTTGTATTCCCATCTAAGCTCCGAGGTTCAATTCACACTATTACAACATTTGAAGTAGTTTCTTTTTTTTAGTTTCTCTGTTTCACATCCAATTTCAGATTCAAAAATATCGACTTGCAATTGTAATGGGTCTTGTCACTTGTGTAATTCTGAATATTTTGTGGTAAGTAATCGAGTAAAATATGCTGGTATATTTATTCTTTTTTAAGTTTATCTTACCTACATAAAAAAATATAACTGTATCTTTATTTGTTTTCTGTGATATAGTTAAGAATTCATGTAACTTTTTTATTTTGGAGGAAAATTAATATTAAAAATTTCCCTTTAGACAAAGTTGTTTAAATATTTCATGATTATAGTTGGAAATGTGTATTTTGTTAAAATTGGTACAAATGAAATCCTAATGGCTAATATTGCCAGTTTTAATAGGGGAGGAGGTCATTATTTGTTGTTCTAATTGAAAGCAAGAAAGATAAGTCAATGCAAAATTATATTCCAAATATTTGAAATCAAATTTTAGGATCTGCTTAATGGACAGTACAGTTTTTAGCACTCTCTATCACATGTAGATATGCAAGTACATGAACTCAGGTACCCCCACACCTACACATATCTATACATATATATAACAGGAGCATAAAAAGAAGAACGGGGATCAAGGCAACAGAAGATGTCAATTGACATTATTTTTAAATTTTTGAAGTCTATAGTTATCAAGGAAGTGCAAGTGAAGAAGCTGTTGGAGTAGAAGAGATGGTTATATTTAACTGTTTCAATAGTAAATGGGTGGGACCTAGTAGCCTGCTTAAATTCATGCAGTTGGGACACCAGTAAAAATAGCTCATCAGAACAGATGCCATGAAAATATTTATAGAAAAGACAGAGGGAAGCCATATTATGTCAGTGAGAAAGTGACTGATCACATTGCATATCTGTCTTTGGATTTTGTCAAGAACCTCGAGATGAACAGCGGGGGCTCCAGACCATATATGGCAACAGTATTATATGCATGGACGAATGGTAGATTTGAAAGATGGATTCAGACGATAAAAAACTTCTGGCAGGACACACAGAACCAACTTTCCTTGCAGTAGATGTAGCAATTGATTCAATGTAGTTGCTCCAACTCAAGTCAGTAGTGAAGAATGTGAGACCAAGAAGGTGCAGTGAGAGGCTCTCATGGTGGTGAGCATCAGTCATGGTGATCGGAGGCAGAGACATTTCTCTATGTTGAGTAAATGACAGCAGTTTCGTTTGGGATGCATTAAAATTCACAAGCCACAGTCAGCCACAGATTGAAGGTCGTTTTCAAGACCAATGGCAAGGTTAACTTTGTCAGCAATGCTGGATTTACTGTTGAGACAGGAGTAAATGGTAGTGTTGTCTGTGTAGATGCCGACTTGAGAACTGATGACATCAGGAAGATTGTTAATGAAGATCAGAAACAGTATAGGACCAAGGACAGAGCCTTAAAGAACACCCGCATTTGTATGGAAGGAACTGTAAGAGAACTCATTCAGGATAACCTTCATTTCACAGTCAGACAGAAATAATTGGATTAAATCAAATAATCATCCTGTAATACCATATCACTGAAGCTTACATAGAAGGCCAGCATGTCAAACGCCTTCAATAGATCTAAAGCAACAGCTTGAGCTTAGGTGTTATTATCAAGAGCTTGGTATACATATTCAGTTATGGCCATAAGCACATCATATATATATATATATATATATATATATATATATCTTTCATTAAATATGGAAGACAAGGAAGATTTAATTAATTTTTTTATTTAGTTTTTCCAGCATTTTTACATTGTTTTCATTTTGTAGACACAAGTAAGTGAGTACAGAGATTTTCAATAATTTTCATTGTCTCAGTGTCTAAAGAAATGGCTGAAAGTGTTTGGGACAAGTAAAATTATAGAAAGTTTCTGTACTCCTTTACTCCTACAAAAGAGAAAAATGTAAGGATGCAGGAAAAACTAAATAAAAAATTAATTAAATCTCCTTGTCTGCAGTATTTAATGAAAGATATTTTAAAAAGGTTGCTGCCCAAATATACATTAATCTAATATATATATATATGTAGAGAGAGAAAGAGAGAGAGAGACATAGGGCAAAAGGAAACATAAAAACACACATCAACTTCCATTCATCTGTAACACCAAAGAAACATGTTTCTTTTGTGTAATGAAAAATGAATTGGTGATGTTCATTATCAGTGGCTCTACTGGAATGCAGGATTATTCAATTTTATTGTCTGACAGAAAATTGTAAAATGTCATGATTTCAAACTTTCTTTTGGGATGCTAAATTAAGAATCATAGTACGTCCTATAAGAATTGAAAATATTTGAGTCTTTTCATTCTCCAGTTACATACAACTCACTGGAAAGGTTAAACATAAAAAAACTAAGTTTCTTTTTTGAAATTTTCTGAGATTTTTTCTATTTAAAATAAAGAATATAAATGAAAATTCAAATTCCAAAGTTGAGAATTTATCTTTGCAACTCAAAGTTTCTTTTAAACTTTGAGTTGCAAAGATAAATTGTCAAAATATAAAAATACTATTAAAGAAACATTTTCTTTAGTGCAAATGAAAATGGAGAAATCTCAACAGAGCCACTGACAAGAGTGAGTTTTTCTTTCTATTTAATAGTTGGATATTATTGGCAGATCACACACACACAAGCAGTTGTAAACCGAGTGAAAATTTTGCTTCAGGTTTTGTTTCAAGATTGAGTTTTTAGTAAGTTCTTTGCTATAACTGAAATGAAATTATTAACTAATTATTTGTTTAATAACTTTTTTAAAATTAAATAATTAAACAGGAAAATTAATATAAAGTATCCCATAAAATTCTGAGGTACAAATGAATGCATTATTACCAAATTTAACTATAATTTTATCTTGCAAAAAATATTTGTGAAAATGACGTGAATAATATTATGTTGTTGTAAAAAAAGAAAGCATTATTGCCAAATTTGAATCCTGCTTTATTACTTACCAAACTGATTAGTTTTAATTCTTCCTTGCAAAACTAAACTTGTCCTATTTGTTTTTCCCTGTCAGATCATTTGCTATAAACATCCATCTTTCTTTTGGATGACTACAGTTGTTGAAGTGTTTATAATGATAAGCATTACTGTCTCCTTCCTGACAATTGCTACAGCCATGCATCATATCAGTAAGTAACCAAAAATCTTGCTTATATTTTAACATCTATACTTTCCTCTTAATTCATTGCTATTGTTCCCCCATTGTCAAACAGCAGCAAATATTATTTGACTTTTATACACATTAAAATGAGTTCATTTTTTACTGTTGACTTTTCATTTCAAGGAAATGAAAATTTTAAAAAATATATTAATTTTTCATTAATTTTTCTTTGAGGTCTTTTTTTCTTTTGGAATTATTCTTGTTTGTGGTCTTGTTGAATCTAATTTGTCAGTTTGTTTTTCATCAAAATATACAGCTGAATCCACTAAAAATGTGAATACTGGCAAAAAGTAAGTTGTTTTTCCTTTGTTTTATTAACTCTTATTATAAAATCTCACTTAGATTTCAGTCTTTGGGGTAATTTCTAAGTAAACGGTATATAACGAAATGTAAGTTTCTGACCACATTAAAGAATTACCTATTTCTGTTCCCACTACACTCCACCCTCACAGGCTTGGTTTGACTTGAGCAGATTTATTTTTACTGTAATTATTATTAAACTTCAAAATTACTATTAAAACTGAAATGTTTAAAAATTCTTAATATTTTGGTATGGTTATGTTATGATGTTGATTTGGGGTTTGTAGAGACAAACGCCAAATAACACGTAACAATAAAAAGGGTTTTAATAGGTTGGTAAAAAGGTACAGAAATCGCCTGAGTAGTCAATAACTAGCTCAGCCAAGAACTTCTGTCTCCCTGTCTCTCTCATGTCAACTGACATGCCACTATTTAAAGTCTTTGTTCACAGACACAGACAAGTTCATCTTCAAGAGGGGTGGTAGGTTTCCGACAACAGATTGAGGAATTATATCTTTTTCTTTTGGGATCTGGACTTAAACGTTCCATCCTAGTTCTTTTTCTTTTGCTTGTCCTTCTTTGGGCAATGGTGGAGTTGGTATATCGAATAAATCATATAATACCTCCATTGGTTCTTTTTCTTTACTTATTTCTTCAATGATTCTTTTCCTTAATTGGTTCAAATGTCTTTTGTGCGTCCATTTTTTACTTCTTATGTATAACATTTTACCAATTCTTTGAGTTACAACTCCATCTTGCCAAAATTCCTTCCCATTTTTGTAATTTAAAAAAAAAAAAAAAACTATCTCCCGGTCTGAGATATTTCATATTTTCCTGATGCGTTTTGTTCTGGTAACTCTTTTTTCTTCCCGGCAGCAGCTTATTGAATACAGATCTAATTTTTCTAGCAAACAGTTCAGCTGGAGACATCCCTGATATTGCGTTTGGATTTGGTGTTATTCTGTATATACTTAAAAACTGCTGTATATTACCATCATCTGTATTAGTACCATTTGTTTTTTTAAGGGATCTCTTGAACGTATCAACAAACCGTTCAGCCTGTCCATTTGACCTAGGATGGTACGGTGAAGTCGTGATGTGGTCAATTCCCAGAGTATTACAAAACGTCTTAAATTCACTTCCTGTGAATTGAGTTCCATTGTCGGTGACAATTTTTTCTGGTACTCCAAAACGTGCAAACAGTTCTGTAAGAAAATATTTTGTTACAGAAGCAGTTGGTCTTTTGCACTTAAAAATTTCAGGCCACTTGGAATAGCTATCCACAACTATCAAGTAGAAATTACCATTCATGGGTCCAGCATAATCTATGTGGAGTCTGGTCCATGGAACATCTGTTTTTGTCCATGGTGTGTATTTTACTGGCGGTGCTTTCGCTGCCATTTGACACCCTCTACAAGTTTTAACTACCTGTTCAATGTCTTTGTCCATATTTGGCCAATAAATGTAACTCCTCATCAGGGCTTTCATACGTCCAATACCAGGATGCTCCTGATGAAATTCCTTCAAAATCCGTTTTTGTAGCACAACCGGTATCACGACTATTCCAGCATATAACAGCACTTCATCACATATTGAATATGCTGGTGAAGAAGTTTTATACTTTTCTGAAGTTACAACTTTTCATTTTTCTAATAAAAATGTCGTTTTTTGCTTTTAATTTTATTTCATCTAATGTCACCGGTAATTCTTTTACCGTGTTATACATTACTTCAACCACTTCATTTTCTGCTTATAACGACGCTATCACCGTATCTTCTAGTGGTTCCGAAGACGTTGGGATCAGTCTAGATAAACCATCAGCATGGCTTAATTTTTTAGATGATAAAAATTCCATTTTGAAATTGTAATTCAACGAAATGGTTCCCCATCGTTGCAAGCGGTTTGCCGTATGAGTAGGTATACCATTCTTCGAACCATTGATTGAAAGCAGCGGGTGATGGTCGGTTTGCAATATAAACCTTCTTCCAATGTATGTACTTATGGAATTTTTTACAAGCATAGATGATAGCTAAGCTTTCTTTCTCAATTTGAGAGTACTTCTTTTCTGCGGGTAATAATGTCCTTGATGCATGTGCCACTGGCTTCGTATTGCCGTCTTTGAATTTATGCAGAATTACCGCACCTATTCCGTACTCGCTTGCGTCCGATGCCACTATAATTTCCTGTTTAGGGTCATAATGTGTTAGTGATAATTCCGACGTCAAAATATTCTTTATTTTGTCAAACGCCTTCTGACACTTCTGACCATTCCCACTTTGCTCCCTTTTTAAGCATTTTATTTAATGGAGCCGTAAGGCTGCACATATTAGGAATATATATCCCATAATAGTTAGCAAGTCCTAAGAACGCTTGTAGCGTTACTACATTTTTGGGAGTTGGCATGCTTTTGATCGCTTCTGCCCTCGCCGGATCTGGTCTTCCATCAGAGTCTATTATCTGCCCCAAAAACTTAATTTCACTCATAAAAAATTCACATTTTTCAGCTCCAAGTTTGAATCCATATTCTTCAATTTTTTCAAAAACCTGATTAATATGTTCCAAATGTTCATTTCGATCTTTACTTTTTATCAAAATATCAAGATATGCAATGGCGAAGTCCAACCCTGCCAGCACAGTGTCCATAATTTGCTGAAAAATACTAGGGGATACTTTTAAACCAAAAGTCAGACGGTTTAATTTGTATAAACCCTTGTGTGTATTGATAGTCAACAATTTAGAACATTCTTCGTCCACTTTCACTTGGAGAGGCATCCGATAAATCCAATTTACAGAATATTTTTCCTCCATTTAAACTTGCAAAAATGTCTTCTGGTGACGGCAAAGGATATGTGTGGTCTTTTAAGCAATCATTTAGACCCGTAGAGAAATCAGCACACATCCGAATTTTATTATTCTTTTTCTTAACATATACAACAGGGCAGGCCCACTCTGAAAATTCAATGCGTGAAATAACTAAATTTTCAAGCCGTTCCAATTCTTTGTTAATCTGTTCCAAAACACCAAATGGCACATTTCTTTTTCGCTTGAAAATAGGTTTTACATTTTCCTTCACTTCAAATTTTGCCTCAATCTTTTTGCAACATCCAAGACCTTCTGAAAATACTTGTGGAAATGTTATTTTCAGATCTTTCACCAAATTTTCTATAACCCGCTTTTTACACGGAGAAGAAACATTAATTCTATTGCAAAAAGAATTTATAGGGAGTTCCCATAAATTAAAAAGTATAATCCAATCTGTTCCAAATAAATTTGAAGCATTTTGTAGACTTTAGTGTCTTACCAACAAATGAAATATTACAAGAAAATTCACCTTGAAAATGCAATTTTCTTCCAGAAATCCCGCGAGCCACTTTTTCAGTCTTTTTAAGCAAAGGTCTGCCTATTTTAATCCATGTTGCTGTATTAATAATGAAAATATCACTTCCAGTATCTAGCTGTAGTTTAACATTTTTTCCATTCATTTTTACCTGTACGAATTTTCTTTTCTGCCCCTCCTCAATCTCCTGACGTGACAACACAATATTCACATTATCTTTTTTCGACTTGAATATTTTTCTTTTGCTTTTACAATGAGTACTTATATGGCCTTTATTGCCACACGAATAGCAATTTTTGTCGCGAAAAAAACATTCACTTTTAAAATGACCACCACCGCATCCAAAGCGCGTTGGTTTTTTAACGTTTTTATTAACTATTCCCGTTTTTGGTCGAATAGCATGGACACGGGATATGTCTTTTTCTTCAATTTGCGTATGGTCATGCTTTAAGTCTTCAATTCTTTGACACTCTTCCGTAACCTTCTGCAAAGTGATCTCGGAATTTAGTTCGAGTTTTGCCAATATTCGGGACCTTATGTCCTTATCTTTGCTAGAAGTCAAGCCTTGAACGAATATCAAACATTTAAATCGATCAATTGAAAGATCATGTAACAAAACGTTCACACATTCTGTTAACATTTCCAGCATACGTAACAACATCCTCATCGTCACGCTTTACCATATTCAAACACGAGAAACGAGTATGAAACAAACTAACTCGCTCGCCAAAAATACTAGATAAAGTATTAACAGTTTCTTCGAAAGAAATGTCACCAGTTTTTCTTGGAAGGACAACATTCGTATACTTATTATTTTCATCTGTACCCAACTTTTGTAAAAGTAAACTCACTTTTTGTTCGTCAGTCCAACCTTCACATTTTTTTTCAAATATTGTTTCAAATCTTCTGAAATACGCAATATTGTTTCAAATCTTCTGAAATACGCAGGAAATGTTATGCCCTCTTCTGGGTTAAATTTGAACCCAGTAATAGAA
This sequence comes from Acanthosepion esculentum, assembly GCA_964036315.1. Lineage (NCBI taxonomy): Eukaryota > Metazoa > Mollusca > Cephalopoda > Sepiida > Sepiidae > Acanthosepion > Acanthosepion esculentum. The sequence continues at coordinate 34,162,673 of OZ038490.1, forward strand.
ATAGCAATACCTTCGGCCGTGAATGACGAATTTACTGGATTCTTAAGTAAAATCGCTTCATATAAAGCCTTTGTGTCATTTCGCTGCTGAACTTGTAAATCCAATAGTTGTTCCCGAAACAATTTTTGTTGCTCTTGTTGCTGAATTTGACTTTGCAGTAGAGTTTTCGTTAATGCAATCAAATCTTCCATTATGCGTAATACATTACACAAAACACTTTTCGAAAACAGTCAAAAAGGGAAAAACACGTATATATCCACAATAAGCACAAGTCTCACTTCTTTTTGGCACGTTGAAATCCCATTTCTTCGTGAAGAACAAAGTTCGACGTATTTTGTTTGTTTTTTCAGAGCCAGAAAAAAAATTTATATAGTCCACCTAGAGTTGAAAAATTCTCCGCTCAGCGTGATGAACGAATCTCTCGTCGCCACTGTTATGATGTTGATTTGGGGTTTGTAGAGACAAACGCCAAATAACACGTAACAATAAAAAGGGTTTTAATAGGTTGGTAAAAAGGTACAGAAATCGCCTGAGTAGTCAAGATTTATTTATACAAAAATGTACAAATTGTGGCACAAGGCCGAAAAAGGGGAGGGGTAAAGGCTGGTCTTAACTAACTATCCTATACCTAGCTAATCAGATTCGCAACCCATTCATACATTACAATTGACACATTCACCACAAGAATTCGTCCATCACCATTCAATCCTCCATACACCATAATACCACATCCTCACCAGAGGGGACCTACAAAAACGCGCCCCACACCATAAAAATTTGATGATAATCAAATACATAAAAATCTAATCATGGAAAGATGCAGGGGGAGGGAGATGAACCCCATAACAAACTAAAAATTCAACAAATTTTTTAAAATAACATAATTTATGTTAGTAGGGCCCGTCCAACCCTCAAAATAGAGAGGCCGCTGTATTCTGCCCAGAGGACAAAATCAAGAAGCACTCTCGCTAAGGGAGTGGGAAAGAGATAAAATAACTTGGACATGGGGAAGTAAAAGGCTGATCCAGTTGAGATGAAAAGGAGGCCAAAACAAACTCGGGAGGTTGGGAATCTCGACTTGGATCATAACTAAAATGATGGCCGGGAAACAGGCCGGGAACAACACTTACTCATATTAACTAGGTACACTTAAGCTTGTCTAACCTAACCAAGGGGAGGGTTCCACAGGAAACCACCCCGATGTAACTTTGGTTGACCTAGAAAAGAAAATCAAGGCTAGCCCCGTTCAAACGAACCAAGCTAGCCGCTTTTACCCACCTTTCGCTAAAGGCTGTTGAATGCAATCGTTTTCTATCAGTTCTAATCTTCATCTTGAGCTGATGCTCAAAGAATCGGATTAGATCCTGATAAGAAAGCTGATTGCCTCGCAAGACTTCCTCCATGCGCGTCGTCCATATCACCATTCGGGCCGTGGCTAGCAGCATCAGAAACACCATTCGTTTCACCCCGGAATACGGGGGCGACACATTGTCACACGCGTATGCACGATCAATGGACACGAGTTCTTCGGGAGCGAGACGAGCCGTCAGCTCGCCGACATGGTCCCATAAGGGGCGGACCCGGGGGCAATGGTAGAAGGCGTGCGAAGCCGTTTCTTCTAAACCAAGGCCACACCGTTCACAGTCTGGCAAATCCGCCAAGCCCCATATGAAAGCCTTGTTGAGAAGCAGCCGATTCCGAGCCAATCGCCAGGTAAGCGAAAACTCGGGGTTACTGAGATAATCCGCCGCTGGCGCCCAAGACCAGTAGGAGCGATACTCCTCCTCCGAAAAGCAGAGCGTATCACGTAGGAGATCCTTCGCGCGACCCTCCACTAATCCCCGATAGAAGACCTTCCTAGGCCGTGAAAGGTCACTGGACCGCGGAATAGCCCTCAAGGCTGACCGACACTCGCTGAGGAAAAGCGATTCATCTCGAGACTTACAACGGCGCTCAGCCTTCGAGATGGGGGGGACTGATGGTAAGGCTAGGGAAGGCGTCCCTAACAATCCCCTCCAGAATCGGATCTCCTCTAGTCAATGCGCGGCGTAGGAAAGCCAACCGAGAGGCACGGATGTGACTCTTCAAGTGTGGCATTCCCAGCCCCCCATGACACGGACGTTTGGTGCAGACTCGTCTGTCGACCCTGTTCGCGCGTCCCCTCCATAAAATGGAGGATAGCGCTTGCTCGAGCGCCTTCATGTGGGCCTTACAGAGAGGAAGTACTGACAATCGATAAAGAATCAGGGGGAAAATGTATGTAACACACACCTCCGCCCTGCCCTTTACGGACAACCTCCGTCGATTCCAAGTCTTACCGGCAGAAACGACCTTTGCTAGTACTTCAGACCAATTTTTCTCCAGCTGGAGGTCGGGTCCAAACCACACTCCAAGAATGCGGACAGGACCGTCCGTTCAACCGAAGCGGCCTGGAAGATCACGCCCCTTCCAGGCACCTAACCGCAAGCCGGACGACTTGTCGCGGTTTATCTTGGCCCCTGTCACCTTCTCGTACCGATCAAGCGCCTTCTGTACCGCCTCAATGTCGCTAAGGGACGACATGAAAGCAGATACGTCATCGGCGTACGCGGAAACCCTGGCTCGAGACCCTCCAGGAACGGCGATCCCGCGTAGGGCCGGACTGCACGTCTCGTCCTTCAGCCGGCGCAGGAGAGGCTCCAACTCCAAAGCATAAAGGAGAGGCGACAGCGGACAACCCTGACGAACCGACCTCGACAGAACAAAAGCGCCCGACAACTTTCCGTTCACCTGTACCACAGCACTGGGGGAGCGATACAGGAGGCTAATCCAGCGGCAGAAGTCGGGTGCGAATCCGGCGGCCTGCAGGTCAGTAGCAAGGTAGCGATGGTCGACCCTATCAAATGCCTTGGACTGATCCAAATTGATCAGCGCGGCTTCTTCGTCGTCTTTTACGCCCACTAGGATCGTGCGGATCAAATGCAGGTTGCTCTGAATTGTTCGGCCCCTCACAGAACAAGTCTGCTCGGGTCCCAACAGAGACTCGGCAACTGACTGCAACCGCTCCTGCAGGATCTTGGCCATAATCTTTAACTCTGTGTTTAGCAGAGTTATGGGCCTATAATCATCTAGTTTCCCCCCAACACCCTTGCCCTTTTTCAACAGAGTGATCACACCGCTGGAAATGCGATTGGGGATGGACCCCGACCGAAACCAGTTGTTGAACACTGCTGTCAAAATCGGAACAAAGATGTGCGACAGCCTCAAGTACAATTCATAAGGCAAACCATCCAGACCGGGCGACTTGCCTCTGCCGACCTTCTTCAATGCCTCGTAGACTTCGCCCTCCGTGATCTCTCCCTCGCAGCTAGCTGCTTCAGTCGGCTCAAGCCGAGGAAAGTCAGCCAAATAGCTGCGAAACACCTCCTCACGGAGACCAGGCTCCTTGGTAAAGCGGTTCTCGAAATGCCGCCGAAACGCCTCGCACATATCGCCAGTCGACCGCAGAGTACGCCCCTCCGGGGTTTTCGACTTGACGAATGTAACGATTACCACCTCGACGGACTTCTTCCCGACGCAGATCTGCGCCTAGGTTCACAGCTTCGTTAGACATCTTACTTAATTTATGCCTAATTACCTGACCCATGTAGCGCTCGCTATTCGAACGCTGCAGGGCCTCCCTAGCTAGGGCTATCTCTAGGGTATCCCCCCCAGCCTCCGCCCGGGAAAAATTAGCCTTAAGTGTCTTCACCTTTTCAGCTCTATCTAGAGCGAGCCTCTGCTGAAATCAGCGGTGAAAGACCTAATTCTATCTTTAAGTCTGCCCCACCACCTATTCCCAATAACCGCCCCCACTAGCTCCCGCTGAACTACACTAGTTAGCTGCTCCTGGAAGTCCCGCCTGTCCAGTAAAGACAGATTGAACTTCCAGTAACCAGCCATTCTAGGCCTATGTTCTAACGCCACCCGGGCACAAACGAGTTTGTGATCCGTGTAGCCTACCCAGTGGAACGTCGGACAATCTAACAAGTCTATGTCGGCTCTACAAACTAACATTCTGTCAAGGTAGCTAACTACCTTGTCAGACGGCCAGCTATGAGCCCACGTCCACATTTTCCCCCTGGGATGATCGACCCGGTATCTATCGACGAGACCATAATCGCCAATCAGATCGACCAGGCTACGATCGCCCCTTCTCCCGCTAGCGCCCCGCCCCCTATCTAACTTGGGGTCCAGGATGGCATTCCAGTCCCCCATTAGAACTAGGCGCGAAGAATCGACTAGGAACGACCCCAATCGCCGAAAAAAGGAACACCGCTTCTCCCGGTCGTTGGGCGCATAAACCGCAACGACCCGAAACGAACCACTTTTCACGGCAATATCGGCCACGATTAACCTGCCCTCGGCATCGGTATGCACAAGGTCCACCTTCGCATCAAGAGTACGTCTGACTAACAAAGAAACTCCTCTGGCCAACCGGTTCCCATATGCTGAATAGACGACAAAGTCATCCTCCAGCACACACGCATCGGAAGTGCAAACAAAGTGGGTCTCTTCGATCGCGGCAACATCTACATCGAAGGACAAGAGATCCCGAAGCAGGCGGGCAGCCTTACCCCGATCTCTCAAGCCCTTCACATTCAGACTGGCTATCTTCATTTCCATTTCTAGGTCTGCAAGTATAAAAGAGAGTTAAGGCAAAAACCTACTCACATACGGGGCGGAAATCTGAGCCGGACAGGACCCCGACGGATTGCCCCAGGCTCCCTACACCCAACTGACGTAATACGTCCATCCAGGGCAATACCGCCGACGTCCGTGGGGTATGTTAATTTGATGGCCCTATATAAGGAGGGATGAACCAAAACAGGGACCCTCCCAGCACAAAATTGGCGTAGCTTCTTGATCTCCGGATCGTCTATTTCCATCATCCTGATGTTGGGGAAGGCCTCTTTTGCTTCAAAAAGATGGCTCCATACTTTTAAGAAGCTCCCCGTGTCCCTCACACACGTAATTACCCCTGGGGCCTTGGGGAAATTGCGAGGGTCTTCCGTTGTTTTCCCATCTACCTCATTTATTTTATACAAAGCTTTTAAAAGGGGCCTTTTATGTTTTGAGAGGACCTTTGTGTATTCCTCTTTGTCTACCTCACAAATAGTTTCGGGGCCCTCAAATAGTTTCTTTTTCTTTTTCTTCTCCCTTGAAGGATGGGGAGGGGAAGAAGTGGATTTATGGGGTGGCGTGCTCACAGAACTGGGGGAAGAAATAGAGGGAGAGGGGGATGGAGTACGTGTAGGGGAGGAAGGGAGACTCCTATCTTTGGGGGAAACAGTATGTCTTATTGGCGATGCAGGGAAGGAGCGCCGCCTGGTTCTATCCATGCTACGCTCCACCCTGCTACGACCAGAAATATTCTTTTCTTGTTCTTCCGAGTCTTCCTCCCTACATCTTTTCAATGAGGAAGTTCGAGGCGGAGGCATACTCTCCACCTCCATTGGTGCTTCCTGCTGCTGCTGCGTTTGTGGATGCTTTTGCTGCTTCCGTTGTTTGTGTTGAGACCGCTGCTGTTGAGGCTGCTGTTCTTGTAGCTTCTGCTGTTGCTGGCTTTGCAGTTTTGCCTGTTCTTCGGGCCGCTTGTTTTGGCCTTCTTTAGGGTGTTGTTTCACTTCCACTTCTGACTGCCTTTTTTGCGGAATTTCCTTTTGGGGTGGAGATGGAGCACTTGAAGACTTCCTTCCTCTGGTTACTTCCGTCCATTCTCCACCAGGTTTCGGAATCTCCTCAGGTTTCTTAGCTGTTGTTGCTGAAGTTGCCGGGATATGTGGGACTTGATCTTTCTTCTTAGAAGGGCACACCTTCGCCATGTGACCCACGTCTCCACAGCCAACAACATGGTTTTCTCCCCTCCACCAACATTTTTCTCTTACGGCAGATCAGGGTGTTGGGGATTTCTTTAAAACCCTCTCTGTCTAGGGTGATCTGTATTTCCATATCACCTGTCTATTCCAGATTTACTGCTTATGGCCCTTACTTCGTTTACCTCTCCATATATGGAGAAGAAGGCCCCCATTCGGTCTTCCGGGATGTCTATTGGCACCCCGTGAATGGTTACTTTGGTTCGGCGGGTTCCCAAATATTCAGTTTGAAGCCTTAGGGCTTTGGTGTTTAAAACACACCCAGCCAGCCGCTTGGCCTGTTCTTCTGTCTGGAGAAGAATATCCCACAGTGCATTGGTCCTTCTTGCGAGTATCTTTGGACTTATGTTGAGGGTTTTCAGGGCCTCCTCCATACTTTCCCTGCTTACTCCAATCAGTCTATGTGATTTGACGTCAGAGGTAAGCAAGGAAATGGTCCGCGTGTTAACAGCTTCAAAAGCTTCTTTTATGGTTAGGAATTCATTCCCATTGAAGCTTTTTTCGTATTTTTCTCTTTCGTTGGCATAAAATGTGCCATCCTTTTTTGGCGGCCTATTTTGGTTCCATACCGTTTTTTCAGGTGTCACCGGTATTGTTACCGGTGTATATGGAGTGTTGCTGTCGCTGTTTTTGTCAACCATGGGACCGACAAAGTCGGCCATGGTTGACGTATAATATAATTTCTTCTCACTTTTTTTTTGTTTTTGGTTTTGTTTTAACCGTTAAATAATGACTAGAAATAAAAATAACCGGAAAGAAAAAACGTGGACAACAAAAGATAACTCAAACAAATGATACGGAAAATAAACAGAATAATGCAAACAAAAACAGTGAGGGGGGGGGAAATGCAAGGAGAATAACCAAAAGAGAAAAGAATGTATAAATACAGATAACCAGAAAATAAAAAGGGCAAAGTTTTTAGCAAATAAAATATCAAAAACAGAAAATAAAATATCAAAAACGGAAACTTAACAGGCCTTTGGTCAATACGGCTTTTTGTGCGTATGTTCGCTTCAAGCTTGTCTTTCAAAGCAAAAAATGACGCTAACCACCTCCAGCCAGGAACGTCTCTGTCAATCGCCTGAGTAGTCAATAACTAGCTCAGCCAAGAACTTCCCTGACTTCCTCATGTCAACTGACATGCCACTATTTAAAGTCTTTGTTCACAGACGCAGACAAGTTCATCTTCAAGAGGGGTGGTAGGTTTTCGACACAACAGGTTATTATGTATCAGAAATCAAATCTTGATACAATGGAAAATTATCAGAATTATTTTAATGTATTTAACATATTATAACAAAAAAATAATAATATACTCCTTTCAGGTTTCACTGAGGGTTCATAATGTCATTAAAATATTTGAAACATTTATTTCCCCTCACCAACTGCTGTAGTCAAGGGTTCAAATATTTTGGTGTTTTATTTTTATTAATATTATTTGCATAGAACAAATTTTAAAAGCTGAGACTCTATTCTCTTTTTGGAAAGTAAACTTTTGTTGTTAAATAATTGTACTAAAATATTTATTTATTGTAAATGTTTCATTCATTTTCAGATGTGCCTCAATTTCTTTATCATTAATACTCTTTAGAATAATATTTATAATTGCTATATTGAACCCAAAGGTAAGTGAATTTATAAAAAAACGTTTTATTTTACTTAACCTTTTGATATTTAATATCAATTCTAAAAAGATAAAGTTTATATCAAATTCTGAGGACATCTTTGTGATATTTTCCATGATTAGTAAAGAATTAAAATGCTTTTCAGCCTTTTAGTTCTGTGGTGAAAACATTTTCTGAACATGATTGAATATTTGGAACCATAAAGTAATTTATAAATTTTTAAAAGTTTTTAAGTCCAAGAGAAGTATGGGACAATTTTTAAAATATTGTCCATCAATTTTTTTAACACCAAACCTTTTATGACACTTGATCTTGTTCTTAATGCTACTTAAGATAATAATGCCAAATATTTTAAAACATTTTGTACAATGTGTTGTTATAATAGGGTGGACCGGGAGTGTGGTCAGCTTCTTGTCACTGCCCCAATTATAACTGGTCAGATTGCTGCAGCAGATATAACTGGGTGGATTGGATAATTTGTCAGTATCAGGTGACTATATCATGTCAAGTGGAACAAGTGCCAACAAAACCGGTAGATTTCTCTTTCCCACTTCACTTGAACAGAGATTAAGTCTTTTCAGTTCCACCTGTCTGGTTGATGGCAATCATCAGTAGTTGGACCCAAATTCTGTCACTATTTCCCTGCAAGAAATCAATGTAATCAATCTCCCGCCAAACATAGTAACACTTCACCTCTGGCTGCTGGTTACAGTTGAGTGTTGGTGGTCAGTTTGAGGGTAAGAAAAGTTGTTTAATAAACAAACCAAATGCATTTATAAACTAAACAGAATTTAATGTAAAGAGAGAAAAAAAATAAGTCTACTGAATTTAACTTTTACAAAATGACACTTGAGGGTTTTCTCTGTAGGTTTGACATAATGTGAGTGTATTATTGAATGTATTTGCTCCCCTCACAGAAAATGACTGCCAAATGAAATGCATGATGGTTATATAGGGACATTTTCTCCATATAATGACTTCAGTGACTAATGACTTCACTTTACATAACTAGGTTTTATAAAATGACAATTTACAATGCTCATAGCTCAAGTTTTATTATCTCCATATTCCCTTAAATTAACCTTTCTGGTGAAGAATTCCTCACCAGAAATGAAAAAAAAATGATAATTATAAAAATTGTCACAGAAAAGGGACTTCTGATTTCTCTCTAGTCTTCAGCTTCAAATTAATTTTGCCCTTTCCAGTGTGGTGGCACGGAGCAAGCGAAGGACCGGATATTAACCCTCAGAGGTTTAGACAGCAAATGACCAATACTGGTCTCTGCGCACCCGGCTCCACGCAGAATTTCCGGTGGAAAACTAAAAAGAAATAAAAAGAATGATAAACAATTTTCCACCAATTAAACAGCTCCGCGCCATACCCAACAGTTTGTTTCAGCAGACTGACTCTGATCCGAAGGACACACATAAATAGAGCGATAAATTCACTTCTAAGACAGAAAGCTTTGAAGTACCGTCAGTGAATGTCGCTACGCTTTTCTCACCCATCAAACCCGATGCCTTCAGCCTTCCTTCACCAACGGAGATATCAAAGGACTCCTACCAACCCATTGACCTCACCTTTCATCTCCTGTGACCAGCACGTCATGAACTTAAGTATTAACAAAAGACACTTATATTCTTTTAATAATCGGATTTCTCTTCTATGAATGAACATTTTGTTACGGACTTTGTGCGTGTAAATCAAGAAACATTGTACTATTCATTGATGTTGCATTTAAATACAAAGTGTTTTTGATATACCCTTCTCTTTCGTATGTTATTTTGTTTTTGTTATGGTGACCTCAATTTGATCGCTTGTTGAACCTTTAGGCCAAACTAGCGGCTGTCCCGAAGGACTGCTACTATTTATCTACCTTCTGATACAAGCAACAATTAACAACGAGAACTCTACCCCCCCATCACCATACCAGTTTTTAAACCGTCTACTAAACCTTTTCACTCAGACAGTGTGACCACCTAGATGAAGTTCATAAAAAAGCATATGCAAGTTTCACCTCTCAATACACCAACTCTGTTATGGCCAAAAGTTATTTCACACTGATATCTGCATTTGAAAATACATTAATCTTATTTTATCAGTGACCAACATATTTTCTCATTCCATTCTTTCAATTTCTGGTCAGGGTTTGTGCCCTCCTGAAGCCAGAATTGAATTTGCCAAACTATGTTTTAATTTTGTTTATTTAAATTTTAACCCTCAAATGACATTTTTGCATTTCTACTTATAAAATGTCAATTTCAGGGTCATTAACCTGTTATATTGTTAAAATACTACTACTTGTCTTGTTAATCTATAAAATAACTAATTTTTTTCTTTTCTTTCTATTAATCAAATACGAAAAGGTTTTTAAAGAAATGTATGAAATAAATTTTTGAAATTTGTTCCTGACCATTTGAAAGACGGGAATAGAAAATGAAATAATAACTGTTTATTAAAAGATTCCAAGCAGAATTGGGGTGCGTAGCCAAATTTTGTATCTATTTATAACATTAATTAATTAATTTATTTATATTAATTATTACTTTGCTGGGATTTTTTGATGTGATTGAGAAATTTACATCAATTGTTTCAAACATTGAGAACATCTTAGTTTTTATAATGTTTATATTGACAAGAAAGAAAGAAAATAAGTAAGTATAAAAACAGTTCAACGTTTGACAGTTTTTCTTTTTCTTTCTCATCTTTGAAATATTGACGGAGGGGAGGTTACCCATTTTTTATTTCAATTGTCTGCTCTTTACTTTATAGCAACTCACTCGATAACATTTGCTAAGTTTCATAAAATAAATTTGTTGACACATGTAATGTTCCATATTATATTATATCCATGAAAAGTGAAAGTGATAAATTTTATTATTTTTTTACATTGCAAATTTGTCACCTATCATTCCTTATGAATAAATGTAAATTATAAGAACTAATGTGGCAAACACAGAAATATTAAAAATGAAATGTGAAATGGATGACTTGATACCATGTAAGATAAATGCTTGTGTGGCTGCATTAGACATTAAACTACTAAAGGTTAATACTTCACACATAAAATGTAAAATAGTAGTAAACATTTAGTTATTTGATAAGCAAACAAAATTAATTACTAAACATTGCTCTGGTACTGGGTTGTGTGCATGATACATTAATCTACTAATATTTTACACAATATATTATTCTTTAAAATATACAAGAACTTAAAGAGAATATCAGGAATGCCTTCTTTTCATCATTTTACTCTTGAAAATAATAGTGGACATTTAGATATTTTATTTGAAAGGAAATAAAATTAATTATTAAACATTTATCAGGTGAAATATCTAAATTACAGCACTTTCAAAAATGAATAATTTTACCCATGGCTTTCATGGGAAAATTAACCTTGATTCTTAGTAGCTCAAATGTTTCTGAGCCATTTGCTTATTAAATGTCATTAATGAAATATAAATTTGTAGAAAATGTTGCTCTCTATGATAATTATTGAAAGTTTTATGCTTTAGTTTTTTAAATAAAAATTAAAGTGTATTATTATGCCAAATTTTGAGACTTGTTTCTTATCAAATAATTGACTTTCTCTATCCAATAAAGTCCCTCTAAAGTCAATGCTAATCTAGACAATAAAATGTTTGTCATCTTTTCCAATTCTCACTTATGCTTTTTACAAATTGTTTTTTGCAGCAAAGTGAAGATTCTTCTTCCCTTACCCAACATGGTGATGCCTTTCATCTTTCTTATTCCATTATATTTTGGATTTGCCATTGGCTATGATATTTATTTCTCAGTTATGTCTTTCTTGAATCATGAATCAGACAAATCACATCTACCTGAACTTCAAATACATTTATATCACAACTCATCACTTTTGAATGTTACTTCACCTCTTCATGTTAATTCATCATCCTAATGAATGGAATTTAAAAGAAAAGGACAAACAAAGACCTTTTATGTTATTATATATGGATATTGTTATACCGTACCTATGGACTATAATTGGTATGTCCCAATCTATATAAATACAGTAGAATATACTGTATGTGGTAGTCATTTGGATTCACTGCAAGATTCACTTACAATTCACTTCTAGCTCACCACTAGCAGTTGATTACTTACTACATGCTACTGGCGAATTTTGTATGTTGTTCTTGTTATAAATATTATTATTCCATTTCCAAACTTAGCTCTGGTTATTCTTGTTTAGTAACCTTTCCTAGGTTACAACAGATATGTATTTGATTTGCTGGGAACATTGGTTCTTGATTTTTTATTGAAATATTTACCCATTTCTGGAATGGAAAATGAAGACTATTTGCTAATAACAGGTTTTGGAACTTATTGTTTATTGGAAAGGATTTTTGAAAATCATCGTAAAATTGTTAAGGGAAATTAAAGTTCCCGTGAAAACATTTGTACTCTCTTCAACAACGACAAAAGATGGCCCTTTTCCAGTCACTTTAGAATTTGTGTATGTCTGACAAAACGCAATTACATAAGAGGAACCATGAATTGATTTCTTTATGATTTGATGCTTAACTTTGCCTTTACAGTCCATTTTCTTTACAAACATGAAATATAGTCATAAATACAAGAATAAATAAAGACATAAATAAAAAATATTAATCTTGAGTGATGTGACTTTCTGGAGACAGTTTTGCTCTTGGCATAAATCTGTAGCGGTATTGACAGTGTAAATCAACCCGCACATTTTTTACTTTACGAATGTTCAAGCAAACAAAAAGCAAACAAGAGAAAAAACACAAGAAAATAACATTTCATAATAGGTACAAAATTTATATAATGTCAACAGTTTTTTTACATGAATTATTAATAGGAGTTACTTCCCTTTGACTGGTTAAAGATTTTACTACTGAATATTTTTTTACCTGAGCTCACAAAAAGTTGAATTAACTTATCGCTCAAAATGTTCGGTGAAAGAAAGTTTAGAAAGTCCTATAAAGCTGAAATTATGTTGATAAACTTTTAGCTTTAAAGAAGTCGGAGAAGTGAATGTTCCGTAAATGTTCAATTTGTTTTCGTTGCTTGTAGTGGAATGTATTGTTCGTAAATGTTTGTAATTTAAGTTTCGTAAGATCCAATAGCGTGATTGAATAGTTTTTTGTAAGTTGCAGAAGAAGTTGGTGAGTGAGTTGAAAATTTAGCTTGAATTACAGTGAAGTTATTTCATGTTAAAGAATTTGAGATTCTAACTTTGTACTTCGCTGCAGTAAAGTTACAAGCGTCGTGAACTAGTTTAGCAAATGCTAGTCGTCGTAAATTCTCACTGCCTGGGTTCGCTCGTACATTCAATTTATATGTTTTTTTATCACGTGATTGGCTTTCAGAAGCATTGTTCTTTCGTCAGGTCAAAAACTAGGTTGATGCTATTCGGACGTAGTGGTGAGCAGGTAAATTGTTTTTTTAATATTTGTTAACCACTCAGGGAGCGCTTTACAAAACTCAGTCTGGAGCCTGATATGTTTTGTTTCGCTCATCGAGAATAAATGTACGTGAAGATAAGCGAGATAATTTTAATATTTATTGTCCAATGAGAAGCTAAGGTTTTCAGAAAAAATGTATGAAGCTGTGATCCACTTTTTGCGCGAAAATCGACATTGAAGAAAAAGTAGTTGCGGAATTCTAAAAATCTATCAATAATCTGGTCATTTTCTTTTAAAATTACCCATCATGCCTTTGACAAAATAAATTTCAAAATACATTATGAAAAGCATCATTTAGCTTTCTGCTACTACTTTTTTTTTATCAATGTCAATTTTTTGTGCAAAAAGCAGATCACAGAGCTTCATACATACTTTCAGAAAACCTCAAATTCTGATTGGTCACTTTATATTAAAATCATGTTTTCAACTACATCCGAATAACATCGACCTAGTTCTTGACCTGACTAAAAAATACATACTTTTTATAGCCTGTCACATGATTAAAAAACATAAATAGAATGTACGAGTGAACCTTGCCAGTGAGAATTTACGACGACTAGCATTTGCTAAACTAGTTCACGACACTTGTATCATTACTACAGTGAAGTACAAGTCAAAATGTTAAGTTCTTCAACATGAAATATCTTCACTGTAATTCAAGTTAAATCATTCAACTAAACAACTCACTCACCAACTTCTTCTGGAACTGTTCAATGACACTATATTGAATTTTACGAAACTTTTCAAACTTCATTACGAACATCACATTACGAATATTCATCTACAAGCAATGGAAACTTAATTACAAACATTACGGAACATTCACTCTTTCAACTCTCTCAAAGTGAACATTTTGAACGACAAGTTCATTCTACTTTTTATCAGCTCAGATAAAAAATATTTCATTAGTAAAAACTAAGACTTTTATTTGAGTCAAAGGGAAGTAACTCCTATTAACTATTCATGTGTATCATTTGACGTAAAATATAAATATTGTCCTTGTTATAAAAAGTTACTTTTTGTGTTCTTTCTCTTGTTGCTTTTCGTTTGTTTACACATTTGTAAAGTAAAAAATGTACGGGTTGATTTAGGCCGTCAATACCGCTACAATCAGTATCTCCATATATATATTTTTTTCCATCATCTATTGAAAAATGATAACACTTTGGTATATACTTAGTCTTTGAAGCGGTTCTTTAAAATTATGGTTACTGAAAACAGGTTCAATTACATTCTTAGTATAACTCCTCATGTTCATTCCTGTTCTGAAAAATGTATATTTTAGATTCATGAGAGAACACCACACTCTGTCAAGTAGCTACATGTTTCTTTCTGACATTATCCACATAGAATCTATTTCAAAGTAACTTAAAAAAAACAGCACATAGTAATCAACATCTACTCCTAATTTCTACTTCTAATTTCCAGTCAATCTCTGGTAACAGACACATTTTGTTTCAATGTAATAAAATAAAAAAATAAAAAATAATTAATTTGTTAAGTTTTAAATTCTTCCCTAAACAATTGAAAGAAATATTACCACATTACAATAACAACTGCATAACCAATTTTTTCCACCTTAATTTTAAAATTTAATTAACATTTTTAAAACAGATTCATAATTTACATTGTTTTTGCTGAAAAATGTAAGTCTTTGCAATGATCCCCTGAAGTGGAAAGCATCAGAATGTTAACATTCTTCAATAACTTTGAATTGGAATTATTCATAATTTTCAATTTTATAACAATGTATAAAAAAAAAACAATAAATGAAAAATATCAGACTTTTGACAACAAATGAGTGATTTCTTAAAAACTGAAATTACAGCTAAAATAATCATTGAATTTATAAAAATTAGTACATTTTGTCATTATTCTCTTATTTCACAAAAGATATGGTTTGGCTTAAAAATTGTTTTTCAATGACAGCTAGATGTAATCATTTGCAACAGTGTTTCATTTTAATTAGTTCGTAATATTTGATTTTTTTAACAGATTATTTTAATATTTCAATTTTTATTCAAAATAATATTAAACATTTTTTACAAATTTTAACTCCAAAATTCAATATGGATCTTTGTAGATAAAAATAAATAACAATGAAAAGCCATATAGGAAATATTTAAAATTACTTTTTAAAATGTTTGATAAAAAATTATATTATTGCATATTTTTTAAATTAAGAACCATTAAATTTTTAATGAAAAATTCTATTAATGTCAATTTTTTGTAAGAATAAAGAAAGAATTTTAAGTAATATCAAATTGTTAACTTAGGCATGAAAATTTTACAGGCATTTTGTATTACAACTTTTGAGCATCTCTCAAATTTTTCACGTAACCAATTTTTTTACTGTAGAAGTTTGTACTTACCACATACTAACCAGTAAATATTTTGACATATCTTCTTTTTTTTTTTTACTGATTGTTCACCCAGTCACTAGAAGTTAGAACTGAAATTGTTGTTCCTAAGAATTATGAAGTGTAGTATAAGAGGATATGTAGGAAAGATATTGGTTAACCTTAGACAAAGATGGTAAGAGTGTAGTGATCATGGAAGCATCCTCTCAGGAGTTTGTTCCATGAAGAGTAGTTTTTGGGTAGAAGCAGTATGAATAGCACTTCTTTCTTGCTAGTGGAATACGAACAAAATTGGGATATGTACATGGTATAGTGGGTCTTAGCTGCAAAGGTCAGAACTGGTGGAACTAAGAAATGTAGCTCATCAGAACATTTGACATGGAAGTAGTGAGTATAGGGTTTATAGAGTGAAAAATAATTCATCTCCCACAAGGCTGGGAAGGTGCTTTTGAATTCTATCAATGCTAGAAATTAATGACTGGGAAGCTCCAGCCTAGATATGGTAGCAGTACTCCATCTTTGAGCTGATCTGGCTCTTGTGAAAATAGAGCATAGTAGATGGAGTCAGGTACTTATTGGAATAGTCTAAGGAAACAGACATTTTTCTAGCCTCTTTAGTGATAGATAATATATATGAGTTCCACTTCAGTTCTGGAGTGAACTTGTGCCCTAATAGTCATTAAAGTCAATGAGCCTCTTTGAAAGAACAATAATTCATAGATGAAAGCTCAGGGTCTGCTCAGTGATAAAACATTATTTGTTTGGTTTTGGAGATATTGAATGTTACAAGTCAGTCCTTCTCCCATCAAAATACTGACTGTTAGCAACAACATTCAAGGACTTACCTGTTGGGAAGGACTTGATAATTGAGAAAAAACTTTCTGAGATTCCATACTTGGATAGCTTGTGTAGCAACCTTCTATGTCACATCTTGTTAAAGGTCTTTGATATATCTAAGGCAGTCAGGATACCAACAATGGACCTAGAATGCCAAAATCCATACTGTTTGTTGCTTTGGAGGTTGTTCCTGCTGAGGTGATCAACAATCTTCTTGTTGATCAGAGTTTCAAAGAGTTTGCTGATGGCACTAAGAAGGTTGATATTGTAATAGAGGTGAACACTCATCAACATTCTTGAAAACAGAACATACAGATTGGTAATAGCTCTGGACTAATGTTTTTTTTTAAAATAACCAAACCAGTAACCTTAGAGTTGAGATTTTTTATGAGTCTGTGTCATGATGTGATAGAGACATTACAAAGTTTGTACTTTGTGAAAAGGGGCAAGTCGGGGAGGAGATGGCCCTTGTCATCTAAGGTGAAGTTAGAGGTAACATTCATTGCAAGGAGCTTAGCCTTATCTGACTAAGACGATATGTCATCAGGGCTGTTACTGATAGTAAGTACTGATGCTTTGCCTGGATTGAAAATTTTGTTTGAGATCTTCTAGAACTCATGAGAACCAAGTCTTTCCACCTTGGCTTGGACTGCATATCCATAGCTGCTCTTTGCATTTTCTAGAACTCTCTTGCAATGATTGTGGGTAGTTCTGAGTGCAACAAGAGTCCTACTATGCCATTCTCTGTGATAGAAATGGTAGTAGTGGTCATTATGAGCTATAGCTGCAGAACATTTTTGTGTGAACCAAGGCTGGCTATTTGTTTTTTGTTGCTATTTTTTCTATCAGATAAAATTTGCAATGCCAGAAGGATCTATTCAGAAATGAGAACAGAGGTTATGGGGGTTTTATTTTTTAAGAATGCTGAAAGAGAAGTTTCTGGCATGTATGATCATAGGCTATTCCAGTCAGTTTTCGCAAACCAAAAGATGGTCCTATGAAATGATACACTGGGTGATGCCTTTGGTTTGGCACCAAATTTAATACTTACCAGAGAGTGGTTTGAAGTGCCCAAGTGAGGTAACACTGAAGTGCCCAAGTGAGGTAACACTTCAGTGAAGCATTTTTCAGGTAGGATGTAAGAAAGAGGTCTAGAAGCATGCAGTATGGCACTAAGTGAGGATTAGTTTCTGGGGGTAAACCACAAACTCTGCATAGGGACCTGATATCATTTTTGAGAACGTTGTGCTGTTTAAGATGTATGTAGTAATTCAAATAATTGTTTTAGTGGGGAATTATTTCCTGAATAATTCTGACTTTTACTTCAGCAGTCAAAGATGGCCTAGTTTACTACATGTGAAGCAGGTAGAGACATTATTACTTTGTGTCATTGGTATCTTTCTTTTTATGTGCCATGTCCTTTCAGGACGTGGGTGATCATGGCTCTCCACCTCTCTCTATCCCTTGCAGCTCTCAGCAAGCTCCTTCTCTCTGCTTCCTCCCCCAGACCATGTTCTGTCATCCACCTGCTCAAGCTCACCAGGTATGTCATGCACTGCTTTCCCTTGTCTCTCTTTCCCCCTATTCGTCTCGTGAGTATCAGATTCTCCAGGCCCTCCTTCCTCATTATGTGTCCCAGAAACTTCAGCTGCCTCTTTCTGATGTTAAGTATAAGCCTACTCATTGTTTGTATCCTATCTAAGACCTCATCGTTGCTCACATGCTCGGTCTATGATATCCTTAGCATCCTTCTGTAGAACCACATCTCCGTCACTTCAAGTCTCTTCCTCATCCTTGAGGAAATTGTCCAACATTCTCTGCCGTAAAGAACAGATGTCACGTAACAGCTCATTTTTCTTTTCTTTGTTACCAAAGAAATCCTGCTGTCTTTTGAAATGTGTACTTGGCCATCCCATAACGTCTACGGATCTCAGTGTCGAACTTACCGTTTTCTGTCAAGACGTTTCGCAGGTATTTAAACTCCTACGTCTGCTTGATTCTAGTGTTCCCGACCTGCAAATAGCATTTTGGGATCTTCCTCTTACTGATGACCATGCATTCTGTCTTCTTGTAGTTTATTCTTAGTCCTTTATTCTCACTCTCCGTCGCTACCTTCTGTAGATTTTGTAATTTCTCCTCCGTGTCTGCTATCAATACTTTGTCGTCTGCGTATCTTATGTTATTAAGGTTGTGGCCCCCAATGCTAAATCCTAGTAGGGTTTCCAATTCTCTCAGAATTGCCTCGCTGTACAGGTTGAACAAGTCGGGTGAGAAGACACATTCTTGCCTTATGCCCCTTTCTATTTTCGTATATTCACTGAACTCGTTCCCCATGCGTATGCATGCTGTTTGCTGCCAGTATAGGTTCTTGATTATTCTGATATCCCTCCCGAATATATCAAGGTTGCTGAGCAGTTCCATCAGATCCTTGTGCCGTAGTTTGCCGAAGGCCTTTGTGTAGTCTATGAAACATAGGTACACGTCCTTCTGCATTTGTATCCCTCTTTCTGATAGCATTCTGAGCATGAATATCGCGTTCCTTATTCCAATGTCTTTAAAGAACCCACACTGTTCTTGTCCTATCTCTGGCCTGATTCTGCTGCGCACTCTATTCATCAGAATACGGATGATGAGTTTTGTCATCTCATCAGGCTTATTGTTCGGTGGAGTTCGCATTTGTTTGCGCCTGGTTTCTTAGGTATAGCTATGAAGATAGATCTGCGGAGGTCTTCTGGTATATCCCCGCTGTTGTAGATTTCATTTGTTATTTCGGTGATCTTGTCTATGCCAAAGTCATCTAAGGCTGTCAGCATTTCTGATACAATTCCGTCTGGCCCAGCTGCCTTGTTTCTGTTCAATTTGGCCAGTGCGGGTTTTACTTCGGTTTTCAGAATTCCAGGTCCGTCGGTAGTTCTGTGTATTACTGGTCATTCCCTTTCATCGTGGAAGAGTTCTCCAATATAATCGCTCCAGCGTTGAAGAACTTTTTCCTTCTCTAATATGAGTGTTCCATCCTTTGATTTTAGGCAGCCTGTTGATGAGCATGTCTTCTGTCCTGTTAGTTGTCTTATTTGTTTGTGCATGTCTCTTTTGTTGGTAGTACTCAATCTTTCTATTTCTGCACATTTTTCGTTTAGCCATTCTTCTTTAGCTTGTCTGCATTTGGTCCTTATATATTTTCTGTACTCCGTTCCGTATCTTGGCCGAGTTTTCTGTATTCTTTCCATCATGTCGAGAATCTCGTCAGTCATCCAATCGTTTTTCCTTCTCCGTCCTGTCTCCTTTGGGGTGATATCGTTTGCTGATGTCACTAAAGCGTCTCTTAGTGTGACCCATTTTGAGTTTCCATTGTGTGCCTCGTATCTTCTCTTCACATTGTCCATATATTTTTCTTTTAGGTTAGGATCGCTCGGGGGCTTGTTGTATTGCAGTTTGGGTGCTGCATTAGGCTTCTTCAGCTTCCGCAGTCTCACTCTCAGTTCACATATAAGAGGGCAATGATCGCTTCCGCAGTCGGCACTTGGGTAGGCTTTGCAGTGAATCATTGCATTCCCGAATCTTTTGTTGTCAGCCTTTGTATTTTAAAGGCTAAAGATTCGAAGAAACTGAAAAGATGATTGAAGAGAATAACAGTGAAAACTATTATTCTCTTCAATCATATTTTCAGTTTCTTCGAATCTTTAAAACAATTGAATGTTACTATTTTATCTTTCTGAGTAATAACAATTATGAACGATTTAAATTCGGGCGGAAGACATTTTAGGACCATGTCTATTAGCAAGCTTTCACTTATCACTTCTCCTGATGTTTTTAATAAAGTTGCAGCATTTTCAACTCTAATAATATAACCCGTAATGCTTTCTCAACTTTCTTTTTTGTACGGCAGTTAATTCTGTATCTTTCTTCTTCAGGACGCAGACGATCATGGCCCTCCACCTCCTCCTATCCCTTGTAGAACTTAATAAGTTTTGTCTTTTTGTGGTTGAATGGCAAAGCTGAAGTTGTTACTTTGGATATCTCGAAGGTATTTGCCATACTGATCTCCTTCACAAGTCGAACTGTTATGATGATTCTGACTGTTTCTTTGATTTGATTCAATCTTCCTTATCAAACCACATAGTGACTAGGATCTTGGACGGCCACTCTTCTAGGTCTTTTTGCATTAATGCCGGTGTCCTCATGTCTCTATTCTTGGATCTACTTTCCTTATTTTAATCAATGACATTCCCGATATCACCAGTTCCCAACTCGGTATTAATTCTAATGACACAACTATTTAGTACTGTATTAATGGTAAGTCTAGTCTGATCAGTTCGATGACATACAAAAACAAAAAATGACCTCAAATCAGAAAATGTAAGAAATGGCTTGTTAACTTCAAAGCCACCAAAACGAAAGTGCTCCGCGTGAATCATCTTAAAGAACCTTTTACCCTTTTATCAACATGGCTGATACTAACTTTCAGCAGAGCAACTTATTGTGCCTTCTTGTTAGACAATTTTTCTCGCTATAATATATCTTACACCATTATGAGTCCACAATTCGCCCGTGCATTAAATATTGCTGCCACATATAGGCCGGTGCTTCTGCTTATATAACTAGAGATTCCTGACAAAACCCAAAGAAGAATCTGCTATGTTATCAATCCTGATCATGAATTTCAACTTCACTCACTTTCCCAACATCATAATGTATTGCCCCCTGTGCCTTTTCTATAAATATTTTTACACTAATTGTTCTGATGAACGTTCCTCTTTTGTATGATGGTTTCAAGAATTTAAGCACCGTACTAGGTTGGCAGTTAGGCCTCATAATTTCGCTATAGAAATTGATAGTTTTAACTATAAGTTCTATGCCAATTGCTTCTTTTCCCGGCACTTATTGGTTGTGGAACTCTTTTTCGGCTTCCCCCTTTCTAGTTTGCATCCTGCATTCATCTGTCTCCTTGAATCCTATTATTTTATTGTCCGTTCTGTTTCTCTCACACTCGGTAACCCCTAGCCATCCTAATGGTTTTTATCGTCTTGCTTGTGGTGAAATGATTTTTAAAAAGTCGGTAGAAGGAGAAAGTAAATATTGCAGTGAAGAGGGAAATACCTGGTTATCTTACATATAATTCCTAAAGAAAATTGTATTTATTTGATATAAAGATTAACCTTTTTTCTTAAAGTTTTTGTGGGTTTACTAAAACGTACCCTTTTGTGAAATAGGCATTTATAAACAGCCATTTAGAATAAAAAATGTTATTTTGAAGCTGAAAAGGAAAAGTCCAACTAAAAATGAAGAAATGTACATCACATCTAGTTACTTTTCAATAAGTTACAAATCCAATACTAATCGTTAGTAAAATATGGTTGTTGTCATTTTAAAGTTAAACTGAAGTGCGATAGTAATCATAACTTTTATTAATCTTTATGAATTATTTTTATCACGATTCCATTTCTGTATTTTACAACCCTGTGCAAAAAATCAATAAATTACTCCTACCTCTTATTACTTGATTATAGTCTTTGTCAAGATTTTACTGTTTCTTTCAGTTTACATTTATTTAATCCCAATATATACATATTATTTCAATTCATAATGTAGCCTAGGAAATCCCACGGCATCGCTCTTAATATCACCATGATAACATTATCAAGTCAAAGTTCTAAGAAAAGACATAATAGTAAAAGGCACACTGTGAGAATCAAATTTATTACATTTTACATTAGTGCGATTTTTTTTTTTTTTATATATGTGATCGATGGAAAATCATTGATGAATTCACAAGGAAGAAGACTGTGTCGAAAATTAAATATTTTTTGTGTAAAATAAATGAAGAACCTGTCACCAGAGTGAAGCAGCCCGTGAGAATTAAACTTGAATTTTTAACAAAGGCATTTATATTTGACATATATTTTGTTTCAATCTAATGAATCATTTGGACTTATGAGCAACATGATCAAGCAACGAAAAGACACACGCGGACGCGCATGCACAGTTAATGATAACATTTTATTTGCAGACACATAAAAGTCAAAGGGTAATATTCCGCGCGTAACAGCTTTCACTTTATTTCCCTCTTTTCAACTCCAAATGAAAAAAGAGCAGATGAACACAGAGTAACACTAAAGCTTTTTCGATCAACAGAGCGTAATGTTGTTTCGTGTTTTTAGTCTTGATATAACTTTGCATTTCACTCAATAATCCCAAATTTCAAGAAACAAACTTTATTTTAATAATTTCTATAATTAGCACTTTTTATGTTGTTCTTTTAACATTACAACGGAACAGCAATTTTCATATCACCAATCATAAATAAATCTAAAATTAAAATATTAACTTCACAAAATTCTTCATCGTTATGGATACTGTTTATCTTCAAATATGTAAGTTGGATTTTTCTTTGTTTTTTGTTACAATTTCTTCATTTTTTGTTGAACTTTTCCTTTTCTGTTTTAAAATAACATTTTTTATTCTAAATGGCTGTTTATAAATGTTTATTTCACAAAATGGTACGTTTTAAACCAACAAAAACTTGTAGTGAACCCCTTGGAGGAGGGCACGATGTGAAATGGCTCGAGCACCCCAAATCAGTATGATGAGGTCACAAGAAGCCCACTAATATTTTTAAGCTAAAGACGAGAAATCTGACAGGTGAAACAAAATAGACAATAGAACGAGAATATTTAAGATTAATACAGAATTTATTTATAATGCAGACCTGAGTGGCTGCGTCTGGTAATTGAAGAGTGGTCTGATGGGACGTGTTGATAGTTGGACTGGTCGTGTCGACGACGGGAAGTTGAGGTGGGATCGACGGTCGGACTGGTAAGTTGATCGCTGCTGGTCGTCGTAGGTGATTGTTGCTGGACGATCGCTGCTGGTTGATTGGCCTGGTTTGTGCCGGACAGGAAAGGGTAGCTGGCGCTGCTACGTGGTACTAGCATTGCGTATCTGCTGGTCGAGTCCTATTTCGAAATCTCCCGTAGTATTATAACCCTACGGAAAGTCTGGACGACGTGCAGGCAGCAAGTAGGGACAGAATACCGGGAGTAGAAATAGCGTCCAGTTGGCAGACCAAAAAAAATGGAATACGAGGCCCACAAAGTTTTCTAATAAAAGAACTTATTCAATATACAATTCATTCATTAATGAATAAATACTGAAGATTTCGTTTGAATCAGATAATTCTCCGGTTTGTGGGCAAATATTTGAAAAGAGTGGGTAGTGAATTTTTGCTTTTATTTCGGAAAAAACGCACCCATTTTGGTGGTACCTACTTATTTCCAATCAATATATGATATAGACTTTTGAAGGAATCAGATCCAAATACCTATTCCATATAACTTACATCAAGAATCAATGAGTTTCTTGCTAGGTTTTTTTTCTGTTTTTTGTATAAACTCCTCATGAATAAAATTCCACTAACAATTCAAAATAGACTTCATTTTCAGAAGGATTAATACTTTGCTGCAAAATTCTATTTAATCTTTGTTTACGTCAAAGTAATTCAGTATTAATTGTGAATAATTTGACTAATATCTGCAGCCTGGGTATCACTTATACTGCCTCCCGATACGTACCCGTCTCACGCGCTTGCGTACCTCAGGCAGTCAAATAAACACCTTACACTACAGCAATCAAAACTCTGGAGACAAAATTATGTCCATCAGCAGGTTTACTGAAAGCGAAAAGGGTGAAACTAGAAAAATCATAAATAAATACAAACTTGAGACTAGTTTAGTCGGAATAACAAAATAAATAGATACAATTTAAGGGAATGAAGAAATGGCATAGAGGTCAAAGACTACATCTAACTGAGAGACCAAGGGTATAAATTGGAAAAGGCAGTAGTAAGTAGTTTAAATTTACAATAATAGGTATCATTAAAATATGATGCAGTGTAAGGACAGCCATAAGTAAATCGGGGATTGCAACGAGAGACATCATATTGCAAGTGGTCCTCACCCGACAGAGCTTTCGGGACACCCACAATGTGTTGACTTGCCGGGACAAAAGGATGCTCGTCGTGGTTGAAGGAAGGAAGCCATGTTGTTGGGCATGTGGGGCACACACATGGCGAAGGCGTGCCCCGTGAAAAAAGACGAACAGCCGACAAAAGACACGCCACCAGTAGCACCAGAAGTTATACCAATAAAAGAAACCCCCCCCAGGGTGCCCGGATTGAGGTAAAGAGGGGGAGTAACAAACACACCCTCTCCTCCAGCGCGGCAGAAGCGGCAGCAACAACGACAGAAACCCCAGTAACAATAACAATAACAGAAACCCCAGTAACAACAACCCCAGCAACAACAACAGAAACCTCAGCAACAACAACCACAGCAACAACAACAGAAACCCCAGCAACAACAACCCCAGCAACAGAAACCCCAGCAACAACAACCCCAGCAACAGAAACCCCAGCAACAACAACAGAAACCCCAGCAACAATAACAATAACAGAAACCCCAGCAACAACAACCCCAGCAACAACAAGCCCAGCAACAACAACAGAAACCTCAGCAACAGAAACCCCAGCAACAACAACCCCAGCAACAACAACAGAAACCCCAACAACAACAACCCCAGCAACAACAACCCCAGCAACAACAACCCCAGCAACAACAACCCCAGCAACAACAACCCCAGCAACAACAACAGAAAACCCAGCAACAACAAACCCAGCAACAGAAACCCAAGCAACAACCACAGAAACCCCAGCAACAACAACCCCAGCAGCAACAACAGAAACCCCAGCAACAACAACCCCAGCAACAACAACCCCAGCAACAACAACCCCAGCAACAACAACCCCAGCAACAACAACAGAAATCCCAGCAACAACAACCCCAGCAACAGAAACCCCAGCAACAACAGAAACCCCAGCAACAGAAACCCCAGCAACAACAACCCCAGGAACAACAACCCCAGCAGCAACAACAACCCCAGCAACAACAACCTCAGCAACAACAACAGAAATCCCAGCAACAACAACCCCAGCAACAACAACCCCAGCAACAACAACCCCAGCAACAACAACCCCAGCAACAACAACCCCAGCAACAACAACCCCAGCAACAACAACAGAAACCTCAGCAACAGAAACCCCAGCAAAACAACCCCAGCAACAACAACCCCAGCAACAAAAACCCCAGCAGCAACAACAGAAACACCAGCAACAACAACCCCAGCAACAAAAACCCCAGCAACAACAACCCCAGCAACAACAACAGAAACCCCAGCAACAACCCCAGAAACCCCAGCAACAACCCCAGCAACAACCCCAGCAACAACAACAGAAACCCCAGCAACAACAACCCCAGCAACAACAACAGAAACCTCAACAACAGAAACCCCAGCAACAACAACCCCGGCAGCAACAACCCCAGCAGCAACAACAACCCCAGCAACAACAACAGAAACCCCAGCAACAACAACCCCAGCAACAACAACAGAAACCCCAGCAACAACAACCCCAGCAACAACAACAGAAACCACAGCAACAACAACAGAAACCACAGCAACAACAACAGAAATCTCCAAAACCTAGAACTAAACAGCAAAACCACAAGGAAGAAAGAGATAAAAAAAAGCATCAGCAGCAACCGGAAGAGGAGATGGAGGTGGGAGAAATGCCTCCTCCTCGCACTTCTTCATTGAAAAGAACCAGAGATGAGGAAGAGGACGCTGAAGAACCAGTAGAGAAGCGTGTTGGACGAAGCAGGGCAGAAAAAAAGTCTGCCAAAATACAGGTCGTTGTCTGTACTGGTCAAGCCAGGACAAGTTAGACAAGAACTGGTAAAAGCCAGGAGCCTCCCCACTTCACCCACTCGAGCTCCGTCTCCCTCTCCCTCCACCTCCCCTGCTAGTTCAATATCCACTCCCCTTCACTCTTCCACTTCTTCCCCTCCCCACCGTGTCAGGGAAAAGAAAAAGAAAAAAAGAATTTTCCCTGACATAGAAAACATTTGCAGAGTGGATATAGAGCAAATTAAAAAAGGCTTGTCAAGCCATAAAAAAGCGTTATTCCGCTTGCTAATGAACATGTCGTCTGTGGATGGAAAATCCATTGAAGACCCCAAGAACTTTCCAGATGCTCCTGGGGTAGTCACCTTTGTAAGGGACACGGGTGGCGCACCTGGAGACAGCGCAGGAAGCATTCCCAAAAGCAAAAAATGTTTAAAACAGAGGATCACGATTTGAGGAATTTAAGGCAATATTGTTCCGGGAGGGTCCCCGTCTTACTCCAAATCTCCCTATATAGGTGTGTTAAATTAACCTATCCCACAGACGTCGGTGGGATGGTCCTAGAAGGAGAAATGACGTCAGAGCTAGGTGTGGGGAGCCTAGGACATTCCGTCGAAGTCCTAACTGATGCAGATTTCCGTCCTGTATGTGAGTAGGTCTATTCTTTTTTCTCTTTTTCTTTTTCAGACCTAGAAGATGTCAATTAAGATAGTCCCGCTGAATTTGAAGGGCTTTAGGGATCGGGGTAAGGCGGCCCGTCTGCTCCATGATCTCTTGTTTTTCGGCGTGGATGTCGCCGCAATCGAAGAGACTCACTTTGTTTGCAGCGTCGATGCGTGTGTGCTGGAGAACGACTTATCGTTTATTCAGCATATAGGGACCGACATACCAGAGAAGTTTCTTTGCTAGTTAGACGTACTCTTGGTGCGACGATGGACCTTGTGCATACCGATGCCGAGAGCTGGTTGATCGGGGCCAATATTGCCGTGAAAAGTGGTTCGTTCCAAGTCGTTGCGGTTTATGCGCCCAATGACCAAGAGAAGCGGGTCTCGTTTTTTTCGGCGGTTGGGGCCGTTCCTGCTGGATTCAACGCGCTTAGTGTTAATGGGGGACTGAAATGCCATCCTGGACCCCAAGATAGACAGGGGACGGGGAGCTAGTGGTAGGAGTGGCGATCGTACCCTGGTGGATCTGATCAACGAATTTGGGTTTGTTGATAGATACCGGGTCGATCACTCCGGGGGGGAATGTGGACGTGGGCTCTTAATTGGCCGTTTTGACCTGGACAGAATGTTAGTTAGAGGAGCCGACGTAGATTTATTAGATTATCCCACGTTCCACTGGGTAGGCTATTCGGATCAGAAACTCGTTTGTGCCCGGATGGCGTTATATCGTAGGCCTAGAATGGCTGGTTACTGGAAGTTCAATTTGTCCTTACTGGACAGGCGGAACTTCCAGGAGCAGCTAACTAGCTTAGTGCAGCGTGAGTTAGTGGGGGCGGTTATCAGGAATAAGTGGTGGGAGAGAATTAAGGATAGGATTAGGTCGTTCACCACTGATTTCAGCAAACGGCTCGCCCGAGATAGAGCTGAGAAGGTGAAGACGCTTAAGGCTAGTTTTTCCCGGGCGGTGACTGGAGGGGATCCCCTAGAGATAGCGTTCGCTAGGGTTGCTCTGGAGCGGTTGAGTAGCGAGCGCTACATGGGCCAGGTAATTAGACATAGGTTAAGCAAGATGTCTTCCGAAGCTGTGAACATGGGCGCAGAACTGCGCAAGGAAGAGATTCGTCGAGGTTCCGATCGTTACATTCGTGAGGTCAATTCCCCGGAGGGGCATACTCTTCGGACCACTGACGACATGTGCGAGGCATTTCAGCGGCATTTCGAAAGCCGGTTTACCAAGGAGCCTGGTCTTCGTGAGGACGAGTTTCGTAGTTATTTGACTGACTTTCCTCGGCTTTCGCTGACTGAAGCGGCCAGCAGTGAGGGAGAGATCACGGAGGGTGAAGTCTACGCGGCATTGAAGAAGGTCGGCAGAGGCAAGTCGCCCGGTCTGTATGGTTTGCCCTATGAATTGTACTTGACGCTGATGCACATCTTTGTCTCGATTTTGACTGTTATTCAACAACTGGCTCCGGTCGGGGTCCACCCCTAACCGGATTTCCAGGGGTGAGAAAAAGGGCAAGGGTGTTGGGCGGGATTTAGATTATTATAAGCCCATAACTCTGCTAAACACAGAGTTAAAGACTTTGGCCAAGATCCTGCAGGAGCGTTTGCAGTCAGTTGCCGAGTCTCTGTTAGGTCCTGGGCAGACTTGTTCTGTGAGGGGCCGAACAATTCAGAGCAACCTTAATCTGATCCGCACGATCATAGAGGGTGTAAAAGACGACGATGAGGCCACGCTGATCAATTTAGATCAGTCCAAGGCATTTGATACGGTTGACCATCGCTACCTAGTGGCTGTCCTGCAGGCCGCCGGATTCGAACCCGACTTCTGTCGCTGGATTAGCCTGTATCGCTCCCCCAGTGCTGTGGTACAGGTGAACGGGAATCCGTCGGGCGCTTTTACGCTGTCTAGGTCGATTCGTCAGGGTTGTCCACTGTCGCCCCTACTTTATGCTTTGGCGTTGGAGCCTCTCCTTCGTCGGCTGAAGGACAGGGCGTACAGTCCGGCCCTACGTGGAATCGCCGTTCCTGGAGAGGCTCGAGCCAGGGTTTCCGCGTACGCCGATGACGTATCTGCTTTCGTGTCGTCCCGCGGCGACATTGAGGCAGTACTGAAGGCGCTTGATCGGTACGAAAAGGTGACTGGGGCCAAGATAAACCGCGACAAGTCGTCCGGCTTGCGGTTAGGTGCCAGTAAGGGGTCGATCTTCCGGGCCGCTTCTGTTGGACGGACGGTCCTGTCCGCATTCTAGGAGTATGGTTTGGACCCGACCTCCAGCTGGAGAAAAATTGGTCTGAAATACGAGCAAAGGTCGACGCTGCCGGTCAGACTTGGCGTCGACGCAGGTTATCCGCGAAGGCCATGGCGGAGGCATGTGCTACATACGTTTTCCCGATTGTCCTTATCGATTGTCCGTACTTCCGCTCTGTAAAGACCATAGGAAACCGCTCGAGCGCTATCCTTTTGTGTAGGGGATGCAAGCATCAGGTCGACAGAGCAGTCTGTGCACAACGTTCGTATCATGGAGGGGCTGGGAATGCCACACGTGGTGATTTGCAAACTTACCCCGAGGTTGGCCTTCCTACGCCGTGCATCAATCGGATTTCCTTCGCGAGTGTCGGTACGCTTTGACAATCATTCCTCGGTCCAGAGACATTTCACTGCCTTGGAAGGTCTCTATCGTTATTTACCTGGCGATTGGCTCGGAATCGGCTGCCTCTCAATGACAAGGTCTTCATATGGGGCTTGGCGGATTTGCCAGACTGTGAACGGTGTGACCTTGGTTTAGAAGAAACGGTTTCGCACGCTTTCTACCCTTGTCCCCGGGTCCACCCTTTATGGGACCATATCGGCGAGTTGACGGCTTGTCTCGTTCCTGAACAGCTCATGCTCATTGATTGCGCATACGCATTTGACAATGTGTCGCCTCCGTGTTCTGGGGTGAAACGAATGGTGTTTCTCACGCTGCTGGCCACGGCCCGAATGGTGATTTGGACGACGCGAACGGAGGAAGTCTTGCGAGGCAACCGTCTTTCTCATCAGGATCTGATCCGATTCTTTGAGCATCAACTCAAGATAAAGATTAGAACTGATAGAAAACGATTGCATTCGACAGTCTTCAGCGAAAGGTGGATGAAAGAGGCGAGCTTGAGTCGTTTGAACGGGGCTAGCCTTGATTTTCTCTTTTAGGTCAGCCTATGTCACATCGGGGCGGCTTCCTGTGGAGCCCTCTCCTGGTTAGGTTAGACTAGCTCTGTGTACCTAGTTAATGTGAGTAAGTGTTGTTCCCGGCCTGTTCCCGGCCACATCTTTGGTTATGATCCAGGTTGATTCCCAACCTCCCCAGTTTGTTTTGGCCCCTTTTTATCTCGTCTGGGTCAGCTTTATATTTTCCCATCCCCGTATGATTTTTTATACTTTTCTCACTCCCTTAGCGAGAGAGCTTCTTGATTTTGTCCCCTGGGCAGAATACGGCGGCCTCTCTGTTTTGAGGATTGGACGGGCCCTACTAACATCAGTTATTTTTGGTTAATTTTGTGTCGAATTTTAGTTTATTATTGGTTCATCTCCCCTCCCCTCTCATTCTTTATTATTAGATTTTTATGTATTAGAATTTATTATCATTAAATTTTTATGGCATGGGGCGCATTTTGTAGGTTCCCCTTGAGAGGATATGGTATTATGGTGTTTGAAGGATTGATTGGTGACGGACGAGTTTTTATGGTGAATGCGAAAATTGTAATGAGTGAATGGGTCGTGAATCGGATTAGCTAAGCTAAGATAGTTAGTGTGGACCAGCCTCAACCCCTACCTTTTTCGGCCTTGTGCCACAATTATGTAATTTTACATAATAAATATCAAAATAAATAAAGGCACATTAAACCGAACTAGACTCCGAGCTTTTATTACAATTTATTGAATGTAATTATAGACAAATACCTTAAACCAGAACGTCTTAACTTGGACCCGTCTTTTACTGACGCCTGACAATATTGGAAATGATTATTCGAAGGATTCTTACTTGCACTGGAAAACAGTTCATCCACTCCTATTACTGATATGGATAGACTTAACCTGCTAAGGCACCACATTTCCATTTCCCTATATACCAATATTTCTCACAGCAAAACTTACTAGAGTGCCATGGACGTTTGGGATTGAATTTTTGTGAAGAGACGAAACATAATATTTGCCCGGTATGTATTAGCCAATCCCCAGAAGAGGGGTTAGAACAGTATCTTCAGTGCTTAAAAATCTTAAGTCGAGACTGCGACATTCAAGCGAGGACAGCGGATCAGGCAAAGGATGAATTTATCAGAGACTCCTTTATAAATGATTTAGAATCGAACTATATCCGTCAAAGATTGCTGGAAAACAAACAACTAGATTTATCTACTGCTCGCGTGCAGGCACTTACCTTGGAGATGACAGAAAAGCAATCTTGTTCATACCAACAAACAAATGTTTCAGAGGCTGCAATAAGTACTCATACTCCTACTAGTCCACCAGTTCAAACGACTCAAACAGGAAAAAGACAGTCCTTTACGACAGACTTCCTCATTTCTTCCCCCTCTCTCCTCCGCTTGTTCAAAATCTTCTCTCTTCGGAAGACACTATATACTCTGCTAATGCTGCAGCCAGACGAAAATGTTATTTTTGTGGTTTCAAACTACACCCCAGGTCGTGTTGCCCAGCCAGGGAAACTAAATGCCACAAGTCTGGGAAGAAGGGACATTTCTCTAAGGTTTGTCGATCAAGCCTTTTTTTAACTGGTTCGAATGCTCCTATTGTGACTATTATTGTATCAACTGCAACCCCCAAATGTCTTTAAAAGGCTATATTAACGGTAAAAATAAACCGGGTAGAAATAAATGCTCTAGTTGACACAGGAAGCTCAGAGAGTTTTATTAGCGCTGATATTGCAAAAAGAAACAGATTTAAAATCGTACATTGTAATAGTCAGGTGGCTATGGCGAACGCTTCACTATCTTCGCAGATTAGAGGATATATTTGGCCGGCTTATAGTTGAATCAAACTAACTACACTAACACCAAATCTTTCGTGATGCCAAATCTGTGCAGCGATGTCATACTGGGCCATGATTTCCTCAAACAGCATTGTAGTTAGGTACCTCCACGAGATCGCTAAAAAAAGAGCATAGCATGATGAAAAAGACGCCAAACTTGAAAACAAAATTTCATCGAAATATTTATGTTATTATTAAGAGGAAAGATCAAAGTTTATTTTAATTATTTTT
This sequence comes from Acanthosepion esculentum, assembly GCA_964036315.1. Taxonomy (NCBI): domain Eukaryota; kingdom Metazoa; phylum Mollusca; class Cephalopoda; order Sepiida; family Sepiidae; genus Acanthosepion; species Acanthosepion esculentum. The sequence goes on from OZ038490.1 coordinate 34,194,494, forward strand.
TAAAAATGTTTCCTTCTTTTTAGGACAATCTGAATTTCCATTTAAAAATCCTTGTTTCTCTTTGTATCACCGGAACTAGTAAAATAACATACAACTTTTAGCACGTTTTTTTTTTTTGTGACACACATTAATATGGAAAATCTTGCAAAAATAAAAATAATTGTCGGATGTTAATGAAACTTTCAGAAAGTATTCACAGATTATCAAAATTATTATAAATATTTTTTCTTTTATTAAAGTCATGGCAAAAAAATTTTTTATATTTATTACGCCCTCCACCATAACTAATTTTATGAAAACGCTAGAAATTCGATCGTGTCAGGTTTAGTGATTACAATAGTTAAAAGCACAAGGCTTTGAGGAATGCAAATCATGTTTTTTGTGTTTTTAATTGAATCCCCCCTACCTGAAAATCAGATCTGAATTGTAACATACAAAACTCAATAAAACAAATATATTATTTAATTTCAAATGTTTTTATTTATCTTTTCGGCGCAGAACCTAAGTTAAGCTTGGTTCAAAATATTTTAAATAAACATTATAATTTCTGATTTTCTTAAAATAAGTTTTGAAATAATGATAATTGATATTTAAAAGAATTTCAAACTGAGATTTTCATTGATTTTATAAAATGGAAAAAATGGTTGCCATCTGTCAATTTTGCTGACTCAAACAAACAAGATTTTTAACAAAATTTTCGGACGTGTTAGGAACGATTAAAAAATGTTCAAAAAATGCCCCCAAAATACTTTGATCTTTCCTCTTAATAATAACATAAACATTTAGACAATAAAATTTTGTTTTCGTCAAGTTTGGCGTCTTTTTCATCATGCTATGCTCTTTTTTTAGCGATCTCCTGGGGGTACCTAATTGTAGTATTAATCTCCTGTTTGCGTTGAACATCTGTGTCTTGGCCCCTTTAAATCTACAATATCCCCTCTCTTTTCGAAAATTTAACCAAAAACTGTAAACAGGTAGCCACCAAATCTCGAAAATATTCTCTTGAAGTCAAAACGTTGGTTCAAGCAGAAATAACAAGAATGTTAAAAGAAGGAATAATCCAAGAAAGCAGATCACAATAATAATAAAAAATGGTGGTCATAGACTGCTCCCAAACTATAAATAGGTACACCCTCCTGCATACTCTATACTCCGTATTGACGAGATGATAAACGAGATCGCCAAATACAGAATATTTAGCACGTTAGACCTAAGGGGTGCTTGCCACCAAGTAGCTATAGACCCAAAAGATCAGCCTTATACAGGTTTTGAAGCTTGCGATGACTTTATCAGTTCCGACGGATTCAAACGCTAGTGGCATGCCACCCAGTGGCAGATTGATGGCTTGCGTGTAGGGTAATGTGTTTCTTATTTTCTTATTTTTATTATCATACACGGTTGTTCATGAAATTATTTCTAGATTTTTATTGTGAACATGACTCCTTTTTTGTACAAATGTTTTCAAAGACAAATCAACAAATGGTGCTAAAGCAGAACAAATTTGTGGAATCGTCTACAACAACCAACTCTACCCTTTTAGGAAATGCACACTTCCTACTTGAGGTAAATAACATTTACTTATATACAAAAATATCAACGAGAATCCATTGGTCGATCACCGTAAATCCAGCTTGCTGATTGGTCAGTTTTGACCAATCATTTAGCTCCCACACGCAGAAAAAATTTAGACGCCAACTCTGTTCTGAGCCACCCACGTGGTACAGCGAAGATATATAAACAGAACACTTATGATTCTCGCTCTCTTGAGGTTCCTGCTTTTCTCGACTTCCTAACTTCTATACGTCACTCGTACATCTCAATACGCCGCCAGAATGTGACCCTAAAGGAACTTTCGTCTCGACTGATCCAGTCAGACGTTAAAAGAACTGTATATAATTCATGCAAGTATTATCTCTGAACTCTGTTTAACTTGTTCATACATTCCAAACATACAACACTATTCTTATACGTTCTAATAGTCGACTTATTCAATATGAGCTCAGATACAATTTTTCCAAGTCAAAGAGACGTAACTCCGTCTAACATTTCAGTTCAAATACATGTATATTCAGTTCAATAATAAATCCTATTGTTATGTTGTTTTCAACTTTATCTTCTGTCTTGTATTTTGTCATCTGCTATTTTACATCAAATGTATTTGGCGTAATTCTTCACACACCTTTTCCTGTTGTTATGAAATAAAATAAGACATATCTCGGCTGATTTGCAGGCAAATAAACTAACATACTCAAGAGCGAGAGTCGGATGTGAACGGGATAAGGCCCCGTCACAAAATGACCATTATCATCGTTTACGCTTAAGCCCGACGCACGAGTTCCGGTCGAAAAATAAAATAATATTTCAAAGTCCTTCTATTTTTCGACCAATAAAAATGCTTCCCTCCTAATTATACTCGCGTCGTTTTTCGAGTCCGTTAAGCCACAAAAAACGCCATAAAAAGGGTCACACGGGGAAGTACAAGGCAGTCAACGGGAGGCCGGGAAAGAGATCTGTCAAGGTCAGTCTGGGCAGTCAGCAGGAGGAACGCCACACCAACCAGTGGGAACTACTATGAGAGATCAAGCCGGATCGGCAGCCGGCTTATGAACTATACCACAAGGTAGCTGTCCCAAAACCACACGTTCCTATTGAAATAAATCACGTAAATCTATTTCTGCTGTTGTCGTATTTCTGTCTTGCAACCATACGCTTGTCTATAACACTGGTGCTAGAAGTGGGATCAGACAATTCCTAGAGACACGTCTTCACGAACAAATCAGTTCAGATATGTTTTCAAAACTTATGGGTCCCATACACGAACTCAACAAGGTTAATAAACCGTCCAACTGGACGCAAAATGTCGACAGAGCCTTAAAAAAATCAAGGACCGTCTCTCTTCACCACCCGTCATCTCGTTTTCGGATTTCTCCAAACTTTTCACACACACCACCGACGCCAGTGACGTCGCATGTGGAGCAATCGTGATGCAAGAAGCCAACAACAGGAAGAAAGATATCATAGCAGTCGCTTCCCATACATTCAACTCCACGGAACAGAACTGGTCCACGACGGAACGAGTGGCATATGCAGTAAAGTGGGCAATATTGAAATTTGATTATTTCCTTCACAACCGCCCCTTCGTCATCTTCACTGACCACAGATCGCTGACATATCTGGACCAACGAGAGTTCAATAATGCCAAAATACTCACACACCACAAAACGAACGCACCAACAAGCGCTTCACCAACGCATTCTTCGCCTATCACTCTACCACCACCATCCCCACTGAGAGAATCTGCAACCACCTCGGCATCGCAAATGAACAACAAAAGGACGACGCCCTGGCAAAGATCATCAGCGCCCTCCAGTCACCCACTCCAAGCGAACCCCATATCGATCCTGACGACCACCGAGCTACGCTTTTCAAAAAACATTTGCACCAATTTTTTCTAGAACCAGGCACCCCCGTTTTGATTATAAGAGACAGTAAACACTCTCCGAGATTGGTTGTACCATACAAACTACGATCCAGATACCTCTACCAGGCACACGAGGGCAACAACCACTCAGGTGTTACCTGTATGCGAGAACTCCTTTCCAGCTACTGGTGGGAATTCAAAAACCGCGACATTAAGGCCTATGTCGATTGCTAAGTGCAAGGGCAACTACGGTAGACGTGCCCACTGGCCCATTGACCACAGCAAACGAGGAAAGAGCCCATTCGATCTCATCTTTATAGACTTTGTCACAATGCCCAACTCAAAGGGAAAACGCTACATCCTAACCATCTTGGATAGCTTCAGCCGACACTTTACAGCCATACCATACGCGAGAGACCGTGCTATCGACGCCGCCCGCGGACTGTACCAGTTCTTCATTGACACAGAGAGATTCCACGCATAGTATCCTCTAATCGAGGAACACACTTCACTGGAGAAGTCTATCGACAATTATGTAACCAGATGTCAATCATACAAGAACTTCACTGTCCTTGGCGCCCGCAAAGCTCAGGAAATATCGAGAGACAACATCGGACGATGAAGAACGCACTTTATATGTTATGCGAAGACAGGAACTGTGAATGGACAGACGTTCTAGAATCTGTCGTTTCGTCCATGAATGCCACGACCAACAGCGCCACCAGCGTCTCCCCGCACTATGCCATTACTGGCCGTCACCCCAACATCGGCCTACCTACACTACACAGAAAAGAAATCGCAAGTGACGATCCTGGAGCATATGGAATGCAAATTAATGCCCTGCTAAAGCAGGTTCACCACCACGTCACCCTGGCCAACGACGAAGCTTACCACAAACTTGAAACTAACTTAAATCGCCTCACATACAAGGACCCAATACAAGTAGGCGACAAGGTTTTACTTCACCGGCCACACTCAACCGTTGCCCAATCCTCTCATCTGCCCTGGATAGGAAATTACACCATTATAAAAACGAACAATATGATGTGCCAGGTGCAAAACGATAACGGTGATACAATCTGGATTCACCGTGCACATATCCGCCGACTGGCTCCACGTCCAACACATCTATCTAATACAATCCCTCTGCCTCCACCATGTAACAGTCACCAGGATCATTCTCCCCCACATCCCTCTGGGACACATAATTCAGCAGATAACTCCATACCAAAACAAATGCCAATAAGAAGAACACGAGGACAAATTCCCACACGCTTCAGAGACTTTATCATGAATTAATCACCCAAATATACAGGAATAACGCTCACTGTAAATCAGACCAAGATCTGGGGGAGCCTTGTTATGAAATAAAATAAGACATATCTCGGCTGATTTGGATGTGAACGGAACAAGGTCCCGTCACAAAATGACCATTATCGTCGTTTACGCATAGGCCCGACGCACGAGTTCCGGTCGAAAAATAAATTAATATTTCAAAGTGCTTCTATTTTTCGACCAATAAAAAAACGCCATAAAAAGAGTCACACGGGGAAGTACAAGGCAGTCAACGGGAGGCCGGGAAAGAGATCTGTCAAGAGCAGTCTGGGCAGTCAGCAGGAGGAACGCCACACCAACCAGTGGGACCTACTATGAGAGATCAACCCGGATCGGCAGCCGGCTTATGAACTATACCACAAGAGGTTTACAGCTCCCCTTGTATATGAATCTATGAATTTCTCCATTAATTTCTTATTTTCTTAACTTCTTAAGTTCTTTTTTTCTTTTGTAGATTTTCTAACAATATCATCTATCCTTGGAACAAATATTTTGGGTAAGGGAAATTAAATATTTTAATAATCCTGTTTTTCTAGAGGAAGTTTTTAGATTTTATTTGGAAATTTTTCTTATTTCTGTATTGTTACATCCTAGACTGTTGGGATGAACAAAAACGAATGAAAACATAAGACATGTGAATTTCAACACATAAATAAACAACCATTATTCATTCACTGTCTGAGAAAAGCAAAGATTGCATGGATTGAAACAATGAATTCCACGTGCATGTCGCTTATCGCCATGTTCAATTCTGAAGTGGCACGATCGTCTTCACGTACAAGGGAAGTAACTCAATTGTATTTTGAGTTATTGTCCTTTATAAGGGAAGTAAATTACTTTCCCCTGATATCTATGTTTTCCATTTTTTTTTCTCCAATTTGAAGTTGATGCGATTGTTTAGAAATGTTGGGTTGATGAACCTGTTTTTATGGTTTATCAACACTTTGTGGATAACTTAAAACTGAAACATATTTTGGATTGTAAGAATAATTCTTTATAAGTCCTACTAGTGGGGAAGATGTGGATTTATACCTTTCCCAAGGGTATTTGAATGTAAGCGAATATAACAAAACTCTTCACAGCTGGAAACTGTATGTGAATCTCCAGGGATATTGGACTTGAATTCCTGCTCTTTGTAAGTCTTCAAAACAAAAAAAAAGATCTTATCCTTTGTGATCTCTTGTTCATATGCACATAAGTATTTAGCTTTATTGTGTCTATATATATATATAAGCAAAATAGATATGTAGATACCAACATAATTTGCCCCATCAGTCTTTTCAATTCTGTTCTCTCATCTTAACTGAACTCATCATTTTTCCTTAAGGACTTTCATTCCTTTATCTCTGTTAGTGATATTGTAGAGGGTTTGTTAGTTGGTGTTGTAGAGGACCGGGAGGTGAATATGAGGATGAAATCTCTGGACTAAGACTTCCTGCTGGCCGGTCCCACTACATAGGAATGTTGGACTTTGATGGAGTCCAAAAGAAGATAAATAAACAAACAAGACCGATATATATGTATGCAACAAATATATATTAATAACAAATATATTAATACACGAATTACAAATACATTGAAGACATGAATAAAATGTTACAGTGTCTGTATGGAAAGTTGTGTGTGTGTGTGTTGAATGTCCGTACGGGTGTGTATTTTGTTTTTAGCGTGTTCCCAGAATATGGGAAACGCTGTATGTATGAGAGTTCACATATTGGTGTAAGTGAAAAAGAGAAAGTTTTTATACCTCGCCTCACGCACGAGGTTTCGGCCTAAGTCGAGATAGTTGCTCGCACGTGCGCGTAAGCAGAGAAAAGAGGAAGCGAGAAGGGTCAGCCAGTATTTATACACGTGGGAGAGAGACCCCTGTTGAAGGGTTAGGAAATGAGGAGGAGATAACCCGATAGTGTGACCTCTCGAATTTATATTTATGCAAAATACCACAAAATATGAAAAATAAGAAGGAAGACAAAACGGTTTTTATAACAACAAGGTTTTTATATATATGTATATAATGATATACAAGCATAATTAATAGGAGTTACTTCCCTTTCACTGGAATTAAAGTTTTTACTACGGAAATATTTCTTTATCTGAGTTCATAAAAAGTTGAATGAATTTGCCACTCAAAATGTTCACTTTGAGATAGTTGAAAGAATTCTGTAAAGCTGAAAATATGTTGATAAATTTTAGCTTCAAAAGAATTGAAGGAGTGAATGTACTGTAATGTTTAATTAGTTTCCGTTGCTTGTAGTTGAATATTCATAATATGTTGATGCTTGTAATGTTCATAACGTTTGTAATTAAGTTTCCATACGAACATGTATGTGTGCATGTGTGAATATGTTTTCATAGTGTCTCCCAAAAGAGGGTCGAAACACGATTTCTTAAACAGCTGCATTTTAGTAAGCAAGAGAAATCAAAAAGAGAAGAAGAATGAACTTGTGTCTGGTACTTATAAGCAACGTAATCATGTGATAAGCTCCAGGAAGGCATAGACATAATTTGGCAGAATTGTTTTTTTGTCAGGTCAGGAACTAGGTCGATGTTATTCGGACGTAGTTGAAAACATGATTTAAATATTAACTGACCAACGAGAAGTGTAAAAATATCAAGGCTCTGTGATCCACTTTTTGCTCAGAATTGCACAAAAATTGACATTGATAGAAAAGTGGTAGCAGAATACTAAAATATGGATGATATATAAAGATTTTAATTGATAATGAATCATTATCGATCAAAATCTTTATATATCAACATTACTTAACATTCAATACCAGAAATTTAAAGTTTACATTTTGATGAGTTCCTACCTTGAATATCTCTTTTAATTCTGTGATCACATTTTTCTTAAATGATTCATTCTCACAGAATATAAAGCCATTCACATGCATTGCCAGAATACCAATCAATTTGCCAATTGACACTCACTATTCCTTTCATTTTTATTAAATTCTTGGTTAACCTTCTTGTACCACAAACAGGGCACATCATTTAACCCATAGATGCATCTTTTTATCTTCCACACTTGCGATTCTGGACGCACACCAGATGGTGGTCTAAGAAACACCTTTCTATCAAGCGCAAATGCAGAGGTGAAATCTCAACTAACAACTCATAACAGTCTATTTACATTATTCAGACTATTGTCCTCATCTTTGTTGCCATATTTATTACAACATTTTGGCCTTTGTATGTTCTGGACTTCTTCAGGTGTTTGGCATGTCGAACTGAACCCTTTATTTCGCTCATCCGAATAATGTAAATAGCGTACATAATACCTTATCTCAGAAATATAGATAGATCATAACAGTCTGTTAACATTACAAGATACATAGCATCATGACTGCATGTTGGAGATTCTGTTTTTAAATTATGATACATTCAACAAGATGGGCTTTCATTATCTTTTTATCTTTGTATTTCTCAGTTAACACACATTTTGTTGATATACATTTTCTGACATATGTAAGGCACAACTGATTTACATCACGATTTTTCATATTCTCCATTTCTTTTTTTCTTTTTTCAATCACATCGTTAGCTTGTTGTTATTCAGATGTTAGTAAAAATACATATTCTTGATGATTTTGATTATTTATTCCATCTTACATTTGGGGTAGTTCTCACCATTGATCCCCACAATCCCAATTAATGCAGACAGGATCTTCATTTCCCTCCTCTAGTATTATATTCAGATAATGGCTATATTTTCTAGTTGATTTTGGCTGGGCACTCATAATCTTTTCCACTCATCATTTTCACTTATTTTATACTCTACAACCTTGTCTCTACTTGATTTTTCAATGTCGTCTTTCAATTTTCCAATATTACCATTAGGTCTTTTATTATTATATTTTTCTTCATCTTTCTCATCCAGGAATTTGTTTATCTCATTTGATAAATTTTTATATTCTTCCTTTGTGGTTCCCAATTTTTTGTTTCTTGCTTTTTGTTATTTATTTGCATCCTGTAAAATGTTCCTCTAAGGCTGATCAATACACACTGACTTTGCTTGCCCAATACTTTGACAGGACCACACCATCCCTTGTAGTTTTGTCTTTTGTAATAAACATTGTCACCTGTCAAAAAATCTTCATCTACATTAGCCTTCACATTAGATTGCAATGCTCTTAGAATTTTTTTTCACTTGCTTCAGCTTCCATAAAGCTTTTCCTTGCTGCATGTAAAGTATTTAAATTTACTCTAACCATGTAATTGTTTCTTGCAGATTCTAGTGCAGGTAACTTACCAGTCAAAATTGATGGCATGTTTACATTGAAAGCAAATACAAGTTCATTAGGACTATATCTCAAATGATTCTGAAGTGCATTTTTGACACTAACATCCCAAGCCAGAACTATTTCTACTTCACATTTCTCATCCTCTAATTTTTTTTTCATCACTTCAACTACTATCAGATTGTGGCGTTCCACAATAACATTACTAAATGGATTTCCACAGTAGTAGTGCAGGTTTCAATGTTTTAATTTTCATTCACCTGTCAGTAGTTTTCATTATTAAACTCTCCCACTTTGTCACAAAAGATGCTTGGAAGCTCCAAAATAAGATATCCCTATTAAAAATATGTTGTGAATAATTTCTTCACTCTTTTAGGTTTTAATCAGAGTACCTAGTGGCGTGTCAATTGGGTATAGAATCCAGCATTGGTTATGTCCATGCTCCTTTAAATCCACACATACTGTGTTATTGATGACAAAATGCTACTATTAATTTAACCAAGATGATTTTTGAAACAGCTTTGAAAAATAATGTCTTTGATTTTATTTAATTCTAGGATTGCCAGTGACTCTGTACAATTCTGGTTTTTACCCATTTCTTGTGGTCATTTTAATTGCTTTTGTTATGGAGGTAAGTGTTACTTTCCTAACATTTCTATCTACTGCAAAAATGAGTAGATATTTCCTGTACTTATGTTAAATACCTTTTCATATTGTGTCAATCAGTGCAAAAGATAAAGGACCTTTTAATTTCAACCCTTTAAAAAATAAACAGATTTCAGATCTTTTAAAGCCATTGATTAATACTGGATCCATTCCCTGTGGATAATATTTTTTCCTTTGTCATCCTCTACATAAGATTAAAAGTTTGTTTCAATGTCGTCATAACAGCTACTCACACATGTTTAGAATTGTGATTGTTCATTTTAATTATAAAAACTTCTTTGAATCTACTACCATCACTAATTTATCAACCATGTCACTTACTGTCCATGATAATCCTCTTAGTGAGTTTACACAGACTGATACTTTTCTCCAGTAGTGAAACAGTCCCATCATGTTCCTTTGAATGATTTAGGTATTAATGTTCACATATAACGAATTTGATCCTTTTCTTTGACTTTGTCTGTTCAATCCCTTTCTGGGATCAATGATTAACAAAAAAACTATGAAAGAGAAATAATATCAACTGGTATTACTTGACCGTCATTCTGTTTTATACAGAAGTAATTTGCTTTTCCTTCACACTGATATTCAAGGCAGTGATTAGAATAGGCAAGGAAGATGGCAATATTTGGTTGGATTTTCTTTACCTCTCAACACCTAAAAACAACAGAACAAAACAATCAAGTTTTCCTAAGCACAGAGCTAACAACTGCTGGAAACCCCAAGCAAAGATCATTCTATTAGGGTTTTCAAACAAAAACATAAATTTTGTGAATCCTTTTCATTATAATTTTCCCTCTGAAATTTCCTTATGAGCTAAGATCAGTTGGCCTGACTTCTGGCCCTCAATCATATATCATGGTATTCTATACTACAAGCCTACTCATGGTGTAACTAAAGATCATAATTGTAGGCCTATTTCAAAATGTTGGAATTTCAAGAATTTTGGGAGAAAAGTCAATTCTAAAACCTCCTTAATAATATTCTTTATAATATAAAAATATTACATCTGTGTCAATTCTTATGTTTTTTAATGGTAAACTAAATTATAATTCAACATAGTTTTTGAAATAACTTTTAGAAAGAAAAATGCAAATTAATCATAAAATTAAATTTTATCATCAATATATTTGTTTTTATGCATAACAATATCATAGAGAAAAATATAAAATTAACATTGTGTCAAGTTATAACATTTTTAAATAAATTTTGTTGTGTAAAAACAGAAGCAATCAAGAAGTCTTTAGAAAAATGTCAATGTTAAAAATTAAACAACAAAACATCATTAAAACTAACTCTCTTTAGTGAGTTTTTATAACATTTGTAAGAAGGACTAACTGTAAATGAAAAATGTTAAATAAACTTTCAAGAGGCAGGATCAAGATAACTAAATTATTTTTTTAATGAATTTCCTACAAAAAAACTTTGTTTTTGCTATCAACATAAAATAGCAAGTCAGAAGGAAATAAATAAATCTTCTACTTACCTCAATTAAATAAGCTAAATTTATTCCAAGTGTTAAAGTAAAAATTTTGTTGAATTTCTTAAACCAACTACAGCAGTAAACTACTGCAAACCCAGACTGAAACCAAAAGTCCCACTCTCAGTGGAATGAAGATCTTTTTGAAATAGACTTCCAGTTCTGGTGCTTAGTTGTACCATGAGTAGGCCTGTAGTATAGAATGCTATGATATCACTTCATTTGAAAATGGCGCAAACAATCTCTTCTATCACCAAACACATTCACTTTTATTGCTCATAAATACAATCTCTGTTCATTCTTTATTCTTTTATTTATTTATTTATCTGTCTGGCTATTTTTCTTTCTATTTTCTTGTGAACTGAAAAAAGGAAAAGATTTGCCTGTTAACTTTTCAACTTGTCCTAAAGTACCCCACAAATACTACTTGCTTATAACATTTTACAATAGAGGATTTGTATTTTGCTACAATTGTAATAAATTAAAATTAACTTTCTAACAATTATTAATATGAATATATTGACAAAAGCTTTGTGCAAACTGCTTATCTCAATCCTTTCTGTCATCAAACATGTTCACTTTTATTGCTCCTAAACACAGTCCCCTCGATCTGTTTGACTTCTTCCAGTCTTTATTCCTTTATTTATCTGTTCATCTATCCGTCTGCCAATCTTTCCTATTTTCTTAACAAATTTTCTGTGAAGTGAAAAAAGGAAAAATTTTGATATTAATTTTTCAACTTGTTCAAAAGTACCACACAAATACTACTTGCTTGTAAAATCTTACAATAGAGGGATTTTATCTTGCTGCAACTATAATAAATTAAAATTAACCTTCAAACAATTACAGGATGCGATGGGTAAATTGTCAACATTTTATATGCATTGTTTATTTTTGATTTTGTTGACTGCACATAGGGTCAGTTGGGCACTGTCTGTGAGAAAAAGAGCACTATCAGACAATTCATTCTACCAGAAATTTCGAAGTGGCATGCTGTACTGCTTGGCATTCATGGAAGAAGCTCCAATAAAAACATTTCAAAACATTTGGGTGTCAGTATGAGGACAGTGCAGGGGATTCAGAAATGAGTCTAATGGTGATTATGAAGGTACATTAGCTCAGAAAATTCACTCTGATTATTCTGATAAGAAAAGAACACCTGAATTTGTTGATGAGAGCCTCAGACTCAACATGGAGGCCTACATCAAGTACCTTGAGGAGGCAGTGCTGCCCTGGGTCAAGAGAATGGCTGCTGGAAAATCCTGGGTCTGGCAACAGGACTCTGCACCATGCTACACAAGCTGTAAGAGAATTTCTGCAACCACACCACTCCTTACATCTGGCCACCTAACTCCCCAGACTGTAACCCCCTTGATTACAATGTGTGTGGCACAGCTGAGTAAGAGACAAAAAACTCCTTGTAACACCAAAGATGAACTGAAGGCAAGAATTATGGCAGCATTCACCAACTTAATCAAGGAAACTGTCCAGAAGAGATGCAGGAAATTCCAAAGTCATCTGGTGGCTGTGGTTGAAGCCAATGGTGATTTTATTACTCTTTAGTATCTCAAGATATTTTTGTTTAATTTTGGTAAATATATCTGTTAAAATAAGATGCCAGTGTTATTTTCACTTTTTGCATAATTTATATGACAATTTATCCATCGCACCCTGGTTACTTTTGGTTATTATTTTAAAATCCCAAAAGTGTATATTCTTTTAAAGTATATGATTATATTATCAAAAGCTTTGTGCAAACTGCTTATCTATGAGTGGGTTTTACAATAACTGATATCACAATTCTCTTATTTATGGATTCTGGAATCAAGTATTTAAATTCATACTCATAAATTGATATAACAATGTGCCAATAAGTCCCACTTATAGTTTCTGTCCTTAAATGTGTCTTCATTCCTTAAAACTTTCCTGGATTTATAACGTTTTTCTCGTTTAATTTAAGAAGTTAAACAATATTTTGGACATTGCTTTATTTCTAGTTTTCAAAAAAATGAACTTTTTTCCTTTCAGACTCTATTAATATTGATTGTTGTTGAGATCCTGCAGAAAGCCTATGCTATTCAAGTTGTATATGATAAGGTTGGTCTCCCATTCACTTTTTTAGATGTTTCTTCACTGCTAATAAAACTGAAGTTTTTCATTTGCCATAAGAAATCTTTCCATTGTCTGATTTGAATGAAGAGATTGGTATGATTTCAACAATGATTATCATTTTTCTTATATATTCAGGAATCAATCAAGTCAAAATAAATTTGAAAATAAGTTTCATGAATAATTAAAATCCTGAACATTGATGCAAAACAAAGGAATAGTAGCTCATGTATTTCTCCTCTTCATATAAATACTGAGGGCTACAAATTCTGAGAGCTCTTAAATAGAATCCAATGATTATTCCTGATTTTATTTTGTTGTTATGTTGAGAATAGAAATCTATGAGATCATTTTTATTAGTTAATTTGTCATTGGTCATTGTCAGTACAGTGGAAAAGTAAAATGTTATTTGTTTCTGTTTTGTAAATTAATTTTATCATATGTTCAATTTTGTTTAGTTTATCTACAAGGTTAGGCAATGCAGTTTTGTTTGGATATATCAAGAGAGCATGATCAGTATATTGGAAACATGTTGATTGTTTAGATAAAATACTCTGGAAAGCACCAAATTCAAGAAATTCTAAGAAAATATTTGCTAAAACCTTACTTGGTGGTGAACCTATTTGTAATCAAAATATTTGTTTCTAAAAATTATCATTAAAGTTGACTGATGATGAGTTGGTAGATTTTTATGATTTTAGCTATTAGTAGGGAGAGGTTTATTTTGATTTTGTTTGGTTTTTGTTTTTAAAAGAAAGTATTTGTTAACAAGAATATTGGTTTAAAGAAATTTAACATTTAAACTAGCTGTGAGTTTATCTGTCACATTTATTCCCCTTAGTTTTTCAACAAGGGTGTCTGAATTTTTAAATCATGATGGGCTGATTGTTCCAAGGAGAGGTGTTTAAATTTTTGCTATGTTTTTTGCCAAATACCAATACTTGATATAATGGGGTGCATCAGAATACTCTTATTTCTTTCATTTCCTAATAATTCAGTTGCTATCTCTCAGTACTTTTAAGTACTGAGAGATTACAACTGAATTATTCAATAGTTTAACAAGATTAAATAATATAGCTACAGTAAATTATACCTTTCCTTTTTTATAACAGGAAGATATTTTATTTTTATAGAAATATAGAAAAAATTAATATTTTTGTAAAAATAATTGTAAAATTTTGTAACTGTTGCATTTAACAATCGATAAAGATATATGGGGATATGTGAAAAAGTTTTCACTTTCCAAAATCTTATGAAATGATTAAACATCAGAATTTTTTTATAATGCCATTCTTAACCATTTACTTTTTAAATTATGGAGATACATCAATAAATAAACAGCTTCAGAATAAAATAAAATATTTAACACAACAAATATTTATTTTTCAAAGTAATTTCTTCTTTGTCAATGAACTTAATTCAGCAGATATTATTAATCCTACAGACTGAAAACTAAGAAATTAAATTTTCAGATAAAAATTCATATCATGCTGTACTAATAAACTAATTCATATATTCACATTATTTTAATCATGTTGGCTTGATCTAAAATGTATAGTGTTCTAGATATTTTATTTTTCAATAGATTATTACCTTTTACACACATTTATATGATTTAATTTTATAGTAATGGTTTAATAAATGCAAACAAATAATATAATATCTAATCTGGATCCCCACAATACATGAGAACTTGATGGCATCCCTGTAATTGTCCTTAAGAATTGTCCTCCCAAACTGGCTCCTGTTCTCTCTAAACTCTACAATAAATGCCTTGCTGCCTCTTTCTTTCCTGCTTGTTGGAAATCTTTCTGTTGTTCCAGTCTTTAAAAATCAGATGAACCATCTG
Organism: Acanthosepion esculentum; assembly: GCA_964036315.1. Taxonomy (NCBI): domain Eukaryota; kingdom Metazoa; phylum Mollusca; class Cephalopoda; order Sepiida; family Sepiidae; genus Acanthosepion; species Acanthosepion esculentum. The sequence continues at coordinate 34,209,595 of OZ038490.1, forward strand.
ACCCTTTGAACTATTGTCCTATTAACCATCTACCTTGTTTTGGCAAAGTACTAGAGGTTCTAATCAATTCTGAATGGTTAAGAATCTCACATCAAAGGGCTTTCTTTCAGACAAGCAATATGGCTTTTGCTTCTCTAGGTCAACTGCTGATGCACTAATGATTATTGCTGAAAGAGTCTATCAAACCTTAAATAAGAATGATGAAGTACAAGCTGCTGTTTTTGACACCTTGAAAGCATTTAACCGGCTTTGGCATACTGGTCTTCTTCACAAGTTGAAAGGTTATAGTATTTCTTGCTGAATTTTTTTCTATCTTATGAAATCATGAAATAAAAGTTGTCCTGAATAGCCACTCTTCTAGATCTTTTCATACTAATACAGGTGTCCTCCAGTGCTCTATCCTTGGACCTACTTTGTTCCTAATTTTCTTCAATGACATTCCTGTTGGCATCAGTTCCCAACTCGGTATCTATGCCGATGACACAACTATTTACTCCTGTTTTAATAGTAAGTCTGATCAGTTTGATAAGGTCAAAAATGGCAACTAATCTCAAAAACTGTTAATTATGAAAAATTTACTCTTCTAAGCAGTAATTCTCTTTTTCTTTTTTTGTTTTGAACCAACCAATTTCCATGATCTAATTGTGTCCCTTTTTCTGAACTCTTATGTCTTTGGTATCATAATTGGTGTCTGCATGAAAATACTGCTTTCTTCAATTTTCTTTTGTTAATTCTTTTGTTAAAATAGGAAAACTTTCAGAATATATGACATTTGCCTTATGATGTTCTCAGTTTCAATGATATTCTTCTTATTAGTATTTATTGCTTTCAGAATATTTTGATTGACACACTCTCAAGTCTTCACTTGATGTTATCATGAAGATACTTGTCCAATTCACTTGCTTAAACTTTTGAAAAAATGAGCTTTATTAAGGGATTTTTTAATGCCATGCCCTATAAGTGATTGTGACTCTCTACAGTTTTCTTTAATATCTTTATACAGATAGTGATTTCATATTGCCTACTCCATAGGAAGGGATAATTTTCCTATGAACAAAACCAACCCATCAGTTTAACAATTGATCTCATAATAAAAAAAAGAAAAGAAATTATGGCAAATTTTAGCAATTGTACCTGCAAAAAAATAGTATCTCAAAAGGATGAATTTTTCTCTTGACACTGTTATTACTGTATACTCCCTTGGCAATTTTTATTGTTTTAAAAAACTATCTTTAGAATTTTAACAAAATGCAAATATATGAAACTGAATTTATGTATTATTTTCTTAAGAATTGGCAACAAAAATATAAAACACCATTTATTTATTTATTTACTTACAAGTTTATAAAATTATGTGAACCAATTACAATACAATATTTATTATTTACCATACTATAAAGAAATAGCAAGGAAAACAATTTTTTTTCATAAATTTATAAAAATGTGAACAAGAAAATTTAAATAAGCACATAACGATGATTAAATGTAATAAAAAAATTTTTTAAAAAGTGATGCATGAATAAATCCATTGTTCCAGGCATTTCTTTTATTTGTTTTCACCACAAATTCACTAAGATAGTTTGAGAACATTTGCATTTATACATGCATTTTATTTTCTAAAATTTATAATCACAGTTACTTGTTAAGTGTTTATTTAAATTTTCTTGTTTTATAATTCACAGATAACATATTGCAAAAGATCTTTTTGCAGTTTGTTACTAAAACTGAATTTGATAATTAAACTGATTAATGCAAGTTTAATTATTGAAATATTGTATAACTATTCTTCACAAATCAAAATGAAAATGTTCTTATTTAGTCTACAATTGGGTATGTTCAACAGCATAAATCCTTCATATGAAATTATTCATAATATTACTTTTACTTTTAAGAATTCAAGTGCATCAATAAGTTCTAACAGCCAAAATTATTTATTTTACACAACAATTATCTTTCAATATAATCCCGTCCTTTGTCAATGAACTTAATTCAATAGAGAATGTTAATCCCATAGATCAAGCATTATAAGGTGAAATTTTCAGATCAAAATTCAGGTAATACACCCTTGTACAAATTAACTGAAACAGTTACTTTAGTTTCCGTTCTTTCACCATACAGTCAGTTTTAGACCCACTGGAGTGACAGGGTGTAATTGATTTCTATTTCTTCCTCAGATTAGGTAATTTGCAGTGGTGTGCAGTAATATGAATCTATTTTCGGGATGTATGATGAAATTTGTTTGGCCTTGAAAAATATTACATCATCTATGATTGCATCAGATTTTCATTACACCCAGATACTATTGCCTCAACTCTCAATTAGTTATCCTATGACCATTGTCTGTGATGGATGTTACTCCAAGGAAGCTTACAAAAATTGCAATGTTGCATGAACACACTGGCAAGCCTTACCAGTGAGCAAATCAAAGTACTATCAAATGGCTCAGAAACACTCCTGACTTAAATCCAATTGCAAATCTATGGTCAGTTTGCAAGGAACAACTTCATGGAATGGACATACAAAGTACTAACATGTGTACTGGGTCATGTTTCATTGGAAAATATGAAAAAGAAGTAAATAATAATGGAATTATTCGTTTCATTTCAATTAATTTGCACAAGATTGTAAAAATGAGCCAGGTGATATATTTATTGATGCTTTCATTTAGGCAAGCAGAAAAGTTTTCTTTCTTTAAGTTACTGAAAATATTTTTATGTGTAATAAGAAAGAATAAATGAATGGGTCAATATTTGATTTGATTTGTGTAATGTCAGAAGCTTATAAATTCATGCACATTATTTTAATCATCTTAGCTGAAATAATATCCTGCCTTTGTCTAAAATGTATGGAAAGTCTCAAATATGTTATCTTTACACAAGTATATATTTATAATTTTATAATTGTGTTCCATATAAATGTAAAAATATTTAAAAATAAAACCTAGTCCTGATAATATAGAACTAAAATAAAAGTTGAAATATGAAAATACAAAAAATATTATAAAAATAGAAAATAACCTGTTAGTTTTCTGTTTCCTTGATTCACCAGCACCTCTCATGAATCTCTTTCTTTTTCTCTTCTTTGTTAATAGGTGGTTAGATGGTATCTGATATTCACAATTGCTGACAGAAGTTTTATTCCATTAGAGCTTTGATTCTTAAATCAATTTAAATTATTCTCAGAATCTGTATTGAAATTCTCTGAAGCCATCTGTTAAGTGATGCACACCTACTAAGGAATAAAGTCATTCATTTTTTTTTCAGACTGAGTTGTTGCCCTTGAATGAGATTACACATGAAGGCATGCGTTATGGACTGGAAAATCAATCAAAGAATAGAGGTAAAATTTGATATACTAATTGCAGAAAAAGTTTATCTTTTTGCTTTCTACTTTTTTGTTTCTTTAGCAATTAATATTCATCAGTTTATTAACAATTCACTGCTATTTCTAATCAATATTGTCCTTTATAATGAGTTTAATGCTGTGCATTAAAGAATTGTATTTTTTTTTTGTTCAGATCCAGTTTTGACAGGTCATGACATACCATCAGAAGAGAAATGTATGAGGTCACCTGACCTGCATCTCTTAGGGGAGATGTTCCTGTGTTATGGCATTAGACATGTCTTTGATATCCTCTTTATTTTTAATATGTGAGTATCAATCTATGTATAAATAGTTGTTATGATGATGATAAAGAAGAAATTCATTCGTCAGTTAATCAACTAACACAAGTCAAAAGAAATAAAAGAAGATATTTTCCCTGTAAAATAACAAAATTTAATAGGACAATTAAAAATTCAGTTCAATATAATTATTCCTTCACTTCGTTTTAGTCTGGACCCCCACTTCAGCCACAGGTGCTTTACTGACAGGTGAAAAAGAGATTTGAAGATAATCAATATAAATCCTATATTTTCTCATTTTTCAACATTTTTATTTAAATACACAACAAGAAAGATCTTGTTGAACTGATTTTCATTTACATCTCATTCTCATGTGGTAAAGTGGTTGACATATAATTTCACAATAAGCAAAAAGTTTGAAAATATATGTTACCTATGAACAAAAAAGTAAGTCAGACTAATTACAAGTTGACAGAATAGCCATGCAATTGAAAATAAGGATATCTTTATCATTATATGAACAATTAATCGAATTAGTTTCAACTTATCTAGCTTTACTCATTGATAAGAGCTACAAAGAATATGGAATTGTGGAGAGCAATAACTGCCCAGGTCTTGAATGGACAAAGTACATATAAGAAATAAGCATATCCTAGTGGCTCATTATACAAAGCAATGTGGATATTTATATGTGGTTTTACTTAAATAAACAAGCCTATTGCTTCTCCAAATTCACATAAACAGTGAAATGTTTAAAGAACAAAGAAACATAAAAGGAACTGAATATACATTAAATCTTTCATAAATAAAGCAAGGCCTGAAATTAAATATGAAAAATATTAGTGTTAAAAATTGCACAGTAATTATTTTGGTTTTAATATCAACACAAAATATGTTTCTTTTTTCATTTTTAGGGTGATTTTGTTGACTGCTTATTCCCTTGCAGGGAGTGGTGTCTATGGGGAAATGCTTGGAATCAAGTAACAAAACGTTTTTTTATGGTTTTATTTTATGTTATATGCAATTTATCTTTATAAACTTTCCACATTCAGAATTGATCATACTTAAATTAAACTCCTGAACTGTAAGAATATGGCCAGGGAAATCTTGTAAGTATTAAAGGATACCACCCAACAAATGTTCAGCAGTTTTGTAGCATTGTATTGATAAGTGATAACAACTCTGTTTTAGGGTCCACCTTTTAATATTACATTACACTTCTCTCCTTTTAGTTTTTATCCTACTGGCTTACATATAGAGTTCTTTCTGATGAAGTAGTTTTCTAACTCTTGTACTGGATGTAATTCCAGTGCTCATTGAAACATCAAGAGGTACTAGGCCTTGTTTATTTAACTGCAGTTCCTGATATGGAGGCTTTCTGACTTACAGGCTGATCTGAGTTATTTAGGTTAACCTATGGAGTAACTAGGTTTGATCCAAACTTTAGTTTAATTCATTATCTAAATTTAACTCTGAATCCTGAGTTTCAACTTGCCTTGGTTTGCTTAGTGCACATTTCATCCATTTCTTTTTTCAGATGACCAATATGATGCCGCACTACTTTCTCTGAGTCCAACTTTATCAAATATGATAAGGGACCCCACATAACTATTTTGGTCCTGCATAAAAGTTTTTTTGCTAGCACAGAATCACCTTCTTGAAATTCATAGACAGAACCAGCTTTGTTGTTAATTCTCTACTGTCTCTTTATGTGTCCCAATCAGCCTTTATCATCCTCTCTACCAGTATCGCAACTAATGACAATCCTGTAACCATTTGTTCAGTTGGATTAAGCAACAACAGAAATTGACTCTCAACTTTAAATACAACAAACCTCTCTCTTGCTTCTTTTCTGCATTCTCTCGGAGATGTAGTCACTTGAGGATGTGCACATACTTTTTTTGCTAATCCATTAGATAAAGGATGCTTTGGAGCTGTGGCCACATGTATTATTCTGTGTTTAGAAGTAAAAACCTGAAATTTCTCACTGACAAAATCAGCAGTATTGTCTGAAATAATGATCTCTGGAATCTTCCAATAGTTGAGGTTGTAATGGCTGAATTAGTTATATATGTCAATGTATTTGTTATAAACATCAACAATCACCAGAAACATGTGTCCTTTGAATGGACCAGCATAGCTGGGATGCAATCTGGGCCATTCTTTCTCTAGAATCTTCCAAAAATATAAAGGAGCTGTTGTAGATATTGAACTGTTGGTTCACAACAGTTAGTCTCTTTAAACTCAATATCCTTGTCTACATTATGCCATCAAAAATAATTTCTACTTAAGTACTTCATTGTAACCATTCATTTTTGTCCCTCATAGAATGCTTCAAATAGATGTTTCCATCCTTGCAGGTGTACAATACTCTAGGCCCAAATACAATCTATACTACCCCCATTTTATGCTTCCTTGTAAAATAGGGATACCATTCTTCTGAATTAGGACATTTGTCAAGCCATCCATGTTGAATATATATCAACACTTGTTTGAGAATGGCATCCTTCCTTGTCCATCTTGCAGTTTCTTGGTAATTAACTGGAATTTAATCAAGATACTCCAGCTGCATTATAGTTTCTTCTGGCAGTGGAACCTTAATTTTACTCGGCAATATAAAGTTGCTTAGACAGTCAGCATTTCCAATTTATTTACTTTCCTGCTACACAAGTTGGTAGGTGTAAGCTGATAATATTACTAAATCCTGGCAGAGCTGATTTCAGAGATTCTTTTATTTTCCTGGAAATATCCCAAAAGGAGTTTATGGTCTGTATTCAATTTGAAAGGCTGACCATAAAAATACTGGTGAAATTTTTTAACCCCATAAATCAAAGCTGCTGGTGCAAGAGCCAGTGACATGAAGGCAACGTGCCTATTTGACCCATCTTCTATCATATGGGACAACACTAATACTAGTCCAGATGGAGAAGCATCACAAGCAATGGTAACTTCCTTGTTTAGATCAAGATGAATTAATAATTTGTTGGAATTCAAGGAATCCTTTGCTTTCTTCAAAGCTAGTTCTTGTGAGGAACACTTACATTTGCTTCCTTTCTAAGCAGCTGGTACAAGGGGATTAAAATACTGGAGATTTTAGGAATGTAGCATATGTAATAATTCAACATTCCAAAAAAGGGTTGCAATTCTCTGATGTTGGTAAGGCATGGAGCCTTTTTTATAGCCTGTACTTTACATTCCACTGGTTGAACACCCCTGTTAATCTTGTTACCTAAGTAAATAACTTCAGTGATGAAAAACTTACATTTTTCCAATTTGAGATGCACACAGTATTTGTCCAGTCTACTTAATACTTGCTCAAAAGTTGATAAATGAAATTTCCTAGTTGGCTCTGTCATGAGAATGTCATCAGTCCTGACAATAACATTTGGAATGCCTTGTAAAATATTTTCCATTGTCCTTTGGAAAATTAAATCATAACAAATGAGGAATTGGAATATACACAAATAGTTCTGGTGGAGTGTTAATTGTGGTGAATTTTCAGGATTCCTTGTACAGCAGTAACTTTTGATAGGTTTGACCAAGACCTAATTTAGTATAAGATTCACCCCCTTTTAAAGTTACATAGAGGTTTTTGGTATAGGGTAACTATCCAGTTTGGTCACAGAATTGATAGTTACCTTGTAATCCTCACAAATCTGAACAACTTTATTTGATTTATGGATAGCTACAGTGGTTGTAGCCAATTCTGAAAATTCCATTGGTGAAATTCTTCCTTCTTTTTGTAGTCTTTTAAGTTCTTGTTCAATTTTTGTTCTCAGAATACATGGTACAGGTTAAAGTTTGTAATACTTGGGTTTGGCCTCTAAATCTAGGGATAGTTTAGGATATGTTCCACAAATTTGACCTAATATTTTGTCAAAGACATTCTGATACTTGAACAGTAATGTGTCTAAATCTTTTTTGCCTGTAGTCTGGACAGAATGCACTCTAAAAATGTCTTGCCATGGCAATTTTAGAGGTTTCAAACTATTTCAACCTAAGTGTTAGTGAATTTGCTTCTACCACATGTGGTAATTCAGCTTGATATTTTCTTAATGGATGGACACTTGAATTTATCCTTTAACTGGAATGTCATCTTCTGTATAGGATTTTAGCCTTATTTTAATAGGCTTCAAAGTTTTTCTTAATTTCATTCCATGTTTACAGCCTCATCTAGAAAATTGGGGCTCCTGTATCTATTTCCATAGATACAGTTTTTTTTTACGTCCAAATAATAAGGATTAATTTTCCCTACTGTACTAATTTTATGTACAATATAGAGACTTCTACTGAAACTTCAGAATTACTAATTCTACTTGGTAGACAGGAGCCATTTTTCTTCATGATCCTTCTACAATATTCATTCTGGCTTGTAACTGAAAACATTTCTCAAATATATGTCCCCTAAGCTTAAAATAATGGCATTACATTTACTTGGGTTATGGGACCCACCATATATATAACATTCATCATCATTCTCTTGTTTTGACACACAAGGTTTAGGCTTTAAAGGTTGCTTATTTTCATAATATACGTTGTTGACCTCTATCTTTGATTTGCCATAAATATCCAGTAAATTTTTTGATGTTGATTCCATGCATACAGCAATATTAAAGGCTTCTTGAAACGTCATGGTGTCTTTGTTGGCCAATAATCTCCTCTGTACTCTGTCATCATTAATTTCTACAAGTTTATCTCTTAACATGTCATCTAGAAAGGCACTGAAACAACAGTATTTGTTTAAGCTCCGATGTTCCACAACAAAATTCCATATGGATTTCCCCATATGGCGATTCCTTATATAATATTTGGACCTCAGTACAATAACTGATGTTTTCAGGTTACAATAAGATTAATGAGACACACCAATTCCTCATATGTCTTCTCTTTTGGCTTATTTGGAACTAACAGGCTCAACATGACATTGTACACTTTGCTGCTGCACACTCTGAGGAAAGTACTTATTTGTTTCTGTAATCCAGCTTCATCATTTGGCAACTCAAAAAAGATATTTAGTCATTCACAGTACTGTTCCCAAAACTTACTTGAACTATCAAAGGCTTCCAAAAACCATACAATGTCATTTTGTTAGATTTTCTATCACCTCATTTCGAAATTTGTAATAGACTGTGTCAAATATGGAGCTTAGGTAAAATACAAGTGGTTTATTTACAAGATGGGGTAAAGTAATTGAAAGGGAATAGTGGTTATATTAGATTTTTCAGTGCACCCATGTTGCTACTGAATATAACACAAGGTCAAAGTTTAAAGTGGGTTTAATGGCAATACCATGGAAAAATTGTTCAAGCCCCTTGGCCCTTCCATTTTTGACATTACCTCAACCCCCTCCCAAAGGAAATGTATTGCCTGGGGTGATGCCCCCTGCGGCTTGAGCATAATATCATTTTGAAACTTCCCCAAACAAAGCCAGCAAGGTATGGAATTGTGGGTATATAGGTAAGAGGCAACGACTTTATTTTAGAATTCACCTTTTAATAATATTATATTACATAATACACTATAGGTCAAAATATCTGGTTTGTTTCTTTCTGGTAGTTTCTGCTGTACAATGATATATAAATATTCTTACATTTGAATTTTATATAAAATCTTATAATTGGTATCAGCAGTTCCTGAATTGTGCTGTATGTAATATTATCTCTTTCCTTTAATGACATTTCAAAATTTACCTGATAGCCAATCGTCTATCTCTTAGATCAAACAAAATTGAAGAGATACCTGAAGTTCTTTAATTATTGAAGAATTTACAAAAACACAGTAATCCAATATGCTAATTCACTACTTACTCCATTTATTACCCCAGTTCTTTCTTTCTAACTTCAGGTACATAAATGTGATTCCTGTATTCATTTGGAGTTTTGCCATCCTCCTAGTTTTTACTTTCAACCTCATCCAACCTGTTGTCTCAATACTTAGCTTTTTTACTGCAAGCCTCTTCACAATAGTTGTAAGTATTTTCATTCTATGCATTTTACAAAGCAAATTAACTTGGAATAAAAATGACAAATAGAAAAATAATAGAAAACAGAAGAATCTTTTAAATTTGATGCCCGAAATTTTATTTCATTTTAAAATACATTTGTAGTTTATTTGTCCTGTTTTTTTTATTTACTTTATTAAAAAAAATAATTAAATACAAGTGTATTTTATTGAATCATTTTTTACATGTCAATTTACTTTATTAAAAAATAAATTTCTTTATGATTTACATTATTAAAAATAATTAAAAACAAAAAACTGCTTCATATTTTACATAATGCCTTTACAAATACCTTATTTGAAGAAAAATATTCACTAATTAAGGTTTTAATTCTTAATAAATTACTTTAATTTAGTTATAAAAAAATGTTATGTTTTTCTGGTACTGAGTTGCCTCTGTCCTGAGTTGTCCTGCACCTTTCCAAGAAGTAGGACATAATATAAAGCTTTCCAAAACAGAAACTATGGTCATGAACAGGAATTAAAGCAGTGATGGCATATACCCTGAATCCATCATAAAAATTCAGAATGTAAAATTAAACACTTCAAAACCTCAATGTATAAATAAATTTAGTATGGGAGATAACAAAATTGAACATAGTGCTAAGGGGAGTTTATCCAACACCACAAGTTATAAAACATTAATCTATGCACTTGAGTCATGTTCTTAAATATTCTCATCAGATCTTGATTCTCATATGGATATCATGCAGTTGGACACATTCAGAAATTCCTATCAGCTATATATAACTATTTTCCCAGATCAATGATTAAAAATAGCTTCCAGTGAATGGTGTCTGTAGGTCTTAGTGAAGACCCTCCTTCTTTGAACCTCATGGACTGGTGCTACAGAATCACTAAGAACATTGCCAAATAACAGAAACTTAAAGACTTTCAACAGCAGCAACAACTAAAATGGATAGCATATGTAACTTGAAGAGAAAATAATGACAATCAAGATGTTGACTTTGCACACTACATTAAATAAAAGATTAGGAAGGAAATTCCCATCAATACTAGAAAGAACAATAACTTGATAAACCTATTTTCCTAAAAAACTAATTTAAGAAGAAAATTTTTTTATAAATTTCCAATCAACAATAATTTTAATTGTTCAGTCAATGAATGCAGAATATTTCCTTATAAAGAAGTGGCTAATCTCACTATTACCAATATCATATAGGCTCTTTTGAAACAGAAAATAACTGTTCAGTTTTGTGGTCACAGAGTCTGTTTCACATTCTACAAATTTGAGATTATTTATAAAACCTAAAATAATTTTTATATCATTGTGTTATACTTTTTATTTCTCATTTTTTCTTTTCAGGTGACTGTGACATTCTTTGTAACTTCAGAAGTGCAAAAAGATGTTAAAAATAATTTTAATTATATTCAAGATTCTTTTCTGATGAGTACAGTTGCTTTAGGTAAGAAAAATATTTTAATATTCTGATGAAATTTGTAGAAGATACAGGCTTTCTGCTTTTGTAAAGTTATTTTGGGAATGTTAAGATTAGGATGAAACTTCTGGAAACAAGAAAATTTTAAGAACTAAAATTTCCCCTTTTAATTGATGTAATTTTTTTTTAAATGTAAGGTTTTTTCTGAGTTGGCAACAAAATGATTCATCAGAAAATAAAATATTTTATTTGTAAATGTGAATGATAGAAGCTGAGGGATAATGAACTAAAAAAAATTGAGATTATAAATCATAAAGGTTGAATTTTTCAAAAGATATTTAAATTTATATTATAAAATCTAATCAGCTAATCTAGTAGATAATCTGCTATAAAACTTGTTGGCTTCATCCAATATATTGGTGAGACAATTGATCAACCACACTCTACAACAGATAATCTGCTATAGAAATGTTGTTAACATTCAAGTTTTATGTGTTATTGCTATTGTTTCAAAGTTGGTTTCATCCAATATCTTTGTTTATTACATAATTTTATAGTTTATTCTTCAGCTAAGAATGTTGTCAGCAAATAAGTGACCAGCTATGATACAATAATAAAAATATCTAAATATTTCTGGAGAAAGAATTAAGAAATTGTTGGTGCAGGTTAGTGGCTCCATTCCAAGTATCTAACTTAATCTACTGAATAACTCTATAGGTTTTCTTTCATGTCGTAGTATTGAGAAACATTGCCAGTGAGTTCAAACTTCCTGAGCTGCACTACTATTGTGGCTATTTGTACCGGTGCAAACTTAATAACTGATAAACTATATATAATTAAAGGGGAAATAATTATGATTACATTGATTGCTTTCTAGCAACACCACCAAGATACAAGGCCTGTTCAATTAAATGTGACATCACCACAAGTAGTTTAAGCCGAAGCAAAGATGATGAAAATGAATGATTGTAGTCTTTTTTTTTAAGTATAGAATACTTTTTAAATTACAATTAAAAAAAAAAGGAAACCAGGGTTCGAATTTCATCTTTGAATTTTATACAATATTAATTTATAAAAATAGAGAAAAAAACAAGCAAACAATAAATATATTATAAAAACATTTTATTCTATAAAATTACAATACTGACAATTGAAATTGACAAAGAAAAACAAATCAGTGTTTGATTTATAGCTTGCATCTTTAAATAAATAAATAAAGAACAAACAGTAAATACATTAAAAATCCATTTCTATTTTAATGATTATTCCATAAAGTCTACTAACACAGAATATATGTTTTATATTACAATCCAAGCTTCAATTTTTACCTTAGAATAAACTTTATTTTCTAAAGGAAAATTATTTAAAGTTTTACATTTGTTGCTATGTTAAAGTAAATAGTATACATTTCATTATTGGATTTAAATACTATAAAATTTCTTATCCTTATTTTGATTGTGTAAAATTATTTGAAAACTATTTTCTTTATAATAAAAAAAAATCAACAAGGTTTTAATTTGCATGTATTATTTTATTTTAAAATTTTCTGTAGTAGTAAAGTTATAATACTGACATTTTTTATGTAGAAAATAAAAGACAAATTTTAAATAATTGTAGAAAGAAATATTGCATAGGTATATGGGAAATTTAGCTAAACATTTGAAGTTTTCTTTTTGTGGTTAACTTATTTCTAGTAAAATTATTTTATCAAGCACAAAAATTATTCAAAAGAACATTTGAAGAGCTTCAGACAATCATTCTTTCTAATTTTTTTAATACTGTACAAAATATTCAAGGTTATGTGTGACATTTTAAGGGTTGAAAGGATAGCTCAATGGCTATACCGAAAAAGATGTGACACTTGAAAAAGGTTGAAAGATAAATTCAGAGGGTTTGTTTGTTTTCTTCTTTCGTGGGTAAAGGCAGAACAGAAACATTCTTTTTTTGTTTGTTTTTTTACAAAAAATATATAGCTGAAGTTGACAGCTGACTATGAAACACTATAAGACACTATTGTTCTTAAAATCCAGGTTATGGAATTATCTGCTAGCCAAAACCCAGTATGGAAAGGTCGGTTGAGATAAAAATTAAGGTATTCTGGAAACAAAGGCATAGTTAAAGAATTGTTTTCTTTTCCTTATCAAAAGAAGAGGAGAGAGGTAGCATAAAAGCCAAAATGGAGACACTATTGTTTTTAAAAATCTAGTTTATGGAAATATCTGCTGGCCATAACCTGATAAGGAAAGTCAGTTGAAAGGTGATATTTTGAGTGTTTTGGAGACAAAGGCAAAACTGGAGAATTGTTGTTTTATCACTTGTCAAAAAAGGGAAGGGTAGGTGTGAATTGCTGAAGCAGTGAAATTTCATTAGGTAAGAGCCGAAATGCCACAAGAGGCGGTTGTCAAGGGAGCAGCTAGTCAGTGTCTGATAGTTAACTAAAATTAATGATTGGAACTAAGCCATGCCTGCTCACCCATGCAGTCTAGAGAAGTGAAAGGCCTTGGTAGAACATGAAGTTAGGGTAGATTGATTTTCTGCTACCACTACTCCTCTAGGGGCCTCTCCAAAAGTGTGCATGCAGTTAATTTCCCAGGGTCAAACAAATAAAGAACTCTGTGTGGAAATTAGAGGAATCACCAAAATACCAAACTACGTCAAACCTCTTGCTAGTATTGAACGAAGGTCCATATAAACAGGAGATCAAAGCAACAACCAAAGAGAGGAACCACCAGACACTAAGCGAGAAATGACTGCTTCACTGAACTTATGTGACTTCCTACCACTAAATAAGACCTCTGAGTTTGCGCTGTGTTCCAGAAGCCTTGTCTAGACTTAGTCACTACAAAGTGTCATAAAATATTCAAAGAAGGGAAGGGTCGAATAACTTTGCATGACAAATATATTCGTGCAGAGTTTCAACTTTGTGGGCAGCCCAGGGGGAGCTGAAACATTAGTTGGCATCAATCAGGTAGGAACAGCTCATATATGAGCTGTTCGAAAAGAAAACAGTATATCTGATATAAAACACAGCAGAGGAGCCTGTTTCAGAATTTATAGGGGGTCACCTCGCAAGGAATGCCCAGTTGGTATGGACAGAATTATAGGGGCTATTGGTAGGCGAATATGCAGACAAAGTGACGGCAGTAGAGGCAATGATAAGCCTCATGAAGCTAGCTCAAATGAAAGGTGAATCTCCAAGAGTGAGGGTTGAGAAATTAGCTGCCTTGGCTTTCCCTGAAGAAGTTAGAGAAAATGTCACCATACAAGCCCACTTGCCTGACCTATATAATAAGAAAAATAGAAGAACTGTCACTGGATGAGTCTAAAGCAGAGAACCTAAGTGAGGAAGTTTTGGGTCCTTGCTCGAAACATCCCAAAGATGGAGAAGAACTGAGTTATTAGGAAGAAATACCTCTCCCCCAACTCCAAAAGCAATAAAATTTGACGAAGAAAGCAGTAGAGAACAGAATCAGGGGAGTGAATTAATGGCCCCTGTGAAGAAATCCAGTTACATGAGTAATAGACAGAGGCAGTGAGAGAGGAGGGGAGAAATAGACTTCATAGAGAGTGAGTTACTTACTGTCTGCTGTTAAAGAAAGAGGAAGGGGGGGGTAACTTGACAGAAAAAGTTTTTATAAAAATTCTTTGTTTATTGTTGAGAGTAACAGCCAGAATGATTGGTGGGGGGTAAATTGAAATCAGATTTTAGAAGCCACCTTCTGAAGTATAAAAAAAATTTGACATTTTAAAAGGAAAGAAGAAGGCAGTAGTGATTGTTTTCTTTCTTTTGTTGCTTGAACGAAGAGGTGGTGTTTGGAGAATTGCTTTATTGTGTTAAGAGACTTAGATATCAACTGTCGATTGATTGTTGGCTGAACTCAATGTCACTGGTAAGATTGATTTTAGAGGTGGGCCACCCCATTGTTGGGTGTGGGGATGATGTGGTGTTAGCCTGCAAGTTTTCCACAATCTGAGGTATTTTTGAGACACAAGTAAAGAAATATCGGTTTGATATTGTGAATTTAAAATGATAAATATTTTAGTAATAGTGGCTTATTACTAATGAAGTGGATTGTTTGACTCTGATGAATGAGCCATGAAGTTTAAAGTGACTGAGTGCCACGGAAATGATTACAGTGTATATTGAGGGGAAGATTGTCCAGAATGATATTGAAACTTAAAATTAAGAAAAATGGGATGGGCGGGGCCAGTGCGCAATGATGTCGGGTTAATTCAAAAGCCTATCCAGTAACTAACAATAGGGGTTGGTTGGAGATTACAAAGGTGAGGATAGCACATCACAGAGGGCAGAAGAAATTACTTATTTGGTGCTGTCAAGGGTCCGTGTGTGTCCGGCGGTAGTATCGATGAAACACAACCTTTAGAATGAAAGTGGCATGCACCCGCGTCTAAAACCAATCGATCTGCTAAAGGTTGGTTAAAAGAAGAAACGGTTGAAAATAGGAAACTAAAAAAGGAAGTAGTGAAACACTCCAGAATGAGTGAATATAAAGATAAGTAAACAATGGGTGATCAGAAAAGTAAAACAAAGAAAGAAACCAAAACCTCCTATTGTGGAGAGAAGAAAGGTGACCAATAAGGACAAACTATAAAACAAGAAAAGAAAGTAGGGAATGCAATGAAGAATAAAGAAGGTTGAGACTTCCAATATAAAAGTTTAATGATTGGTAAGGGGTGGTGCAAACCCCATAATTAAACATTGCATGATAAGAATAAGAAAGATTTGAAAAAAAAACAATGCATGAAATAAACGAAGAAAAAGGACTCTTATAAACATGGCATGATATAAGAAAAAGAAAAAGAGGAAAAACTTTTGCACTGCATGAAATAGTAGAAAAGAAACGATGCATGATAAATAGCTTTGTTAGTGGTTTGAAGGATTTGTGTGTCATTTACTTGTAAATGACAGGACGGGTAAGGGAGAGATATGATACTTTAAGGGTTGAAAGAATAGCTCGATGGCTATACTGAAAGAGATGTGACATTTTAAGGAGTGAAATGATAGTTTGTTGGCTATACCGTGAGAGATGTGACACTTTAAGGGTTGAAGGATAGATTGATAAACATACCAAGAAACGCAACCAGATTTTAGTAAATTCAGAGAGTCTGTTTTCTTTTTCCTTGGGTAAAAGCAAGATGGAAACATTTGATTTTTTTTTACAAAAAAAGTTGATAACTGACTATGAAATGGAGACACTATTGTTTTTAAAATCCAGGTTATAGAAATATCTGCTGGCCAAAACCTGGTAAGGAAAGGTCGGTCGAAATAAAAATTAAGGTGTTCTAGAAACACCGGCATAGTTAAAGAATTGCTATTCTTTCCTTATCACTTGTCAAAAGAAGAGGAGAGAGGTGGTGTAAAAGTCCAAATGGAGACTCTATTGTTTTTAAAAGTCAAAGTTGGAGAATTTTTTCTTTTTTTTTTCTTTTTTTATGCCACTTGTCAAAAAAAGGGCAGGAAAGGTGTGAATCGCTGAAGTGGTGAAATTTCTTTAGATAAGAGCTGAAATGACACAAGAGGAGTCTGGTCAGTATCCGACTGGGAAGGAGAAGGGGTCGAAGAACTCCGTTGACAAAAATTTTGAACGTTAATTAAAATTAATGATTGAAGCTAAGCCACGCCTGCTTGCCCATGCAGTCTAGAAATCAGATTGGTTGAAGTGACAAAAGAAGTGAAAGGCTTAGATAGAACACTAAGGGAGACGAAGGAACTGCTTACACCCCTTGGGCAGTATTGGTATGAGGCACCAGTACAAGAACTACTCCTTGGAGGAGGGGCATCTCCAAAATTGTGCATGCAATTAATTTTCCAGAGTCAAAGAACTCTGTGTGGAAATTAGAAGAATCACTAGAATCCAAAACCACATCAGACCCCATGCTAGTTTTGAACGAAACAGAAGATCAAAAGCAACAACCAAACAGAGAAAGCGCCAAACGCCAGGCGAGAGACAACCACTTCACCGAACTCACATGGCTTCTTGCCACTGAAGATGATCTCCAATTTTGCGCTGTGTTCCAAAATCCTTGTCTAGACTTAGTCACGACGATAAAAGTGTCACTCAAAATTCGAAGAAGGGAAGGGTCAAATAACTTTTCATGACAAATATATTCCTGCATGAAGAACATATATTTCTACCTGAAAAACTGATATTGTACCATCAGTTCTGTACAAGAAACATTATATAAAACATTTTCTTTATTACAATCTATTCTATGACTTATGGCTTCACTTTGTCCAGACCATACCAATTCAGCGATTCCTACCAACAATTTGATCCTCACCAGGCTTGTGATCTAAATCAAATACAATATGGGACAAGGCAAGGCTTGGATTGAAGTGATCCATTCAATGGTCAGCTGCGGGGATTGAACATCAAACAGACCGGCTGGGCTAATTTCTATTGATTTACTGAATGAAAAAAAGAATTTTTTTTTATTAGTTTACCAATAACTATATAATTATAGAGAACAACATTTGTAGTATTATCATTATGTTATAGCAGAGAACCTCTTTTAACCCCTGAAAATAGCTGTTTATTTAAGATATTTTATCTTCATTATCACTTCCAGATATTAAATTCTTGCAACTGTTGCATTTCATTTTCTTAAAAACTGCATAACAACACCAACCTGCCATGTATAATATAACAGGAACAACTCTGCATTCATTAATATCCTCATATGTTACATCTATGTTAAATTTATATCTAATTTTTGCTTCACCGCCACTTCATCACAGTTAGTTTGTAAATTCTTCAAATCAATATTTTTATAATGCTGCAATTTTGCAATTTCATCAGGGCACTCACTCCATTTATCTAATAGTCTGGAATAAGGAATGAGCCAGGAGTTCTTTGCGGCATCTAATCACATGGCGCAATGGAAGTGCGTCTGTCTCAACTGCTGCTCTGTCTGTCTTCTCGCTTTCTGTATAGCTATTTATGGAGTTCAACCTCCAAAAACTGGGTTGGGGTTTTGCTTGTTCTGGGGTGCCTTTAAATCTCCTGTCACCCAATCAAATCTCTCCTCGGGTGCTTCTGGGTGGCCCTTGCATGTCCAAATATGGGGAGCTCCCTCTGCGGAGGTGAGGGGGTAGTAGTAATACATCAATCCTCCATCATGTTCTCCCCCCTTCTCTTGCTCGCACCAGAAACTTTCAGTGGGTGTATTCATTTTCCTCCCACTTCCTCATATCAGCTCCCCGGCCATCCAGGGAATATGTGTTCCACCATGAATGCCTAACACAAAACAGATGTTTAGCGTCACCATAAAATTACTATTTTCATTCCTTTATTCCCAATTATCACGGTTGGTCTGTAACTCTTCCTCTTTTTTCTAATTGACCGAAATTTTCCAGCCTGAGAAAATCTTCTTTTTTTAGCAACACGCTCATTCTCCACCCCTATCAACAAGCGACATAGAATCATTTCTTTACCCTTTTCCTCACCCACTTTTAGCCATAAAATTATTATCTGTAATTAGCTTGGTGGTCTCTGTCCAAAATCTCACTCTCCCACCCCCACATCGTACCCTGGGCTTCACTTTGACCGGATGCCCAAGTGTATTTCAGCACTATCTTCTAATGAGGTCTTTATCCACAAAATGAGAAACAAAATAAAAGTACATCTTCTCGTTTTAAGTACGTCCTTCAATCTATCTACTACCTTCATTGTCTTTTGTTCACTTTAGATTTAATTTAAGCCTTTTTTTTCTTCAAATTATCAACATCCTTACAGTGTCACACTTTGGATATTAAGTGGCTGGCTCAATTTAAAATTGGTATCATTCTGATTTTTTTTCACAATAAAACACTTGACATAAAGAGATATTATATTGATCTCCACTAAGTTGCCAATGCTGGCCAAATCTATCCTAATCTGCTTGAAATAATCCAGTTAATCCATACATCATTTTCAGTTCTTCTTCGCAATATTTGCCTAGTTCTAGAATTGCATGAATAGTATGATGCAAAGCTGTGAAGGTTTCATTTCTTAGATTGCCATTATTTCCAGGAATGCTATTCCAAAATTCTAACCAGTTGCAGAATAAACTGAGAAATATATAATTGTCATCATTTACTTTATGTGGATTAGCATATTTATTGTTAAGCCGCCAAAACTTATATGGTGTTTTTACATTTAGTATTGTCCACCAAGTATAAAATATGTCCATGTATTTTGCAACTTCTGCACAGCTACGCAAACATTTGTTTCCCTAAACTCAGCAATCCCTGAATAGTGAATCTGTTAAAAATTTGCAAAACTAATGAAACATTTTGTCTTTCAAAACTAGTGGGAGAAAGAGCCTTTGAGGCCAATTTATAGCAATATTTTAAAATTGACTGAGATTCCATGGCATGAAACTTCTGTAAAGTACAAAAATGGGGCACTTTGTGTATTATTTAAATCATGATTTCCATTATCTCAAAATTTTGGGAACATCATGCATTTACTTGCATCTTTCTAACCAAGCCAGTTGCTTCTAATGCATATTAGTAAATGAACTGAATCAAATAAGAAAAGGGGTCTAGATTTTATAACTGGATCTTGATATACAATTGAAAGTTTTGCTGGACTAAAAAAGAAAGATATAGCTTTCTTATTTATTGCATTATTATCTGTTGTGACTGATATTACACTTGTAACACCGTATCCTCATCCCACTGAACCCACGCACTCCACAAGACTGACCATTGGTCCAGTATGGTCCAGTATTACATGTTGGACACAAGTCTCCAGTTCCCAATGTCAATTCGAAGCCACCCTCCAGCCACATTGTGATTGTTTTGATCCTGGAGAGTGGTCATCAGATCGGAGAAACCTGGAAGCTCTCCGTTGGTCCACCTGCGAGTTCATTGGGTGAGAATCGGATTAACAGAAAAAATAAATATTACCAAGTCAATGCAATTTTAAAAGGACAAAAGTTTATATATATATATATATATATATATATATATATATATATATATATATATATATATATATATATATATATATAAGCAAACATACAAAAATAATTCTTGTTGCACAAGGTTGAATGTTTCTTGTATGTGAACAGTAACCAAACAAACACAAATGTACACAGATTTGTACAAAAATTGATATTGATAAAAAAAAGGTGGTAGCAGGATGCTAAAACGTTATTGTATTTATTTAGTTGTAGGTCATGTGACTGGATTGTGAACATGTTTATTTCCGTTCAGAAAGTTTTGGGCGGTAAATTGGTTTTGAACTCAACTGTGTAGGCGTTGTAACAATTTTCACATATATTAGCCAATCAAAAAGTTGGAATTTTAGTTGAAGCTTTTGTGATCCACTTGGTGATTAGTTTGCACAAAGTTTGTTGTCAAGAGAAATATGAAAAATGAATTCAAGTATTTTACAACCAATAGAATTCACTGAGTCAAAATAATATTATAATTAGGCAGAAACTGAATGCTAAATAGGCAAAATAATTCATATATAGACTTAAGCAAATTTTAAGTTTACACATTTGTAGATGTTTTTATGGAAATATTTTTTTACAAGTAAAAGAAAATTCAAACGTTTGTTTTTAAATGTTTATTAGAAATTATAAAAATGTCCTTAAGTATTTGTATAAAAATGTTATTAAAAATGATGAGTTGAATTAATTTCATCCACAGAATTCAATAAAAATTTTAGTTTTAATTTTAAAACGGTGAAAGCCGCATCATTACTTTGTTTTATCGTGTATTATAAAGTCCTGAAATTAAATTTAATCTTTAGGTTTTTTATACTTTTTACAAATATTATTAAAGAAAATAATATTAAAAAAAAATACTGAATTTAACTATTTTTATTTGGTACAAAATTTTCCCATTTGATAGCACGTATCAATGGATAAATCCTTATCTTTTGGAAATGAAAATACATTCACTTTTGGTCAACTTTTATAATTTCCTTTGCATTTTTTTTTTTTTTGTGAATTATTTCAGTGAAAATATTTACAAAACAAATTTTAAAAAATCAAGCCGGATCAAGAAATGAAGGTATTTATCCGAATTTTTGCTACGGTAGTGATGTTAGCAAATAAGCCCTGCTCATCGAACAAGCCTTCTATCTCGGTGGTGTTGTTTCTAGTCATGTTGTTGGTATTGCTATGAAATCAATTTGTAATCAGAAGGTTTTTTTGTTTAAGGTGATAAGTGTGAAAGCATGTTCTTAATCACAACAATATTAAGCATAGACTTACAAGTTGAATAAATCTCAAGGCAAAATTGAACAAGAAACAACGGTAGTCGTGAATTCAATTAGAAAACATTGAACATTTATATACAATTAATACAATTTGAAAAAGTTTGTGTTTTGATTATATGAAAGTTGACGAAGTGTGAATTAAGTATCTTAATGAATTACAGGAATGTTCAATTGTTGAAGAAATGTTCAAATAGAATAAGAAAGGAAAATTTATCAAAAAGGTAATTTAGGTAGTAAATATGCGAGAATAAAGTAGGATGTGTTTTTCTTATTCTTCCAGAGTTGTTTACCTTGGACTGTCTTTTGTTTGTCTTTTGTTGAAATTACAATTTCTATTTAGTAGTGCGAATGAACACTTTTTACGAAAGTTGTAATGAATTTAGAGAGAGAATGATGTTGGCGGTTGAGTCAACAGTTGACACGCGAAAAGTTTCTTAAGTCAAAATAGTGACACGCGTGGATTCGCGTGGCATCTCTCTGAAGCTAAGTGACTGACTGGTGAATTGAACTGCAATTTGTCCTTTTATTTGTTTTGGGAAACCAAAGTAGGCTCCAGTGAGTTTGGCGGCAAAAATAGATTTTTGACAATGGATACACATTTTGGTGTCGTCTCGACCAATAAAAAGTCGAGATTTGCAATGTGAGGTGTTGATTGGTTAAAACTGATTCTGGTGGAAGAGTGTATTATATATGGACGATTCTATAATGTCATCTGAAAAGTGAATTATCTTGTTTAGATCTTTTAGAAAAAAATAATTTTATTTTTAAAAAGAACATATGCGAAGAAATTAATTTCTGTTAAAAAACTTCTATAACAAGAAAGTTTCTAACGGAAACAAATTGCCTACCGATATTTGATTTCGTTGGAAAGTAACAAGAAATTAATGTGTGTAAATTCCAGATATTAATGTGTGTAAATTCCAGATATAGAAAGTTTCCATTGTTGCGGGCCTTAGTATGCGTTGAGAAATAAACACGTGTCTCCTGAAATGCCCACAACAAACATGGCAGACTCGGGATATGAGTCCACGTAAAGAAATGTAACAAATGACAAGAACCAATTTATGTTCAATGTACAATATGTATTTTCACAAATGATAATGCATTAACAACAAAGGGTTACAAGTGACAAAGACAATAATGTGTGTAAATAATGAATGTGGAAACTGTTTGATCCAAATTATGTGAAGTGAGTGAATGTGCGTACACACGTGTTTGTGCGCATGTATTGTTCATGCGTTTCCCAAAAAGGGAACGCATTTTCCCATGAAAGACTTTCATGCTGACGGAGAGGCTTTCTCTCCCTTTTCATCTCTTGTTGAACTCTCTGCCTCCGGGCGGAGAGGAACCCAGATGAGGCTATGTCGAAGGACAGAGTCTTGTTTGACGAGGTAAACAAACCCGACCCCGTGTATATGGGGTCTGCGGGTAATTTTTTACATGAGCCTACAGGCTCGGAACGTCACACGTTAAAAACTGGCCGTATGCCACATTTTGCCTTGTGCCACATCTTGCCTTGTGGGAAGGTTGGTGAGTAGATAAGATCAGAACAGAGTGATAAAAAAATATCGCAGAGTATTTATGTTGCCGGAGAACGTTTCCCACTAACGGTTTCGAAAATTAGGCGGAGGTAAACCCACACCATCTTTTTTTTTTTTCGAAAATGAGTGTAGTAGATGTTTATGTACATGCATTATAAAGTAATTAAATTGATGCTGTTAAATGTTGAGTCTGAGTTTTTATAGCAGAATTCATTGAATCTTTTGCAATTTTTTTTTTGCAGGTGGCAGTATCTTTGTTATGCCATTTTTATTTAGAAAAATTGAAAATGATTCCCCACAGGTATTTTCTTTTCTTGGTCCTTGATTAAAAATCTATGTCTATTATTGAATTATTGTATTAAGATATTTACAACGCTGAGTAGTACACAGCCTATCTATCTGCTTTATATACCATGTAGCAGCATTTCTCCCTTTGCCAAACCTCCTACCCACAGTTCTTTCATCCTAATTTTTGCGGGTGCGTAACCACACATCATACATCATCGTTGGGGTTCAGACACATGCCTCATCCAGCTGTTGTAGATCAGTTCCAGCAGGGAACAAACATGGGCAACTGCCTCAAGTACAATTCTTGAGAAGAAAATCAGTTCCAACAAGAGAACAAACACTAGTAACTACCTCAAGTACAGTTCGTAAGGAAAACATGTGTCAAACTAATCCAAGTAATCGCTTTCTAACTGCCTAATTCTCTCCCAACTGACAAGAAAACAGCCCAACGTTACAAAAAAAGAACGCTTTCCTCCTCCCTTACGTACTCTCGCGAATTCTCGTAGCTCTGAGACAGTGTCTTTCGTAAATTAAGGTGTCATTCTCTTCTACACTCCTATGCTTGCCTTCACGTTCTGATTGCAGCTAACAGGAATCTTCAACTAGGAATTCACCGCTTTCCACAATGACGCCAGTGTCCAAGGAGCTTGCATCAACCCATGCAGTAACTTCGCGTCCATCAACACACCAATCACCTTGTGCCGGATCCTTCTGTGCCAATTTGGTAATGATGTCTATCTGCATCCGACATTCGCGCGCAGTTTTATAAATGCTGTTGCGATGCAGAGTCAACCACATACTGGCAAATGTCCAGTCAACTTCCCACACAGGGTGAAGATGCTCCGACGAATGAGCACGTTTGGTAGCAGTAGGAGGTCAATCCCGCGATTTCATTACAATTTGCCCTGCTCCTCCCGGACACATAATCCCAGCACACGGATACCATTCTCTAAACGCTCTGGATTCTTACTTGTCAGTCCGAATTACTGAAGATGCGCCCGTACATATGCCGAAGTGTATATACTTTCACTGACAAATATGTCATCGATGTTTGAGGACGTGGCCCTCTGAATGGTCTTATCCTGTGCAACCACGGCATTCACAATTGATCGCAAACCCAAACGTGTGAGGCAATAATCTTTTCCCATCTATCTGCACTGTTTGAGCCATAACGATTTGTCGACGTGGATCCGCAAATAGTCACCGCGCAAATCCAGCACGGCGACATCCGATCCTTCCTGTTGCAACTCCCTCAATTTTTGTGCGCAAACATCTGCATCCGCGGTGTGCGTGTCCACATTCTGATTGAGCTCCCGATAATCCATGACAGGGCGGACTTTATGTTTGTTTTCCTGCAGCACAGCCATTAGAGGGATCAGGTCCTTGGGGGCCCAAATTCTTCCTCGGGATACGCAAGTAGCCATCCATTATGCATCCTGGTTCGTAGTTCACAAGTATACTCCTCTCTGAGTGGCTTTGGTAATGGATACTCGGCTGTTTGGTTCTTAAATGCTGATGGTGTCTGGTCACTAGACCACTTCCAAGGCACAAACCAGATCTTCTTGTTCTGGTCATACTCCGCATGGAAGTCAGGTTCGTTGATGGTGATGGCCGCGCATAAAGGTCGAGATGAGGAAGTTGAGGAAAGTCCCATCGCTGGACACACATGCACCTCCCAAGGATGGAATATCATATCCGAGCAGCACGTCAAAACCAAGCAATTTGTCATCCACAACCAGAACTTCAACATCAATAGGGGGTCTGTTGCTCACGTCAAATTGAATAAGTCCTACCACAGAGCACTTGAGGGTCCTTTCACTAACAGTGAGCACGTCGACTTCCTTCCTCTTCCAAGAGCGACAAAGCGGTCTGCTTACGAGCGATCGAGAACAGCCTGTGTCTAGCAAGGCTGAACTCCTGATTCCATTGATGCATACAGCAATTGCGGGTAGCGCCTCCTTCGTATGAGCTCGAGGAGCACACTAGTGCTGAGGCCTATTCACTTGGATCGTTTCCCGAGAAATTGCGGATTACATGCCCTACCGCGTTGCACTTGTAACATTGCATCCGGGGTGTCCGCCTTTTGGCATGCGATTCCTTGCAATCCTTTGCAAAATGGTTGGGGCCGTTGCAACGATAGAATGTTATGGAGCCCCGTGGATCCCCGGTGAGAAGCTTCCTCGCCACATCCTGTGTTGTTCGCACCGCCGCGACTGCCAGTCCCTCTTCCAGTACTTCATCTTTCATAATTGCTCGCGCTCGAGTCAATAGATGGTCGATACACAACTCGTCCAACCAGGGTGAAGCCTGAAGGAGGTGTTTAACTCGGTTTGGGTTACTTCGTACGAACGCACTTGCTAGGCCACGGTCGCTCATTCCGCCGAACAGGATGGAAAGTTTTCGTAACTTACAGTCCTGGAAACGTATGGTCTGTAAAAAAAAACAAATGGTAGTTAGAAAATAAACCTTCAAAAACGCAAAAAATGTCCTAAAATGACAAAAATTAACAATACGCCAAAAAAAAGAAGCAAACCCAATTGTTCAACCAGGGAAGCCACCCAGCAAAGAGTCCAGCGACAAATGAATTTTTCACCTTCTTGAACAAATTATTAGAAATTTTTGTGGAAAAGGGTGGCATCATTTTTAATCAGCAGGTGGGACAAGTTAAATATGCAATATTTGTTAGCCAAGGATGGACAGTTCAATCCTTGGGAGGATTATTATCGGGGCCAGTGCAAGTGCCCCCCACAAATCTATGATACGCGACCCTCCACTCTACTAAATCTTAATTTTCATAAGGTAGTATTCATATAAAATACAAATTTTATTGTAACCGAATTATGCACAATAATGAATCATATGCAATGTAGGTGAACAATTCGACAAGAAAAATTGAAAATAAATATATTTAAATACAAATTAGAGACATGTCATAATAGATCATTCCATCTTAAATCAACACTGTTTTGAGGCATTTTTTAACATCAACTTGAGATATTTTTTCTTTTTGCAAATTTAAATAATTCTAACACATTCAACATTATGGATAAAAAAATAGTGAATTTTATATAATGTTTTTCGAGACTTAACATGTGCAAATGTATTCACGACCTCATCGCAGTCGAGAGATCGAGCACATTTATTTTATTGGAAATTATTGCTAACCAGGATAACCTATCATCTCTCATGTAGATTGCAGATGATTTTTTATAAGTTTTAGTTTGCTGAAACTTCTTTCGGCACTTGCAACAATCACTGGTGTCGTAAGCAATACACCCAATGCAATGTATAGTAAAAATTTTAGGAAATTATTCTCTGTAGTGTAATCTAATGTTTTATTGAATTTTAGATACTTTGGCTTTAAATTAACTCTAGTTATCGCTCTTATTTTCTGATAATGTCATGAGTATTTACAAAAACTGGCACGTAAAAAATTCAAAATTTTTTGTAAAATATTTGTGATTCACTAAATTATAATAACTATTCCATTTATGATGAATAAATATAGTTTTTACTTAATAATAATATCTCCTAACCTTTACAAACTAAGACAGAATTTTAAAAGATTTAAAACTTCAAAATTATAATTAAAATTTAAAATAATGTAAACAATTCTTGTAAAAATTCATTATTCATCGAAAGTTTTTTTAAGTGTCCATAATATATTTTACTCATAAAAGCGATTAAAAGATTTTCTAATTAAATAATGTTTTCGTTTTATTACAATTTATGATTCAGAGCATATTTTCCATAACTGAAGCTCCTGTTTGGCAAAAAGAAATTGAGGATTTAAATCCCCCAAGGAGTTCTACGTATAGCTAATATAAACATTAAGCGGGACAAAATTTAATTTCTCGAAATTTCATAAAATTCAATAAATTGGGGGTAAACGATATAAAAAAAATATTTTTACCAAGATTTTTTAAAAAGACATTTCTAAAATAATTTAATTCATTTATTATCATTTGTGAATAAGTCATGAAAATTGCATTAACTAACAATTATTTCATTTTTGCAAGAATTTCTAAATCAATGTTTTTCACCACAAAAATAGCGCTAAAATTTCCTGTATTAATCCTTGTCCATAATAATGTAGATTATTTATGAGATAATGATCATTATTAATTTATATATCATATCTATCTAATAATAAAAATATTATTAGATTAGCGTAAAGCTTTTTAACGTTCTAAGCTTTTAGCGTTCTACTTCAATTTGTGAATTTTTTTCTCAACAAATCTTATTGGTTGAAAAAAACTGCAATGCATTTACTATATATCTTCTTAAAAATGAAAACTTTTGTTTAAAAAAGTGGATCACACAGACCTTGCTATTTTTCTGATTGAGGATTGGTTAAATAATAATAAATACGAATAATGCCCACGCAATCAGGTCTTCCCGCCAATATTTTGAACAGGAATCTGGAGCCTGTCATGTGACCAAAAACTAAATAAATAGGCAGCGCGAACATATCCAATCAGTGAAGCCTTTATATTTATTTTACTTTCTTATGATATTTAGTTTATTTTTGGGTTCATCCCGTCCCCTCTCATTGTAAATAATCCATAACATTTTATGTATAAATTTTTATTATCATCCAATTTTTATAGGATGCGGCATTATGGTATATGGAGGATTGATTGATGACGGATGAGTTTTTATGGTGTATTGGCGAATTGTAATGAGTGAATGGGTCGTGAATGGGATTAGGTTAGATATAAGTGACAACCAGCCTCAACCCCATTCCCCCTTTTTCAGCCTTGTGCCACACACTTGTGTATTTTAGGCAATAAATCTTGAGACCGTTTTGAAAGTCAACAAGACACGTCACCAGCACGCTAGTAAAATTTGACTTTCATTTTCCAGCTTTTGCAAATTTTCACCAGTAAAGAAAATACTTTAAAAACTTTCTGAAGCTACAAGTTTGTATCAAACATATTTTCAGCTTTTCAGGATTTACTTCAAAGAAACTTTTTCACTCATTTTTGATTTTATTCAACAGAATTTATCCTTTTGGTGAACATTTAAGTTAAGCGGCAAGTTGTATTAGATTTATTTCAGAAGTGAACAAAACTAAATTTCATTTTAAAACAAAAAACTTCTTGAAATATTAAGTGATGATTTAAAGTTCCTTTTTCATCAAGCACATTTTCATAGCGTTCGTGCCAAACAAAACTTTCAACCTTGCAACTATTTAACAAAGAACGTTTCTTGTTAAAACTAAATTTATTTCATTCACAGACAAACTCTTTTTCATTGTGAGACCAGTTAAATATTTTCTTTCAAAAAGTTTTTGAACACTCGAACTAACAGTTACGTGTGAACAACTCTTGCTTTATTCATTGTATATTTTGCATTAAACACAGACCCTTCAAGAAACATTCCAAAGCAATTTTAATTTGCCACATTAAACAATATTGGCCTTGAAAAATCAGTCTAGCCCAATCAAATATACTGAATAAATTTATCTTAACAATCTGTATGACTTTTATATAAATATTTGTTGTTGTTTCACTAGTTTTACATAATTTTTATGTTTCTCTCTTGCATTATTAGCTTTGTGCCATACGACAAATTTTAAGTGTTTGTGGAGAAGTGATTTTTTTTTCAAGCAGCCAACATCAAATAACCAAATATCCTTCTGATAAATTTCAAACCTATTAACCTTCACCTCCACAACAAGCTAGCTCCTGTGGAGGGCTATTGACTGGGCCTTCATCACAATAGGTAGGGAGAAGTTACTAAGTAGATGCGATAGATAAACTAGAGAAGAATTCAAAGTTGATTGCTGCATTTAAGTATTGCATTAATATCTAAAGTTTTCCTTTTAAAAGTTTAACGATAATTTTTCTGCCCCCACTTAATTTAAAGACAATTTGATGTATGTAGGCCCTTACTTTCCGTAAACAATTATTTTTATTTCATGGGTGAATTTCACTGGATTTTGCAATTAATTTCAATTATTTCCAAATTTATTTCCAAGTCATAAAAATTGTTATTGTACAAAAAAATTTGTCACAAAAAATCACATAAAAAAATCGCCAAAAACAATCATAGTAATGAAAACTTGGGAATCCAAAATTTCAGGATTGCGGGTCTGGATCCGGCCCAAAATGATTTTTGCTAATGGAGTCGACCTGATTCCAAAATGGTATGAAAAGTTGAAAAAATTTGACACACTGACATTTGCATTTATTATAGAGATAATTATTATAAAATTTATAATAAAAAATTTATTAGAGAAAATATAAAAATTATAATATATTCTTATAATTTTTTCATTTAATGTATTTTGCTTCTGTTGAGCTTTTATCCGTTTTTCAACTTTCGATAGCAACTTGTTTTTTGTAACATCAGAACCAAAAAAGATTAATAAAAAAAAGATTGAAAACAACAACAACAACAAAAAATGTTGCCTCTATTCCAAAATTCCGCCATTGTTAGTGCTATTTTCATCAAGTGGGTAGGTGAAACTTGTCAAGGTTCCTAGTTGTATCTTTTTGAGATAAAGTTTCAGATCAAAGAGCAAGGCAGATGGATGTTGCGGTTAACCATTGTGGAAAAAAAAAAGAATCAAAAATCCACGGATTTAGAAGAAAAAAAGACCTTAAAATGACGTCAAAATTTTCATCCTTAATAGTCAGTTGTGCTTAGTTTAATTTGTAACGTATTTAAATGTGAGTTGGAAAAAGCAAATATTGGTGTTATAAAGCACTGCTTGGAGCTCCCAGTCAGGCTTGATATTCCTCTACCATCTCATGGAGGAATTTTATTTTGTTTTGCTGAAAATTCTGAAGGATTAGCAAAAACAATATTGAATACAATGATAAAATGTTTAAATGGTAGACCAAAATTTTTACTTAAGATGATCCCAGTTGCCAAATTAGAGGCAAAATATTTTTATATGAATTAATCTTTTTTTTTAATCTTTTTTTCATTTGGAGTCATTAGAATTAACAAGCCATTTCTTACCCCAGTTAACAACAGATAGAAGGTAATTTTTTAAATTGGCTGGGAGTTTGTCCATTTCATTTCATTCACAATCACAGTCCAACACCTGTTCCAAATGGTATCTGTATTTAAAAACATTCATTTGCTTTGACTCAAATTTTTTGTTGGCTGGTATATGCATTGAGAAATAAATACGTGTTTCTCCTGAAATGACCACAAAAAACATGGCTGACTCAGGATGTGAGTCCACATAAAGAAATGCAAAGAAACAACAAGAACCAATATATATGTACAAACAAATGATAATGTATGTCTTAATAAAACAAGGGTATACATAAACAATAGAGTATTCTTGCATGTTACTGAACAATGAACATGAAAGAAGAAAACATTTAAACTAGTGAATTGTTTGTGTGTGTAGTTTGGTGTAGGAGAAAGTCCCAGAGAAAATGAAGTGAAAGGTGTGTATGTGTTTTCCTCATTTGACCTACATCTTGCAATCCCTGAGTGAAAAAAGAAAAAAGAGGATGACAGAGAATGTCACTGCCTATTTATAGTTCTGAGAGTGTCTCCTAGGAGCAGTTTTGAAAATTAGGAGGAGGTAACCCAACAAATTTAAGTTCACTTCATTGATACGATTTACCAGATTTCTGGTTAATACATCAATTCATTCCTCCAATTTTATTCTTTCATTTGTTTCCATAAATCAAGCAAGTCAGTTATGACTAATATTCCTGTTGTTGACATCATCAGTATTTTTTTTTGTATTTCTATGTAAATTAAATTTAGTTTTTCACAGCTTCTCTGTATTGGCATCCATTTTCAGATTAAAAAATATCGACTTGCAGTTTTAATGGGTCTTATCACTTGTGCAATTCTGAATATTTTGTGGTAAGTAATTGTGTAAAATATGCATGTATAAATTGATGTTTATTTTATCTATATAAAAAATACAGCTTTGTAATTTTGTTTGCTTTCTGTAATATAGCCAAGAATTCATGTGATGTGTTTACCTTTAAAAAATCTTAAGAGTAAAATACTGTAGTATTCACATACACATGTGGATAAAGGCATGAAACATGAGTGGAAAATATAGGAGGTTATTTTCCCTTAGCTATGTAGTCACCTGACACAGCTTGTATAAAAACAGCACTGAATACAAAACTCTGGGTAGATTTTTATCATCCCTCAGTTGTGGCTCTATCAGAGGACAGAGGCACAACTGAGGAAACTCACACTGTGAGGAGCTCGGCCCTGGGGAACAGATGCCCATGGCCACACCCTCTCATTGCACCAGAGAGAGGGATTGGTGCTCGCACCATGGCCTGCACAACCAATGGTTGTGGGGGCTTGGGGAATGTTTGTTCTTGGCCTGAATGTACATGCCCAGGTTCCCCATATTAAGCCCAACCTTGTGTCACATCCCATCTCAGTGGGGAGCCAGGATAAATATTCTTACTCTCAGACCTCCTCACAGTAAACATAGCAGTGAACATGAGTAAAGTAGGAATCAACTAATATTTATAACTTGTAAGCTCAACATGAACTGTTTCTTCATGAAGTATAATGCTTTTCATTTTCTTTGCACTTCCTTTTTATTCACTTGCCACATCAGAATAATATTTGCTATAGTAAGTAGGTGCTACAAGTATTTATTTTTAATACAGGTTTGTTTTTACTTTATCTGTGAATCTTATGGTAGATAATATTATTATTTCTTTTTGTAATGCAACATGGAAACATAATCAGAACAAATAATGGCTGACTCTGACCAAAATACAACTGTGTTATATATTTGAGCAGTAATCTGGTTTTAGAGTTCCCTTAAACAAAAGCAAATTTAGCTGTGAGAAATACTACTTTCCAATATCAGAATAATGACTTTCATATCAGCTTTATCTGGAACAATTACTAAAGAAGCCAGGGATTTGATATTCTAATGTTTCCCAAAATAGACTGAAGGAAGATATAATTTTAATGACAATGATTTTCAGAGCAAAGAAAGCTCCAAAAACTACTAACCATGGAGTTAATAAGAGCTAAGAAATCTTACAAGTTGTCACATTATCAAAAAAAAGAAAAAAATATTTTAAGGTATTTATTTTTACAGAGTTTGCTCATGGATCTACAGGCAGTTTTGATATATCTAGTTTGCCAAAATTGCAGACAAAATATTGGTCCATCCTCCAAGTATTACTTCTATTGCAACTACAGATGTAGTAGAAAAACATGCACTTATGAGAATCATTGAGGTCAATGCCAGTCAACAAGTCAAAGCTCTCACGCAAACAAGTGGAGTCATTAATGTGTCATCATTTTTCTCAGCCATAGGTAATGTCAAATCAGGTCTAATAATCTCTCCACATTCTGTTGGAATCACACCAATTATGGCAAAAATACTAGGACCTGTAATCAGTCATGTACTTATAACAGGTAGACTAGAGCACCAGCACATTTTAGCAATGGGTGATGTTGCCTGCTACACATATTTGATAGGTACACAGGTCTAAATGCTTTAGCTGATAGTGTTTCCGAAATTTTAAAAGTTCTAGTCTCTTTAAAAGCCTTGAAAAGAGATCCACAAAAATGTACTCTACAGGCAGTAAATATATCTCTTATAAAAACTGCCTAGATCTAAATCTTGGTCTTTGAAGAAAATATATTTGTGGAGATTTATCATTGCCAAAATGGCCACATCTGTATTGAGAGCACACAACTTGCAACACTTTAACCTGCATAAAAAGAGAAAAACATTAAATCCATGTGTTTTGTACAGTCAACAAGGAAATTAAGCAACGAGTAGTCCTTTTTCTTCTTAAGATGGTTTGCATTTTTCAGGTGCTGGACTGTGATTGAAATTGTACCCCAACACTGTACACCAATGATTGGAACTAACCAGTCTTCTCATTCTCCAGTCACATGCAACTCATTAGAAAGGTAAAACATGAAAAGATAAATTTTCTTTTCTCAAATTTTCTGAGATTTTTTCTATTTAAAATAATAATTGACTGAAAATACAAATAACAAAGATGACAATAAGAAGAAACATTGAGTTGCAAAAATAAATTCTCAAAATATAAAAATACCTAAAAAAACAAAACATTTTCAATTTTTATTTTTTTCTTTAGTGCAAAAGAAAATGGGGAAATCTCAACAAAACCACTGATAAGAGTGAGTTTTTTCTTTCTTTTTTTTATATCTTGGATATTAGTGAATGAAAATGTTGCTTCAGGTTTTGCTACAAGATTTTTAAGCTCTTTATCACAATTGAAATCAAATATAACAAAAAAATTGTAATTTTATTTGTTTAAAAAATATATTAATATAAATAATCAAAACAGATTTGAAAGTTTCCCCAAAATCATTTTTGGCTGTTTCTTCTGAAGTTTGTGTATTTTAATTTGTTTATTTCTGTTCCTTTCCAAGTGTATTTTTATTGAAGATTTTAGTAAGGACCAATTGATTAGTATCTTCTGATCCATCATAACAACATTAATTATAAGACTGAATTACAATGATTTCTAATGTTGTTTTTAAAGTAGAATAATTTTCTGATGTAGTTTTAAACAACACCAGAAAATGATTCTACTATCAAGTAATCTACATTAGAATCCTTATACTGGTTCTCCTTTCTCTCTTTTCTATTATTATACACTGATTTAACCTATTGTCTTCATCTTTGTTGTTAATGTCCCATTTCTGGTCTTCTGCTGAAACATGAATATAACAGTCAAAATATGGACGCATTTCCAAATCTCAAAATATTTCTTTCCTACATTTAGCTTCTTACAAAGCTAATATATGTATTTCTTTGACAGACACACATAAAGTTCTATTTTGTCATTTTAAGTAATGAAAAAGCTTTTTTAGTTTTAATATTTTCTCAATCTTGCCAGAATTTTAAAGATGAAACTTTTAAAAAAATACAATCCAAAACTTGTAAAAATAACAATTCTTATCTCACAAGAGAATTTCTATAAAATCCTTATGAGAAAAAGTATTAATATTGTTTGCCTCTAAATTATTGTTTATTTATTCTATTTACTGATGCATAAATACTCTGACATTCTCTCACATACACAATCACTTTATATAGAGATACACATAGTGGAATTAGAAAATCAAGGTATAGGGAAAACCCAGGCCTTTGCATATTGTTAACATTTGGTCTCTCAACCACTGAGCAGATATTTCTTGTGCTCTGACCTCCAAGTTTTTTTTATCTGAGATTAGATTATCAGAGTACTGCAATGGAGATATCTATTTACTATAATTTTACCTTCTCAAAAATATTTGTGAAAATGACCAGAATATAATTCTGGAGTAGTAAAAAGGAATTCATTATTACCAAATTTGAATCCTCCTTTATTACAAATTAAATTGATTTGTTTTTCATCCTTTTTTATAAAAACTAAACTTGTTTTTTTATTTCTCCCTGTCAGATCATGCGCCATAAACATCTGTCTTTCTTTTGGGTGTCCGAAGTTGTTGAAGTATTTATAATGATAAACATTACTGTCTCCTTTCTGACTATTGGTATTGGCATGAATCATATGAGTAAGTAACCAATAAAACTTCTTAAAATGTTCACATCTATACTTTCCTCTTAATTCATTGTTACTGTTCCCCATTATCAGACTTTTATACACAATAAAATGACTTCATTTTTCTGTTGATTTTTCACTTTAATTTTTTTTAATTTGTTTTTCTTTTAGAATTTAATTTCATTCTTTCTTCATTATTTCTCCTTTATTTTATTTATTTCTGTTCAGTCACTGGCATTGTTGAATCCAATTTGTCAGCCTGTTTTTTATCAAAATATACAGAACAATCACCCAAAATTGTGAATATTGGCAAAAAGTAAGTTGCTTTGCTTTTATTGTATCATCTTTATTGTCCCAAAGACCGAAATTCAAGTATTACCACTTTTTGTAAAGTAACCATTTGCTGTTCAATAATTGTAGTAAAATAATCATTTATTGCAAATTTTCCATTCATTTTCAGGTGTATTTCAAGTTTTTTCTCATTAATACTATTTGGAATAATATTTATAAATTCTGTGTTGAACCCAAAGGTAAGCTAAAGTTTTGATATAGAAGTTTTATCTAATTTCTGTCTGAACAAGGAAGAACACTGGTTACTTGTGATTTGAGGTAGAATAAATATTCATTTTTGTTCTATATTCACTATAAGTCAAATTTTTTATCTCTTTGTCTTATTTAAAATGTACTGGTTATTAATTTGTAGGGATTTCTTGATGCAATTGAGAAATACACATCAGTTGTCGCAAACATTGAGAAAGTTTTAGTTTTTATGATGTTCATGGTTACAAGAAACAAAGAAAATAAGTAAGTATAAAAACAATTCAATGTCTGGCAGTTTTTTTTTCACTCTGTTCTCTCTTAAATATTGAAAAAGGGGAGCTTACTCGTTTCTTTTATTCCTAATTTCTCGTCTTTACTTCATGGCAGCTCTGTCAATTAGAAAAACTTTCTCTGTTTAGTAAAATCACTTTATTAACACATGTAATTTACCAGTGTTATTTAAGACCCCAAAAAATTAATCATTATATTTTTATAATTTTTACATTGCAAATCTTACAAATAATTATAAAAACTAATGTGACAAGCATAAAATATTAAAAATGAAATGTAAAATGGTTGACTTGATACGAGTTGCATTTTTATTATGTATCATAAGTGGGTGTATAAGACATTAATGTACTAATGGTTAATATTTCACACAATATATTATTTGGATGGATTATTCTAATATCTTAGAAAGGAAAACTGATTCTTAAGAACAATTACAGCAATAAATATAGTCATTATGATGTTTTTGGCCATAAGAAAAAAAGAAAACAAGTATATAAACAATTCAATATTCAACAGTATTTTTCTCTAATTTCTCTTGAATTATAAATTTTTGTTCATATTAAAAACTAACACAGCAAAACAAATACGAAATGTAAAATGTCTGACTTGATAGAGGTATCATTTTTACTATGTAAATACTTATGTGGGCACATGAGACATTAATTTGCTAAAAGTTAATACTTGACACAGAATTTTTAAGATAATTTTAATATTTTAGTGAGTAAAACTTTAGTTCTGAAAAACAATTCCAGTATCAGATATAAAATATCTAAGAAAAAGAAAATTAATAAATAAATGAAGAAAGACTTCTTTTAATCATTTTAATCTAGAAATTAGTAGTTTTATTTGTATGCAAATAAAATTAATTATTAAACATTTCTCAGGTGAAACATCTAAATTATAGCACTTTCAAAAATGAATGATTTTTACCTGTAGCTGACATGAAAAAATTAAACACATCCTTTTTGGAAAAGAAAAAAAGCTTCTGCACAAATCATAGAAAACTTAATTTCCCTACCAAACATTTTTATAAAATAATACTTCTGCTGAAGACAAATCAAATGTAAATTGTCAATTCTTAAATCATTGACTGATTTTAAACCAAATTGCTATGAACATTCTATTTTCAAACATTCTCACATTAATGGTGAAATAACATATGTCAATAAAAAAACACACTTTCATACAAAGATGTACTTGAGAAAATGTATGCTTATGTAAGACTTGCACAGTGCTACATAATAAAGGCGCCTAGTGAAATATGAATTTTCTACTGGAGTAATTAAATTATTAAACCCTGCTTATTTGTTAAGTACTCTAAAAGTCAAAAATTATATCAAAGAACAAAATTTAGTTACTAATAGAAAGATGTTAAAACACAAACATTAAATTATGCCTTAATGTGTATATTAAAACCTGAAATGTTTCAAAGCCATTTCTCCAGTAAATGTCATTGATAAAATTAATTTGTACAAAATATTGTTCTGTATTGTTATGTAAATTTTTATGTTTTTGTTTTTTAAATAAAACTTTGATTGTATTTATTTTTCCAAAATTATTTTCCACCCTCCTTTGGAATCTGCTTCTCATCAAATAATTGACTTTCTATACTCAATAAAGTCCCACTAAAGTCAATGCTAATCTAGACAATAAAATGTTTGTCATCTTTTCCAATTCTCACCTATGCTTTTTACAAATTGTTTTTGCAGCAAATTGAAGATTCCTCTTCCTTTACCCAATATGGTGATGCCTTTCATCTTTCTTCTTCCTTTATATTTTGGATTTGCCATTGGCTATGATATTTATTTCTCAGTTATGTCTTATTTGCATCATGAAGGAGACAAGTCACATCTACCTGAACTTCAAATACATTTATATCACAACTTATCTCTTTTGAATGTTACTTCACTTGTTCATGTTAATGTAACATCCTAATAAATGGAACTTAAAAGAAAAGGACAAACAAAAACCATTTATATTATTATATAAGGATATGTATTTGATTTACTGGAAACATTGGTTCTTGTGTTTTTATTGAAATATTTATTTGTTTCTGGAATGGAAAAATGAAAACCATTTACTAATATCATGTTTTGGAGGCCAAATCTATTCAGTATTATATATCAGTATTATTTGTTTTGGTAGGGGAATATTGCAGACCTGGTATTGTTAAGCACTTTCCATACATTATGTTCCTTTGTTGAAGTTTAATTGTTCCCGTGCTGTTGAGCACTATTAATGATACATTAATACAATTTTAATTCTGGTGATTTGGGGAGATTTTTTTTGTCTCCCTCCTCCTTGGATACTTCATCATTTACCATATAAGTATTTTCTCCTTTGACTATTTTAGTTGTCAAGTGCATTATGTCTACTCACCAACTACCCTTATTGAAACATCTTGCGTCAGCTGAAGGTGTGTAAGTTCCTATATAAAGAAAGACCACGACTGGTCCTCTGATGACTGCATGCATAGTGCATACAAAAGTGATAGTTGTGGTTGGATGGTTTGATAAACACTTGATTATATTATATATTATATAATATCTAATGCTCTGCCATTTTAGCATAGATAATTTTTCAGCTGATACAAGCAGAATCTATTGTTTATTGGAAAGGAATTTTGAAAATAATTGTTAAATTGTTGAAGAAATTAATCCCATGAAAATACATGTACACTCCCCAATAGAAAAATGTTTATTTTCCTGCTGCCACTGAACTTTCTTTCAATGGTCAACACTGAGCATATGTGTGGTTGAGGATCTTTGAGTTGATTTGTAGAATCTGATGCTTAAATATGATTTTACTACTCAATTCATGGAGACAGTTTTGTTCCTGATGAATATAATCAATGATCTAGTAATTTTCTTTTAAAATGACTATAACTGCTGAAATCTATTATATGGTACATGAGAAGGATCAATATATATATATACACACACACATAAATTTTCACTATTTTATATTTTATAGTGGGGTCAGTTGGGCAGGGTTAGGGTTAGAAAAAGAGCACCGTCACACAATTCACTCATTGTTTGGGTGTCATTCTGAGGATGGTGCAGAGGATTTAGAAAGAGTTGGATGAGTCTAATGGTGATTATGAAGGTGTTTGGAGTGATCACTAGTGATGACGACATTATGCCTCCAGTCATCTTCCCACAGGGCCTCAGACTCAAAATAAAGACTTATATAAAGTGCCTTGAGGAGGTAGTGCTGCCTTGGATCAAGAGGGTGCTTGCTGGAAAACCCTATGTCTGGACTCTGCACCATGCCACACAAGTAGGAGAAGCCAGTCATGGCTATCAGACAATTTTTGTGACAACATCACTTGTTATATCTGGCCACATAACTCCCTAGGCTGCAGTTCCTTGATTATTATGCATTTGGCACAGTTGAGGGAAAGACAAAGAAATTCCTTGTAATACCAAATATGAATTGAAGGCAATGATTATGGCAGCATTCACCAACTTAAAGAAGGAGAGTTGCAGGAGATTCCAAAGTCATCTGGAGGTCATGGTTGAAGCCAATGGCCATTTTATTGAATAAATATACCCTTTAGTATTTTAAGATATTTTGTGTAATTTTGGTAAATATATCTGTTAAAATGAGATGCCAGTGTTATTTTCATTTTTGTATAATTTTGACAACAATGTATCCCTCGCAGCCTGCATATATATATATATATTCCTTCACACTCTACAAGCACTGAGCGACCATCACTCCAAATTGCACCCCGTACCATTACTGAAAGGCCCCCATGTTTCACCGTTGGCTGCAGTGTTTTTAAATCAAACTCTTGACTACAGAGTCTCCATACCCATACTCTTCTACTGTCGGAAAATAATGCGAATCTTGACTCATCAGAGAAAATGACAGTGGTCCAAAAAGTCACAGGTCTCTCCACCATCTCATGAGCCTAATCCTTTCTGCGTTTGATATTGGCTGTACGGAGAAGTGGTTTCCTTCTCGCAGCTCTGCCATAGTAGCCCAGCTTGTGGAGATACCTGACAGCTGTTCTGGGACTGACATCAACTTGTGTTGCTATGTCAGAGGCCTTGCAACGTGGATCCTGTTCAACATTTCTTTCAACAAGATGCATGGTTCTTTCAGAGGGCCCAGGGTGGTCTGGATGAGGTTTTGTGCACTTCTTGCCCTCTCTGGTGAATTGTATGATCACTCTATTAACAGTAGAAAGGGGTATTGAAAGATTTTCAGATATTTTTCTTTGACTAAGACCACCTTCATGTTGGCCCACGATACGTCCTCGCTGAAATTCGGATAGGTCTGATGCTCCTTTGGTTCGTGGCATGTTCCAGTATTGTCATCTGCAATTTTAATCAAATAATCTAAGTTAATTTATCTTGGTTATTAAAAAAAATCAGAAATAAAATTTATCTTGGTGTCTATTCAATTCTGTCATGTCTGTGTATGTATACATATATATATTGAGACATGTTTCATTGAATAATTTAGACAAGTTTTGCCTACTTATTTTCAATTGCATCCTTTCATATTCATGAACAAGCATTTTGGTATCATTATTAAAGGAAGAGAGAAAATTATTGTGTTGGTATATATTATTTATTCTGAGTACTTTCGAAATTAACACGATGTCATCATCAGGGTGTTGTTGTTTTTTTTTTTCAAGACAAACATAGTAGCGTTCGTCATGTTCAAAGACAAAATTGCTGTGTTCAACTTAGAGTAAATTTTATTAGTGGCGTGAAGAACTCTGAGTTTAGTGCAAATTAGCTCAGTAATGCTTCAGGAAAAGTAACTAAGTTATGAGATGCCGAGAGTTTTAAAAAAAGTATTAAGAATGACTCGTACAAACATTGATATTAGACTATCTACTGTACACATTTTAAAACATTTGTGCAGTATTCATAATTAATTTTATTAAGGATTGGTTTCAATTTTTTAATATAGAAATCTTCACAAATTTTTAGTTTATGTTTATTATTTTCATGAAAAAATATAGATGTATTTTCAACAAAAAATTTTCTGAATTGCGAATGTGGACAGGTATGCTGCTGTAAATGTTTAGAAATGTTAGACGCATCCTTCAAATCAGAAAAATCATATATATATATATATATATATATATATATATATATATATATATATATATATATATTATGTATCTGTTCTCATATTATTTATTATTATGGATGATGTTGTTATTTTTGTTGTTATTCCTAATGCATTTAAACACATGGTTCTGTTGATAACATTTCTTTCTCTCACGTGGTTACGTACAACATCATAGAACCGCATTAAGAATTTACGACCTGCGTCTGCTATTCCGCGACCGTTATCGTCGCTACTTCTATATAAACATAACACGATGTCATCTTTGATGTGAACATCTCTGTTGTAATGTCCGTATAACCACTCTGATGATGGCTTATATGAGCCGAAAGCTGAGATCGGGGAACAGCATAATAAAAAAAGTATTTGTATTAATAATTAAATTATAATATTTTATTTGATTTATTATTAAAATAACAAACTAAATATTTGTTAATATGTCGGCATTGACCCATTATCTCGTCCTTATTTAATAATTTAATTTGTTTATTATAGTATTAATATAGTATTTTCTTTATGACTCCATATATATATATTTTCATAATGTTGTGCTACTTAAAATAGCACAGCATTATCAAAATATATATGGAGTTCGAATTCCAGTCGGGTCCATTGCATTCGCTTACGTGCTAATACTCTTGGGAAAGGTATGAATCCTCTTCTTCTCCTCACCTCCAGCTATGGGGTGGGGAAGAAGACGATTTAATAATTTAATCCTTCACCTTTCAAACTTAAGAATTTGAATGATATAAATTAGGCAACAATAATTATCAAGTTTTAACACACAATTTTTAATCATCACCACGAGAACGCGAACGCCATAACGGCCATAATAATCTCTACACTCGTAGATTTCAGGAACTGCATAAAACTCCGAGTCGTGCTATCGACGTTGGATATTATGTATATTCACTAATATATACTTATATCTTTGTCACATAACATTGAGCACTGTATTTATAACACCTGTTGAAGAAATATATATATATATATATATATATATATGTACGTACGTACGTACGTGCAAGTATATGTGCGTGTATGTATATTTTTATCTTACTCATACCTATATATATATATATATATATATATATATATATATATATATATAAAGAAATATAGTTTTAAGGTGTGCTATATTTATGGGATAAAGTGCTCAATATCAGAGATAGAGCGTATGTAAATATAAAAGTGAATATTGACGTCAACTCTCAGAGGCGACAGGCTGTTTCATGCTAAACGCAATCATCAGTCGAAAAAGATGTTATTGATTTTGAAAATGATATTATAAATGCTGCAAATAAAATCGAAAAAAGACAAAATAACAGTAAATTTCAAAAATAATTAAC
This sequence comes from Acanthosepion esculentum, assembly GCA_964036315.1. NCBI lineage: Eukaryota > Metazoa > Mollusca > Cephalopoda > Sepiida > Sepiidae > Acanthosepion > Acanthosepion esculentum. The sequence continues at coordinate 34,251,451 of OZ038490.1, forward strand.
AAATGACATAAAATCAAAAAATAATTAAAATAAACTATTTATTCAAGCAGACAAATCAAGAGCAATCTATAAAATGGAACCTACCAAATTATTTGGTAACCAAATACAACAAGCTAATCGAAAGAGAGGTACATCAGTTTTACAAGACCGCCAACAATGAATCAGAAAATAATATAAATAAAGAACCAAAAACCATAGCAGCAAAATTAAAATTAGATAACAGAATTAAACAATTAATGAAAGTAGAACCATTCATTAAAAGATCATAAGAATAATTTTTAAACAAACCTACATGTAGATTATTACATCCAACAAAAAGTAATATAAGAAAAATAATTAAAGACATATAAGAAAAACATGTTCGAAATTAAGAAAATATTAAATATAAATCAATACAGAAGAAACTATTAATTGGTTCAACAAAATTACAATAAAAAAAAACAATTGTTCTTTTATACAAATATATATAAAAGACTTTTATGCATCTATTACCAAACATATATTAAATAAAGAATTAAATTTAACACTACAACACATTTAGCAAGACGAAGAATTAGGCATAATTAATCATCTTAGAAAATTATACTACAACAATAAAATATAGCTAAAAAAGAATAATAGCAATAATAATAATGAGAACTTTGACGTATCAATGGGCAGTTATGTTGAACGGAGTGGATAATGGGAAGGCCATCCACGAAGGCTAACAGCAAGTCTCTAACCAACATTCGGTCAGTTGATAAGACTTGGATTTTAAAACTGACATGTTTCCAAAGGAAAACAGGAATGGTATTGTAGTTGTATTTCTTTTTCGTCAACCTAAGACGCGATAAAATTTATGAAAGCAAAGGAATTGTCTCTTTTTGTCACTTGTCGCTATAGGCGACAATCCCAGATGCAACCGACCCCACAAAGACGCGATAAGAATTCCCCGCTGATGGAAATTTTGGATAATAACTGAATTTAACAATTTGGGCTAGACCGCGCCTAGACTCTGGGAACAGGTTTGATCAGGGGACAAAGAGAGGGATAAAGGCCCAGGTAGAATTCCAATGAAGGCGGAGGAACTGCCTGCACCTTTCGGACGGTGATGGTGATTGGCATCCACGCGAGATGGTAATAGTTGGGCGAATCGATATTCTGCTATACCACTCTTCGAGGAGGGATCTCCCCAAATTTGGTCAGGCAATCAATTTCCCAACCACCTCATGTCCCGCGATGGGTTTGTTTGCGCGAGTGTCTATAAATACAGACGAGTGAGGCGAGAGACAAGAAGAAGGAACCAAACACCTCGAGGTGCTGTTTGTGAGACACGCGTTGACAGTTGGTTCAAAACTCGCCTTGCCCAAATCCGCGTAGCTTCTGCAGAAAGAACTTAGACTCCGACTTTGTTCCAGACTACCAAATACAACTGAATGGTCGGCCCAAAGAAATCCCAGAGTGGAGTGTACCAGTTTATCGAGCGTGGCTAAACATAGTATTAATGGGGAAGGTGCTGAGAATCTGCATGCCTGCTAGTGAGTAGAACGTTCATTGTATGAGTCTTTGATATAAAGTTGTTGTGTTACACAGCTGTCTCTTACTTTGTTCCTTGTGTCGTCATCTCACCAAAGCTACCGGATCAGTGACGTTGAGTATACAACTCGACCTTCGCCCGCCCTGTGAGCTAAAATAAACACAACGTGTACAGGGTGGGATTGAGGGTCGGGGCAACCAACTCCAATGCTGGCCGTAAGGATAGACCACAGACTTGCCGGTTGACTGAATGTGGGTTTGTGACATCATATTTATATAAACAAAAATTCAAATCACCCACCTAATGTATTTAAGCATATACCAATATTTATTAATAAAATGATTGCTACTAATTCTAGCAACATAAAAATATTTAATGAAAATAAAAAAAATATGATTCAACATTAAGAAAAAGTAGTTGTTCGAATAAATTAGAATACATAACTAATAATAATTCATACAAAAATAAAAGAAAAGGAATATAATTTGGTTTAATCCACCTTATAATAATATAATAAAAACAAAAATAGGAAACATTTTTTAAACTAATTGAAAAACACCTCACTAAAAGTAGTAAAATATCAAAGATCATTAATAAAAATAAAATTAAAATCATTTATAGTTGGATGAATAATATGGAGAAAATAATATATAAACATAATAAAAATATTAAACAAAAATAATAGCAATTACAATGACAAAAACCAGCAAAATAGCAACAATAATTGTAATTGTCAAATTCAAAACAACTGCCCACTTAATAAATGTCAAACTAATAATATAATATATAAAGCAAATACATCAAATAATATTAATGCAGAAGAAAAAAATTATATCGGAGAAACTGAAACAACTTTTTAAAAAAGATTTAATAATCATAAAATGTCATTTAAAATAGACAGTTACGCAAATAATACAACATTATCAAATGTATATGGCGTCAAAAAGAAAAAATATATCAACAAAAATTGAATGGGAAATCATAAAAAGTACCCCCATATAATATTAATGATAAAAAAACGTAGACTGTGTTTAGAAGAAAAATAGTATATAATAAATTTCAATAATCAAATTAAATTATTAAACAAGAAAAATGAATTAATGGGTAAATGCAGACATTTTAATAAATATTTACTCTGCAACTTACATACTAATATGACATAAGAAATACAACAGAAAATAAAATAATATAAATGAAATAATAATATAACAAAATATAATAAACACAATACAATACATAAATATATAAAAAAAAACAATCAAAGCTATACATACAAACAAAAATAACAATAAAATTAAAAATTACAAAATATATTATTGAAAAACATACAATGAAAAAACATACAATTGAAAAACAATTACGTTTATGAATTACAAAAAATACAATTAAAGAACAATTACGTTTATGAAGAAACACGTGAGAAAATGTAAAAACATGAATATGCGCGCGACCCTAATAGAGTTTTTTAAAAAATACGCAAAGATGAAAATTGGGAAAAAAACGGATATTCATTACAATTGGAATTATTTAATATACGGATTAACCCCTTGAAAAGTGGACATATTAACACGAAACTTCGCCCTCCGTGATCTCACCCTCGCCGCTGGCCGCTTCAGTCAGTGAAAGTCGAGGAAATTCAGCCAAGTAGCTGCGAAACACTTTGTCACAGAGACCAGGCTACCTGGTAAACCGGCTCTCTAAATACCACCGAAACGTCTCGCACATGCCATCGGCCGACCTCAGAGTATCGACCTCCGGAAAATCACCAAAAGCCCCAGGTAATGAGAATGTTGAGAATTCTGGTGTGAAATTGCCTGATTATTTCGAAAATTACATTAAAACTTTGCGCTAGATTACCGTTTACGATTAATTGTCAATGTAAGTTCGATCTCTTTCGCGTGGTCCGGCCACCATTACTGGCGTTTACACACGTTTGCCTCGATTAGAAATGCGCAAAAGCTTATTTAGTTAACGGCCTTTTTACAGATTTTTGTATCGTACTTGTCTTGATTACTGCGCAATTTTCGACGATGTTATTCGTTTTTTTTAAATGAAGTTTTAAATGAATATTTTTGTTTTATTAAATTGATCTAAATTTGTTATAGAAACAATGGAAAGCTTTTCTAAGTAAATATAATGACGTGGGTGAACTCTTTTTCCAAAAACATTCTTAAGACAATATTCAAGAAACTTTCACACCACATTTAAAAAAAAAACATCGTTGAGAAAAAGAAAAAAATCATTTTTTACTTTGCAGGCATGTAATTTTTATTTTATTTCATTTTAATTTTTGGATTTTAAGGAAACTTTCTGACACAATTTAAAAAAGGAAAAAAATAACATAGTTGAAAAAAGGAGAACAATTTTTTATCCTTTCAGGCACGTAATTTTTATTTTATTTTTCGTTTTTTTAATATAACGTATGTAAACAAAGCCAATAATGTCGGTCGTTCTGTCTACACGACGAGAAAGAAGTCGAACTTAAATTGTCCATACCTTCTAAACGGTAATCGAGCGCAAAATTTTGATGTCATTTTCGAAATAATCAGGCAGTTTTACACCATAATGGTATATATTCTGCGCCCATATTAACGGCTTCGCCAGACATCTTGTTTAACAACCTGACCCTGGTAGCGCTCGCTAGCCGCACGCCGCAGGGCCTCCCTAGCTAGGTCTCTCTCTGGGGAATCCCCCAGCCACCGCCCGGGAAAGACTATCCTTAAGAGACTTCACGTTGCTAGCCTTATCTAGTGTAAGCCGTTTGCTATATTCGGTGGTGAAGGACCTAATCCTATCCTTAAGCCTCTCCCACCACCTGTTCCTAATAATCGCCCCCATTAGTTCCTGCTGCCCTACGCTAATCAGCTGTTGCCGGAAGTCCCGTCTGTCCAGTAAAGATAGATTGAACTTCCAGTATCCAGCCATTCTAGGTCTAGAGTCTAACGCCACCCGGGTACAGACAAATATGTGGTCCGAATAGTCGAACCAGTGGAACGTGGGACAATCTAACATATCTACATCGGCCCTTCTGACTAACATTCTCTCCAGGTAGCTGGATACCTGGGTAGACGGCCAACTACGTGCCCACATCCACATCTGCCCCTCTGGATGATCGACCCGGTATCTATCGACGAGACCAAATTCGCCGATCAGATCAACCAAACTACGATCGCCCGAACTCCCATTAGTTCCCCGCCCCCTATCTAACTTGGGGTCCAGAATGGCATTCCATTCCCCCGTTAAGACTAGGTGCAACAAATCCACCAGGAACTGTCCAAGGTGACGAAAATCGAGACGCGCTCCACCTGGTCGTTGGGCGCATAAACCGCAACGATCTGGAACGAACCACTTTTCGCGGCAATATTGGTCACGATCAACAAGCCCTCCGCATCAACGTGGGCAAGGTCCACCCTCGCATCCAGGTTACGCTTAACCAGCAAGGAGACGCCTCTGGCCAGTCGGACTCCGCATGCTGAATAGACGACAAAGTCATTAAACAGCACACAGCATCAACGTCACAAACAAAATGCGTCTCCTAGATCACAGCGACATCCATACCGACCGACAAGAGGTCACAAAACAGGCGGACAGCCTTACTTCGATCCCTCAGGCCCTTCGCATTCAAGCTGGCTATCTTGACATGATTTAAGTCTGAAAAGAAAAAACAGAAAATACCCTATTCACATTACTGGGCGGAAATCTGCAGAGGTGGGGACCCCGATGGATTGTCCTAGGCTTCCCGTGTCTATCTCTGGCGTCAACCGTCCATCTAGGACAATTCCGCCAATGTCCGTTTGGTACATTAGATTTAACGCCCTATATACCGAGGGATGGAGCTTATCAGGACACTGCATGCACAAATTCTTGAGAGTTTTTTCAATTCCAGGGATCCTGCCTCATCCACGCGGATCTCTGAGAAGACGTCCTTCGCTTCTAACAGGTACGACCATACTTTTAAATACCTTCCCACATCCCTTACATGCATTAATACACGTGGATTTTTAGGGAATTTGCGAATTTCCGTTGACAGAGGTGATCTTAAATAACGCACCCAAAAGAAATTCAAAAGAGAGGGAGAGAAAAAGAAAATGGGGCGGCGGGAGAGATGGGGTGGGGGAACTAAAACCGAAGGGCATTTATAAAAGGTCCGCTGTGTAATAAAAAAAAATTGACAAAGCTAATATCGACTACAGGTTACAAATCTAATATAAACATATAAAAATAACGATTATCTAATCCAGCAAGGACCTGTATTTCTATGTTCAAAAACACATACGTATACACACATACACAACAACATATTTATATTTTCACGTACATACATACATATAGGCGTGTACACACCCACCCATACATATACATACATACATAAATACATATATATACATACACACACACACACACACACACACACATGTACATATATATATATATATATATATATATATATATATATATATATATATATATATATATACATATACATATATATCCCTCTCTAATCTTTTGAGCTTTAAGATTAGTCTAGTGTGTTATATTACCACAAAATGTATACTCTTCTCCAGTGTATCTTTAATGTATTAGACATTTAAAAAAATATTCATATTTCTCTCACTTAAACCGTCTTTGACTCCCCTCTTTAAAACTTATCCCCGTTAAATTTTAATCCCCCCTTCATCTTTAGACCTTCCTGCCCTTCTCTCGTCTGTTACCCCTTCCTATAGCTTTCTTTTACTCTAGCATTCGTCCCACACTCTCATACATACACTCTCACTAAATTTCATTTTTTATTCTCGGAGTTGTTTTTTCTGTTTTCTTTTTTAATTTGTAGGTCTGATGAATTGGATCGTATTTACGATTCCAATGGAATAAATTATGACCATGGAATATTAGTGTTTAAGCCTTTTTATCAATATATATATATATATATATATATATATATATATATATATATATATATATATTAATACATATATATTTATATTTAAGAAAAGGCTAAAATGCCAACCAACCTCGCAACCTGGGCTTCGACCGAAAGGTCTCACCAGGCAAGTGGAAGGATGTACAATTCAAAGAAAACTACTCCAATATACCAGAATACCGGAAGTGAGGGTGTAAAAGTATGAGGATAGCGGAGGATAGAGAGGAAAAATATAATAAAATATAAATGAGGAAAAGAGGGGGTGAAAAATTGATTATTTTTATTTCGCTTATCCGGGTTCATAGGTGCCTAAAAATATTTACGTAAATGCCTGCATCCTGACATAATGTCAGTTCTCTCATTTAACAAGGCACTTTTATCAGGATATGTGCAAATACCAATTTATACTGATATATATATATATATATATATATATATATATATATATATATATATATATATATATATATATATATATTATTTCAAATATTTTTAAAATATTTTATCATCACGACACAAAAATCCCCCTCTTTCGGAAGTAACTTTTTTGTTTCATTTTCAAGAGATGCTGAATAACTTAAAAAATTATTTACTTTTGTAAGCGAAATAGTGGAGTTTAAATGGAAGTGTTAATGATATTGCAAACTTTTTATTTAGGGCGTATTTTTATGTTTGGCGGATCTAAATACAGATCTGAGTTAAAAATTTGAAAAATGAAAAAGTAGGTTAGAGGTTTTAAGTGGGTATGTAATTCATGGTTTTCGAACATTTGTCTATCGTTTCATAGAGACGTCATTTTTCCTTTTTTATTTTAGAACATTTTTAAGATACACTTCAGAGAAATGTTTGTATCGAACCATGGTTATTTTGGCATGTTTTATTTTTTAATTTATTTTTTTATTCTTTATGGTCTTCTTAAAGGGTCTTTTTATATGATATAATCATTTTTTATATATATATTTTTACAATGCTTCAAAAAATAATACTAATTATAATTTATGGTAAATTAGACATGGCAATGTTGGGTTAAAAATTCTAGGGAATAAATTACATATTTTATTTATTATTATATGTAATTAAATAATAGTTATATAATTTTAAAGTATACATTTTTTAATATTCAAATTTTATTTCATTTTAATGTAAAAATAAGGCAATGTCTACAAAATGAGTTATTTCATTTCGTTGATTTAATAAATCTTTATTTTTAAGAAACTTAATAATATATAACTTTTCTTGTAACATTTCCTGCGATGAGGGATGGTGAACCAATTTAGCATTGATTAGGGTCTCTAGGAGTTTCCAAAAAGGAATAGAAGGCTAATATACCGATAGTTAGATGGGTCGAACGGTTCACCAGAGTTCTTAAAAACTGGGACAACAGACAATGACTTCCAGCAGGCAGGAAAGCAGGAGGCAGCGAGGCGTTTATTGTACAGTTTACAGAGAACAGGAGCCAGTTCAGGAGCACACTTCTTAACCACTATTACAGGTATAGTATCTTGTCCACATGCTTTTTCATGATAGCTGAGACCATGGAAGGAGTTATATGCATATCATCCAGCAAAAAATCAGTTCTAATTGGGAAGTTAGGCAGGGATACTCCAGATGTGTCAAGGGTAGAGTTTGAGGAGAATTTACATGCAAAGCATTCTGCTTTATCAGTATATCGATTGAAGGGGGGGACAGAGACCTTTTATTTATTTAGTACCCTATTACAGAGATGTCAGTTATCACGAGAGCCACAGTTTTTAGAGGCCTCATTCTCTCAGCAAACACGAACTTAACTCCTTTGAGGACTCGCTTACGAGCAATAGCAAATAGGCACCTGTTATGCTGGGAGCTGTCACTCTGGTATGGTGGTTCCTATGTGCCATGGCAGCTGAACATGCTGGTGTGAACCATGGAGAGGATTGTGGTTTCATCTGGTATATCCAAGAAGGGATGAAAAGCCGGCCCAAGAAGAAATCTCAGTAGCGCAAGTTTCAAAGGGGCATCACAAAGAAAATCCCGGAATTAATCCCAATCAGCATGCTAGTAAAGGAAAGAGGTCTTATGGATAGGGGGTTCCTGTTTAATGGATGCTTGGAAGGAGATATCAATAGCTGCCACAGAGTGGTCCTAGTTACCAAGAGAGCAGTATTGTAAAGCTCGGCAAGAGCAAGGAGAGGAAGAAATAGGTCCAGTAGAGAAGCTTGTTGCTTGTTTTGGCTTGAGAAATGAGGAAGGAAGTCCATAATTTGAGTGAAAGATTGGGCAATGGAAAAATTTAATGTTTGTATACCGGCAACATCAGCACCTTTGGAATGTTTCAGTCACGTGTTAAAGTCACCAAAAGCAAAGATGTTTACAGATAGATGGAGAGAAAGTGCCTTTTCTATATTGTCAGCTATTGCGTTTAATATACTACAGTCTTGGGAAGAGGAGGGGCGGTAAAGGAAAAATAGATAGTTGACAGAGTTTAGTAGCGAAAGACTGAAGCACATGAAAGAGTAGTCAGCAGCCTCGCTAGACAATTCCCTGGCCATCAGAAGATTATCTAGAATGTAAGCATCAAGGCAATACATGTGAATACTAGAATCTTTTTGGCAAAGAGGAAGATATGCTGGAACCAAGAATTCATTGGTAGCAATGGAAGAATTCAAGTTGGTTTCACAAAGTGCAAAGATATCTGGCAACCGTTCCAGGAGAAAAGACTTTACGCTGCAGAAGTTAGTAAGGGTACCTCGAATTTTGGAGAAAGAAATATTGAGTGGGGTAGGTGGTTTTTTGTTACTGGTATAGTTTTATTTCTTTTTGTTGTGATTTCCATGAGATATGTTTTGAGGAGAGACAAAAAAGACCAACATAATTATGCCATCAATGGTAATATGGACCGGCTATAGCCTAATAATGTGACCTAAGGTTTGCCTACTGGAAATACATGCAGGGACAACTAACCATGCGCGACATGGCACTACAGATACCCCGATATTATGTGACTCTTGATCGGAGAAGCCTCTCTAAGCACTACCACAGAGTTTTGGCTACTAACGACCAGTCGGAAGCAGCAGCCAGCAAACTACCAACCCTCATAATGAAAAGTCACAGCCACCGGTTAGTCCGATCACCAAAAAGTTAAGCCAGTTAAATCATTGTGGCCATGGTAAAAGAAAGAAAGAAAGACAGACAGAAAGAAAGAGAACCGGTAAACCGCATCCTGAACAGGAAACAAGGGATGAACCTCTATTCCTGTTCAATAGACATGGAAGGTGTGCGGACCGGACGATAGGTGAGTCTATCTATTCCTATTAGCATGTAATTTTTTTTAAATTGGGAAAGAAGTCATAAGTAATGACTTCATACAAGCTCTGATGTCTACTACCAATTAAAAAGTGAGATGGAAAAACTTAATGCACTCTTGTAGCATCAATTTTTCAGCATTGTTAAACAACACTCTAGTCTAATGTGTAGGGTCAGTCTACCCAGATTAAAAGTGAAAAATTAAAATCCGAGTGCCGTGCCCACAAATACAACATAACGCGAAGAAATGATTTTTTTACTTAGGCAAAAAGGAAAACCAGATTGAAATACAAGGTAACCAAAAAAAGTTCTTTCCGTTTTGAAAGGAAAAAAAGAAAACGCTTCACAATATGAGTAACTTACATTTAGTCTTCGAAATAATCGCCTTCGGCATCCAGCACCTTCTGCCAACATGTCTCCAGCTGTTCAATGCCCTTGCGGTAGTACTCGGGGCGGGGGGTAACGCAAAGAAGTCCGTGAAGGCTTTGCGCAAGTCTACTTCATTGGTGAAAGATTTCCCACGAAGATGATTATCCAGGGAGTGGAAGAAGTGGTAATCGGATGGCGCAAGGTCAGGTGAATAAGGTGGATGGCACAAAGTCTCCCAACCAAGTTGCTATATGGTATCCCTGACTACTCGCGCGACATGCGGCCTGGCGTTGTCATGGAGGAAAAGCATACCTTTGCGATTCACGAGTGTTGGCTCCTTCTGGCACAATGCCTGTTGCACACGTTTCAATTGCTGCGACTATAGGTCTCCAGTGACCCTTTGACCCGTTGGTAGCAGTTCATAATGAACCACTTGACGATCTGTCCACCAGACACAAAGCATAATCTTGCGTGGGTGCATAGGCGGTCTTGCGGTGTGAGGGACAGCATCCTGAAGAGACAACCAATGTCTGGAACGCTTGGGAGTTTCGTACAGAACCCACTTTTCATCACTGGTAAGCACTCGATTGAATAAGGATGCGGTACGGTGGCGAGAAAGCAGCGATACGCAGGCTGCCACTCGTTGTCCCTTGTGGACCTCCAACAGCATTTGCTGAACCCACTTGCTCAGTTTGTACGTCTTACCTAGGTGGTGCAGGTGAAGTCTAAATGTTTCATCGTTGAACGTTAGACTACTGTTCTCTTCAATGGCCGCCTTCAGGATTCCGTCAATCAAGACCTGTGGTCGTCCACTGCGAGGCTCATCATGGAGAGACAAATCTCCCGACTTGAATTTTCGAAACCAACGCCTTGCAGTAAGTTCATCCACAGCACTATCCCCAAACGCTTGACATATGCGGCGACTTGATGCAGCTGCTGATAAGCCCACTTTGAAGTCGTAAAGCAAACAGCCGGGAACGAGATCTCTAGACACTTCCATCCTTCTCACAGCTGTCCGGCTTATAACTGATGGCCGGGCACGGTGTGCGTCTTTTTTATAACGTCTGATGTGCCTACTTCCGGCTGTCCGAATTTGAAAACAATTGCTACACGCATTTCGTATATATTTCAACTTCATTCAATGACTAATCAAAAAACGGACAGAACTTTTTTGGTTACCTTGTAATTATATGCTTATGAACATATTAACGTTTGTTTTTACATGATAAACATTGTGTTTCCGCTGCTCATAAAAATCAAAGTTCAAATGTTCGACAAAATTTTCCATTTGTTAAAGGGTAGTTCGTAAAGTCATATGCCTTGGTCAATATAAAGTGTGTATATATGTGCGTGTGTCTGAGGCACATTTTAACGGAGTGTATGCGTGGTTGTTGACTGAATGTGTGTGTGGTGGGTGAAGCGCATTAGTAGAAACGTATGTGTGTGTGAGTGCTAATACGTGAAATCTGATTACGGTGGTTCCAAAAGGAAATTGACATACAGATAGATGATCAGACTTACTTTTTTTCCATGACTTTCATTTTTCCAGACTGTAAAATTTTATATCCTATAAATTTAAACGCATTCAAAATTAAATAAATTGTGGGGAGGGGCTGAAGAAAGAAGTCTGATGATTAATAGCAATTTTGATAATGTAATAGCAAAATACACACGAAAAAAATAAGGATAGGTGCAAACATCACAGTTTAGAGCAACAAATATCAACAAATTAACAAATAAAATAAAGTTCAAAGAATGACACAGACATTTAAACATCTACAACAACAAGATGGCACAAGGCAAGGTAATTTACATACGGGTTCTACAAATGCTTTCTTCCAATCTTGAACTACTGACGAACTTATGAATGGTGTTTGGAGAAAAATTATGGCTGCTATCGGCTGTCTTCGGCAAAGCATTCTGACTTGAGATGGGTCGGTCACACACTATTGGTGGTACCAGGGTGAATGGGGAGGGGGTCCGCCTCTCGTTTTCTTCTTCGCCAATTTTTACATTTTGTTTGGCCTTCTTCTGAGGAATTAGTAGTCATTCTCCATTCAACAAAAATAGAAAGTCATCCACGTATGATTGCAAAAGTTACAAATAATATCTATATATATATATATATATATATATATATATATATATATATATATATATATTATATTATATTATATTATATTATAAATTAACTGATTTAAAATATGGTTTCTTCGCTACACAGGAATTTCCATGTTTCAAAAACCGAAGCTAAAAACTTCAAATTTAATTATATAATTAAATTTAAAAAATTACTAAATATTACTAAAAAAATTACTAAATATTAGGGATGCGCAAATTTGGTGGTGTGTGCACCCGGAAAAGTGGGTAATTAATTCCTAGACAAATAACGTATGTTTTCTAAAATAAGGCTCTGTCGTAGTTGTGGGGAAAAGATCAAGTTTACCCTCAAAAATGAAAATCAATCAAATTAACATAAAATATCGCAAGAAAAATGCCAGCGTATACAAAACAGTGCAAATTACAAGGAAGAAGGTAAAATAAAAAGGTTTCAGTGAGGTCAAACCCAGTTAAAAGGGTTTATTTACCTTGAAGGTATAGAATGTGAACGTTCTTAATCGTTCTTGTGATTCGATGTGATTTGTCAAAGTTCGTAACAGAATCCGTTCGAACCTTCAGAGTTCGGAAACTTCAACGAAGAGCATTGCTTTGAGAACAGTACTTGTTCTCTGTCGTGAAAACGACTATTTTGTTACAATTGTCGGGGTGAAAACAAGATTTAATTCTGTTGTGAAAACTAAAATTTGGTTGCCAAGACTTCGCTGAGGAGTGGGTTTTCGCAGCCGGACAGCACAGGTTTTCAGATGTTTTTAGAAGGCACCGCATCTCCCATTCCTCCAGTGTAGCGTCTCCTAGTCCTTGGCGTCGCGTCTACTACACCTGTTGATGGTCGTATTGTAGGGATTTTTATAACCAAATGTCGGCTCAGATTTACTCGAAAAATCTGGCAGTCAACACAAGCATTTCAAATTTTAACCGGCTCGAGTAACCATTAGTTAAAAAATCACACCTCCTCCACTCCTCGGACAAGGATCATTGCACGCAGGGTAACAAGGTTCGGGTTTCAGCAATTCATTTTATTACCTTCATCCACGGAATTTTTTTAAAATTAAAAAAGCAGGCAATGTATGTTTTGTAAATAAATTACTTAATATAAGACTATAGTAGTGAGGCACCTGGCAAATATTGTAGTGAGGTACCTGGTATGTATTGTAGAGAGCCCCGATATAAATAAAATATAAAAATAAAATATATAAACAAAAGTAAAAAGAATTCAAATTAAAATAAGTCATTTGCGCTATCCTTTAAAACCCATATCTCTTTCTTTCTCCCTTTCTCTCTCTCTCTCTCACGCTCCTTTTCTCTGTCTCTCTCTGTCTCTCTCTCTCTAAACTTCTCTTTCTATACTTCTCTCAACAAGAAAACAAACCTGGTCAAAGGAATATAAACCATTCGGCTAGAGGTAGATCGGAAGGGGATAAGGACAAGAAAAGAACGCTACCGCAGTGAAACAAGCCATGCGTGACGTGTGAAGAAGTAGTTAAGAGGGCAACCGCTAAATAGGACTGAGAAAAATACAGTAGATTGACACTGACCTATTTCGAAGATTACTACTATCCCTATCATGGTCTAAATTCAAACTACCAAAATAATCTTTCTCCAGACTGCTACCAATATCCGCCTTATTAACGAACTTTTTGCTACACCGAATACTAAATGACTCACTCATCACTCTAAAGAAAATAAATAAAAATATATTATTTATTTTAGACCCGTGAGTCAGTTCGTTTTATTCCGGAAGTTCCGATAAAATAATTATCCTATTACCTATTTACACTGGTGACCTTCTGATGTGAACACACTCAGCACAGTATCATTACACCATTTCCATTAGTAAAATTTTGATTTGACATTTTCAGTGTTTGATATATGTGATCGATGTAGAAACATTGGTTGTACGACGAGGAACGATATCATATTGAAAAATAAATATTTGTTGTGTAAAAAAAATGTATTTTTGATAATTATGCTATGGATTTAGTGACATACCTACGTAGACAGATCGATACCACCAAAGTTCTTAAATCTAAGCCGAATCTGTGGCAAGGGTGTGGCACCCAGTGAAATTCAAAATTACGTAATTAACAATGGCATTTATTTTTAAAAATCATTTGTTCTAACCTAATAATTTGAACTAAAGAGGATCTCATGAGATCATACAGACAATAATTAATGACAAAATTTTTTAAAAAATTTATTCGGTGACACATTTCAAAACTACGGAAGTAGAACACTTTTCAGGTGTGACAGCTTTTAGTTCTTTCTTTTCACAACATAGAAAAGAGCAGATAAATACAAATATAGCAACAGTAAAACGTTTTTTATATAAACACAGCACAATGTTGCATTTCATGCTATTTTAGTTTTGTTATTCTCCCAATAGCTAAAACTTTCAAGAAACTAACCTTAAATTTAATTTTTTTTTAATTAACACTTTTTTACATAGTTCCTTTAATATTACAACTGAACAGGAAGGAACGTCAGTTTTATAAACAAATAATTCACAAACTCTTCATGAATAATACTGTTTATCTTCAAACATGTAAGTTAGATTTTTCTTTTGTTTTTGTTACCATTTCTTCATTTTAACTCAACATTTTCTTTACAGCTTCAAAATAAAACATTTCTCTTAAATGTCTCTATTTTATAAAAATTCATTAAACAAATGAAAATGTCAACTTTTTAATAATCCTACAAAAACTATAACAAGAAAAGGTTCATCTTTCTTTCTTGAACTTTCTTACCGTTACAAGAACATTTTTAAACATGTCGCGAAAATACGCCCATTAATTTTTTTTTTAAATTTATCACGAATAATCACAATACTTGAATTTAACTTTGTAAATATGAAATTTGCAATTTTAAATATTAAAACTGTATTTCATACTGATTTTTAAAAATATAAAAACTCTTTTCTCTTGTCACTTTTTCACACATGGAACAATTTGTAAGTTTATAAAACTCAAAACTATTTTTTCTTTTATTGGAACAAAACTTATTCGTTATCTATTCCAATATTCTTCAATGTAAAAACTTAGACCACATTTTCTAAACTTTCCAAGTCATCAATTATTTGTCTCTAGTAAAAATTATAATTTAATTTACAACTGCTTACTGAGTTCTAAATGAATTCAAAAGTCTATTTGATAGGTGCCCAACGGTTGATGTGTCACTTGTCAAACTCATGGGTAGTATTTGGAATGTTATCGTTTAGGTTATTCAAGGATACAATATTTCAAAATTGTCTAAAACACTAAACAGAAACAAAATCAACTTGTTTTTTCATTAGTAATAATAACCTCACAACAAAGCATGATGTCATTATATATAACATTTTTAGGTCAGTAAGCAATTGAAATTAAAATGCTGTTATTTTGTGCACAATAAACAGATTCGATGGGTTATTTGATTCTTTATGCACCAAACAAAAAAAAATACATTGAGAAAGGAGGTGAGAGTAAAAAAAGTTTTGGGGTTATTATTGAAGAAAAAAATAGGAATATTATCGCACAGAAAGATCCTTTAAAATATTATTTTGTTAAATGAAAATGTTCTTTTAAAATTACTACATTGACGTAATGACAAAAATGAATTTCTGATTATTTTTTGTTTTACACTTTGAATCGCATTTACTGAAAATATTAAAAGTTCAAAGCAAATCATTAAAAGTTTTGAAATAACCAGTGTATAGACACTGCGAAACTGCAGCACCCCCTATTTTTACTCGATATTATTGATAACATTCTACATAATGTCTTTTTTCTTTAATTCTTTCTTTATCTTTGTACATTATACAATCCTTAAGCTTGATGTCAGGAGCCATCGCCTCGTTCATGAAAAATAAAAATCCTTCCAGTAATATGGTGTATGGCTGTTGTGTCCATGCGTACATGTCCGAGAAAAGAAGGCGAATGCTGGTTAGAGAGAGTACTGTCGCCCACGCAGTGTTAACACTGTTGTCCGAATGTAAAATAGTTTTTATTTTTGACTCAGCGTGTGTTGTGCTTAAAAAAAACCGTTACCATTATTCTTGAATATGATAAAATATAGATGACAACCATGGTTTCAGCTATTCTGTTTAATTCATTGTTTTTTCGGTTGTTTTATTTTATAGAAAATTTTAATAATTTAACCATGACCTACTTGAATCTCCAAGAAAAAAGTTCTGTAACAGTAAGTGAACTTCAACAGTTGTCTCTCTATGAGAAAGTTAGTTAAGAAAAAAGGCCGTTCAACACCTGATATTCAAATATCTCAGCCATGAATAAGCAACAACAAGAGGTATATTCGTAGCTTAATTCTGAATGGTACCAACGGAAATGTTGGCTCTGCGACTGTAAAGTGAAAAATGCATTGTTTTAGAAATATAACCAAAGTGAATAAAAAAAAAGAAAACCATGAGAAATCAAAAAAGCATATTGAAAATGTGGTTTTATTGTCACTTTTAGGAAATATAAATATTAAGGAGAAACTTAGTGAGGCATACAGACTTTCATTTAATGAGCATAACATAAACCGTGAAATTTTATACCAAATAATACTGTTGGGGATGTGTGGTGTGTTAGAAGGTATCAGAAGGTTAAATAAGTTGCTTGAAGATTCAGAAATGGGTGTGTTCGATAATTTTTCATCCGCAAAAATAAACAATGAGCATTTAAAGGCAATCAATTGCAAAGAAAATTCAAGGAGAAACAATGGAATTAGAGAGGTTTCAACAATAACAGGCATTTATATACGAATAACATACATAGAGTGAATTTATGATTGATGTTTGAGTGTGACGTGATAGGAGAAAATGTATGGAATGACCATGTAATGATTTGGCGTCTAAGAGTTTACAGTTCAGGTTTGTTGATAAAATTAAACAAGTTAAATTCTGTAGGGTGAAAATTGTCACATATGTAAGTTCAAATGTTAATGTGTATGCGTGTTTTAGTAGTAATTGTTTGTTTAAAGTCTCACGGAGTTATGCACCTTTAACTGTATTAATAATAGTTGGTTGATGAATACAATTTCTACTTGGTAGTGAATATTATCACTCTTTTTAGTAAATTGTAGATAGAGTTCTTGAGAGAGAAATGGTGATTATTGTGTCAGCAAATTGACGCGCGAAAAGTTCGTTGGGTCAGTGTAATGACACGTGTGGGGTTGTTTAGCATCTCAAGAAGATTATGTTACTGACTGTTTGAATCGGATCAAACGAACCAATTTATTTTCTGTGATTCAAACCGGCTCCAAAGCGTTGAGCGGGAAAACAGATTTGTAGAGAATTGCTACACTTTTTGTACTGTCTCGACCAATGAGAAGTCAAGATTTAAAAAGTGAAGTGCTGATTGGTTAGGATGGGTTTGGTAGAAGAGTGTATTTTTATACGGGGGTGAGTAACAAATATGGATGATTCCATCAATACACTGCATTTTATTTTGTGTAAACTTTGAAAGTCCTTTACATGGACATGATGAAAAAGAAGATTCAGTAAATCCAGGAATATTTAGAGGATTAATAAATTTGGCATCTAAATTGAATCCAGATTTGAAAAATCACTTAGAAACCAGTACGGTTTTCAAAGATGTTACTTAGACCATTCAGAATGAGAAACTTGTCTGCCTGCTGCAAATGTAACACGAGGAGATAAGGTCAGAAATCAGGGAAGTTTCGTTTGGCTGATGACACAACAGATGTTTCGTAACTATGGTACGTGTTGAATGAAGAAATATTTGAGTATTTTGGGGGATTCTTTATTCCAGAAAACTAAAATGCAGACGGTTATCAGAACGTATTCTAGAACAGTTAGACATAATTCTTCAAGGAAATGGGCAAAAATTGATAGCACAGACATTTGATTGTGCAAATGTCATAAAAGCCAAAAGAGGAAGTGTTCAAGTAAAAATAAAAGCAGCTTAGAGTCGTGCATATTTCACTCACTGTTATACACATCAACTTAGTTTAATAATGAGAAATGTAGCAAGTGTAGAGGTTGTTAATTGATTCAATAATTGTTGAATAAATAAGCTGCGTGATGAAATTAACAATTTCCTTTCACATCAAATTTTTAGTATTCAACAAACGTAGAATAAGGACAACATGAGAAACAACAGTTTTTGCACAACAATGAATAAAATATTTATATAACCAAGAAGTACAAACAACTGGAGTAAAGAGGTAGTTTAAAAAAAAGTTCAAACGTCCTTTTATGTTTAGATTGAAATGTAATTAAAGTTCTGGTTTGATAGATTATAAAGTTGTTGAATGGTCTGTACCATAATGAGAAAATGTGTTTGGGTATTATTGTAATTTATGGAAAATTAACAGGTCAAGTTTGTACTTAAAGTAGAGAAATATTGTTCACGACTTACTTTAAGGTTTATGAAATTGTCGCTCTTTGATTTGTTTTCACTTGTCGTTTGAAGAGAATATTCTGTAGTTGGAGTAAGTGATTCTTAACAATCTCTGTTTATGTTAATTGCAATGATTAACATTGAGCTTGAAAGCGTATGACAAAGATTCGTGTATCAAGGTGAATGTGGAAAACTTGAGTTGATTGTTCGTGATAAAATATTGCTGTGTGAGTAAATGTTCTTTCAGGCTGAAATCATGTTAAGGAACTTTAACGCCAAGCCTGGAACTGTGTGACGAGTTCAAAGGATTCCGATCGGATCACTGTCGAAGATGAAAGAGGTTTCATATTTATTGCTAACTTTGGTCACGTGTTAGGCTCACAGAGGCTTGACAGATTTTGGCTGAATTATTTTTTTGGTCAGGTCAAGAACTAGGTCGATCTTATTCAAACATGACTTAAATATTAAGTGACCAATTAGAAGTTGAGATTTTCTGAAAATATATTAAGCTGAATAAGGTCAGTGATCCACTTTTTGTACGAAAATTGATATTGATAAAAAAAAGTGGTAGCGGGATGCTAAACAAGTATTATACGTAACGCAAGAATATTTTTCTCTGACATTTTGGCTATTCCAACATTCTTCTCCAAATCACCACAACGTGTATCCAATTTCAAGAATCGTATGAACGTCAGCATTCTACGTCCATCCTCTACGATGTACAATTTTAACATACGGACCGTGAACAGAGTTCATGATAACTTACAATCTTTGAAAAGCTGCCTAACTGAAATTCAGTAAACAACAAATGTAGATCAAACCATTGCAGAAGCAACAAGAATTTTACAAGACCTGAATGATGATAATTTCATGTTTTAGTTAGAATTTTTTCATCAGATTATATCTCACGTTGAAGTAATTTACAACCAAATGCAATCTCGAGAAATTAATATGTTTAAAGTCACTAAATATATAACAGATTTTAAAACTGCTATTTTAGAAAAAAGAAACTCGAAGATCTGTGATAATCCTTCAAAAACACTAATGGCTGAAGCAAAGGAAGTGTATGACTTCATGTGTTGATATAATGAATAATGTTTCTTCCACTAAACACTAGCTGCTAAAATGTTCTACAAGAAAAGCTTCACTAGTTTTAAGAATTAACTGCCCACAGAAGAGATAATACTAACCACTGAAACATATCGCATGAATGACAAAGAAAAGCTTGAAACTGAACTAAAAGTGTTCTATTGTAGATACGATAGGTCTAAAAAAATTCTGAAGCAGCATCCTCACTAATTTTAGCCACAAGCCGCCACTGAAAATAACATTAAAAAAAACACATAAAAGATACAAGCGGCAAACATGCAAACATTAAAAGTGCCTTTAAGAAAATTACAGTGTCACATAGTGTCAGACAATTAATAAGAAACATTTTAAATACATCTAACTTTATAAAAAATCACCAATGTGACAGAGAGAGAGTCTGAGAAACACACATACACATGTATATATACATATATATATATATTTTTAGTGAAATTGCAGTAGATTTGAATAGCGAAATGAAATCAGAGCATTTTGTTTACTGATGGGGAAATCTGATCTAGGGCAGAAGTTGTACCCATTGAATCTGGGTCATCAGAAGACAATGAGAATGGTCGAAATAATCTTTATCGATTAAAAATTGAAATAGAGCTGGGTAATCTAGAAGGAACTTTGGAATTCACATGATTTTGGTTGAAGCAGCCAGAACTCTGTGATAATCGCGTCCGAAGTAGTAGGGCCGAGGGTCAGTTATAACCAGCCGGGTTTTACTATATAAACGCGTAGTTATGCTGAAAAAGGCAGACTGGGGAAAATTCTTGAAGAGAGAAGAGAGAATTGGCCCGGACAAGCACTGGGAGGAGGAACGCCACCATAACTTTAAGCCTCGCAAAGAAATCTTTATCCTTCCATCGCAAGAGTCATATATCGTTCTGAGACGATTTAACAACAAGCTAATCACATACACACACACACACACACACTCTCTCTCTCTCTCTCTCTCTCTCTCTCTCTCTCTCTCTCTCTCTCTCTCTCTCTCTCTCTCTCTCTAGAATCCAGTGTACGAGTTTTTACTTTAAATATTTTTCTTTTCTGTAACCCGTTTCTTTTCTCTACTATTCTTTTCTGCTATATAAAAGACATTAACAATTCAACCATTGAATAGTTGTTTGTCCAGCTTTCTGCAGATTTTTTTTTTTTTTTGCTGCATTCTAAATTTCTTAGCGCGGACTCCCCAGCCGTGTCTACATCTTCAGTCAACCGTGAATGGACGGACATCACTTCTGCTTTCTGGATCAAACAAATCACAACGTGGACAGGAAGCAGCAGACCGGTCGAATAATCTACGGATGATCAGGGAACCTATGGCTACTCCCTTAATTTTGGTTAGGACCGAGTAGACACCTCAACTCAGAAAGCAAGATGCCGGAGGTTGAGGGGCTGGGGCGAAAGTTCTAGACTGGTGGCCGTGACCAGGATAGACACGTGGGAATTGCCACGGCCGTCTGAAAGAGGAGAGAAGGTTGCATTTGTTTTGTCCAGTAGGGACCGAGTAAGACCAGAAAGGACTTCGGACTATATTGGTCTGAAAGGGACATAAGGAGGAAAAGAGAAGGAAACAAAAGAAGGAGGAAAAAGAAACAAAACACGGAGTGGTGGACCTCAGGTAAGTCACTTTTGGTTTCCTTTGTTCGCTCATTGCACTTAGATCTGCCAATAACATTGTTGATCTTGTTTTGACTTTGTCGATTTTGTACGCAGTTGAAGCACCACCACCGTGTTAAGAATTTTTCCTTTCGTTCTGTCGTTGGTCTCTCTTCTCGTGGGAAAATGGTAGTTGACAAGACGCTAGGATGAGCGTAGCAGGATCAGACGCCACAGATGACGTTGGGGACGTGGGAGTCCCCGAAATATCGATGGGTTTCAAGAGGCTGATAGGTAGCATGAAGCTACCTACTTATAAAGGAAACCCTGCGAACCTGCACGAATGGATTCTGTCCATTCAGAAGAAGCAGGTGATCTATGGCTTCTCGGACCAAGAAATGGTGCTCCTAGCTTACGACGCCGCAGGTGTCCAAGTTCATAGGGGGTGGTACAAAGAAAACCCGGCCCTGACATGGACCGAGCTTAAATCCGCAGCCATATAGGCGGCTCGGATCAGCGAACGACTCTGGGATAGAATAAGAGGGGGTGTAGGTAGGAACCCCGGGGGCCGAGGTAATGATGAAGAAGGACCGGGAGCGGATCCAGATACGGGACCCGAAAGAAGAGGTGGAAGAGGACTGGAAAGCTGAGGAAGTTCCCAATAGAAGAGCCTGGGATCTGTGTTATGGGTTTCACAAGCCCACACCGGGCTGATATGGGCTGGTGTGCTGGATTGCAAGTATGGTTGTCATCGGGCCCGCGACTGTCGGACAAACTATGGAGGCGACCCAAGGTCTTTGGAGACGGACTGCACGACTTGTGGCGAGTTCGGGCACAAGGCTCGGTGGTGTACGGCAGAGGGAGACCGTAAACTGGGGATAAAGCGAGTTAATACGCTGGTGTCCCATACCGAGAAGGAAAAGGGTCCGGGAAACGCCGTGAAAAAGTAAGAGGCAGAGTGGCCCCAGTGCAAGTAAGTCCTCTGAGATGCTGGACATGTGGTGTGGTCGGGCACTTTTCGGCCAGTTGTAAGGAGCGAAGGTGTTGGCGCTGTGGAGGAGCGGGTCACCTGAGACGAACCTGTCCTCGCAGGAGAAAAATGGACCACACCGAACGGAACAACCCTAACTCGAATGGAGGGGAGAAACGGGTTGCTAGTCCGAGAAAAGAGAGTCATCCGAGCTCTACCCCACCCAGGAGGGCCCCTAGACAGAAATTGGAGTCCCTAGAAAAAGTGAACTCCTGTCACCGATCCCCACGTCTCGGTTGTCGAGAAAGCGGGAGGAAGGGAGAAAACATACGGGAAGGAGAAAGGCACAGGTATACCGTTTGCTGAAGGAAGGGCCAGACTTCACCTGTAATGTGTTGCTGGGAGACAAGAAGGTGAAGGCCCTTGTCGATACTGGAGCTTCAGTATCACTGGTTAGCTCCAAGGTTTTTAGACAGTTGGGACGGAAAACGAAGCTTAGTCCCGTCGATCTACTAATAAGTCAGGCTGATAGTAACAGGATGAGGATAGAGGGTATGACGTGGCTACCTTTCCAGTTGGCAAAAACCAGAGGTAAACTTAAGATGTATGTGGCACCTGACTTGTGTGGTGAGCTAATTTTGGGAACTGACTGGCTTAGGCAGAATAAGGCACAGATCCGTTTTGAACCCGCCACTCATGACCCCGCAAACATTGGACGGGGTAGGGATACTGTTGGGAGAGGATAATTATGAACAATTGCCAGTGGTGGCCCAGACAGATATAAAGCTTCCCCCTAGGACTACTGTATCTGGGAAGGGCAAGATTATAACAGGAGTGCTGAACAGTGACCTGTACCAAGTGGTCCCTACTGATAGGTATGATAATAGAGAAGGGGAAATAACCGTGTGTGATTCGTTGGTGAAGAGGTCGGGGACCGGTCCCTTACTGTTAACCAATACTGCCAATAAAACTATTAAAATAAAGCAGGGAGAGGAGCTAGCACAGGCGTGCCCAGTGAGAGAAGTCGAACAGGTGAGAGTATGGAATGAGAATAGGCCTGGGAATAAGACAGGTAGCAATGAAATAAGGGATGAAGATATAAAATCTCCTGAGCGTTATAGGAGGAAATTGAGGGGGTTGCTGAACGGTAATCGGGAGGTAATAGCCATTACTGATAAGGAACTGGGACAGACGGAGACAGTTGAAATGAAGACAGACACGGGTAATCACCCATCTATTAAGTTAAGACCGTATAGGATCCCAATCCACAAAAGAAAATTAGTAGAGGACACCGTGAATGAAATGATGGAATCAGGGATGATCGAAATATCCAAATCTCCCTGGAGTTCTCCAATAGTGATTGTTGAAAAGAAGGATGGAGGGCATAGGTTTTGTGTGGATTTTCGTCAATTAAATGCCATTACGAAACCGCTGGCAGTGCCCCTCCCCTTGATTGATGATATTCTAGCTCTTTTAGGAAAGTCTAAATGTTTTTCCACCTTGGATTTGAGGTCGGGATATTGGCAGGTAGCACTTAGCAAAAAGGATCAGGAAAAGACTGCTTTTACCTGCCACATGGGTCTCTTCAATTTTAGAGTTATGCCGTTTGGGTTAGCAAACGCCCCAGGTGTATTTAGTCAGTTAATGTCCATCGTATTGAATGGCACTGAGGCATTTGCCATGGCGTATCTAGATGACATCATGGTGTTTTCAAAATCACCGGAGGAGCATTTTGAACATCTGCGGAAGGTGTTCGATAGGTTAAGAGAACATGGATTAAAGTTAAAATTATTGAAGTGTCAGTTTATGAAAGAAGAGACAAAGTACTTAGGGTTTATCATAAACAAAGAAGGAATAAAAACGGATTTAGACAAAGTAGAGGTTATAAGAGCCATGTCCACATCGAAGACCGTAAGAGAGATTAGGGGATTTATTGGAGCCATCGGATATTATCGGAGGTTCATACCAGTATTTAGTCGGCTAGCAGGCCCTCTAATAGCTCTAAGAAACATGCTAGGTTTAAGTGGACCGAGGATTGTCAGTGTGCATTCGTGGCTCTAAAGGACCAGCTGACAACTGTACCCCTGTTGGCCTACCCAGACCTGAGTAAGCCTATGGTGCTATACACCGATGCTAGCGATAAGTGCATCGGGGTGGTTCTTACACAACCATGTCCCGATAAGGATGGACCAGTACCGGGTGTGCCCGAGGAAGTGCCGATCTATTTTCTGTCTCATCGGCTCTCCGAGACTCAGCAAAGGTGGCCAGTAATAGAAAAAGAGGCGCTCGCCATTCTGTATGCTGTGCAGAAATTAGATTATTATTTGAGTGGGGCTGTGTTTACCATTAAAACAGACCACAAACCCTCAAATATTTGTTAGAGACGGAGTGGACGAATAAGAAGATACAACAGTGGGCATTGAAGTTAAGTGGGTATAACTGCAGAATAGAATATTTGGCAGGGAAGAATAATACCTGTGCTGACCTGTTATCGAGGATTCCGAGGCAATTAGAGGCCGAATCTGTCAGGTTGGAGCCGGGTATGGATGATAAAGCATTCCAAATTAATGTGATCAATTCACAGGCGTTGAAGGAGAGACTTGGTTGGGAAGATCAGGAAACGAGTGAAACGGATATTGTTTTTGAACCCCCACTGGAGAGATATTATTAGGCAAAACCAAGAGGATAGCGAGATAGCAACTATCAGGTCCAGGGTAGAGGCAGGGCGTACCTCCAAATATATGGTGCACGATGGAGTGTTGTATTACTTTTCAGGAAGAGCTGAGGTAGTAAGTTTAAAAATGGTGGTACCTGAGAAGTTGAGAGCTGAAATTCTAGACCAGTGCCATAGGAGGTTAGGACATCTGGGAATTGATAAGACGTATGGATTATTAATGAGAAATTACTACTGGCCTAAGTTGTTTAATGATGTTGTGAACCATGTAAAAAAATGTGTAACAGGCCAAGTACAGAGTCGAAGGAGTAGGGTTGCCCCAATATTAGAAACGGATGTTCCGAATTATCCATTTCAAAAAGAAAGCATGGATATTTCCGGGCCCTATGGAGAAACACATAGAGGTAATATTTACATAGTGAGTTTTGTGGACTGGCTGACGAATTGGCCTGAGGCATTTGCCATACCGGATAAGAAGGCATGAATGGTGTCAGATATAATACTGAACGAAATATTCCCTAGGTATGGGGCCCCCGAACAGTTGGTTACCGATAATGAATCGGAGAATGTGAATCAGATTATGAGAGAGACGTTGGGAGAATTAAACATACAGCACATAACCACCTCTTCATATCACCCCCAAAGTAACGCTAAGGTAGAAAGATTTCATAAGACCCCCGCTGATGTGTTAGCTAAACTAACAGAGGATAATAGGGAAAATTGGGATTTATTCGTAACCCAAGCGTTAGCAGCTGTGAGATTCTCGACGAACGAGACGACAAAATTTTCCCCTTATTACTTGATATATGGCAGGGATGTAGCCTTACCTATAGACAATCTGTTACGACCACGGAGGAAGTATTTAGGAGAGGATCATCACCAAATAGTTTTAGAACAAGACCATAGAATTTTTACGCAAGTGAGGAGGAGGATTCAAAGAGCCCAGAAAAGGCGAAACGATAGGTGAAATAAAAATAGAGAAGTTTCCTTCCAGATAGGTGATCCAGTGTATTATAAAATACACCTGAGAGAAGGTAAATTGGACCAGAGATGGAGTCCATATTATAGGATCGTGGAGAAGACGGGTCCGGTTTCCTTTGTGATCTGGGACCAATTGACCGGACAGGTAAAGAAAGTGCATGCGAATGATATAAAGCTAGCTGAAATAGGAGAATGAAAAGGAGCCGAAACAAAAACTCAACAGAAAAGGCTGAGGAAAACTACGTTGGTAGAACCCGAAGGGTTAGAGACTGAGAGTGAAAGTGAAGGGAGTGAGGAGATTGAAATTAGCCCAACTACCCTTCGAAGGCCGAGGGAGGTAAATCGGACCCCAGCAGGACATTCTGGGGAAGCAGGGATTGAGCCTAACCTTAGGGAAGAAGAAGAACTGATTGAATGGGAAGAAGAGGATGAAATTCCGTTGGCTCAATTGCCGAGTAAATTGCGGGCTGAAAAAAGCACCTAGTGTTAATGAGGAATTACCACTAAAACTGCGATTAAGTGGGGCGGTGCAGCCCGAGCCCAGAGATTAAGTGAAATCAGTACAGTGGCTGTGGTGAATGAGTGACGGTCTGGGACTAACTGTGCATTTATCTTCGGTGCTGGTGAACTGTGTGGACGGGCCCCATGCATGCACGGTGCTGGTGGTGGTGTGGGTCGGTGCTTGAGGTATCGCTCTAAGATGTAACCATCCGATAAAAACAAGAGAATGATTGAGTAAGACGAAGTATTCTCTCCATCTCCTTGCAGACATGTACGAGAGGAGGCTCGTGGTACTGACGATGCTAGTTGTGGTAGCTAATACCTGGGAACACAGTGAGAATACTGTATTTAAGAAAACTAGCGAAGTGATTATAACTAGATCAAATTGGTTGATAACTTTGGTGATAGACCTGCAGCCGTATGAAAAGTTACTGCGTCAGTTGAAGACCGAAGTGGACAAACTAGATACAACCAGGACGCAAGTCGCCGGAGACTATTTACAGACTCCGGGATACCACCGTATATTATAACCCTTAGCTCAGGAATCCCTAATACTTGAGAGACAATGGAAGGATATGAGTTACTATTTGAAAGGAATAAAGTTGTTACGGACCAGGCAAAAGAGGGCAGTATTACCTATAATGGGAAAGGCATTAAGCGTGTTGTTTGGTACAGTCTCCGAAGGCGAAGTAAGAGAAACTAAGAGGAAATTAGAGGCAGTAGAACAAAGACAACAAGCAATGGCTCAGTCGGTTAGAGAGAGCGTATCCATACTCAATGTTACTAGGCTGGAATTGGCTAAGAATTGAGGGAGTATCAATTGGTTGATTTCTCACCTACAGGTTTTTAGAAAAGAAGTGATAAATGTAACCACGTCTGTAACAACCGAATTACAGAAATTAGAGGGGGTTTTGCAAAGGTATTTTCAATTATTAGCTATAATGAGTAAGGTACGTCAAACAAGTCACTCTTTAACGGTGTTGTTAGAGCATGTGAGAGCACAATTAGACATTCTGTGGCTGGGACACCTGTCTCCGAGTATAATAACTCCAGAACGATTAAGGGAAGTACTACTGGAGATACAAGCCAAACTACCCCATCATCTTAGATTACCTGTAGACCCCACCCAGCAGTTATGGAGGTATTATAGTGCCTTGGGATGTACTACCACGTTGGAAGATGATAAATTGATAGTGCTAGTGCCGGTTCCATTACTGGACAGAGATAGTACCTTTGAAATTTATCAGGTGATGAATCTTCCCCTTCCCCATCCAAAACTAAGACCGAAGATAGGAGCGGTGGCTAGGTACAAGGTAGAGATGGAATTTGTTGCCCTAAACCTAGCCAGGACAGAGTTTATGCTATTAACAAAGGGAGAAGCAGAAAAATGCAATAATGATGCCTTAGGTATCTGTGGGTCTGTAAGTCCAATTTATGTAACAGTCATAATCTGTGTGCAGTAGATTTATTTAAGAAAAATAAGAGGGGAATTAGATATCATTGGTGTTGGCTAGTGTAATGTTACCTAAAGCAACCAGTGTCTCTAACGGCATTTGAGCGGTGGCCACACAAGAAGAGATCGAATTATCTAAGGTGTGTGAAGGGAAGCACACCATTACGATAAGAGTTATTCCCCCTTTTTGTAGCGCTACCCATTGGTTGTGGAGCTCATGGTCCATCTATCTCTTTACCCCCTACTACCAAGCAGAAGAGAAGTTAGAATGAGGCTTTGTTAGAGCTGGTAGGAACGAAAACCAGTGGATGGACGGGATTGTAGGAACCCATTGTAAGAGAGATTCCTAAGATGTCACTAGAAAAAATGCCGGCGTTGTTAAAGCCAATCGATAAGATTGATCTTGGACAGTTGAAGTCGGAGTTAGATAGGATAGGTATCGAATTTGGGCTGGAGAGAGAATTTGGTTGCTATAATAACCTGGCCGACCGTTGTGGGAATTATACTAATAATAGTCGTGGCCTTGCTGGTTTGGTGGTGTTTGAAGAGGCGTGCGGTGTTGTCGACCGGGCAGAATAAACTGGCACGGAGTGCATGAGTGAAGGAGGGATTCCAGTTAATGCACTTTACCAAGGTAGGTCCGACCCGAGTGCATTGGGACCCCTAACTGATATTGAAGAAGAGTCCACGATTGTCGTGGAAGGACCTGAACAAACAAAAGATTCGACAAAACCTGTTGTGAAAGCGAGACAAAATCGGTGGGACAGATTTACGAAATAAATCGAATTTTTTTTTTTTGAGACTGAAATAATTGATAAGGAGTGTTGCGAACTCCAAGAAAAAAAGGAAAGAACCCTCGAACTAGTGAACTATGTGAAAAGGTTCTATTGCACGAGATTACCAAAACAGTAAACTTTAACCGGAAGTTGCATGTACATATGTATCGTAAGGGCAATGAAAATGTAAATGGGCATAATGAGCCCTAAGAGGAACTGAGGACTCTACCTTTGCATGCTGGTAGAGACGTATGTTTAAGTAGACCCTAGTCAGAAGCATGTTGGACTGGGTTTTCTCATATTTTGTTGATATGAAAGCTCGTGTATCATTTACTAGTAAATGAGAGATGGGTAGGGGAGGAAATGTGACAGAGAGAGTCTGGGAAAAATACACACACACGTATATTTTTTTAGTGAAATTGGAGTAGATTTGAATAGAGCATTTTGTTTACTGATGGGGAAATCTGATCTAGGACAGAAGTTGTACCCATTGAATCTGGGTCATCAGAAGACAATGAAAAAATGGTCGAAATAATTTCTATCGATTAAAAATTGAAATTGAGCTGGGTAAGCTAGAAGGAACTTTGGAATTCACATGATTTTGGTTGAAGCAGCCAGAACCCCGTGATAATCACGTCCGAAGTAATAGGGCCGAGGGCCAGTTATAACCAGCCGGGTTTTTCTATATAAACGCGTAGTTATGCTGAAAAAGAGAGACTGGGGAAAATTCTTGAAGAGAGAAGAGGGAATTGGCCCGGGCAAGCATTGGGAGGGGGGACGCCACCATAACTTTAAGCCTCGCACAGAAATCTTTATCCCTCCATCGCAAGAGTTATATATTGTTCTGAGACGATTTAACAACAAGCTAATCACATACACTCTCTGTGTCTAGAATCCAGTGTATGAGTTTTTACGTTAAATACTTTTCTTTTCTGTAACCAGTTTCCTTTCTTTACTATTCTTTTCTGCTATATAAAAGACATTAACAATTCAACCATTGAATAGTTGTTTGTCCGGCTTTCTGCAGATATTAATTTTTTTTTATTGCTGCATTCTAAATTTCTTAGCGCAGACTCCCCATTCGTGTCTACATCTTCAGTCGACCGTGAATGGACGGACATCACTTCTGCTTTCCTGATCAAACAAATCACAACGTGGACAGGAAGCAGGATTAAACCAGCGAACCGGTCGAATAATCTACGGATGCTCAGGGGACCTATGACCGCTCCCTTAAGTTCGGTTAGGACCGAGTAGACACCTCGACCCAGAGAGTAAGATGTCGGAGGTTGAGAGACTGGGGCGAAAGTGCTAGACCAATACGTAGATTAAAAGATGGCCAAAGATAGAGAACAACTGAGAGAGAGAGAGAGAGAGAGAGAGAGAGAGAGAGAGAGAGAGAGAGAGAGAGACTAATAATAGTCGAAGCAGCCATATCTCCACAGGGAAACACAAAAAGAGAACCTCAAATATCCATCTCTAATGTTAAAAAATAACGATTCCTATTTGTGCTGATAAAAGTCCCTTAAAATCCTTACTTGGTCGCTCGAAAGGCTGAGTAGCTTTTATCAAATGAGCAGGTCGAGAAAAGTTTGGCTTGCACTCTGCACGTACTCTACAGTATTTAATTACTTGTCGCACGTCCTCCTCTGAAAAGAGCATATTCTTTACTTTCACAAAATGATTCAAGCGTCTAACTCCAGGGTGACACAAAACTTGATAAAGATTTACTAGAGAATGTCGATTATAACGTACCTAGGGAATATGTCAGCATAAATGTTCACCCAGTCTGGTCGGTATCGGATCTCAAAATTATGGCAAGACAACTCCATCCTCGAGCGCAATATTTTATCCTCCTTTATCTTACTTTTCTGTTTTTATCAAACATGTCCTCCACGGACCTCTGGTCGGTTTTCACTGTAAAATATCTTCTGATCAAGTAATGCTTCCAGTGACGAACAGCCTCAGTAACTGCCTTCTGGACAAAAGCATAGCACTTATCGAGTCCCTGAAATGCTCTTGAGAAGAAAGCTACTGGATGAAACTTACGGAGATGTCACTGTCAATAAGGCCATCTACATCTACTTCTTTGATAAATATTTTCACTATTGCTTCCCTTAAGGAACCTGGAACAGCCGCCGAAGTCACCGTAAACTATTTTACTTAATCGTTTGGATCTGTAGAAGTCCCAGCTACCGTTGATAATTTATAAACATATGTCTGCAAATCCTTCGTCTTTGAGTTATTAAGTTTAAAGACTACGGTAGACGCTGTTAAATGTACAATCGATTTTCCTCGATCCATAGTTTGTGATGCCACAGATTCTGTCATAGTTACACGACGATAAACAGCAGCAAAGGTTAAGTGACTCGGCTGCCTTCGGTTTGGAAACACAATCTGATACAGATATCTGCCCGAAAATGAAAATCCTACCATTGTTAAACGGAACACTTCTCAGTTAACTTGCTACTACACACGTTAAATATTAAAGAGAGATTAGCCACAAATGTACACGAATGACAAATGTAGCCTAGTCTTCATAGCAACACAAGCGCCATCTACCGTGAACTTTCTTTAAACTTAACTCAAAAACGAAGGATTTGCGGATATATTTTTATAAGGACTTTTGTCTTTGTTTCGGTTTGAGTAACCCACCCCAAAGTTTGTAAAAGTATATATATATATATATATATATATATATATATATATATATATATATATATATATATATTGCTTTAAACGTTATTTTTAGTGGATATCCATATTTGAGGAGATTCTCCGTTTATTTTTTAAACATTATTTTATTTTCGTCTACCGTCCTGAATATTCGAGAAATCTTATTAATGAAAAATTGTGCCCTCCAGCAGGATTCAAACCTGCGTCCTCCTTTGCGGGAGAAACCGTCGTTGGGTCACATGTGCTTTTAACCGACTCGGTCACGAAGAGCGTCGTCGATTAAGAAAAATTTTATGCTGCATCTTAAGCACACCCTTCTCGTTTTAAATGATATTGTATAGAGTAAAATGTTTATTTACAATATCATACATGGGTGTTCATTCCTAGATTGAAATTATTTCTAGATTCGTATTGTGAACAAGCCTCCTTTTCGTATAAATGATTTCGAAAACAAGTCAACAAATGGTGCTAAAATAGTACAGATTGAAGTGAAGATATTAATTAAAATTAAATCATTAAGTAAATTTTGCTGTTTATACTAACATATCTTTAGATAACTTTTTATTTCATCTACCGTTTCAATTTTCTTTCTTTTCTAGATTTTGTAACAATAGCATGTATCCTTGGAACAGGCATTTTGGGTAAGGAAAAATAAAATATTTATCCTATATTTAGAGGAAAATTTAAAATTTAATTTAAAAAGGAGCTTCTTTATATTTGTTTTGAATTGCTTTTTTTTTCCAAAAAACAGAAACCTTAGTGTATGTTAAAATATGCATGCCTTTTACAACCAACGATTGAAAACCTTTAGTGTAGATGATGAAATTGTTATGTGTTATGTTTGCTATGAAACCTCAGGCACAGAGTAAAAATCACAGTGAAACAAAGACAACTACACATATATTTAGATACAGGATATTTATTAACTGATATGAGAGTTAGGAGGTTATTAGATATGGATTAATTGTTTATCTTATGACAACGTCCATTCCCAACATATATCGGTATAATTGATTTGGGTGTATATTGGACTTGTGTAATGATTAAAAGAAATGCACAACGTATGGTAAAATACAAAATAAATCTTTACATATACAATATAATAATACAGAAGGATAAGGTGAAAATTGAAGTATCAAAAGTTCAAGTGTAAATTCTCCTTAAACACTACTCTTGACTCATCTGGAGTATCACACCCTAACTTCCCACTTAGAACTGAGTCTCTGTTGAGTGATATGCATATAACCTCCTCCATCTAACTTAGATCCCCACTATTTCAGGGACCTGGCGGTGTCCCTGAAATAGTGATTAAGAAGTGTGCTCTTGAACTGGCTCCTGTTCTCTCTAAACTGTATAATAAATACCTCACAGTCTGCCTGATGAAAGTCATCATCTATTGTCCTAGTTTTTAAATTCTAACTATCGGCCTATTAGCCTTCTACCTCTTTTGGGGAAACTCCGAGAGGCCCTAATCAATGTTGAACTGGTTATACATCTCTCATCGCAGGGCCTTTTTTTCAGACAAGCAATATGACTTTCGTTTCTCCACGTCAAGTACTAATGTACTGACGATAATTGCAGAAAGAGTCTATCATGTTCTAGATAAAAACGGTGAAGCCCGGGTTGTAGATTTGGACATCTCGAAAGGCTTTGACAGGGTTTAGTACACAGGTCTTCTCCACAAGCTGAAAAGTTACGGTGTCTTCCGGGTAGATTTTTGAACCGATCCAGTCTTTCCTATCAAATCGCGAAATGAAAGTTATCCTGAACAGCCACTCGTGTAGACCCATTTGTACTAATGCAGGTGTCCGCCAGGGCTCAATCCTTGGTCCTACTTTGTTTTTAATTTTCATTAATGACCTTCTCGATGGCATCAGCTCTCAACTTCGTATCTATGCTAACGACACAATCATTTACCGCTGTCTCCATAGTAAGTCTGATCAGTTCGATAAGCTCAAAATGGCAGCTGATGTCCAAAACAATCTCCAGTCTTTTATTAACTGGGGCAAAAGATAGCTTGTTAATTTAAACACCTCCAAAACTAACCTTCTCTTGTTCAGATGAGTTCTTTGCTATGGTACCTAAACTTTATGCATTTAAGTGCAGTACTAGACAGGCGTCGAGATCTCATCAATTTACTGTTGAGCTGGCTAGATGTAACCATAAATTCAATGCTAACAGTTTCTTTTCTCGCACTAATCGCTTGTGGAACTCCCTTCCAGCTCCATGTTTTCCAACTTTAATCTTCAAAAATGTAAATGAAATGTCAATCGCTATCTACTATCCTCCTGATTACTCTTTTTGTTCCCACTTATTAGTAATGATTCTGTTTCTAATTCTTCCATATCCAGTAACCCCTTGTGTCTTAGTGACTTTACTACTTTCATCATTTAAAAAAAGTAAAGAGTCTTGGTGAATGGGAGAAAGATAAAGATAAAGAGTTCAGGAGAAAGTAAATATGTATGTATGTATGTATGTATGTATCCAAGTAGCCATCATTTGATCACATGGTGAAGGAAAGTATGTTTGCTTTCAATGTAACAAAAACAGTTTAGCTATGTAAGGTCTTCAGCTAGACGGGCAAATGTAATATCTTGTCTCTGGGTATGTTACAATGACCACAGATCAAAGAATGGACAAAATTAATTTATTGACTCTTATTTTGGTGATTTTTCACCTGTTTATATACACATCTTTAGATCCACTTTGAAAAGGCAGCTCACTTTTCATTGGTACATGGCCTTATATCCTAATTGTGAAAACTTTCTGATTTTTTGGTTGAATTAATTACTACCTACCAAATATTCTTGGATAACACAACAAATTTTGCTACCCATAATGCACTATTGGACAGCATATATAAATACTCAAGCCATCACACAGCACTCATGGCCTGAATATTGCATTCAAGCATGAAACAGACTGTCGCAGCTTGTTGTTGACCTCAGTGTCCACTTTTATATTTACAAATGCGCTAACCCTGATATTGAGCACTTTTACCCATAAATATAGCATACCTTAAAAATTATATTTTTATCATATATATATATATATATATATATATGGCATTCATACTACTTAAAAACTCTGTGATTAGTTTGAAAAATTTTAACAGTTAATAAAATTTTTAAATAAATATCTTAACAAATCAATGAGACATAGGAAATAATTTTTTGTATAGTTATTTCATACAGGAATATATTTTAAATAAAAGAAACTTATGGTGAGAAATATAAATCATACATACCAAAAGAGAATAGTGAATACTTATAACCAAAAGTGTAACAAGATATATATTACTTAGGTGACAAGGAAATGTTTTTAAAATGCCAAAATGGTTAAATTTATTCATCAAACATCTTCTAGAAGAATTATAGAATCAACTATCAACATTCAATTTGATCAAAAGTAGATTTTTCTAACATATCACCATTTCCACCTAAGATAATACTTAAAGAGATCCTGGCTAAACATTTTAATAAAATTTTAATTAAATTCTATACTTATCTTTCCTTGCCACTGGGTTACCTAAAAGCCATTAGGTGTGCTTATGTACCCAATAACCTCTCTTTTGAAAATTAGAAACTGGCCTGAAGTCATGAAGAAAAAATATGCTATAATAATTATAATCATTAACTGAGCTAAAATGATTTTTGAACCAGTTTTGAAAAATGTTTTTGATTTTAATTCCAGGATTACCTGTAACTCTGTATAATTCTGGTTTTTACCCATTTCTTGTGGTCTTTATAATTGCTTTTTCTATGCAGGTAAGTGCTTCTTTATCTACATTCCTATCTATTGCAAAAATCATTAGATGTCTTGCATATGTAAAGTTTATTTCATTCAGTGTTGTGTTAAATAGCAACTCATACATGTATAGAATTGTAATTGTTCATTTTCATGAAATCAAAATGTCCTTCAAACATTATTAATCTGGTTTAGTGTTTTAAATCATGGATGTCTATATTCTATTGAAACTTATGGTGAAACTTTTTAAAAGCTTTGTGTAAACTGCTTATATCTGAGTGGGTTTTGTAATAATTGATATCACAATATCCTTTTGGATCTGGAGTCAAGTATTTTAATTCTTGCTCATAATTTGAGATAACAATGTGCCAATAAATTCTTCTTACAGCTTCTGTCTTTAAATATGTCTTCATTCCTTAAAACTTTGAATGTTTAAAAACTGATGTTTTTGCATTATAACAAAATTAAAATATTAAATTAACCCTCTTACATTGATTGTTTTTTGTAAATGTTTTTCTCATTTAATTAAAGAAGTTAAATTGCTTTGGGGGGCATTGCTTTATTCCTGATTTTATAAGGAAAAATAATCTTTTTTCCTTTCAGGCCCTAGTAATATTGATTGGTGTTGAGATCCTGCAGAAAGCCTATGCTATTCAAGTCAAATATGATAAGGTTGGTCTGCCATTCACTTTTTTTAGATGTTTCTTCTCTGCTGATAAAATTGAACCTTTTTTCAGTTGCCATAAGAAATCATCAACTTTCCATTGTCTGATTTGAATAGATTGATGTATTGCTGATAAACTAATGTGTAATGAGAAATAAATATAAAAGAATGATTTCAACAATGATTATCATTTTGTTGGCATCTATTCATGAATTAAGCAACTCATAATAAATTTAAAAATAGGTTTCATGAATAATTAAAAGCAATATACTGTGTGACAGTTGTCAGTGTTGAATTGCTTGAAGCATACCATGATGTCAGAAAATAGATTTTGTGAATCTCATAATTTACATGGAGAATAATTGGAGAGGAAAAAATTATTTAAAGACAAAAATAAGAAACAAGAACAGAATTGCAAAGAAACTCAAATATTAAACTAAATAGTACTTTATTTTCCAAAATGTTTTCCATATTTAAAACTTAAAGAGAAAGAAATTTCTAAAACTCTTGAGTAGTTGAGTCATAGCAGCTACTCATTATTAAGGTTGCTCATAAAACTTCTGTCTTAGTTTAAAATATATTCTCTTTTTGATGAGTAAAATAAACTACACCTTTTTTCTTTGCCACAATGCTAATGTTCCACCTAATAAGGAGTTGTTATTGTTTCTTCTAAAACTCCATGTTTGGGTTTATTCATGTTTCTTAGAGATGTTGCTACCTCAGGGTCTATAAAACAAATCATAGCTAAAACACCTGACTTACCATTAAAGACAGGAGTAAAAATTAAACATTATTAAAAATTATAAATTAAAAGAATTACAAATTATACTAGATGAGAAGTAACTTTGCTATACACTCGTTGATCCAGAGAAATGTCATCCATTAATTTTTCTCTATCGTATTGTGGAACAAATTCACAGATGTTCATTTCATTTTTCATTATAATAAAGATTTATATGATGATGAACTCAACAACAGGTGCAGGCTATTGAAAAATTTGGATTTTTATAACCTATATTATTAGAAAAAGCACAATAGACATAAAACATGACTCAGCAAATGTAAATTAACCAAAAATATTTGAAGAACACTCAATAAAATCATAAAATTTGGTGTTTAGTTTATGGCCTTACAGTGTTTGAAATATTATGTTAAACATCTATGCTTATTTATAATTAAGAAAATCAATTGAACAACTTGTTTTACTCTTAAAATAATGTAAGCTTATGTTGTCAATTTAATATAAACATGCCTTTTATGAAATGAAAAAGAATGAATCAGTGAGTCATACATACTTTATGTAAATAGAATAACTTACTATCAAATAGTGTAACACCCAAACCCATTATCAAAATGTCCTTATTGATCAATAAAATTAGATATGTTGTCTAATTATAATTTATTTTAAAGAATAGAATTTAAGGATATTAGAATTATTCATTCAATACAATTTTTTTTAAATGAATTTTCAAGTATGGTTTTTGTGTTTTTAGTCTTTCTAAAATATTTGGATTTTAATTTTCAGTATTACTTTGGGGTTTTATTATATTTTTCTTTCACTCTAAAAGTAAAATGCTATATCATTTAAATGAAAAATGTACATTTTTTGCCACGTTTTTGATTTTCAGAAATCCAGAATTGAAAAAAATAATTAAATGAAACCTGGAGTATGAATGAATTTATCATTGCTTTACTTTTTGTTATTGTTGATATTTATTTTCTTTAAATATGGATTTACAAGTTTGAATTAATTTCCTTGAATCTTAGCTCATCAATAATTACAAATCTTTTACAAGTTCATCTATTCAAAATTTCAATTTATTCTTCAGTCCTATTTCCAACGAATGTTTTTCTTCTCTTTTAAAACTTTCATTAAGTTTCATAGTCTTGATATGAGCAATTTGTATTAAATTATTATACAGTGATAGGATCATCATGTTAAGGTTTCCAACATGCTTTTGATGAAAAAATATGTTATTCACAGAGATATACATCAGCTTTATTCAGACAATGAAAAAGTTACCCTGGATTTTTAAGACATTATGCACCTTCCCAGAGAAATTGTATTGGGTTGGAACAAAAGTTTGTATCAGTTATGAATGAAAAGACAATATTTATTTATCTGTGCATGGATTTATTCAACTCGATATATGCCATATTGTTACACTATCTTTCACTATCTTTAAAGCAGCTTCATGATTCCATCCTCCCAGAATTTGACATATTTCAGGGTGATAAACTGGTCTCTGTAGTTTTACAGTATTCCAGTAAAGTTCTTTCATTTAAGAAAATTTTTGTAGGGATTGAAATATGGTAATCCAAAGGTGCAAGATCATTTGAGTATGGCAGATGTAGTATAACATCCAAACCAATGTGTACCAATTTCTGTTGGATTTGCAGAGATATTTGTTGCCTTGATGGGAGATGATATCCTTCCAATTGCCCAATTCTGGATACCTTTCATCAATTGCTGACTTTAATCAGTCTAATTGGGAACAGTACTTGTCTGGATTCAATGTCTGATTTGGGGTAAGGTGCTCATAATATATAATGCTCTTCCAATTCCATCAGAAACACAGTATCACTTTCTGAGGCTCATTTAATTTTCCCCAGTACCCATTTTGCTCTATATCATTTTAAACATACTCTTTTCAATTTCTTGTGATCATTCTTTACAAAAATGTGTTGTTTTTATTGCATTTAAGCAGATGATTATAGATAAGAATATCATACATTAAATTTATGTTTCTATTAAATCATGAGGCATCTAAACATTGTAGTGAATATATCATATATATCCAAGTGTTTTCAAATGCCTTATAATGTTCATATGAGATATGTGGAGTATTTCTGCAATGTCCCAATTTGTATAATCTGGATAATTTTTTTCTTCCAGATCAAAATTTCCGCTACTGAACCTAATGACCTACAAAGTAGCAGAACTCTCAGCTATGGCACCATCTCCATAAATAGCACATATCAATTTTGCTGTTTGTATAGTGTTTCCTTTTACTTTTTTGGAAATAAGATCACCAAGTGATGAAAATGCATCTTAGTGTTGTCCATTTTCACATTTAACATAAAATCCTTTATAATTCACAATGCACACATGAATCATATAGAAATATGTGTTGAAATGTCACCTTTCAGTATATGTATATATATCATAAATTTTGGTCATGTTTGAAATTAAATCATATGTTCAAATGCCACCTACTGAAAAATGCTATAAACATTTGTTCCAACCCAATATATTCCATTATAAAACAATTTTTCCTTTTTTAATTGAAAAATTTTTATTTTCATTCAATGAGTTCTTGGAAATCTGGAAATTATTGCAACCACTGAACAGGCAAAATTGTAATATGAATCAAAACTAGTGTGTTTATCTGGAAATTAAAGATCTAAAGAAAAACAGTATGTGGAAGAACTTCACATACCAGTTCATTTACAACATTGTAATGAGTACTGATAAAAATAAAAGATGAAAATAAATATATAAGCAAAAATAAATTCAAATAAAAATTAGGCATTTGCGCTTTCCTTTAAAACTTGTATCTCTCTCTCTCTAACTCTCTCTCTCTCTTTTTAAACTACTCTTTCGTTACTTCTCTCAACTGAGAAGGCAACCCTCAAATAAAAAGAGAAAAAAGAAGAAAAGACTGAACCCAGCCAAAAACACAGGAAATTTGCAAGAGCAGAGATGAGTTATTTGTGACTGAAAAATACCAAAAATCAGGGAGGCTTCAGACATAAATTCCATTATAAAAAAATGAAAAAGAAAGGAACACCAAAAAATAAAATAATTTAGCTAATCAACAAAATTGACACAAAGAGACATTTTGATGTTTGTGCCAAATTCTTGAGCCGATTTTAAAGGATAAAAACCTGACAACTCAGAGGAGATCAGAAGGACAGCAGAAGAGGATGGAACAAAAGAATGCAACCACGTAGAAACCAGCCATGTGTGACATGTGAAGAAGCAGCTAAGAGGTTATCTGCTACTGAAATTTCTGCCCTGTTCATAGCTGAGAAAACACAGCAGATTGATACTGACCTAATTTCTGATAACTACTACCCCTATCGTGGCCTTACTTCTAAATGACCAATAACGGATTTTTCTCTAGACTGCTCCCAATATCTGCCTGATTAACAAACTTTTTGTCACGCTGAATGCCAAAGAACTCACTCATCACTCTAAAGAAAATAAATATATTATTTATTTTAACCCTTGAGTCAGTTCGTTTTTATGTCCTATGTTTTTAATAAAATAATTATCCTACCACCTATCCACACTAGCAACATTCTGATATGAACACATATGACACAACATAATTATTGCTTATTGAAATCCGGCCTATCAGTATTTACATTTTTTAAAAAAAAGATAAGTTTTTCCAAAATATAAAAATAGGAAAAAAGAAAAATTTTCAAAATGAATATTTTCTGATGTAGACTTATTTCTGATGTTGATTGTCATGGTGTTTTTTATTGTTAATATTCAAACTCTAAATCCTGTTTTAGGAAAACCAAGAAGCACCTAAAGATATTGAGAATCCTCCACAGAATTCTTCAGATGCAACGTCTGAAGCACAAAATGATAGACAATTTGAAAGAAAATCACTGCATTCTGAGGTAAGTAAAGAGACTGGTCTTTTGTGGAACGTGTCTTCAGATGTAACCTTTGATGCTACATCTGAAGACGTGATATTTTGCAATGAAATTTAAAATAAGTAAAAACAAAAAGGAAGAGGAATAAGTGGTTTACCATATTAATTTGAATCTAAGACCTCCTCCCCCAATAATGTTAGCCTAGGTACAAGTACAGGTAGTCTACAGTGTCTGGATAAACATTAGTCTAACAGATACCTATGCTTTACATGTAAGACCCAGAATATATTTTTTAGTCATTTTTGTAGTATGGTAATTTTTTCTTTTTAAAATCGCTTAAAATATTATCTTATGAAAATATTTAAAATTAAATTAAAATTCATAAAAATATTCAGATGTTCACTGAAAGTTTCTTTGTAAGATTTTCCTATTAGATTTATCATATTGCAGGAAAACAAAAGACAAAAAATGTTGACAAAGAGAAAAAAGAAAAGAATCTCTTATTCCTTTCTAATGTTGTACCCTATCAGAACTTCAATTCTTTAACCCAAAGAGAAGTGTTCACTTTGACATCCACAATTTATATGACAAAAACAGGCCATAATTAGACAAAGATGCAGAGGAAAAAATTAAAATATCTATGTTCTTTCCATTCATTTCTTTAAAAAATCAATTATCACAAGTGTTTAAAATATAGATGCTGTTAAGAGCATTACAAAAGATCTTTCTACTGTTTGTTACTAAAACTGAAGTTGTTAAGTAAATTAAACTGATTAGTGCAATTTTAATGATTGAAATATAATTTCAGACTTATTTGCTGATCAATTTCACTTCCAACTTGGGACAAATGGCTGACATTGACTTTCCTTCAAAGGTCATGACAACTGATCTAAATTTGATAAATTGGATGAAAATTTTTAAAACATGGGAAAACACTTATTATAAATGTTACAATTTTTTGTTAAATTATTTTACCCTAAGCAAAGCAATAAATCCACTAAGATGCAAGGGGTTACTAAGAGAGAAAAAATATGAAAAAAACATTATTAAAGAGAAAAGATAATGAAATCACAGGGTTCGTAGAGACTGAAGATAAGGATTGATGCTACATTTAAATTTTTGAAGATCAAAGTTGACTGGAGAACAAGAAGTCAAAAGAGAGTTCCACAAGCAAGAAGTGTAAGACAAAAAGCTGTCAGCATAGAACTTAGGTTTACATCTAGCAATTTCAACTGTAGAATGGTGAATCTAACTACTAATCTAGTACTGTAATTTCTAAAGTTGAGTTACCGAAGAGGAAAGTTCATCAGAACAGTTACCATGAAACTATTTATAGAAAAGACACAGAGCAGCTATGTTACAACAGTGGTAAAATGGCTGAAGCTGAGATGTCATGAGATAACATTGCAGATTCTTCTTTGGATTTTGTCAAGAATTTCTAGATATATAGCAGAAGCACCAGACCAGATGTCACAGCAATATTCAATACATGGACAAATTGGTAGACTTATAAATAAGCAAGACAGGTTCTTATTTTCAAAATGTAAATCAGCTGAATATAATTTCTCTATTTGCTTTAAACTAAAGAATGTCCAATTTTTTTAGGCCAAAACTGATTTTCTTATTCAAACCTAAGCATAGTGACAAACATTTCTGGGGGCCCTGAAGCCTGAACAGATATGAAAGCTCTTTCACAACCAACAACAATATATTTGAGGATCCAGCTACCAAAATATAGGCTATGAATAGATTTTAGTGAGCTCAACAATGTCATACAGTTGAGGGTTTAAGCACTGCAAACCCCCAAGAAAATTTTGAGATTTGACTCATAACAGGGGAATTTTGAGGCCATATAAAATGGGTATTAGCTACTTCAACCTACTGGCTTATGATTGAATATGACTAAAATGGCCTTATTTTAATAATAAACACTTAAAAAACATCAGTTTTGTTGAAAAATTCACTCATTAAAAAAGTTGCTTCAGGAGCACTTGTGGGATTATGGGCCCTGAAGCTTAAGCTTCTTTAGTTTCAGAGTAGATCCAGTTTTTGATATATTCTAAAGAATTTCTGATGAAATGATGAATTAAAGAGTGATGAATTAAACTTAAGAGATGATGCTTAACATGACCAGATATTTCTTTAAAATTGGCATAATTTTCTGAAATGCTGTATATAACTTGTTGAAATCTTATAATCAACATCATACAATTGCACAATGATTTTTAGTAATTGTTTGAATTGTCAATAGTTAGCAATTGTAATTGGCTTTCAAAACAGTCTTTATCAAAACAAATTATATGCAAGAAGAAACATGCTTGTATTTTTTTTCAGGGACTAAAAAACCTGAATATTTGTTCACTGGTACGTAGCAGCCTACATGTAGATAGAGAATAATGTTCAGTAAATAGACAAGAATGGAAAGAGGGGTAAGAGAAAAATGCATTTTTTTTCAATGGATTTGTTTAACCCATAGAGTGAGATGAGTCTAGAAGAACTAGAATATCTTCCAGGATTTATAAGCAGCAGACATAATTTAACAACGGTATCAGGAGAACTGAAAGGGGACAACTGCCTCCATTGCTCCCATTAAGAGAAAAGAAAGCGCACCTTGTGAGGAGATAAATACTAATAAAACTAATTAGAGTTTTATTTTCATGTTTTATCTAGTAAGAAGAATTATCCAATAAGATTTATATTTTTACATCACTATAATTATTCTACTAAAGTTGTGAATTGTGGACTATACATCTCAAAAAGTCCAACATATGGCAGTTCTCGAAGTCTTGTACAATATTTGATATTCCGACTGTCAGATCTTGATAACATTTCCACTTAGTTAGTGCTGGATGTTCTGTAAGCGTCTGATTGATGGTAATGCTTGTCAGTGCCTGCTCCCTTTTCAATGCTTCAAGAAATTTTAAAAATTTGTCCTTTCCATTTTTCAAGGGCAGTTTTCCTATAGGGACAATTGTCCAGTGGGCAGTTGTCAGGAGGCAACTGTCCAAAGACCAGTTGTCCTATAACCTTTAGGAACATAATATAGACAGGTGACATATTGATTTCAAACTATAAACTGAAACTGAAAGGACTGTTATAGAAAGCAAGAAGAAAGGACTGTTTCATGTAAGATGATAGAATGGATGTGTTGTAAAGTATAGGCTTCAAAGTCTATCACTTTAATGCCCCCTACAGTAGTAGAAGGACTATGCATATAAATCAAGTTGTTCATATGTAAATTAGGCATGATCCATTTCAATATCACTACAGGAGGTTGTCAGTACAAGAGACAGACCAAGGTGTTACTTATATAGTGAAGATCTCAAAATAATTAGAATAATGTACTGACAGATGAAAAATGTGACAGAAATTAGATGTCTTCCAGAAATTAATCAAAATAATGGGAGATAATAAAATTCATTAGAAACAATGAAAAGCATATTGAACTGCTATGTAATCTATATAGCAGTGAATATTGAACAATCTCCATACAGATAAAGGTAGACTTGAATTGACTGTGATGTGGTTCTACTGACAAATGCTGACCAGGGACTGAACATGTGATCATTGAGGAAGTTTTCAGGAAAAAAAAAACAATTCCTATACTTACAATCAGAAATTGACAACTGAAATTTGTCAGATATATAATGAGAAAAATAGTGTGA
This sequence comes from Acanthosepion esculentum, assembly GCA_964036315.1. NCBI lineage: Eukaryota > Metazoa > Mollusca > Cephalopoda > Sepiida > Sepiidae > Acanthosepion > Acanthosepion esculentum. The sequence continues at coordinate 34,295,404 of OZ038490.1, forward strand.
AGAATATATTGAATACCTACAGAATATATTGGAGACAACAGAAGCAGCATGAAACACCAAGCAATGTACTTAATGAGTCTATGTGAATAGGAGACAAAACAAGAGCAAAGAGAAATGGTGAATGATCTAAAGTTAAATAGACAGAAGAGTTAATAAAAAAAAGAATAAGCACATCAAACATAAAACTTTAGGTGACTTTGGGCAGTATTTTTGTGTGTGTTCTTCAGCAAGACAGAAAGTTGTGAAACGTCATGTTTGCCAAGGTCCAGAAGGAACATTGTACATAAAAAATTTCTGATAAGTCTTGGCTTTTGTTTCTCATATTTTATAAAGTTTAAAAATGTCAATTAAATTAGTCAATATTTTACAATGGTTAAGTAATAGAGATGCGGTAAATTGTCCTTTTTAAAATCTACTATTGTCTATTTGTCCCAAAGTTAACAAAGACCAACATGGATAAAAAAAATTTAAAATCTGATTTCAATTTTCAACTCTCAAGCAATTTAGAAAAGTGAAATTCACTTTTTGTTGTTAGAATTAATAAAATAAAAATGATGTTTCTGTTAAACTGGTCATTTTAAAAACAATGACACCACTTAAATTGACCCTAAAAAATAGGGTAAAACTTTGAGGGAATATTTTTATAGATTAGCATTTGTTAGACTTTTCAAGTCACAACATTTATCAGAATTGAAAAATCATGATTTTTTTAATCATTTTAGAAGGGAGGCCCTGTTCATAATATAAATAATTGATGCATGACTTTTTAAAAGTTATCTGTACTTAGTTTTATTTACAATTGTCAAGCTTGAAACTTGTAAGTATCTAGTGGTTCATTGTTTACCTAACCACATGTGGAGTAAAAAAGTATTTATTTTGTAGTTGAAATATTTTTCAATATTTGTCAATGTACTTAAATTTAATAGGGAATACTAATAAGACAGATCAAACATTACACAGTGAAATTTTCAATTCAAATTTCAGCTAATAACTTCATGTCATCAACTTATTGATTCATCTTTCTTAAGCACAATAAAGCTTTGTTTTTTTTTTGTTTTAAGTTACTGAAAATATTTCTATATGTAATAAGTAGGAATAAATTCATGGGTTGATATATGCATTCATCACAAATGGTATCAAGAGGTTATGAGCATCTGGTAGATGCATTTTGCTCTGTCTGTGGCAAATTTATCAAGAAAAAGCGAAAAAGTCCTCTGTGTCATTGTCTACTAAAATGTGAGAGACCTACAAAGCATTTTTCCGCATACCTGTCAGAGATCAAGACAAACCCTGGGCACCTCATTTCACCTGTGAAATCTGCAAAAAACTCTAGAAGGTAAGATGGAAAGTTTTACTTGTTTGGATAGTGGAATTTTTAAGTGTAAAAGTTTTTGGATTTTTTAATTTAAATATTTTTTACTTTTGTTTTTTAAACCAGTGTTATTGGAAAATATGTATTAAATATGTTTCAACAATTGCACATTAGTATCCACAGTATCACGGATGTTTTCTATAGTGCATAACTTGCAAGAGCCATAAAAATACAGAATATTAGGGATTTTCAGTATTCAAAATTTCGTATTTTTGTAACATTTGCTACGTCAACTGGGATCCAAAATCAGAATTTTATATATCCAGCGCATGATTTTAGAAATTTCAAAAATCCAAAATATAATTTTTTAGAATTTTTCATTAAGACTGTATGAAAAATATTTGTTTTTTTATACACATATTTTATTTTGTTCTTTTCCAGGATGGTACAGAAGGAAAAACAGAGACATAATTCACAATCCCATAAATTTAGAGAGAACCAACTGTCCACTCAAACAATTGCTTCTTTTGTATGGTGAACCCTTCCAAATGTCAAGCTGGCAAAAATGCACTTAGTATCATATATCCAGACCTCCTGTGATCCATCACTCTAGCTCCACATAGCCCTGAGCTCCCTGTACCCATCCTCCAAAGAGAGGGCATCTGTTTTCATAAGAGAACAGCAATTCAGAAGAGGATGAAGTCATTGATCCAGATTACAGAGGTGCAGCTGAGGAGAAAAATTCATACTATCACAACCAAAAAGTCCTCTATGACCTGATCAGAGATTTTGGTCTCTCAAAGTTCAATGCCAAGATTTTGACATTGAGACTTAAGAAATGGAATTTGTTAGATGAAAGTGTGCAAGTTGAAGGTCGGAGAAAGCATCACCAGTGCTTTTCAAGCTTTTTCACTCATCAAGATGGGTTTTGCTTCTGCCACAATGTGACTGGTCTGTTTAAGGCAACTGGAATCACCTGTAAGCCCAATGGGTGGTACCTCTTCATCAACAGTTCACCCAGGAGCACTGCTTAACAGGAATATGTATCCACCTCTTACCCTAACTCACTTGATACAACTTAAAGAGGAATGCAGTACTGTCAAGATCTTGCTAGATACCTTGAAATATGAAATGTACAGTTGGGAGGTTATTGGAGACTTCATAATGGTAGCCTTCTTGATGGTATCCAGGGCAGCTTTCCCAAGCTTTTATGTTATCTTTGCCTTTGGGACAGCAGGAACATAGCGGCACACTACTACAGGCAGGACTGGCCACAGCAGACGATTTCAGTGTGGGGAGGAACAACATAAAATGGGAGCCACTGTTGGACCCCTGAAAAGTATTGTTTCCTCCACTGAACTTATAACTGAGCCTTATGAAACAATTTGTCACAGCTGTAGATAAGGAGTCTGCAGTCTTCAAGTAGCTTCCAGACTACTTCACTAAGCTGTATGCAGAAAAAATCAAAGCCTGTATTTTCATCAGACCATGAATAAAGAAAACCATAGAGTACAAGGAATTCCCCAAGAAGTCCTCTAGGATCAAGAAAGTAGCATGGAACAGCTTTGTCACAGTGGTTCAGTACTGAAAACTATGTGGAGCTTGTTGAGACCCTGGTGAAGAACTATGGTAAAATGGGTTGCAGGATGTCCCTCAAATTCCACATTCTTGACACTCATCTTGATAAATTCAAAGAAAATATGGGGTGATGTACTCAGAAGAACAATGCAAGTGCTTCCACCAGGGTATACTGGACTTTGAATGCCACTAACGAAGATAATATAACAAAAACCTGATGGGAGACTATATTTGGAGGCTGATTCATGGAAGTAATTTACAGCATAAATTTAAATCGTGAAAAACTACTCACTTCTAAATGTTTTGTGTACTGTCTTGTGTAATCCTAAAATAAATAAATGGTACTTTTGAATCATGTTGTTTTGTTCCTACTTTGCGTGAACAAGAATATTCACATTCACCAGTTTTCACAAGGAGAATAGGTAAATTTCATAAATATCATTGTCCTGATCACAAAAGCAAAGTTTGAAGGAAATATTAGTCATTTGTCATACTTTCTAGGTATCAGTAAATAGGAAATAGTAGTTGTTCCCCAAGGACACAAAGCATGTTACATTATGTTATCAGAGACTTCTGTCTAGGATGCTTGCTATTCTGATTTTATGTGCAAGGACAGATAATTATTTCTGTAATTCAATGAGAAAATATCTCTAAATATTGTGTGAAACTATTTGCTTAACATGTAGATGAAATTAAATTGCTGAGTGGCACTGAAATTGATGCAAACTTTGACTAAAGTCTTTCAGAAATGTTTGTATTTCTTTGATTCATTAGCATAATGATGCAAATCTCATTTTCTCTCTTCTTTGTTAACTGTCAACATGGCTAAAATGAGTCTGATATTCACAATTGCTGACAAAAGCTTTGTCCTATTTGTATGTCTTTCTTAAATCATCTAAGTTAATCACAGAATTTGGGATGGAAATTCTTTGCAGCTGTCTTAGAAATAAATTTTTTTTTTTTTTCAAACTGAATTGCTGCCCTTGAAGGAGATGATGGATGAAGACACATGGAATGAACTGGAAGATCTACCAGAGAATGAAGGTAAACATTGATACAATAATCGCAGGAAAAGATTTTGCCTTTTCATTTTCTATTTTTTTTTTTTTGAGCTATTAGCACTCATCAGTTTATAAACAAGATCTTGGCTTGTTATTGAACCTTGAAAATTTTTATTAACAATTCACTGCTATTTCTGATCAGTTTTGTCATTTATGATGAGCTTAATGTTGTGCCTTAAAGAATTGTATATTTTTTGTTCAGGTCCAGTATGTCAGGTCTTACCTTCAGAACAGAAAGTCATAAGATCACCTGACCTGCATCTCTTAGGGGAGATGTTCCTGTGTTATGGCATTAGACATGTCTTTGACATCCTTTCTATTTTCAAAATGTGAGTACCAATCTATACAACAGTAATAGTTGTGATAGTAATAAATAACAGATTATTTCTACAATCAATTGACTAACTTCAGTCCAAAAAATGATTTTTAACAAAGATACAAAAAGAATATGCATTCCTTTTAAAATAACAGAATTTACTTAGATCATACAAATTTCTCCCCAATATAATTTTCCCTTTCTTTTGTTACTATCAGCTTGGTTCCAAATTACATTTGAAGATAATAAATTCTATATTTTCTCATTTTTCAACATTTTTGTATTTTATTTTTTATTCTTATGTGTAAAAAAGATTCTGTTTAATTGATTTTCCAATTTTAAAGTTGAACTGTAAATTAAGACAGACAGCATTCAATTGAATTCTGATAAACTCAAACAATCTTTAGAAAATATAAAGAAGAAATAAAAAATAAAAACTGAAAGTATTTTGTGCAAATATCAAGGAGTACAACTCATACATTTCCTTTTATGTGAATTACCTCCCTTGATACATGCTGAAGTAATTGTAAAATACTAATATTCATTTTTGTGTAGTTTTCATTTCGCAGTAAACAGGCAAAAATTTTGAACATCTAGCAAAACAAATGTGACCAGCTCTGAACAAACAAACAAAAAAAGGGAAGAAAGAGGCTGATTTCGAGTTAATGTATTCGCCATATAACTGAAAATAAAGATCCCTGGTAACACCGGGTTTCACGAATACCCAAGAAGACATTTATGGACATGGAGACGCCCAGAAGGAGAAACAAAGAATCAAATCAGCTGTATAATAATCAATAAGAGGTTCAGGAATGCAGTTTTACAGTGTATACCCAAGTGTCGATTGTGGGAGTGACCACCTTCTAGTTATTTGTAATGTTAGGGTGAAACTATGGAAGTTGAAAAAGACCAGGAACCAAAGTGCAATTCAACAGTTACAAAGAGATCTCTACTGAAAGTGTTAAAAGCAGATACAAGGAATTAAATAAGAATGGAAATTCAAATTGGAAGAGAAGATTTAGTGACATCAGCAAACTAGATTATCCCAAAGAAAACTAGACAAGGAAAAAAGGGGTGGATAACAGATGATGAAATTGTTGATATGATGAAAAGGAAACAGCAAACAATACCAAGATATGGTACAGAATATAGGAAATTACATAAAGAAATTAGAAACAAATTCAGGTAGGCAAAAGAGAAATGGTTTAACGAAAGGTGTGCAGAAATATAAGTATCACAAATAAGGCAGATATGCATAAAAGAAATGAACTTCTTGAGCTAGTACTGCGACCAAAGTTATAATAAGCTACAGTACACTATCTCACCAAATATGTCTCAGTACAAGTTTACGGATATTTCACGGACACATCTTCCTTTTTAACAATACTGGACAGGATCTCTACATTAAAAAGAAAAATTAAATGGTCTCGAGACACTTACTGGTTACAAAACATCAACTGCCCTCAGACTCCATTGACGAATTTTATCAAGCCTTGATAAAACTAAATAAGGACTGTTCATTTTCTTTGGTATCAGTGGAACAATATCGAACCGAATTGATCCGAGATGCCTTCGTAAACGGGCTATGGTCAGGGGCGTAGCTAGTGTTTTTGCCGCCCCTCCCCAAAAAGGAATACAATATTATAATGCATATTAACCCCTTAAAGTTTATATATATATATATATATATATATATACAGTGTAACCCGGATATAAGAGACCCTGATATAAGAGAAACCCGGATATAAGATAGATTTTCTCTGGTCCCAAATTAGAGCTATATTTACCTAAACAAAATAGACCAAACCCGGATATAAGAGAAACCCGGATATAAGATACTTCTTCTCCGGTCCCGACAACTCTCTTATATCCGGGTTACACTGTATATAGTCAACGACGAAATTATTCGTACACCCATTTTTATCCATCTCTCAATCTAAATGCCCGTGTGATGCCAGTTTTTTTCCGTGTTTCTGTTAACATGGTATTTATAACACCTCACTGATAGATTATGAAATAAAAGTACAATTGCACTTTTATTTATTTATTTTAAAAAAATAAAACTGGGGATATGTAAAAAATGAAGACGTTACTTCTTTTTTTCTAATCGGGAAAACTTTAAAAGCTTTTTAAAAGAAAAATAACTTTCTGTTTATATATCCTTTGTTTTATTTAAAAAGAGAAATAAAAAACAAAAAAAATTGTACTTTTAATTCATAATTTATCATTATTTTAAAATATCTTTTTATTTTAACAAGTGAAGTGTCATAAATGCCACGTTAACAAAAACACGGTTCGTTTTTCTTTTAAGTTAAAAGTTTTAACAATGTAAAATTTTAAAAAATGCAATGTCAATTTAAATTAATTTTTTGTTTTACGTAGTTGAAGTTATTATTAGCAAAGTAGTAGACTAAGAATTAAAAGTCCGATGAAATTCATTTCACTTTTAAAAACTGAAATAAATAAATGTTATCATACCTTTTCTATTTTACTTTAATAAAACTTCAACTATCTAAACAAAAAAATAAAACATTGCATTGTTTTACTACCGTGAGAAACTGAAAAAAATCGCAGTTTTTTTTTAACTTAAAAACTAATTTTCAATTTTCTTTTAAATTTCTGTTCGATATTTTCTGAAAAAATTGGAGGGCATGTGATATCCTTAAAACATTCGAATTATTTCAATTTATTTATCTATTTATAATTTATGAAAAGTAACGATATGCGTATTAAAGCTAGGCCTATAATAAGATTTTTAAAAAAAACAATTGGTTCACTTATTTATTTAATTTTTTTTTTTTTTCACTAAGAGTTCACAGACATGAAAAATCAAAATCAAAGACCTGACACCAAAGTCTGGACTTCTCACATAGGTGTGACAAACTATGGAGTGACTAAATTCATTTAATCCAACCCCACATCAAGCCCTTTAAAAATGTTCAAATTTTTTCGCACCTTTTGCACGCGTCTTGTAAGCGGGGTTTATCCCCACCAGCTGACAGCACGTTTTGGAGACATTTTGTTGTTGTTTGGCTGCCTTTGAGCCAGCCATATCAAAGACAAATTGGCTTGATTTGAACACTATCTTCTTCCTTACCGCTGCTTTTTTTTTTTTCAAAGATTATTGAAATTATGCTATTGTTTTTTCTTTTCTGGAAAACTCAACGCGGACCAAAAGTACCGCCCGGGGCGGACTGCCCCCTCCGTAATAGATACGCCACTAGCTACGGTCTAGGGATACTTAAAAACAGTACCTTAGCATTACAGCAGGCTTATGACCAGACAAGAGTACTAAATTTAGCAGAACAAAATGTTACGATACAGTTGCAGTAAATGTCAGAGACATCTCCACCTATTTTGGCCTCCCAATCGTACGAAACGCTAGCCTCTCCGAATATATCAGCCTTAAATAAAAATGCACTTTTTTTTCTGCGGGGCCAAGAGACACGCAAGGCCATTATGCCCCGCTAGAACCGGCAAAATGCTATACATGCGGAAAGCAGGGACTTTGGGATAAAGTTTGTAAAAGTAAGAAAAAGGGAAGCAAAATGGTAACTTGTTCAGCATCAATGCAAATACTTGGCAGCTTATCAACTACTACAATAGAAATCACTGCTAATGAATAGCTACTAAAAGCACTGATTGACACAGGAGCACAGAAAACTTTCTTAATGCAAGCATTACGAAACTAAATTCGTGGAAAATTTACCCATGCCTAAACAAAGTGGCGATGGCTAGCTCATCTCCTTCCATACAAATACTTGAATACTGTTTTTAGTTGATCTACGAGTAAAGGGTACTCTATAACAAGGAGTAAGATGTCTACTAATGAAAAATTTATGCTGCGACATATTATTAGGGTACAACTTCTTACGCTAACATTCATTAGTAGAAATACCCTTCGGAGGCTCTAAACCACCTTTTAAAGTCTGCGTCCTAACAGCTATGAGAATGCCGTACCTGTACCCAGCTCTCTTCAACAATTTAACACCAGATTGTAAATCGGTAGCTACTAAATCTAGGCATACGGAGGAGGATAAATTATTTATCCAAACTGAAGTTACTCGTATGTTGAAGGAAGGAATAATCGAACCCAGCTATTCGCCGTGGAGAGCTCAAACCTTCATAGACTCCTCTGGGAACAGAAAAAAAAACGAATTATAATTGACTATCCCCAAACAATAAATTGGTTTACTTTGCTGGATGCCTACACTCTGCCAAGAGTAGATAATATGATAGAGAGAATAGCCAAAAACGGTCTATTTAGTACTCTGGGCCTACAAAAGTGCCTACCATCAGGTAGCTATAAGAGCCAGTGATAAACTCTACAGGGCCTTCGAGCCCACCAGAAAACTCTATCAATTTCGCAGAATACTGTTTGGCATGATTAACGGAGTAGCTAGTTTTCAAAGAGTGATAGACCAGATAATATCAAAAGAGATCCTGCAAGGCAGCTATGCTTACATCGATAATGTAACTATTTGTAGGAAAAATCGAGCGAAACATGACAAAAATCTTAAATTATTCATGGCGGCTGTTAAAAAATAACATTTATCTCGCTTAACCAAGACAAATGTTATTTTAAATGTAAAAATATAAAATTACTTGGGTACGTAATAAGTAAAAACATCATAAAACCTGATGCAGAATGTCTGAATCCATTATTCAGCCTACGGGTCCCAGAAGATTTACCCGCTCCGTGCCGGGAATTAGGAATGCTTGCACACTATGCACATTGGATTGCGTCTTTTTCGAACAAACTCCCATATCAGAGAAAGCATTTAACGAGTTAAAGAGCGAAAGCAGCCATTACTACGTTTGATTATACACTAACTCTGGTAGTAAAGACGGACGCCTCAGTCGGGTAGGCCCATATCCTTTTTCTCCAGAACCCTGTCTAAATCGGAAAATAGGCATTCGGCAATAGAGAAAGAAGCCCATGCTATTGTCGAATCACTGAGAAAATTGAGGCATTATTTGATCGGGCGACATCTTAAACTAATTACAGACCAAAAATCAGTCTCATTCATGTTCAACCCCAAAAAAACAAGCCAAATTAAAAATGAGAGGATAGCCAAGTGGAGAATAGAACTCTCGTGTTACTCGTCCAACGTAAAGAAAACGCAGCTGTGGATACGCTCTCTCTTCTATGTAGCTTGGCTGCTTGCAAAGAAGAGTTAGAGAAACTATATTGAGAGTTGTGCCACCCAGGTGTTACACGCATGGTCCTCATGATGAAAATCAAAAACCTTGCCTACCTGAGTAGAGGATGTGAAAGAAATCACCAAATTATGTAAAACTTGCGCTGAAAATAAACCTCGGTTTTACCGTCCTAACACCAGCAAGATCATAAAAGCCACGCAACCCTATGAAAGAATCGCACTGGATTTTAAAGGACCGCTTCCATAAAAAAAAACTCCTACATACATGCTGACAATAATTGACAAATATTCTCAGTTTCCTTTTGCAATACCCTGCCCTAATGTATCCTCTACAACAATCATGCAAGTACTTTGCTCACTTTTTACCGTCTTTGGGCTACCCACGTATATTCATTCAAAGGGGCTTCATTTATGTCCGAACGCGTACGGAGGTTCCTACAAGATCAGGGTGTACCCGTAAGTAGAACAACCCATATAACTCTCACGGTAATGGCCAGTGCGAGAGTTATAACGGAATAATTTGGAAAATTGTTCAACTAGCGGCTGCTGATAAAGGGTTAACTTCAAAGAATTGGGAACAACTAATCCCAGAGGTCCTGCAGGCAATTAGAATGCTGCTATGCACCGCCACTAAGGCAACACCCCATGAATGATTACTCTCGTTTCCCAGAAGTTCAACTGGAGCATCCCTACCATCTTGGCTCTCGAAAACAGGAGTAATATTACTAAAAAGACTCAACTCGCGACTCAATAATAACGAACCACTGGTGAATCAAGTGGAGCTTCTAGATGCCAGCCCCCAGTATGCACATGTCCGCTACCCTGACGGAGAGGAAGACAGTCTCACTAAGGGACTTGGCTCTAGCAGGGGATGAATCGGAACCTCAGCACACTTCGGCTAAGAAGAAACAGAAACTTGATCTCTTTATAAAGATTACGAGGAACCCTTGAGCTCTGGTCCTTCAAGTGGTGATGAACGGGTTTCACAGAAGAGAGCCCAACCACCTACCGATACTTCAGAGGACGAGCAAGCCACTCGTATAGGATTGCAAAAACGCAACCGGATAAAATCCAGTTCTAGCGAGAAAAAGAAAGAATTTTATCATGACCCTGGCAATGTGCCACGGCCTCGCAGACAGCAAAGGATGTCTTCTCGATTCAGGGAATTATTCCCTCTGTAATAATAATAAGGTGAGGGAGAATGTGGTATGATCCATCTCTCCCATTAATGGATTTGTCCTGAACACATCTATTCAAAAGAACTCTGCTGATATGCAGAATATCCCAAACCTTTGCGTTTAAGATACACTACGTGTCAACCTCTGTGCCGAAGGGTTAGTCTGGGGAAGTAGACAGCTACCCGACCTCGTTATTACGGGGTCTACGAGAAATTTTTGACCGATCCTACAGTCTCAGAAAGACCCACGTCAAACCAGCCTTGTGTCATATTCCGCTTTGTGGGGAGCTCGGGTAAAATCGGAGTATATTAAAGCTTACTGGATGAGTGATATGTATTGTCTTGAACAATTCTACTACAATGCTAATGACAGAACAGCCATTAGGAAGGATTGCAAAAAGCCAAACCTTACTTAGAGCTACAAAGGACAAGAAGTTGTGAAGAGCCATGGTCACCTAAGTCATGAAGGTACACAGCACATAGGAGAAGAAGAATCTAATTGTGTCTGTCTGGGAACTCGGATAAAAATGTCTGCAAATTCATCTCCTTGTCTGAATTTATATTATCTGAATTAATCATAAATTTTACTATCTTTTTTTTTTAATATAAACGAAAAACTTGCAATATTTTTTTGCTTTGAACATGTTCACTCGTTCTTTGAATATTTGAACATTTATATAATGCCATTTATATTTCTATGAGAATTGTCATTACAAAAGACAACAGATGTTATTTTGAAATGCAACATTTTTACAATTGAAATTAACCAATTGAATATGCATTAAATCTTTCATAAATAAAACAAGTCCTGAAATTTAAGTAGTAGTATACTAGACATAATAGGATGGGAAGTTGTGGAGAGCAATAACTGCCCATCTCTTGAATGGACAAAGTACATATAAGAAGTAAGCATATCTGAGTGGCTCATTATACAAAGCAATGTGGATATTTATATGTGGTTTTACTTAAATAAACAAGCCTATTGGTTCTCCAAATTCACATAAACAGTGAAATGTTTAAAGAACAAAGAAACCTAAAAGGAATTGAATGTTTATTAAATTAAATCTTTCATAAATAAAACGTGTCCTGAAATTTTAATATGAACAATATTAGTGTTAAGAAAATTGTATATTGAAATTATTTTCTCTTTTTATATTTTTAGGATGACTATGTTGATTGGCTATTCACTTGCTGGGAGTGGAGCTTACAATGAAATGCTTGGAATGAAGTACAATTTTTTTTTCTTCTATGTTTTTATCTGTCATTTCAATGTCAATGTCTTTTTAGAAGATAAAAAATTCCACATTCAGATTTGATTGTATTTAGATTAAACCCCTGAACTGTAAGAATATGGCTTAGTAAATATTGTGAATGCCACACTACAAGTGTTCAGCAGTTTTATAGCTTTATATTGATATTTTTATTCTATCCAAGATTCTGCTTAAAAATGAATTTAAAAAGAAATTTACAATATACATCAGATCATATTTTAAGCAATATCCTTTAGGTCACAATATTTGTTTTGATATTTCTACTGAACAGAAACATACATATGAATTTTATATGAAATCCTATAATTGGTATTACCAGTTCATGAATTGTACAGATTTTCTATTTCCATTAATATTTCATAATTTACCTGTTATCCAATCTCCTTTCTTTAGATTAAAATTGAACCTACCATGACCACCAGACTAGTTTACATGGCAAACACAAATATCTCATCTGACCAGAAATGTTCCTTATTTATTGAAGAATTTATAAAACAATACTATATGTCAATTCAATACTTATTATCATTTATTGTTTCCTTTCTTTCTTTCTAATCACAGGTACATAAATGTGATTCCTGTATTCATTTGGAGTCTTGCCTTCTTTATAATTTTTGCTTTCAAACTCATCCAACCTGTCGTCTCGATACTTGCCTTTATTAAGGCAAGCCTTTTCACTATGGCTGTAAGTATTTTCATTTTATACATTCAACGAAACAAATTAAAATAAAATTAAAGAAATATATTGAAAAATCAATAATGAAAAACAGTGTGCTGTCTTAAGTTTATAGCCAGAAATTTTTCTTTCATTTAAAATACATTTGTAGTTTATTTGTCCTTGTTTTAAGACATTTTAATCTTGAAATGAAAAAGAAAATATTTGCCAAATAAGACAATGAAATGATTACTCTCTTAAAACTGACAGGACAGACTGTTTGGCTGATAGATCCTTTTTATTGTGACTTTCAATACAGCTGACATAAACTTGGGGAGATTTGTGTAATCATAATTTTGTTAGGTCAAGTAAGAGTTCAATGATAGTATTCTTTATTATTTTTATTATAAAAAATGTCGGATTGTGTTTGAAATCTTCAACACTGCAGGAATCATTTTTGTACGCATCAATAAATGTTCATATTGATATGTTACACATTTGAGTTTTAAAACATTGGAGTCATGCAATTAAAATCACAACCTTATATAATCAGATTGTTTTCACAAGGATTCTTTCCTACTTATTGTATTGTTTGTTTAGATGTGCAGGTATTGTAATGGTTATCAGCATGAAAAATAGAATCAACAATATGAGTTCAAATTCCAGCCTAGTCTATTGCATTCTCTTTTGTACTAATTCACTTCAGAAATCATGACACCATTTTTAATCACACCCTGCAGCATAAACTGATCTCTCTAACCTATAAGTTTAACATTGTTTATGAAATATTTTATATAGAATTTTATCATCAAAGTATTTTTATAATTATGTTATGACTTTCATTTATAATTTTGTTTTCTTTTTAGGTAATTGTAACATTCTTCGTAATTTCAGAAGTGGAAGAAAATGTTAAAAATAATTTTAATTATATCCAAGATTCTTTTCTGATTAGCACTGTTGCTTTAGGTAAGAAAATATTTTAATATTCTGATGAAATTTGTGGAAGGTACAGGGTTTCTGTCAATGTAAAGTTACATTATGAGTATTAAGATTAGATTGGAATGTCTGAAAACAAGAAAATTATTTTAAGAATTAAAAGTATCAAAAATTCATAATTTGGTTACAAAATAAAGAAATTACAATCTTTAAGAATTTGATTTGGTTAAGAATAAAAATGTATTATCAAACTATATTACTGGATAAAATGTTTTCTTTTAATGAATGATATTTTTAGTTTTTAAATTTTAAAAAATATTTTATTAATTGGCTACAAAATAATTTGTTAGAAAATAAAATATTTTATTTGTAAATATGAATTGTAGAAAAGAAAGAGAATGAATAAAATTGAGATTAGAAATTATAACAAAGGCTAAATTTTCCAAAAGGTATTTAAATTTACACCATAAAATCTAATCAGCTAACCTAGTAGATAACATACTATAGAATATATATATATATATATATATATATATATATATATATATATATATATATATATATATATATATATATATATATAAAGAAAGAACAGTAAGATATATAATCTGGTGTTCTTATAGATATTTTTATTTTTACACAATAGTGCTCAATGTAAATTTACAGAGCATTAATATATTTTCTATTGAAAATCCTGAAAACATAAAAATATATATAGGTTGCACTAGCCATGAGTTCAAATAAAGGTTCAACCAACATCAAAGTTCGTTTAGGATAAATAAATATGAAAATCAAACATCTCTCTCAAAGTACTTCTGGCACCTAAAAGAATCCAATAAAACACCTAGAGTAAAATGGAAGTTAATAAGAAAAGCTAGAATATGTAGGTCATTAAATAACCCATGTCCTTTGTGCATACATGAGAAACTATATATTACTAAGTTTATCAAAAATAAAAATTTACTGAATCAGAGAAATGAAATAGCTATTTTGTGCAGTCATTGTCAAAAATTTTCTTTAAACAATATTTAAAAATTAAATTTTAAAAAATGATACCTGGTAATACACATACTTATATTTGATGTGAATAAATAATTTTAAATACTGTAAGTAATTCTATTACATTTACTTGTTTTATAAAAAAATATAGTCGATTAAATTTAAAAGTAAAACTATTTTAAAATTGGTTTTAAAATTGTAGTTAAATAAAATGGATTCTAACCTAAACATCTTTTAAAATTGTAGTTAAATAAAACAGATGCTAACCTTAACACCTCTCTCAAAGTACTTCAAACACTTAAAAGAATCCAATAAAACACCTAAAGTTAAATGAAATTAATATAAGTTAGAATGTAACCTGGTAATATACATACTTATACACAATATGAAAAAATAATTTTACATACTGTAAGTAATTCTAATACATTTACTTGGTTTTAAAAATAAATATAGTCTATTAAAAATTAAAAATAAAACTTTTTAGAATTGTAGTTAAATTAAAACATATTCTAGCCTAAACAGCCCCCCCCCCAAATCTTTGAGTATACAAATAGAAAAAATGCCGTAAGAATTTTGCCGTTAACAATAAAATTTTTATAAAAAACCCAGACGACATGCATTTAGCGGATGTCAGAATTTGTTGAAAAATACATCTCTACCCATCCCTAAACATAACCTCACTTTCGAATGTAATTATTAACTGATACAACGAAAATTTGAAATTGAACAAGCTAGCACCTCTTGTCAAGATGAGTGGATTTCTCTGTATCCTTGGAAACACTCAATTATGAATCTTTGCCGTGCCTTTAAAACTGTAAATTTAAAAAAAATAAGTTACTCCAAAATTTGCTTGACAAGGAAATGGAACTAATGTCTTTAATTTAATAACAAAATTAAATTCGAAGCTTTTAGCTTCCATTTTTGAAACATGGTTATTACTGTGTAGCGAAAAAAAACATATTTTAAATCAGTTAATTTATAATCGTGTAACAACCATTTTATCTTAGAAACAATAATATCTTACTGGAATTCTCTGAGTTTTTTATAATACTTTTGGGCTCTACTTTGTGCAATAAGAATATATAATTACACTCCAAGCTTAACAGAAGAATTGTGATGAAATTGATCATAAACGAAAATGACATATTAACTAAAATGACATGTTAACTAAACAATTTTCTTAGTTAATTACTAATTTTCTTAGTTAAGTACTATCCATCCTACTAACAGAGAAAAGTAAGTTGTTAGATGTTCCACTCCAAAACATTTTGCTGATTCAGAGGGCACAATGGCTAGGTGTGTGATATCTTGTCATTATTAAGGCATCTCAAGCTGGGAGCCCAAGGCAATAGAGAATAATATACTTGTTTAATCAGGCTGAGCTTGTCCATCAGATCATCTCAAACAGCTCCTTAACATACAATATGTTTCCTACAGCAATGACAAGAGAAGCTTTCTTGAAATCTTCCTCCCAGAATTCATCATGACTATTCACTTGCATACACATTCCATCTAGGAACAATGTAAAGTGTATGTTGACAAGTCTCAATGCTCAGAAAACCTAGAAAACCTTCAGTCAGGTGGAGAAAGCAGATCTTGTCAATAAATAAGATAAAAATTAATATCACTGGACCTAAAATTATAGAATTCTATAAACATTTGAATTAAAAATAAATAACATATTAAAATATACTTTTAAAAATTGTTATGCAAATTAAATATTATTGCTTATGGTGTAAATGCAAAGGCTGATAGTAAAGTGATTGTTCAGATTTCTTTTTAACCCAACGTTGTTTTACATCTTACTACTGTGGAAAGATGTGTAAATGTCACTTTTACCTGACCTTCAGCTATGATCAAAGTGTAGTATCTGCACTTGGTTAAACTGCATTTTGTCTCTCAGTTGTCTCTCTGTCTGTAGATAGAGTGCAACTGAAATATTATTAAGAGGTGCCCAGTCTCTGGAAACAGCAGTCTGCAGCAGTATCTCCCTCACTGCACTAAAGAGTGGGGATTGGTAGGAATACTGATGCCAGTGCAACCAACAGTTGTGAGGGTTGGGCTATTTTTGGACCTGGCATGCACACACATTACACAGACCTTGTGTCGTATCTTGCCAGCGAGTAAATACTAAATATCTACCTTCAGGCAAACAAACTACATTTTATCTCTCAATTGTTTTTTTTTCTTTGGGCAGAACAAAACAAATAAATGAAGGATGTCTTTTTTCTGGGATTTCAAACCCTGTGGCAGCACCTTCCTAATTGCACCAAAGAATGAAAGTCAGTGGAATATCGACTCCAGCATGATATTGATTGCAGGGACTGGGCAATTTGGGACCTTAACCCACATGCATATGCTTGGTCTCCCCACTTTAAGCCAGCATTGTGCCATATTCCATCACTGTGGGAGAGATGATAACAAGTGTATTATCTGTATTCCTTTCCTCTTAAAGTTATGAAGGAAGCCTGGTCCTGGGAAATCTAACCCTACAGAAACACCTTCCTCATTGTGCTAAAGTGGGAGGGTTAATGGATACTAACACCAGCATGACAGTCATTGCAGGGAATGTACAGTTTTTGTCATTAGTCCATATATATATGTAAGGCACCCCCACATTAAAATGACATTGTGTTACATCCTACCACCATGGAAATATGGGTAAATAAATGCCATTTGTTTCAAAGAAACATTTATGTGTTAGCACTGCAGTGTTTTGTTCTACTACTGACATAAGACAAAATTTAGTTTCACTCAAATTTATAAAAGATTAATGGCAGAACAAGACAAGAGAGAGTGAACTGGAATAAAACTAAATTAGAAATCATAACAAAGGTTAAATTTATACTATAAAATCTAATCAGCTAATCTAATCGATAATCTGCTATAAAAGTATTGTTGGCGTCATCCAATATCTTGGTCAGAGAACTAATCAAGAACACTCTACAACAAATAACTTGCTATAGAACTGCTGTTAGCATTCAAGTCTTATATGTTACTGCAATTGTGTTTGATCCTCACTTTGTGCATCACCAATTAGATCTTGTATCAAAGTTAATTTCATCCAATATCTTTGTTTACTGCGTTTGTATAGTCATCCTTCAGCTAAAAAATAAATGACCAGCAAATAAGTGACCAGCTATGCTACAATAATGAAAATATTATCTAAATACTTCTGGAGAATTAATTAATTAAAAAAATTTAGTGAGTAGTAGAGATTCCCCTTCCAGTTTCTACTGATAATTGTGTAAGCCTCTGCTGTGTCATAATAGTGATAAATATTGCTCATGAGTTCAATCTTCATGATGTGTTCCATAATTTTGTCTTTGTAGCAACACAAACTTAACTGATACGCTGTAAAGGGTTAAAGGGAAATAATTATGATTGCATTTATTCCAAACTCTAACGTCACCTGCAAGCTATGCGAATTGTCTCCCTTACCCTGGTTAGTGTTTTAAATAGATGCTACGAAATTATAATTTTCAATATTTACGTTTTAAAAAGAACCTATGCTAAAAAAATTTGATAAAATAAAAAATCTTGATGGAAAAAAATTTTCTTTACTAAAATTTATCAAATATTTTTGGTAAGTTAATTAAGTACCGCCTAATATTTCTTTTATTAATAGAAATTGGTCATGCAAAGGTAGCAGCTGAAATATTTCTAAGGACTGACAAGAGGAAAGAAACATTTCATTCAGCAGTTCTTATCTAACATTAATATAGTCAGTTGGCTCAGCTAACACTGAAATAGTATGGTGCAAAAAAACAAGAAGAATCTATATTAAGTGTACAATACAATATATTAAAATTAAAATAATTTTGTCAGATTTAATGAAAATTATTTAGGGTTTAGTTATTAAATAATAAGGAAATAAATAAACTTATTTTTATGAAATGAGAAATTATAAGAAATTAAACTTTTGTTAAATTTTGATTTTCAGCTTTCATTGCAGTAATCACTGAAAATTTTATTTTTGCAGGTGGTTGTTTCTTAGTAATGCCATTTTTATTTAAAAAAGTTGAAAATGATGCCTCACAGGTATTTTCTTTTGTTTTTTCTTGATGGAAAATCTATGGCTATTATTTAGATATTTATCATGGTTGTGCACAGAGTAACTTCTTTTATAGCTCTTCACAGCTTCCTATCTCTTGTGGCACGTAGCAGCATTTTTCCCTTTGTCAAGCCTCCTGTCTTCCAGTTCTTTCATTCTAATTTGTGAAGGTGGCAGTTTCTTAAAAATTCCATTGAAAAAGATTCTTCAAAAGTATTTTCTTTTGTTTTTTTATGATAAATTTATGGCTATTATTGAATTACCTATTATTTACCTATGTGATATTTTAGATATTTACTATGCTTAGTTGTGCACAAAGCCTGGTTACCTATGCAATATTTTAGACTTACCAGATTGCAATCATACTTTAAATAGCAAAGGTTTTCATGTAAATATAATAAATAATTTGTATTATTCAATTTTTGTTTTTATTTATTTTTTCAAAATATTTTCTTCTGGTACATTCTATGTTTTTTTTTCAGATGAATATATAATATTTTGTGTGGATTATGTTAGATTACCATAACATCTGTTCTTCATACAAACATTTTCTCTCTAGATTTTTTGTTGGGTGGAAAATGTCCAAGTTTGATAGATGTTTGCAGTGAAATTATGATACAATAATATAATTATTATTGTCCTTTATTTAAAACTTAAAAATCTTGACATTGGAAACAAATTTTATTTATCCTTATCACCAAAAAGTTCATTTTTCATTGATTTTGTGTCAATTTCTTCTCTATCTAACCCTGTATCTACTATCTTTATTTTATTTTTCTTAACTGACCTAAAATTGCCTCTGATAATTGTGAATATGTGATCCACCATTTTTATAATAGCACCTGTCCTCATTCTACTGAGGAATGAGGTTTGCATTGTAGTGACATTAAATATAGTAGCAGTACCAACTTTACCTTAAAGATAGTAGCAGCTCTAAAATAAAACTATAAGTAGCAGCTCTAAATAAAACTTAGCAGCAACAGCTCTCAAATATAAAGTAGTTCTCTTCCTTTCCGAGTTTTCCCTCTTTTGAACTGCTGATATGAACTTTCCATGTTGAAGCTACAAGGGCTGTGAATGCTTCTCACTAAAACATGCCAACACTGTAAGTTCACATTATAACATATCAATGAACATTCGTTGTGTATACAGTTTATGTCTAACAAAAAACTCTTGTTTTAAACTTTCCTTTTGTCAATTCTGATTTAATAAACGTTATCTTTGCATTGCAAATCAATTGGTCAGTTATTTTGTGCATGTAATCTTTACACCACCATTATTCCATGTGCTATAAAATGTTCCTGTAAGAAATCTTACACATTTAATTATTGAAGTAGCTAATTACTAAAGCATGTTTATTGAAGTAGACTTTCACAACCCTTACCATTCTTCCTTTTCCATCATTATAGATTGAAAGTGACAAAATCATCATTATGAGATCACAAAACACAGTTCATGCCTGCTCCCAAGAGTATTAGAATAAAAGAAACTTCATTCGCTTTGACTCAAATTTAAACACTTCATTGATGCCATTTACCAAGTTGCTGTTAAACACATCCATTCATTCCTCCAATTTTATTCCTTCATTTGTTTTCACAAGTCAAGCAATTCAATCATGACTACTATTCCCATTCTTGACATAATCAGTTTTTTATTTTTTATTTCTATGTAAGATTTGAAGTCATTTTTTATTGGCTTCTCTGTTTTACCTCTATTTTCAGATTCAAAAATATCGATTTGCAGTTGTAATGGGTCTTGTCACTTGTACAATTCTAAAGATTTTGTGGTAAGTCACTGAATAAAATAGACATAGATATTTATTCTTTTTCAAGTTTATTTTTTACCTACATAAAAATATAGCTCTTTACTATTGCCTCCTTTCTGTGATATAATCAAGAGTTCATGTGATTTGTTTGCTTTGAAGAAAATCAGTACTAAAAACTTTCCTTTAAACATAGTAGTTTAAATATTTTATGATTATAATTGTAATGATAAATTGTTTATTTTGTTAACAACAGTAGAAATGAAATCCATCAAATGACTAACATTTCCAGTTGTAATAAGGGAAGAGGTCATTATTTGTTATTCTAATTGAAAAGGCAGAATTATATTCCAAATGTTTGAAAACAAATTTTAGGATCTGGTTTTGTCAGATTAATGTGCAAAAGAGTTTTCAAATAATTTTGCAAATGATTTCATAATGTTTATATCACATGTAGATATGTAAGTATGTGTGTCTGTGTGTTAGGAATACAAGTGATATTCTCAAGTAGATACAGTCATAATAGTTGACAACATAAATTCATTAACTTTGTTTTTTTTATTTTGGTGTTTCAACCTGAAATCCTTAGGAGTATTGCCTATTTTTATTCTTATAAATTCACTGAAAAAATAGTGAAAAATAGAAAATGCATGACAAAAGGAGACATAAAACACACATATCAATCTCCATTCATCTGTACCAGCAAAGATATGTGTTTCTTTAGTGTAATATAAATGAACTGGTGATGTTCATTAGCAGAGGTTCTAATGAAAGCAGAATTATTTCCTAGATAATTCACTTTTATTGGTTGATAGAAAATTCTAAAATGTCAGGATATCAAACTCTCTTTCTACTATTTCTTTTGAGACAGTTCTTTTAAAAGAACTATCTGCCTTATAGAAATTGAAGATTTTTGAAGTAGATAAATTGCTATTTTGGTATAAAATCGGTCTTCTTTTTTCTGTAAATTAAAGAGAATAAATTTCACTAATATAGCACTTGATATAGAATCTGGTTTTATATAGCTGTCTTCAATCTAAGAGCTATAAATGCAAGTTGCTTTTCCAAACTGTTTGCATTTTTCAGGTGTTGGGCTGTGCTTGAAATTGTACCCCAACACTGTACACCAATGGTTGGAACTAACCTGTCTTCTCATTCTCCAGTTACATGCAACTCATTGGAAAGGTAAAACATGAAGAAAACAACAAAGTTTAAAAAATGTGCCCACAAAAACAGTTTGTGAAATGGACAATTTTCTCTTGACACCATTAGACTTCCTTGGCGATTTTTATCATCTTTAAAGGCTACTTTTAGAATTTCAGTAAATTTCAAACTTATGAAACTGAATTTATGCATTTTATTTTCCTCAAGAATTAATTGTCAAATAGTCTTGCAACACATTTCCTTCTTTGTTTATGTTTCCAACTCAATAGCGTCTTCTCACATTCACTCATAGTAATCTCTTTAATAGCATCTTCATATCAAGGGGAGTAACTCCACTCACTCTAACAATCTTCCTCTTTCTTTGTTAATAAAACAAATATAGATCAATAAATTAAACAATGAACATTTGAACTCAATAAATGCATTAATTCTCCAACTGTTCTCAAGCATATCAGGAATTTTTAGTATCTGAAGTTGGTGCAGCTTGATCTAATTTAGTGGAATTTGGTTGAATTGAGCTTTCTAAAATGAACCTACATGGTGACATAAATCTGACATAAATACCTTCCTGTTTGACCAGAACTTGTACATCCTGTCTGAGAACAACTGCTGGTCCACTCCATGTGCTATGTGTTAATCTTTTGTAGTAGACTTTGTCACCATTTAAAAATTTAACATAACCACTTGAGTGGACATTGTGATAAAGTGCATGACAAAGTATTTCAGAAGACTCACTTGAAACAAAGGACTGTCTGGTAATGTGTAGAACATTGAGATTGTTCCAAATCATCCTATATGAAGTATTATCAAAAGCAGGTAGTTACCAATCAAGATTCTAGAAATCCTTGGATTCTTTCCAAAAAACAGTTGGAATGGAGAATAAACATGCATTATGAAGACTATTTAACATAATGTTCAGTTTATGATCAATGGAGATGTATTAGGTTAAAGACATTGATAAAGAAGAAACGGAATTGAAAAATAAGTATTTCTTGTGTAAAATACATAATGTTTTTACCAGTCTATTGGTTTACTGATGTAATATATGTGAGTATGCATGTGTTTGTCTATACAAATACATGCTGCAATGGATAAATTATTGTCTAAATTATGCAAAAATAAAAATAACACTGACATCTCATTTTAACAGATATATTTACCAAAATTACACAAAAATATCTTGAAATACTAAAGAATAAATTTATTCAATAAAATTGCCATTGGCTTTAACCAACTTCAGAATCTCCGGCATCTCTTCTGGACGGTCTCCTTGTTTAAGTTGGTGAATGCTGCCATAATACTTGCCTTCAGTTCATCTTTGGTGTTACAAGGATTTTTTATGGTCCCTCACTCAACTGCACCCCATATATAATAATCTAGGGGGTTGCAGCCTGGGGATTTAGGTGGCCAGATGTAAGAGGTGATGTGGGCACAGAAATTGTCCAACAGCCATGACTGGGTTCTCCTGCTGTGTGGCATGGTGCAGAATCCTGTTACCAGACATAGGGTCTTCCAGTAGCCACCCTCTTGACCCAGGGTATCACTACCTCCTCAAGGTGCTTGGTGTTGGCCTCTGTGTTAAGTCTGAGGCTCTCACCAACAAATCTGGTGTTCTTTTCTTATCAGAATGATCAAAGTGAATTTTCAGAGCTGTCATACCTTTGTAATCACCATTAGACTCATCAAACTCTTTCCAAATACTCTTCACTTTACTCAGATTGATACCCAAACACTCTGAAATGTTTGTATTGGAGCTTCCAGCATGAATGCTAAGCAGTACAGCATGCCAAATTACTGGTAGAGTGAATTGTGTCATGGTTCTCTTTTTCTCACAGATGGTGCCCAACTGACCCTGTGCAGTCAACAAAATCAAAAACAAATACTGTGCATGCACAAAATTAAAAATATAAAATGGTGAAAATTTATACATCACATCATGTATGTATGTGTGCATATATATATAAGTAACAATTAAGATACTATGCTTGTTTCTTATTCAAATTATTTTCAAGCAAAAAAATATTTACTAAATCAGCCTCAATTCCTTGTTTGTTAACCAAATATTTATTATCTGCATTTATATACTTCAAAGTTTGTTTTTTCATTACATACATATTTAAACTTTATTTATCACAAAATATATAAAATATAATATACAATATAGGTCAACATTTCTATTAAGCAAGTATATTCAAGTTAACAATGGAGTTATTATTGTTATTATTATCATTATTATTATTATTATTATTATTATTGCTATAAAAAACAGGAAAAAACAAAGATTTTTTATTTATTGGATTGTTATATTTAATTTAAAATAATTTTATATTCATAAGATTATAGAAATATGTGAACCAACTATAATTCAATATATATTATTTACCATATTATAAAGATATCACCATGAAAACAAATTTTTTATTCATGCATTTATAAAAATGTCTGTGAAAAAGAGAAAAAAATTAAACAGTAGAGAAACAGTAATTATAAAGTATGAAAAAATCATTTTTCCTCAAATTTCTCAAATTTGCCCTTGCCACATAAATTCACTGAAATAGGCGGAGAAAAAAGTAAAAATTCAATTTCATATATTTGGGTTTTATTAAAATTTTAAAAATAGCTTTTTAAAACAATAAATATTGCCAAGGGAGTATACAATAATAGTGGTGACAAGAGAAAATCCCTCCTTTTGACACACACCATTTTTTTGCAAGTATATTTGTTAAATTTTGCCAAAAATATAAATTTTCTTTTCTCAAATTTCCTGAGATTTTTTCTATTTGAAATAATAAATGTCTGAAAATTCAAATAAAAAAGACTGAGTTGCAAAGATAAATTCTCAAAATATAAAAATACTATTAAGAAATATTTTCAATTTTTATCTTTTTCTTTAGTGCAAAAGAAAATGGAGAAATCTCAACAGAGCCACTGACAAGAGTGAGTTTTTTCTTTCTTCTTAATATCTTGGATATTATTGGCAAAAAATATATGTTGGAAGTAAACTGTTGAGAATTAAGTAAAAATTTTGCTTCAGGTTTTTTTTTCTTTTTCCAAAGTTTTTGAGCTTTTAGTAAGTAAGTTCTTTTCCACAACAGAAATTAAATTATGAGACTTACAAAAATTGCATAAAAAATAAACATGAAAATTAATATAAAGAATCCAAAAGGATTTTAAAAAGTTGGCCCAAATCATTTTTATAAAGATTGTGGATGTTAATTTATTTCCCAAATATGATGAAAAAATTATAGTTGAATAATCTCATCTATTAAATGAATATCTCATAAAAACCCCACCATCCACATATGATCAGCTCATACATCTGTTATAGATTATTATAATGTTTATGGGAATATAGAGAATGTATCCATATATTTCTGTCCTTCTCCAAATTAGCCTTGTTTTTATTTAAATATTTTAGTGAGAAACAGTTGATTAGTATATTCTTTGCATTATGAGTCATTATCATAATTTTAGAGCTATAATAAGTTCTCTGATTGCTTGTAATAATAGTCATAGTATAAAACCATATAAATATCAAATAATCCAGATTAGATCATTTATGCTAGTTTGACTGTTATTATGAAACTTTTTCTTTCTCATTATTATACACTGATTTAATCTAACTAGTATCTTCATCTTTATTGTTATAGTCATGAAACCTTGTGATTATAACAAACAAGATGAGGACATCAGTTCTCATACAGTTCTCATTTCACAAGTGAATTTCTATAAAATACTTATGTGAAAACATATTAATATTGTTTGCTTCCAAACTATTATATATTTATTCTATTTAATGATGTATAAATATTCTGACATACATTAATTCTTTGTACAGAGATGTACACACTACTCAATAACAGAATTAGGAAACCAAGGAATGGGAAAACTTGGCCTTTTCAAATTGTTAACATTTGGTCTCTCAACCATTGAGCAGATTATTTCTTGCTCTCTGACCTCCAAGTTCTTTTATTGATTGAAGGGTGGACTATCAGAGTACTGCAATGGAGATACATAACAACTATATTTTTAACTTGCAAAAATATTTGTGAAAATGAATGGAATAAAATTCTGAGGTTAGAAAAAGGAATATATTATTACAAAATTTGAATCCCACTTTATTACTAACCAAATTGGTTTGTTTTGATTCTACTTAACAAAAATTAAACTTGTTTTTTATTTCTCCTTGTCAGATCATTCGCCATAAACTTCCATCTTTCCTTTGGGTGGCTATAGTTGTTGAAGTGTTTATAATGATAAGCATCACTGTCTCTTTTATGACAATGGGTACAGCCTTGCATCATATGAGTAAGTAACGAATAAAACTTGTTCAAATTTTCACATCTATACTTGCCTCTTCATTTATAGTTATTGTTCCTGATTGTCAAAAAGCATCAGATATTATTTGACTTCTATACATATTAAAATGGTTTAATTTTTACTGTTGACTTTTCATTTTTCATTCTATATTTTCATTCATTTTCTTCATTTTTCATTAGTGTCTTTTTTTATAGAATTATGTTTCATTCTTGTCATTCTTTTCTTATTATTCTCCTTCATTTTATTTATTTTTGTTCAGTTTGTGGCATTGTTGAATCCAATTTGTCAGCCTGTTTTTTATCAAAATATACAGAACAATCACCCAAAATTGTGAATATTGGCAAAAAGTAAGTTGTTTTTCTTTAACTGTAACCTTTAATTTTTAAATCTCTCATAGAAATTGTTCCAGACACCCAAATCCAAGTAAACAGTGTTAAATTAAGTTTAAAATTCTGATTCTGATTAAAGAATTATCTGCTTCTGTTCCCCACCCCATCTTAGATATGGTCAGGCTTCATTAGAGTTACTTTTATTGAAATTGCAAAACTATTAAATGTTCAAAAATGTTTAATATTTTGGAATGGTTACTTGTTAATTACATTTTATAGCATAAAAATGGTATCAGAAATGAAAAATTTTGATTATTACAATGTCCTCAACATTTTATAACAATAAAATAATAATATATTACTTTTAGATTTCACTGAGGATTGATAATATCATTAAAATATTGCAAACATTTGTTTACCCTTACCAACTGTTATAGTCAAAGGATTAAAATATTTGCAGAGGACCAATATTAAATGCAGAATCACAATTCCTTTTTTTGAAAAGTATCCTTTTGTTGTTAAATTTTAAGGTGTTCAGAAAGTAATTATATATTTCACTGCTATAAATTATGAGTCAACCAACCAAAACAGAACTAAAGTTGAATGATAGGAAATTACATCAACAATTAGCTTATCATCTCTTCTATTTAATTGTGCCATTTATAATGTATTTCAGAGTTTAAGCCTATTGAGGATTATAACTTTAAAAAGCAATATATTTGTTATTGCATACTGTATGAATTCTAAAAGGGTAGCACTGATATATAGGGTTTTAAAAATGCAGTGAAGTCTGAAATAAGAAATAGTGTCAACAACAAAATCTGGAGTCCATCTTCTGTAAAACATTGTTTTGTGACTGGTGGAATATGAAAGGTGCCATCTATTATAAGCTAGTGGGACATAGAACAACTGTTATGGTAGACATTTATTGCCAGCAACTTCACTGGGTAAATGAAGGATTACATTGAAAGTGTTCTGATTTACTAAACAGATATTCTCTCGCATGACAATGCAAGGGTACACTCTGCAAAACAAACCTCCAAAAAAATCAGATCATTAGGATAGGAGGTTCTTCCATATCCCCCCAACTTACTAGAAAATTTCATAAGTGACCAAACATTCAGAAAAAAAAAGTTGAAAACAGTCTTTCAAACATTTTTCAAGAAAAACTCAGATTTCTTTAAACATGGGATCAAAATTTATATTTCTATTGGAGATCAGTTGTTGAAAATGAAGGTGATTACAATTTTGATAAATAACATTTAAATAAATTTATTTAAATTTGTTTTATATACTTTCTGAACACCTTTATAATTGTACTAAAGTATTTAATCATTTATTTTAAATTTTTCATTCATTCTCAGATGTGTCTCAAGTTTTCTCTCATTAATACTATTTGGAATAATATTTTTAATTGATATGCTGAACCCAAAGGTAAGTGACTATGTTTATGAAGAAAAATGTTTTTTTTATTTTTACATAAAACATTTGCTTCTTGAATGTTACTCTTAGAAGATAAAATCTGTAGCACAATTTTGAGTTTTATTCTTTAAATTAAAAATGGCCATTTAATATGATGGATTGATTTTCCACCTGATTAGAATCATCTTAACATAATGACATTGAAACAGTTGACCAGTTTTACTTCATACATTAAGTAAAAGCACTTCTACTACTTTTTTCTTATTTGCTTAAAAAATATTCAAGATTGCATTATTCTACTAAATGTTTTGTGATATTTTCCATCATTTCTAATATGATTAAAATTTTTGCATTTTAGTAAATTCTTCTAGGTTCTAGGATGACAACACTTTCTGTCAGTTTTCATTTTATATTGGAGTTTAAACATTCTGATCGGATTTTGAGATTTGTTTTTTTTTTCTGTTAAAATGTTTGGAATTATAAATAGAACAATGTTGTTTGTGGATCCTAAAGTTTTGTCTTGATATATAAACTTTATCATAAATATTTTAATTTTAACCTATTAACTCTAATTTAGAATTGTTGCAAATACATTTTTATCTTCCTGAACATATTTTAATACTGACAAAGTAATTTGTAAATGTTTTAAAATTTTCAGATCAGAACACTGCATGAGACTTTTTAAAAATATTGTCCACCAATTGTATTTTTTTTCATGCAATTTCATATTCTATAACTTTTGATTTAAAAAAATAATGCCAAATATGTTCTATTCTATAAAACAGATAAAAATGATGCTATTTATGTTGGGAATCTAAAAAGTAATTTCTTACATTTTGTCTTTTTCTTAATTAAATCTGAAAAAGATTTTTAAAGAGAAGTATGAAATAGATCTTTGGAATTTGTTCCTAACCATTTAAAAGACAGGAAAAGAAATGGTTAAATGTTTATTAATATTCCAAACATAATTGACGTGGGTGTTGGGGAAATAGTCAAATTTTTAATCTGTTTGGAATATTTAAGCTATTATTGATTATTATTTTGTAGGCATTTCTTCATGTTATGGAGAAATTTATATCTTTCGTTGCAAACATTGTGAATCTTTTAGTTTTTATGATGTTTTTGGCCACAAGAAACAAAGAAAACAAGTAAGTATGGAAACAATCAAATCTTAGATAGTTTTTCTCTCTAATCTCTTTTAAATATTGAAGATGATGAGGTTAGTGTTATGATGGATTATTATTAATAATTAAATAAGGTTCAACTACTGTTTACCAGGAATGCCTAGGAAAAGCAGTAGCAATTTATCATCCTCTTACTAAGTAACATAGTGAGTTACATATACTATGCTAGGATTAGCGTAGGGTTAAGAAGCTTTTTATTCGAGCATGATATTACTTTTGTCATTGTTGTCTAGGAAATTTCAATCATTTTTTAGGGTTAGGTTGTTTATTATAATATAATATTAATTTATTATATTGTTTAGGAAGTATATTGTTTGTTTCGTTTAACAAAAGAAAAAATAATAAGCTGATAAAAAATCAATTACTTTAGTAAAATAGAAAAAGAAACTTGACTATCACTACTATGTTTTCTTTAAATGGGCAATAAATTGCTACTGCTTTCTAAGTGAGCCTGGTCGACACTAGTTGAGCCACAAAAAAAGAAAAAAGAAAAATTCTTCCAGTATATTATATGCTTATATCTTTTTTTCTTTTCTTTTTTTGTTGTTGTTTTTTTAATTGATCTCCCAGTAAATAATTAAACAAAATAATTAAACAAAAGCAAAGTTCTTCCTTTCCATTTAGAATTTATTAACTCAAATATTTAAGCCCACTTAACTCTGAGGGACCTCCATTCAAAAAAAGAATATTTTGTAATTCAGTTCTCAGTTTTTTTATTTTAATTTTTTTTCCTCTTTTATGTGTCAAAAGCAATTTCTACCTTTTTCTCTTTCAATGGGAGAAAAAGAAAATTTGAAAGAACATACAGAGTTGTAATCAATATATCTACTTTCTTTTACAAAATCTTCTCCAACTCGCTTTAATCATCTGCTTTTTCCCAATTTTTGATGATTAGAAAATTGTTTTACAAAACAACCAATCAGCAACAAAAGAAATGTTGTTTTAAAAAATAATCAATATTTTTTAAAATATCCACCACATTTTTTCTAAATAGCTTGCTTGAAAGGGTGGGGGAGTCTAATAAATGCTAACCTGCAAAAATTATTTCCACTATCCTGCCAACATTTTTCCCCTATTTTTTTTTTTGCGAGTGGACTGTCTAAGTAGTACCAAATCTCCTTTCTAAAATAAATCAATTTAACGATTCTCTCTCTCTCTCTCTCTCTCTCTCTCTCTCTCTCTCTCTCTCTCTCTCTCTCTCTCTACCTACCTACCTACCTACCTAATAAAAAGACAAAAAAATTCATACAACACAGAGAGCTTATACAATTTTCTCCCAACCATATTCTTTGTATTTCAAGGCATCTAGCACAATCTTGACACTGCTGTATTCCTCTTTGAGCAGAACTAAGTGAGCCAGGCAGGAGAAGAGATGAATACATGTTCCTGTTATGAAGCAGCATAGCTTTGAGGTTCCTGAATGAGATATCAATAAAGAGGCACCATTCGCTGGCTGTCCGAGGCAATTGAAATTGCCTCAGACAGACCAGTAACATTATGGCAAAACAAAGTTCATCATGATGTGTGAAAATGCTTAAAAAACACTGGTGATGCTTTCTCTGATCTGCGACTTTCACCTAACAAATTTCACTGCTTGACTCTTGACGTCAAAGCTCAGTATTGGACTTTGTGAGTCCAAGATCTCCGATCAGGTCATTGAGGTCTTTTTGTTTGGGTTAGTATGGGTTTCTCTCCTCAGCTGCGCCACTGTAATCTGGATCAATGACTTCAACCTCTTCTGAATTGCTGTTCTCTTCTGAAGACAGCTGTTCTCTCTTTGAAGGGGGAGCAGGTACAGGGAGCTCATGGCCATGTGGTACTGGGGCAATTGATAACAGAAGGTCTGGATATATGATAGTAGGTGCATTCATGTCAGCTCAACATTTGGAAGGATCTACCATGCAGAAAAAGTAATTGAGTGGTCAGTTAGTTCCCTTCAAATTCATGAGATTGCAAATTTCATGGCTCTATTTTCCCCACTGTTCCATCCTGCAAAAGAACAAAATAACAATATAAGTATAAAAATAGAAAAATATTTCAACAGTGTTATTGAAAAATTCTAAAAAATACATTTTTGATTTCTGAAATTTCTAAAAATCGTTCACTGGATATGTAAAATTTTGACTTTGGACCCACAAATACCATAAAAATACGGAATCTTGAATACTGAACATTTCTAATATTCCGTACTTTTATGGCTCTTGCCAGTTATCCAGTATAGAAAACATCCATAATACTGTGGACACTAATGAGTGATTGTCAAAATATATTTACTACATGTTTTTCAATAACACTGGCTTAAAAAAATAAATATGAAAATTATTTAAATTAAAAAAACATCCCAAACTTTTAGATTTAAAAAGTCCAGTATCCAAACAAGCAAAACTTTCCATCTTATCTTCTAGAGTTCTTTTGCAAAGTTCACGGGTGAAATGAGGTGCCCAGGATTTGTCTTGATCCCCAACAGGCTTGCCAAAATATACCTTGTAGACCTCATACATTTTAGCAATTGTTGCCACAGAGTACTTTTTCACTCTTGTCTTGATAAATTTGCCACAGACATAGGAAAATGTGTCTGCCAAATGCTTACAACCTATTGATGACATCTGTGACGCATGCATTTATTCACTTAATCAGCTAGAAGTAAACTGAACCATTGAGCTTATGCTCCCTGCACTTATACTGCCCTCTATGTTGCCAAAACATTCTAGAAATTCTTGAAACTTTTAGAAGTTCTAGAAAATTATCCTTCAACAACTCGGCACTGAATCTGTCTGGAACGTTTTTTCTTTTTCTTTTTTTTTACACTGGTGTTCACCTTGTACAAGACCCGAGAGCCACTCAA
This sequence comes from Acanthosepion esculentum, assembly GCA_964036315.1. Classification (NCBI taxonomy): domain Eukaryota; kingdom Metazoa; phylum Mollusca; class Cephalopoda; order Sepiida; family Sepiidae; genus Acanthosepion; species Acanthosepion esculentum. The sequence continues at coordinate 34,326,951 of OZ038490.1, forward strand.
GGTAGAGGGTTACATAGTAAGAGGCACAGTTTATGCAGATATATGGGAAAAATAATGGTTAATCATTGGCTTGAAGAGGCCAAGTTTGTAGTGATTTGGAAAACACTGTCTTGGGAGTCGATTCTACAGAGCAACAGTCCATGGGAAGAAGGTGCTCAAGTTGAAGTTACATCTCCCAAATGGAATACAAAGGGAGTGAGGGTGTTTTGCTACAATGTGTGTAGCATGGCAGGTCTTAGCCATGAAAGTTATAACTGGTGGAACTAAAGAATGTAGTTAATCTGAACACTTTCCATTGAAATAGTGATAGAGCAGTGAGAGGCATTTCGTCTGTAGGAAAGGGATTGTAGGGAGGAAAATAATTTGACACCCACAAGACATTTTTGGACTCTATCGAGACAAGAAAGTGAAGACTGAGCAGCTCCTGCTCATATATGGCAGCAGTACTCCATTTTTGGCTTGTTTTGTAAAAGTAGAGGATAGCACAAGGAATCAGATACTTACTAGAGCGGTACAGGGAACCAACCATTTTCCAACATCTTTAGCGATGAATTATATATACATCTCCAGTGGGTTGAGTTTAAGGCCCAATAGTCACTCAAGGCACAGAGCCTCCATTAAAGAACAAGCATTCATCATGATTGGTGACATCTCGAGGTCCTATTGGCGATGATGGAATGTAACTAATTTGATTTTCCAGGCATTGAATGTAATCAGTCAGTTTTTCCTCCACTGAGATATTAGAGCTTAAGTCAGATTAGAGTCAGATTAGATGCTAATTTCTGGTCATAAAAAATAGGTTAGTTCAAAACATCCACATTCAGGTCACAAAATCGATGTTTGAAGGGAATAATTGTCATTTCCTTCGCCATCTAGACAGAAGCAATTAGGAAATAAAAACCAAAGACAAAAAGTCAAAATTTTGTGACACAGTGTTATTACACAACTTACTCATATGTTTTAGTACCCTAAAAATAAAAAAAATACAATTAAAAGAAAAAGTAACAATATTTATACACTAAGATGCTAAAGCACAAACATTAGTTTGTCCTCAGTGTGTTTAAAAAACTTAAATGTTTCTGAGTCATTAATAAAATACATATATATAAAATGTTGCTCTGTATGATAATTATTGAAAGTTGTATGGTTTTGTCTTTTAAAAAATTATTTTCCACCTTTTTTGAGATTGGCTTCTCATCAAATAATTGACTTTCTCTACCCAATAAAGTTCCATTAAAGTTAATGCTAATCTAGACAATAAAATGTTTGTCATCTTTTCCAATTCTCACTTATGCTTTTTACAAATTGTTTTTGCAGCAAATTGAAGATTCCTCTTCCTTTACCCAATATGGTGATGCCTTTCATCTTTCTTATTCCATTATATTTTGGATTTGCCATTGGCTATGATATTTATTTCTCAGTTATGTCTTTCTTGCATCATCGAACAAACAAGTCACATCTACCTGAACTTCAACATTTGCATCACAATTCACGTCTTTTGAATGTTACTTCACCTCTTCATGTTAATGCAACATTCTAATGAATGGAATTTAAAAGAAAAGGTAAAACAAACCTTTTATGTTATTATATATGGATGTGTATTTGACTTGCTGGGGACATTGGTTCTTGCTTCTTTATTGAAATATTTTTTTATTTCTGGAATTAAAAAATGAAAACTATTTGCTAATGTCGGGTGTTGGAAGCAGAACTTATTGTCTATTGAAAAGGATTTTTGAAAATCATTGTTAAATTGTTGAGGAAATTAAGGATCCTTTGAAAACACTTGTACTCTCCATAAAAAAATGGTCCCTTTCCTACCTGTTCTGAACTTGCATTGATCAACACTGAGTATATGTGTGAAAATGCTCAGTTAAGAGTGGTCAAGGAACTATGAATTGAGTTTTTATGACCTGTTGTTTAAATTTGTTTTTACAGTCCAGTTTCTTTTCAAAATCTCTTTCTGATGAACTATAGCCATAAATGCTAATGTAAAGAATCTTAATCTTGAATGGTATGACTTTCTGGAGACAGTTTTGTTCTTGGCACTAATCTATCAATAATCTATACACATTATGATACACATGATGTTAAGCATTGGTATCTTTATTCATTTATATATATATATATATATATATATATATATATATATATATATATATATATATATATATATATATATATATATATATATAAGTTTCTTTTCAAACATCTAATGAAATATTAATTATACATTATTGATAAGAACAACTAAGCTGTAAGATTCATCTGTTGAAAAATATAATACTAACACTTGGCCCTTTAAGAGACACAGGAATGAGGGTTGCTGAAATGAATACAAATTTTACTTTTTTTAGGTTCTCAATAGGAATCCTTCAGTATTTCTAAGTTTTTGTTATGAATAAATGTATGTTTTAGTTTCATGAGAGAAGACCAGACTACCAAGTAGTCACATGTTTCTTTCCATGAATTCTGACTATTTTGTAAAGACTTTTTTAAAACAATACCAAATATTCCAAGTTAACTACTTGATATATTATGGTACTTGGAAAGTAAAAAGGTTTTACTAGAAATAATACATAAACAAATGTAAATTAAATTTATTTAAATGTTATATGTAAAAAAAGTAATCATTTTCATTTTCAACAAATGCAGCACAGCAGAAATATACATTTTCAATTTCACATGTAAAGAAATTTATTTTCCTTGAGAAAGGTTTTCAACTTTTTCTTTATTACTGAATTTACTGCCACTTATAAAATGTTCTAGTGACTGAAACAATCTGTTTTGAGTTTTATTGAAGGAATTTTATTCATTGTATATATTGTTGGTTATGGGCTGATATTTACAAAGTTTTATTCTTCCAGTAAGTCCATATGTCACTTTCATAATGCTCATTGTATTAGAGACTTTATAACAATACTGATGTCAGATGCCTTCGATTAACACTCACAACTAATAGTACTTGCTTGATAATACTCACTCAAATAGTAATCCGTATAGTGATCTGAATAGAGAAATAGTATAGTGAATAGAGTAGAGAATAATTGTCCAAATAGTAATAGAAGATAGAATAGAAATGATGATCAATTAGTGACATGCTACCTTCCATATATGTGTTTCCTCTATGGTCATGTGGTTTACCTAATTCAAATAATGGGATCACCTGTGTTTGCTTAATGTTAATCTATATTCAAACTCAAGTATAAGCAGTGACACTTTATTCCTATATGTCATTAATAAAATATACAAGAACTTAAAGAGAATATGAGGAATCTCTTTTTTTCATCAGTTTACTCTGGAATATAATAGTGGATATCTAGTTATTTTATTTGAAAGGAAATAAAATTAATTATTAAACATTTCTTAGGTGAAATATCTAAATTACAGCACTTTCAAAAATGAATAATTTTACCCATGGCTTTCATGGGAAAATTAACCTTGATTCTTAATAGCTCAAATGTTTCTGAGCCATTTACTTATTAAATGCCATTAATGCAATATAAATTTGTATAAAATGTTGCTCGATGATAATTATTGAAAGATTTTGTTTTTTAAATAAAAATGTGAGTGTATTTATTATGCCAGAATTATTTTCCACCTATTTTTGAAGTTTGCTTCTCATCAAATAATTGACTTTCTCTGCCCAATAAAGTCCAACTAAAGTCAATGCTAATCTAAACAATAAAATGTTTGTCATCTTTTCCAATTCTCACTTACACATTTTACAAATTGTTTTTTGCAGCAAAGTGAAGATTCCTCTTCCCTTACCCAACATGGTGATGCCTTTCATCTTTCTTCTTCCTTTATATTTTGGATTTGCCATCGGCTATGATATTTATTTCTCAGTTATGTCTTCCTTGCATCATGAAACAGACAAATCACATCTACCTGAACTTCAACAACATTTATATCACAATTCATCTCTTTTGAATGTTAGTTCACCTCTTCGTGTTAATGCAACATCCTAATGAATAGAATTTAAAAGAAAAGGGAAAACAAAAACCTTTTATGTTATTATATATGGATGTGTATTTGACTTGCTGGGGACATTGGTTCTTGCTTCTTTATTGAAATATTTATCTATTTCTGGAATGGAAAAATGAAGACCATTTTGCTAATATCAGGCGTTGCAAGCAAAATCTATTTTTTGTTGGAAAGGATTTTTCCAAATCATTGTTAAATTGCTGAGGAAATTAAAGATCACGTGAAAACATTTGTATTCTCCCAAACAAAAATCTTTTTCCTTTTCATTCTGTTCTGAACTTGCAATGATCAACATTGAGTATATGTGTGAAAAAGCTCAGTTAAGAGTGGTTGATCAACTTTGAATTGAATTTTTATGACCTCTTGTTTAAATTTGTTTTTTCAGTTGGGTTTCTTTTCAAAATCTCTTTCTGATGAACTATAGCCATAAATGCTAATGTAAAGAATCTTAATCTTGAATGGTATGACTTTCTGGAGACAGTTTTGCTCTTTACACAAATTTATCAATAATCTTGATATTTTCTTTTAGAATTACCCATCAAAAATAGATTTTTTTAATAAATATAATTTTGATCACTGATATTTTAAGACTCATGCATAGAACAAGTCAAAATTAATGAGTTTCTATTTTAAATAAATCCTTTAATAAAAGGTATGTTCCTTTGTCAATGTCTTCATTTTTCTAATCTGTACTTAAAACACTAGATTTGTACAAAGCCATGGAACTTTGAATGTTCTTTAACTACTTGCTATTATAAAGATCATCACTTTGGACAGTTGTGAAGAATTATATTGGTAAATCTAAGAAATCTTGGTTAAATTCCTTGTGTTTCCAACACCTGAAAAGTGCAAATTCAAGGTTTGTGTTGTATTAATAAATACAGAATTAATTCCCTTGAAACTATTTATAAAGACCAATAACAATTCAATAACGTGTAATGCATGTGGCTATTAGCAGCCATGGGTTGGTACAGATAAGCATACAGTACATTTTGTCTTGCCATTCACTGTTGCTCACAGTTGTCCATCATGGTATAACATTAACATGATTCATAACATGTTCCCTACACAGTTGTAATCGAAATGCAAGTCAAGATTGCTAACCATTACACCATGTCGAAGTGCCGCCTTTGTAAGTATTTATAGAGACCAATCACGTTTCAATAAAACGTAGTACCTGCGGCTACTAACAGTGAAAGTTAGTCACGCCATGGGTTGCTACAGTTAAGTACAGAGTACATTTTTGTTTCACCATTCGCTGTTACTCACAGTTGTCTAGCAAGGCCCAACATTAACATGATACATAACAATTAGTGTCAGAATAACGTAACCCGGCCGCAAACCACACAAAGAAAAAAACGAGTAAAACAACGTGACCTAGAAACAAAAAAAAGCTTGTTTGAAATCCGTGTTACCAGTAAGAACGGGTACGCATGTTGGATACCCTGAAATAACTTCAGCAGAGTAACCAGAATTGAAAAGAAAATGAGTTTCAAACCACCAAAGGATCCTCAACTTCAAAGCAAATCTTGATAACAATTATAAATTTTGGGAATAACAATACGAGTTTTATTTGCTCGTTGCTGAATTCACAGAAAAAAATAAGCGAAGAGAGGTCGTCATATTCCTACATGTGACTGGGCTACAAGCCCAACAAATTTTCAACTCATTTGAAAATCATGACATGGCAAGAACAATATAAAATGTCATAAATAATTTCCGGTAAAAGATATATAACGTACGTTAGATATTTACTTTTGGACAGAAACTAGTTACTTTCAGAAAAATTGACTCATTTCTGACTGATATATACAAGTTAAGACTAAGGACTGTGAATTTGGTGAACTCCGGGATGACTTAGTCACAGACAAAATTGTTTTTGGCAAAGACACTCGCGAATTACTACTTTGTGACTCATTAAAAAAAGGCCGAATGACTGAAGTCAGCCTGGAGCAAGTTAAAAATATAAATAAAGAAATGTCAGTTTTGGCAGTAACACAGAAACAGAGGACTGAAAATAATTTTTAAAAAAACAGGAAAATTTGAAAAACTTGCCGTCCTATATCGGAACACCTACCAATAATATCACATTTAGTATGGTAAATGTGGGGGAAAAAGAACTTAAACAATACCTAGCTTACGGAAAACATGTGGAAAATGCCATAAACAATGCCACAAACCCAACCATTTTGCCAGCATAAGCTGCTGAAACTAGGTGTATTAGAAATAAGTGCCAAGGAAAGTGATGACATCATACTGCTATCTATATTTAGATGACATCATGCTAGAAACAAATGCAGTGACAGCCGAGTGGACACAAAATATAATTGTAATAAATGATACTACTACGACCATTAATTTCAAGGTGGACAATGAAGCACAAGCCAACATAATACCCAAGAATATACTGCATATTTTTACACCAATCCGCTGCAGAAAACCAAAGTCTAACTGAAGAGTTACAGTCAGTCAACACAACATCCAACCCTTAGCTGAAGTAAAACTTACATGCTCTGTCGACAGCAAGTTAAGATACCTGACATTTCAATTTGTTAAGCTAAAAGTTTCACTCGTCCTGGGAAAAGATGTGTGTGGATTCAGGATTACTGAAAAAAACTGGAGTTAAATGTTTGAAAATTTTTAGGTGAAGGGAGACACTCACTCCTTTGAAGGGGAAGGGAGAACTGTTACTGGACTGTAGCAAGCAGTTAGAAGCGATAACGCTTAGGAATAGGAGGTTCGTCTCCCTCTCTCCGCTGAAATGGCAGGCAGAGTTTGCTCATAAGTAAAGGATGCAAGGGTAACAAATTTGCTGAAGGTAAGTTTCCATTTAAGTCTTCAGAGAAAGTTTGAAAAGAAGTCCTCTCAAGGAAGTCCCAGAAAAGAAAGAACCGAGAAGTCCCTAAGTGGTGTTTGGGGCTAAAGACATTTAATAAGAAGAAAAAGAAGGAACAAACGCGTGCGGTTACAAAAAGTATATTACCGCGTTTTTTAAGTAAGTTTTCCCCATCCGCGACTGTAAAAGATAGACGGCAGGAAGATAAGAGGAGAAAGAAGGGAGATTGTTTACCAAAGAAAAGAGAACTTTGTCTCCATAAGAAAGAAAAGGAAAAAGAAAAGAACCTTTGGACTTTGAAAGGACAGAAAGTGTACTGTAGAATAAAGGCTCTCCTTTTTTCTTTTTTTTTTTTATTGGTATCATTGACGCAGCAGGTGGGCTCCATCCTTTTGCTTGTTTGGGTTTTTTTGTGCATTGTAATTTTTTAAGTTTTTTTTTTCTGGTATATTTTTTACATTGTGTTAGTCAGAGAATAGGTTATCCTATTCTCAGCAAAAAGGGACGAATTTTTGCAAGCACCCTTGTTTAGCTGGTTAGTAATAAATATTTTTTCTTTGTATAATCGAATTGGATTTGCATTTTTTTTTTCTTTTTCGTTATTACTTTGGGCAGTAGTAAAAATACTATTGTAGTAGGTTTTATTTTCTGAAAGAAAAGAAAATTTCCGAAAAATGCTGTGAGCCTAAGAAATATATCAACAGATAAAGTTGGAAAATCCCCTGCACAGTTCCTCGTGAGCTGTCGTCTAAGAACATTATTACCCACATCGAATCGTTTACTCTTTCCGCTTACAGAAAATCCATCTGTAGTTCAGAAAAGACATGCTGGATGTCAAAAACAACAGTAGAAATATTACAGCCGATATACGGGGAAATAACTCGCATCTTTAAAGTAACCAGAATTAAAAAGAAAAGAAAATGAGTTTTGTTGTACCCTAGAGAGGGTTACTTGAATGCGGAATAACCAAAACGGAGGTTGGAAATGCTAGTGCTAGTGGTGGACTACTTAGATAGCATATTACAATATTTATTTCTGTGAAATTACAGAAAATGTGGCACAAGGCCTAAAAGGGGGGATGGGGAGAAGGACGGTCTTCATCTGTCTTACTTTTAAACTTTTAAGCTAGCCACAAGCACTGACCCAAGCATACAAACAATATTCCTAACACCAAAACTAAATTCTTACTAACCTTTCTTACTATATCCACCATAATACCTCATTGTCTCAATGAAAATCCTAAATAGTCCCCAGATGTACAAATCGTCGTATGTGGGGCGCGGGGGGATTAATAAAACAACAAATTAAAAAGATCCCTAATGAGTATATACAATATGAATTAACCTATTTACAAGAAACTAAACAAAATCAGTAATAAAAAAAACACAATACTTCAATGTGGCAGAAATATCAGTTCACTGGATGAAATCAATTCATTCACCCTTAGCACTCACACAGACACGCAACAACAAAAACGAAAAACACACACAGGCGAAAAAGAAACGAAAAGCGCTCCGCATCCACCAGAGAACTGACATCACTGACCACCTAACGAGGAAGGGGATGGGGAATTATACTAAAGAAAAAATAGGGACAGAAATAAAAGGGGCCAATGAGCAAACACATCCTAGCTAAGTTTACTGGAAAAAAGGAAAAAACTAAAGATTAAAAAAACAAAACCTACACTAACCTAATTTCGGGAGAAGGTTGCCCAAGTTCAACCCAGGAAGAACAATATCCAGATGCCTAACCGGCATCAAAATGCCACTCTAGGTCAGCCCCTTTTACTCGACACAAACGCGCAAGAGTCACCCACCTTTTGCCAAATTCTGATGAGGTGAGCCGCCGCTTTTCCGTCCTTTTTTCCCACGAATCATCAGCCAGGTGAGTGATGCCTCATTGTTATTGAGGCATTTCAACCCGGGCGCCCAAGGCCATACTGCGAGAGCCTCCTGCTTCGTAGGACCGAGCTTGTCAATCAGCTCACCACGCACGCCCCCTCCCTGTTCTGAACTTTCTTCCAGGAGAAACTTTTTCCCGCCTTAGCCATTTTGAATTTCGTTTTGGCGCGGAACCTGGCATACCTTTAGTGACTACTTGTCACAACCTCTTCATTGATTGCAAAAGTTCCAGTAACTTTACTGAAGGTCTCCACTGTCGAGACAAATTACTTGTTAAAAAAATATAAAATAAAATTTTATATTTGTTCTTTTACCTTCGTCGTTCCTCCTGTCTACTTATTTTTACTTTGTTAGTGGATTCGGTAGTCGTGTGTAGTGTCTGGCACAAGGCCATCTTTTCGTAGGCCAGCTCTGCAACGCTATCGGGTCCGCAACATACCCATCAGTGTTCATAGGTATGGTATATAACACGTTTCAAATCACCAAGGGATCTTCATCTTCAAGGGAAATATTGGTGAAAATTATAAAGTTTGGGAAAAACAATGATTTTTATTCGCTCGTTGCTAGATTAACAGAAAAAGATGAGCGAAAAGAGGTCGCTATATTCCTACATGCGGCTGGGCCCCAAGCCAAAGAAATTTTCAACTTATATCGCATACAAGTAAAATTAGATGATAAAACTTGAGCACTGGCAATTGTCAGTAATAAATATGACAAAGATCATAGGCTATCACAACTGAATCAGGACAAATCTATGGATGTAATGGACAAGACATCCGCCCGTTAAGAGAGGACGACAACCAAAGATCAGAACTCATATCTGATGAATTTAACTCTGAAGAACCAATTGTGCCAGACTGCGGAGCAAGATCCCATGAATTATGTCACACTCAGAAGCTGACATAATTGTATCAAGAAATGGTTGTGCTATAAACAAACCCATCAGATACAAGTCAAAAATTAAATAATGGCCAGAATAATGACTTTTTTCTAAGGTTGTCTACACCTGTGATTGTTCATACGTCATATCTTAATGACAGACTATTGATATTTGCACTATCAATGATGAACAATATAATTTTCATATCTTGAGATGGGAGATGTTATGCATTAATAAATATTTAATTCCGCTTTAAATATTTATAGAGACCAATAGCAGTTCAATAAGTCACAGTATCTGTGACTACGAGCAGTGACAGTCCCGCTATGGGTTGCTGCAGTACATTTTGTTTCGTCATTCAATGTTACTCACAGATGTCAAGTATGGCACAATATTAACATGATACATAACAGTTTTATTTTTTTTTTATTGTTAAAAAATCAATTTTAGGATAGTAAACAACTGTTCTTATCACATTTTAGATTGAAAATATTTTCATTACATCCTTTGAATGTCAGTTTCTTTTTACATATGTTATACAATAAAATATCAAATGTTTCGCAATATGGATAAACAATGTGAGGCATTTGTCTGTTTACTAAACTTCAAAATAATAAAATATTTATGAGAAATTGACTGTCTTATCTTTTGCTTTGATATTTTAGTGTCTTCTCCAAAGAAGGATTTAAACAATTATCAAATGAATTATATATGAGGGTGGAATTTTAGAATAGGCACTGCAACTAAAAGTAGTCTTTTTATTTATTTACTTTCAGAGGTCTCAAACACGCAGACTACATGCGGCCCTTACACTGTCTTTCAGCGACTCGCAGGAAAACGCTTTCTTGAACAATATTTATCGCAAATTTTAATAAGTTTAATAAATTTGTCCCTCGTCTATTCCATACTTTTGTAGTAGCAGTATTGTACTTGACTTACCCACCAAATGCAAACAGTCAATCAGTTTTAAGGTCAGCAAGGTCTATTCTAGTTCCTCTCCATGGAGGAGAATAAAACTCGACCTCCCCAACACCACGTATTCTTCATCAGTTATCTGACAAGAGTATAAATTTACTTTGCTACAATGTCTTGTTCTCTTCTTTTTCTTTCTTCTTTTTAATTATATTATAAAAAAAGGAAAGAGGATAAATCATGAAGTAAAGACAATTTTGAAATTACACGGTAAAGACAACGGGAAGGCACTGATGCGTAACACCACGTTTCATCATTCAGTCAGGGAGCAACGAGACCAGACATATGAACACTCAACTTAGCAATTGCTCCACCGATGAACAGTGCACCGTTATGCACTTTCTGTGTGCAGAGTGTTCAAATCTGCCGAAATCCATCGTTGTACGTCTTACAAACTGGATCTGGCACTGTTCAATTACCACATCGGCCCCTTGAAGGAGATCCCACTCAATCGCGGGTTCAGCTCGGATGGTGAAATCCAGTAAGCGGTGCAGATGTGTCTTCATGAGCAACTGAAAAGCTTTTTTTTTCGGAAGAGATAAAGAAACTTGAACGATATCAGAAGGTGCACCACTATGCAGAAGGGGACAATGTCGGTGGAAATAAAGATGTTGTAGTTTTGTTTTTGTTGTTTTTGTTTTTTACAGTAAGGTTCACCTTGCACAAGGCCCGGGGGTCACTCGAGGTAGAGAGTTACGTTAAGGGGTAGCTTATATGGATAGGAGGGGAAGATAACGGTTAACTTGTAGTGATCGAGGAAACATCCTCTTGGGAGTCTGTTCCACAGGGCAGTGGTTCGCGAGAATAAACTGTTTGAAGGGGAACTTACTTCTCACCGATGGAATAGGGATGTAAGTGGCATGGCGGGTCCTAGTCATGAAAGTTGGACCTGGCGGAACCAAGGAATAGTGAAATTGCCATTACTTTTTTATTTAGCCTTGTACATTATAGAAGTTTTTTTTTTAATATACATGACGTGAAAAGGGATTAATTTGGCTACTCATACTGGCATGAGAAAAATGAAAATGTAGATTTGTTTTCATAACGAGAAGAAGAATAGATCTGATCACATATTAGAGTAGAGGGGTGCATGAAGCAAAAGACAACACAAGCAACAGAAAATGTTAGAAAGAGGTGAAAAGAAGATTATTAAATAAATTGAAATTTCAAGGAAGAAACACATAAGAAACTACATAATTGAAACTAAAAAGAAAAATGTCGACAATGTCAAATAAAATTAAAATTTCAACAAAAATGGGAATATTTATATTTTTGATATTTTGAATTAGGGCTGCCGATTATACTTCATTTGCGAAATTATGGGTAAAATTTGATTTTTTTTAAAGCTGTGCTTAATAAACACGAACAACGGGAATGCATGGGTGCTAAATTTTGCCTACCTGCACCCACTGACTCTCATAATTCCTATCATACAAAATTACCAACAAATTTAATTCACTTTTGATGATTCTCGGAGATTTGCATGATGTCTAGTTATTTCAGGAACACAAGTGTTGCAGTGGAGGATTTTAAAGTTCCCTTTACAAGTAGTTTTAGAAGCGCCAATGTAAAAGATAAGAATACTCTTACACCAAGTGATATTTGACGAGAATAAAAAATTATTATTAAGGACACAAAAATGTGTTTGCAATATACAAATCAAATTACAATATAGGCCTAACACAAAATTTCCCATGTGCACTTTTCAATGCAGATTAACGGTTTTCTCAAAATTCCGACCTATATACTCTCCTATAAAACAACAGTTCATGTTCTCCTTAACAACAAAAGAATTTTAACAACTTTCTTTTAAAGCAACAGTTCAAATAAATTAATTTCTTAGCAACAAAAGAAATTTACTTACTTCAAAAAGTTCACAAATTCAAAATGTCGAAGGTTCAAAGGTCGAAAATCGAAGGTTATGAGAAAAGATTTACCTACATTGGGCGAAGCTATTTTTTTTCTTTCTTTTCTTCTTTTTTTATTTTATATATATATATATATATATATATATATATATATATATATATATATATATATATATTGTCCTTGAGACAAAATATTCAGATGTTGTGAACAGATGTTCTCAAATATGAGATGAACACTCGAAGGTTTAGAAAATGACGTTCTTAGTAAAGAGAATTCTCCTTTCTTCTTCCTTTTTCTTCTTTCTTCTTCAACAACATAAATAGTTGCAGAAGTAGCCTTTTATCATCTAAGGTCACACCTTTTCTTGTCCAGGTGTTAATCTTTTCAGAGTAGTAGTTTTTTTATCATCCCAGCTCACAGCTTTTCTCGCCCACTTCTGCTGAGATCACAGCTTCTACACACCTGAGTAGGGTCTAATCTTTTCTTCCAGATGACTGCATGACGTCACATATGGCAATCCTTTCAGCAGCACCAGCAGACGTTACACACCTGATCCAGGCAATCTTTTCTCTGCCTAAGTGTGTGGTGTGTTTCTGCGGCAGATCACTTCTGCATATTTGGGTAATGTCTAATCCCTTGTGATATTTTCAGTTACAATTTTATACAACAAACAGGTGAATCAAATCCAGCTAAAAAAAAACTTCTTCGGGGACGTATGCATTTTACCTCCATTGGTTAAAATATGAAAATTTCTATCCAATCAAACCGCGCATGCTTGCAATTTAAATGTGGGTGTTTTTCGACATCAAAGCCGAGCCTCTTCTTTTTAATCTTTACAATTTTCGTATATATATTATCACAATATGGTAACATTATGAGAACCGACGTCCACAAAAGTGAGTCTTCTTTCTCCGCGCATGCTTAGGGACCCCAAACTACGCAATGAGACCAACGACAAACAAACACAAGACTAAAGTATTCAATTTAATAAAACATTTATTTACAACAAATATATATATAAATAACAATAAAAAAAAAAGAAAAAAAATGTTTAACTATTATAGGGGAGGAGTTCAGACAAATTATCCAATGAGCAAATATAAAACGAAACAAATTCAAATCAATCAAAATGTACTTATCTTTGTCTTCCCTTTCTTTATATTGTGGAATCTTCCACGTCTGCCAGTCACCCCTCCGCGCGGAAATGTACTCTTCCTTGTTGTAATTATCGTGACAATCAAACATACATACATGGAAATCGTATAACAAGCATCCATTGGTTAATCTACTCAAAACTAGCTCGCTGATTGGTCAGTTCCGACCAATCAAATTGCCTGCACGCGACAAATCTGTTTTCGCGCTCAATACGCTCTGAGCAGGTCAGGTGTTACATCATCTTATATAAACAAAACACGAGTGGTTCTCTCTCTCTTCGTCACTCTTGCGTCTCATTTCTTGCTGCGATAATGTAACATTTAAGGACTCCCGTCTTAACAATGCGGTCAGACGTTAAAGAACATTGCAACATTCACGCAAGTACGAACTCTTAACTCTAAACTCTTACCAACTTGTCCAATAGACAATTCCTAACATGCTCATTCTTCTAAACTACCGTTTAATAATAGTTACTTCAACCCTTATCAGCTCAGATACAAATATTTCCAAATCTAAGAGACATAACTCTGTCAAACCTTTAGCTTATGTACATGTACACTAAGACCAATAAATTCAAATGTTATGTTTTGAATCATTATTTTCTGTCTTGTATTAATTGTTGTGGATGGAAGATTATTGAACACACCCTATTTTAAGCCTTCTGACCAATCAAACCTTCTGATACATTTCTAACATCTTCACACATTCCCCAACAATATATTGTTTTTCTTTTATATATATATTTTCATGCATAAAAATATCATTGTCACTTTCTCACTTGGTTTCTTTTGTGATAATTCTGATTTCTCCTAAACTCCAATTCTTTTGGGGTTTGTCAAACACTGGTGAGGTTTGGTTATCTTCTTGGCATTTTCCTTCGTTCTCTTCCTTTACGATAGACTTGACTATCGGATTATATAGACGCAAAATAATATCTGTCTCTTTTTTTAAATATTCAAACTGTAATCCTATTGAATTCTACTGATTCAATAATAAGATCTGACCCACAAGTTTCGCCCGTTCTCTTCATTTTATATCGGTACTTAAACCGTAATCTTCGTTTTTGGGTTACACAAAATTCAACAGTAAACCTGAACCCAAAATTTCGTCCACATTCTCATCTCGATACCATGGCCGCAAATCCTCGTTTTTTTTTCTTTTTTTTTTTGTCTTTCCCGCTCTCTGTGCTCACGTGATCTTTTCTATCTCTCTCTCTCTCTCTCTGAACTGAGCATACAGAAGGGGAGGAAAAAGGAAGATGTAATGAACAATATCAAGTCATCCAACAACCGGCAGCTACAAATCAGCGTTTTTCTCTTCTAGAGCTTTGTCTAGACAACTTCCGGGGTCAACTGTCTGGTTTCTTAATTCTTCGACAGGGAAGAAAGAAAAAAAAAAAAGAAGGAAAGGGCAAAGCTAATTGTGGAACATGTTTGCTCATTAGTATAATTATAAATTTGTATTATAATTATTAATTGTTTAATCATTTAATAGGTGGGGGATAGCGCTAATATATATATATATATATATATATATATATATATATATATATATATATATATATATATATATATATATATTGTGTGTGTATTTAGGCAGCATTTTTTCATTCATACATGTTTCATTAAATAATATAGATAAGTGTTGTCTCTATATTTTATGTAAGTTCTTTTCATATCGTCTGATAAGCTTAATAACATTATCATTAAACAATGAAAGAAAATCACAATATTGATACATATTTTTTAGTCCAATCTAAGCTTTCGGCTTACATAAGCCATTATCAAAGATGACAATTACACAATATATTAAGCAATACACGAACAAGAAATTGATGATAGTCTGTTTTTGTTTACATGGATGATTTCCAAGCAACGATAAACACGTGCATATAAGACGCTGAAAGCGAAAATCGCACAACAGCTCATGACGTCACACATGACCACGCGAGAGTGAATCCGATGAGTATTGAGTATGGAAAGCCGGTGGTATGAACCAATGGCTTCTGTTACTAATTATAGGCATTTAAGGATATTTGTGGAGATTTCATAGTTTATTTTGTTCAGGTTAAGTTTCAACTGTTTTATGTATATAGATCCAAGAATTTTTAGTTTTTGTTTATTGTTTTCATGTTTAAGTATAGGATTTTCCGGAATTGGGTATGCGGCCAGGCATGTTGTTTTAAATGCCTAAAATGTTAGAGTTATCATTCAAATGTAGTGTCAAGCGTCGTGAAAGCGAGTTTGTGGTGTGACCAACATAGATATTATTTAGTTTGTTGGAGATACAATCTCCCAAAGGGCACCTGAATTTGTAAACTATGTTGTTTTTTTTTCAAATCGCTAACCGGGGGAGAAGAATCATTGCGAATAATTGAGTTGGATATACTAGATTCAGTGTAGTATATAATTAACTTAATTTTTTTGCTAGGATCTGTTGTAGATATGTTAGTATTTACTAATTTTTTTAGTATATTTTCATCTTGTTTATAATTAGTATGCATTTGATTACGATATAGGAGATTAATATGTTTGAGATTAGTAGAAGCAGTATTATGTACTATTTACTTAGTATTGAGATTTCTAAGAAAGCATCTTATTTGTTCATCAATTATATAGTTTGGAAAACTATTATTAACAAGCGTTTGTTTTATATTCTTTAGTTCACTGTAAAAAATCTGTTTTGTGGATGAATTAGTTTCTGCACGATGTATTAGATTTATATATATATATATATATATATATATATATATATATATAACATTCTGCTACCATTTTCTTTCAACGTCAACTTTTGCACAAACTAAAAACACCAAAGTGAATATTTCTCTCACTCCTGATAGGTCAATTAATGCCAATATCATTTCGTCTACGTTCGCACGGCTAAAGCCAATTTACAGCCAAAATCTGGTTATGTCTTCTCGAGCCGGTCACGTAACATACAACATCATAAATACTTGGAAACATCTTGATTCTTTCTCTCTTGGCTTCTCTCACATACAAGATGCAGCTGTGGAGAAATCGCGTTTGTCCCTTTAGGGGAAAACGCTAGGAAACGTCATGACACACACACGCACACACGTACGTACGAATATTATCATATCTACGAACTTCAACTACAAGAACCCAGAAACTTATCAACTTCTAACAGTGAGATTTTCGTCAGCAACACACAACCCGTACGAGAGAATACAACTTTCGACTCCTATCAATTTTTTTCCAGTGAGAAATCTTACGTCACATCTTCTGGAGCTAAAAATTTCTTATCAACATAATCTCAGCTTCCCAGAACACACTCACTCAATTCATCTCAACCGATGTCATTCCTCTTCGGTGAACGATTTTGAGCGGCTCGATACTTCAATATGTTTATGCTGATTTTCAACTCGAAGTGTTAAAGTAAAAAATACATTTTCTGTACCAAATACAACTTTTCGATATTCAACTGAAGATTACATTTTCTCTCATTCAACAAGTTTCGTTGAACTCATCTTACACCGAATTTCAGTCTACAACACCTTCTTATCGAAGAACATTCTTTCCATTGAAACTTACTATTATTTCTTGAACTGAAATCTTTTTTCTATGAGTTCAGATAAAAAATATATGTTCTTTAAAGTCTTAACTAATTCAAATAACAGGTAAATAACTCCTGCTATATTATTAATTATAAATGCTACATATTGACATACACTTTGTGCACAATTGAACAAACACTTTTGCCTGCCATAAAACAATTTTTGGTGTGATAAACATCAATTTAACAATTTGCAACTCAGTTTAAATTATTCATTCTTCAGTTTTGTATATTGTTGATATAAAAATGTTTTGTTATTTCTAGAAAACATATTGTTGAAATATATTCAAGCAAACTGATCACTCCGCAACACACACACACACACACACACACACACACACACACACACAATTCAATATTTTGTTATTACTTTAATAATAGTTATTTCCAAGTTTTATGGCAGAAAAATTAACACCTGAGTAAAAAAAAAGCTGAGGAAAATGTATAAAACTAGGTACCACCAAAATGGACACACATGCGTTTTTTTTTAAATATTGCCAAAAATATTGCGTTTTTTAATATTGCCAAAAATCAGGGAATTGTAGAACCTTAATTTTACAAACACAATCTAAAAGTGGATCACTACGAGATTTTGTTAAAATCTGTGCAAAAGCCACCTAAACGTAGATCACAGCGATATTCTTGTACAAAACCAGTTCCACACATATTTTCCAAGAATTAGCTTGCTGATTGGTTCATAAACGAGCAAGTGGGTGTCGCCATCCACCCACGCACATCTATTTTTCATCTCGTGATCAAGTTAAATATTTTGGCGCTAATTTGGTGCTATCACGTGTCCACCCAAGTAAATAAAAACTCATCACGCTAGTGAACATCGTGACCACAAACCAGTTGCTAAACAAATCCACGTCACTTTATCATCTGAAGTTTTTAAAGTTACTTTAGCCAATTCCGACATACCTCTACAGATTGTAACCCCAACGTTGCATTGAATAATAATTCTCTACAGATGGTGACCCGACCTTTCGGTGGACATATGTTAATCTAATTTTCCGTAGATTAATCACACCGGTCTTCAACGGAGCATAGCATATACGAACAATTTTATTGAAAAAATAACTTCAACTAACTACCATGGCCGAATCAAGTGAAACACACTTCGAGGCAGCAATCACCGTTAATCTACCCTCGTATAACCAAACAAATGGACAAATGTGGTTTGCACAATTAAATGCCATCTTTAACGCAAAGAAAATTTCGTCACAAACTTCTCGTTACGTGTACGTAGTTGAGAAGATGCCAGCGGACGTGGCCATGAAGGTGTCTGACTTTTTAGATAAAATGCCAGTAAATAAACCATACGATGTATTAAAAGAAACTATAATACGCAGGAGTGGTGATTCC
The DNA here is from genome assembly GCA_964036315.1 of Acanthosepion esculentum. Taxonomy (NCBI): domain Eukaryota; kingdom Metazoa; phylum Mollusca; class Cephalopoda; order Sepiida; family Sepiidae; genus Acanthosepion; species Acanthosepion esculentum. Next base: position 34,345,489 of record OZ038490.1, read on the forward strand.
GAGGAGCGGCATTTTCATGATCTATTTAATAACCTGTATTTAGAACAGAATAGGCCCTCACAACTACTTCGAAAAATGAGAACATTACTGGATTTCAATACAATGTCGGACACCGACTTACGCAAGCTTTGGATGGTCAAACTCCACACACAAACGAGCCAAATACTAGCTTCGCTCCCAGATGATCTGGACTTACAAATGTTGGTAGACATCGCGGACAACATCAACAATAACAAACCCACGAGTTCAGTTTTTACCGCTATTCAGACACCCCGTCCGTTACACCAGTAAACGATTCACACGAACTACATCGAATAAAAGAAAGCCTGGCTGATCTCACTTTACAATTGAAAAACTTGCAAACCATTAATCTACAGCAAGACATCAGCCCTAATGAACAAGCCAGACGTTCATCACGGCACGATAGACGCAGATCGTCTTCAGCGGACAGGAATAGAGTAAAATTTGATACATTCTGGTATCATTATAAATTTGGCCAGCAGGCTCGACGGTGCGGGAACCTTGTAATTATGGCGGGAACTTAACTGGCAACAATTCAAAACAGCAGGCGGGAAAAGACCCTTCCGACAGCATGTAAGGACGACGTTTGCTGCCAAAGAGAAGTCACTTAGTCGTCTGTTTTACATTAAAGATGAAAAATCCGGATATCTATTTCTGGTAAACACTGGCGCACAAATTAATGTCATACCACCAAAACCCAACATGGAAAACGGATTCCACATTGAAACCTTTGGTGAGACTTCACTAACACTGGATCTCTGTCTCAGAAGGTCATTCCCGTGGATTTTTACTATCGCACAGGTCAAGACGCCTATTCTCGTTGCGGATTTCCTTGCCTATTTTGGCTTAACTGTTAACATGTCTTCCCGGTCTCTGGTGGACCAAACGACAGCATTTATCATGAGAGGCATAACGTTGAAGTATACAACTACTGCGATCAGTGCAGCGTTGCCCGCTGGTAACGGGTTACAGGAATTACTCAAAAAGTACCCGGAGATCATTACTCCCTTCAAATACACGGAGCCTGTTCGGCATAATGCGGAGCATAAGATCCAGACCACGGCATCTCCTGTTCATTCGCCTCCGCGTCACTTAAGTCCAAATAAGTGCAAGCTGGCGAAGGCTGAATTCCAGCAGATGCTGGAACTAGGTATAATACGACCGTCTTCAAACCCTTACGCGTCTCCATTACACATGGTTCATAAACCTGAGATGGGAGTATGGAGACCTTGCGGAGATTTCCAGAAACTCAACGCACAAACAATTTCGGATAAATACCCTATCCAGCACTTGCATGACTTTGCGGTGGGTCTGCAAGGAGCCACGGCATTTACTAAACTGCATTTTAAAAAAGCGCTTTTTATCAAATACCGGTCGTGGAGGAAGACATACATAAAACCGCAATTACAACACCGTTTGGCATGTATAAATTCGCCCGGATGCCTTTCGGCTTACGAAACGCGGCACAATCATTCCAGCGATTGATCGATGACGTGCTACGAGCTTTTCCATTTACCTAGACGATGTTTTAATTGCCAGCAGGGATAAAGCAGAGCATTGTAACGACGTTGAACAGATTTTTCAACGCCTCAAGCATTTTGGTCTTAAATTCAATCTGGAAAAGTGTACATTCGCTGTGCTAAAACGAACCTTTTTTCCACAGCCAACAGCACTCCGTCAATTGCGCCGATTTCTCGGCCTAGTAAACTATTACAGGAGATTTATCCCAAACTGTTCGCAAGTTTTAATATCACTCACAAATCTACTGCAATGTCAACAAAAGAAGAATTACAAAATTGCTTTGTGAGACGATACATTAAAAGCATTTAACCAAGCAAAGGAAGCTTTTGCCCACTATATTAAATTATTATATATCTCCGACGACGAGTCATTAAATACTTTACCCATTGATGCATCTGTTGACTCGGTAGGCGCTGTCCTACATCAAGAACAACACAATGTAAAAAAGCCACTTTCATTTTTCTCAGTATAATTAATTTCTGCTCAAAGGAAGTATAGTACATTTTCTCGCGAATTGCTTGCAATATATTTGTAAATCTCAACAAAGGTTTCAATGTGGAATCCGTTTGCCATGTTGGGTTTTGGGGATATGACACTTACTGGAAGGTCAGAAATTTGTGATGTTCACAGACCACAAACCCTCCTTGGTCTACGCACTTCATTCTAAATCTGACAAATATACTCCCCGCAATATCCGACAATCGAATGAAATCGCCCAGTTTACGTCGGATATCCGGTACATTGATGGAGACAATAATATAGTTGCTGACACTTTTTCAAGATCAACCTTGAATTCAATCAATTCGCAACCTTTAAGTTTCGACTGCCTGGCCGAGGAACAACAAAAAGATATGAAAAAGGATACCTCATTACTATTTGAGCAATGTCCCGAGCCTATTCGGTACTTTATTTGTATTGTGATGTCAGTACAGGTCACCCCAGACCTTATGTTGCTCCTTCTATGCGTAAAAAGATCTTCGATCATTTCCACTCTTTCTCACACCCCGGGCGTAAAGCGACAGCAAAACTTATCGGCGAGAGGTTTATCTGGCCTAATATGTCCAGAGATGCCAAACATGGGACACAGTCCTGTATTAAGTGCCAGAAAACTAAGAGCCAACGCCACACTAAGTCTCTCCCTGGACATTTTGCTGCACCTGATGGCCGAATCACGCACATTCATGTTGATCTGATCGGTTCATTACCAGGCGTTGAAGGTTATCAGTATTTACTGACTACTATTGATCGCTTTACGTGGTGGCCGGTAGTGGTTCCACTGAAAACTACATCAGCAGAGGTCTTTTCTCGGGCAATTCTCCGAGACTGGATATCAGTCGCACCCTTCTATGGTACTCTTTTCGCGCTATTTCTTTCATTTTTTTATGGTGAATTTCTTCACCCTCATTTATACCGTTGGCACCCTTTTTGTTCAAGAGGTTTATTTCTAAGAAGGAATATATCTGTTTTGTCAGAATATATGTCAATAGTCTGTAAGTAGTGGGAAGACATAGAAATAAAGAAAATTCCACACTTATATTATCTGATTATATTACATGATTGGTCCTGTTTAAATTACACTCAAAATCTTAAGCAACAATCTAAAGCATTTAAATGCAGTAGAAATCAGAAATCAAGTAACAATTTTGAGGTGTAAGACAAAAGTGTGTCTTCTTCAACCTATACAATGAGGCAATTTTGTGAGAATTAAAAGTCTTACCAGGATTCATTATTGGTGGCCACAATCTTAACAACTTAAGATATGCAGATGACACAGTACTGATAGCAGACACAGAAATGAAACTACTACAAGAACTCCTACAGAAGAAAGGACTAAACATCAATTGCAAGAAGGTAGAATGCATAGCTGTCATGAAAAGGAATAGACCAACATGCAAATTAAAAATCGGAGATACCAAAACCCAGCAAATATAACAATTTAAATATATGGATAATGTTTTAACAGAGGACAAGAAGTGTGACACGGAAATACGATGATGCATTGGCATAGCAAAAGATGTCTTCCAAAAGCTAAACAATGTACTAAGAAACAGGAAAATTTTGTTCGAAACAAGAAAAGAATGCAAAACTGTTATGTAATGCCAGTCCTCCTATATGCCAGTGAATGCTGTACACTCTCCTCATAGATGAAGAAGAAACTTCAAGCGATAGAAATACGGCTCTCCAGAAGGATGCTGATAATATGTGAACAATGTAAAAGTTTTAAAGAAAATGGAAACAAAAAGGGCACTTATACTTAACATCAAAAAGAGACAGTTGAAATTTCTAGGGCACATAATGAGGAAAATTTGTCAATAACAGGATATATTGACGGCAACCGGGACAGAGAAAAATAGTGTATAACCTACCTAACGAGCTTGTATAAACGGATAGCAAAACAGGGTTTATGAGTGATAACAAAAAGACAAAATTTACTAACGGCTTATCTTATTACTATACAAAACTATGTGAGCTTTGTATCTTGTATGTTTGCCAGAATTCATATATAGAGAGTTGGGAAAAGAAAGATGTAAATTTATTATCGTGTATGACGTGGGGGGTGAAGCCAATTTTCTTATGAAAAAGTGTGTAAAACATGAAATCCGGCCCCAAACAAGATACGCACAGCTGTCATCAAGGTCCACGCCACTCTCGCTTTTGAACTTCGCGACCTCATGCTGACAGCGCTGACAAATTTCAAAGACTACGGCAACACCGTCTACAGTAAGAAACAAATTCTATCTCTTGTATCCTCTTTACTATGAACCACGCACACACGTGTTGATTTTTTCACACAAACACACATATAACAACATTTTATTGTTTCTCACATACGTACACAAAGAGAATTTATATTTTATTTCAGAATTTTATTAACCCAAACAAAAAGACATTACTTTCCAATCTATACCCAATTGCTTGTATTCTTGTCATTATATTAATGTTCATTTGTTGAAACTACGTTGTCTTTTTTACTGAATTTTATTCTTTCAATGAAAATCGTTTGATTATTCTAAATGGACAAATTATGCGCAGCCCCGCATCAATATTTTATGTTATTGTCTCGAATCCCAACACTCCGAATTTTGGCATTTATTGTTCAAATTTCTTCAAACAGACAATTTTTTAAAAGTTGAAAGCAACTTCAATAACTGCAAATAAATGCATTTTTAAAATATCTCTACTTTCACAAACTCTCCATGAAACTAAATGTAAACAGTAAACACAAAAAGGTTGACCAACGGATCACCAGTGGTCTAGTGAAATTTAAAGTTTGCGTGTTGGTTGTATGATAGGCATGTGCGTGTTTACATGTAAACAATTAAAGAAAAAGCACGCAAAAACTTGAATTTCTACTACGTACCGTTTATTCTTTTTAATAGGGGAAACTGTAAGAAAACAAATTCTCCCTGTTTCTTGGGTATGTCCGTTTTCTTTTACTGGTTCACAAGTAAGTTAGGGTAAGTAAGGATTGCACTGAGTTGGAATGGCCAAACTAAAGTTTGTACTTACTTCATCGGTAGTTATAATTGTCAAGCTCTAGTCGTCCTTGAGTTGAAACAACTAAAGTAAAACTTGTCGACCTTCAACGGTGGAGTTTCGGAAAAATAATTGGGAGCACTATGCGTTGGAATGTGTAAAGAGAGTTCAGTCGTCAATCGACTGGGATAAAGAAACGTTTCCCAGCGGCGACGTCTTCATTCGTGTCTGATACATCTTGGAGTAAGAGGAGAAAAAGAGTAAGAAGAAGGAAATGATTGTAGTTTTATAGACTTAAAAAACGCCACCTAGTGGAATTTTGGCAAAGCCAAGTGAGATAATAAAATTTCCGGTACCTTTATTACAAAGCATTATCGAAACATTTATTTCTTTTACTTTTTTTATTCATCATTATTATTATATTTATTGATTTTATTTCTTAAAGGGTAAGAAAAACATCTCGTAATAGTCTTGTGAGAGGTGTAAAATTTAATTCATCTCAGGATTTGGAGCCAGATTCTTGAAATGACTGCAGACCTCCTTTTTCTAATAGATATTACTGAGACAAAAGTCATTAACATCAGGCACAACCACATCAAAATGCAAGATTTTAATACATTTGTCTTTTATGTCTCTTTTAATATATATATCTATCTATTTCACTGCCTGAATAAATTATTAGTATATGCTACATGCAATATTGCTTCTTTCATGTGCTATCGACTTTCTTTATTACACTTTGTAGCTATCTTTTTTTTTCTTTTATCACTCTCCTTCTTCCCAGGACTGTAACATAACTGACAATATGGAAATGGCTCCCTGTCTACATTCATCTGTGAACATTTTTGTGTTTTAATTCACATCAAATGGCTTAATTATTCTAATGTTACTGATGCTGCCTGTAATCATTTTTTTAATTTTCCCATCTTCCAGTAGATTAGTAGATTTCCCTACTACTTGTTTCCCTAATAATTCTGTCTTTTTATTTGTTTTGTTCCTTGCCTCTTCTCCTGGCTCTTTATCAAGTATCATAATCATGTCCTCTGTAGTATCTGTTAATATTTCTTTTGAGACAGGAACCTCCTATTATTCACAAAACTTCTTTCTATTACCAGCATACTGATTGGGATTCATTTCGTGATTTTCTTCAAGAGACCCCTTGTATTGATATTTTTACCCTTCCTATTGCGAATTGTGTCACAGAGGTTTCTTCTTGTGTTTAAGCCAGCATCAATGCTTTTGTACCTTCTGGTCTTTACGAGTTGAAAGTTATAGTATTTCTGGATGAATTTTCAAACTGATACAATCTTATCTTATAAAATCGTGAAATGATGGTTGTCTTGAATGGCCATTCTTCTAGATCTTTTTGCATTAATTCCCAGGACTCTATATTTGAACCTACACTGTTCCTAATTTTCATCAATGAGAAAACTTTTCCTTTTAACACTATTTTTTTCTTTTTAAGGCACAAAGTTCCATGTAAACCGGTTTTTCAAACTAGTATCTTCCTTTCTACAATTATAATGCTTGTCAGTTAAGGAAATAATCTAGTCGTCTTTATGACAATTCACCATGTCATTCTTACATCTCCCACATGTCTCTTCCCTGACAGCCTATCAGAACTACTTCATGTATCTACTCTCTAGTGCTCTCAGTAATTGCAATGTGCACTGCCTAAGGTATGGTATTCACCAAGGTTCACTACCTAAAGTATGATTCACCAATAATATACTGGTATGTTTTGATCATTGATGTTCTCTCCTTTGTTCTGGAAAGTACATAGTCAATTAGCCACTTGACCTAGCTCTGATAACCTACTTCCAGAAAATTAATCTTTCTATAAACACACCAACAAATGTCTTTATGTAAACAAGCCATCAACCCACAGGTGATGCTGGGCACACTTTTCCCAAAAATTATTTTGCCTAAGTAATCACACCTACATAAATAATATAAACAAAGTAGTCCCTAGGGTTTTCATAGATAGGTTTAGATCTTGACCAAGGATATAATTTAATGTCATCATTTTCACTTAACTTGGCAAATGTAGCTGATGGGCCAAGTGCTTTACTCAGTTGTACTAAGTTATTTCAAAGTTAATATTCAAGTTCAATTCCCTAAGAACCTCTCAACTAAAAACATTTTAGTTCTTCTAGGTAATTAACTTAAATTATTTCTTTCTAACATATAATTCCAATAATCATCAAATGCCATCAAGTTTTCTATCACATTTTTCTCTGCTTCTATACTATAAAACTAGGCCTTTCTACATTTAACTGTTTGTTAACTAATGTCAGGCCTCCTTGGGGCTCCTTTCATCTTATATCAGTAGGAATTCTGTCTACCACATAGACACCAACTTGGTTTTTGAAAATGGCAAAGACAATCTAAAGTACTTGAACAAAAAACAACACAAAGATAAACTTTAGACAATTTATCTACTATTTCAATCACAATACTCAACAATTTATTCCAAAAATTTGAAAATACAATAAAAATTAAACAAACGGACCTTGTTGATTCTTTTTAACCAAACCTTTTATATATATATATATATATATATATATATATATATATATAATGAACTCTTCCGTCGGTTTCGACGTATGAGGATCTAACAACTTAATTGATTCAGTTATGAAATTTTGTGCGATAATATTAAGTGGCACTTAAGACCCGCTAGTGATTTACAAAGGAGGCTACATATGGAGCAAGGATTGTGGGATGAGCTCACTGTTAGATTGGCTGACCTTTGAGATCTTGCTCTCGCTTCTTGAACACGATTCAGACAAGCTAATTGAAAACTGCTGAGTCCACTAAAACACGTTGATCTCCAAGGCTAAGCGCTCGAGATTGTTATGAGGTATATTGACTGCTGACAAATTGCTTTTTAGCTTGTCTTTGTATCTTAGCTATGGGCGTCCTAAATTCTTGTAGCCGTGATCTAACTGGCTGTACATTAGGATCTTGGATATCCTGTCATCAGACATTCTCAAGACATGACCAGTCCACCGTAACTGAGACTGTATGAGAGTTTCGATTCCTCCAATATTACACCTGTTAAACAGGTCTATGTTAGAGGTCCTATCTTGACGGCCAACTCCACAGATGGCACGCAGACAGCATTTATGGAAAACATCCAGCTGGCGTATATGGTACCTGTATAGAGTCCACGACTCTGAGCCGTACAAAAGGATGGCAAGAACAACAGCTCTGTAAACCCGACTTTTCGTATCCAATCGAATACCCCGCTCATTCCACAAGCGATGGCGAAGTTTTCCGAAAGCACTAGTAGCCTTAGCAATCTAGTATATATATATATATATATATATATATATATATATATATATATATATATATATATATATATATATATGCAAGGTTACAAAAAAGAAACGATTCATAACAAAAAGAAGTGTAACAAAAAGTATATGTTACCTTAAAATGGTACACTATTTATATTATTCGGACTATTATCCTCATCTTTGTCGCCATATTTATTACAACGTTTCGACCGTTGTACGCTCCGGCCTTTTCAGGTGGTTGAAATGTCGAACTCAACCCTTTATTTCGCTCACTGGGGTAGACAATTCTAGTTCCACGTGCCATGTTTAATGGATATAGACAGATACTTAAAATGGTAATAACAAAATCATAGCAAAAATTGAAGACAAAAAATGTGCATAACAAATAAAAAATATGTACAATTGCAGACTAATATTATATGCAAAAATAGCATTAAGGACTAATTACCTTTAAACCTATCAACCACTCCCTCTGCTTACAGAGAGATGGTTGTTAGGACTTAATATACACTGATTCCAAAATTTCAAGTGATAATCAGTATTAACCCCACTCAGCACTGAGAACATGTCTAGGCTATAACTCTGAGCACACTGTTGGTTTTAGCCATCACTGAACATTATACATGTGTATATTATCCACCTTTCCCTTGCGAATATTGTATCCCTGCTTTTAATATTTGATCCATTTGGCTTACATAGTCAGCATTACACTGACATCTGAATTTGTAAATTACAGACCTAATATGATGGATTGGCAGAACATCCTTGAAGATCAGTGTCAATATAAGTTGGGCATAAATTACAATAAGTTTATTGCTGAAAAAACACATTGGCTTCTTACACTAACTGCAATTTGCTTAGCAAATCTTGCATTCACCTCACCATTCCACCATAAAAACAAATAAATAGGACATTTCAAAGGCCCAATCAACCTAGGCTTATGAAAGCGTCGATTTTTTTTCTCTACGACCTTCTTAATAAATTCAATTTCAGAATCTAATTTAGTTTCCAAGCATATGCCTTTGTTTCCTTTTCATTCTGAATTGCTTTTTACTCTGTTGTGATGTGTCTAGTTTGTGACATAGAAGTTCTACTTCCATACTGAGTGGTGACTGACTTATTATTAATCACTTGACTCTATGCAAAATAGGGTAAGTTCATTTTGCCTAAGTCCCTACACCTCCTAGAAACAAAGAGGGTTTTATGCTTTTCATTGATCTGTGACTTCTCCAAACAATAGTACAAGATCTTATTTTTCTCTCTCTTGAGGTGTGTACCTGTTTATTTTTACTGCGAATCCAGGTCTTGATTCATCTTTATTTTGATCTTCCAACTCCATGTCAGATTCGTGTAAACTATCCGTCACAATTTCTTTACTACTATGTTTGTTTCCTCCATCAAAATCACTCACTCTTTCAGGTCTTATTTAATCAGAATGAGCCAATAAATTATGTCCACTTGTTGCTATTATAGCCATTTTCAGGACTTGATTCTGTCTTTCTTGTACCATATATAGAAGAGAATGACACCTTAAATTAAGAAAGACACTGCCTCGGAGCTACGAGAATTCGACAGACTGGGTGAACGTATGGAAATTTGTTTGCGGGATCAACTGGAGAGAAATTCATGACGCAAGAGAGGAGGACAGTGTTCGTTCTTGGAACGCTGTGCTGTTTTTTGCATGGAAAGACTTTGACAGAAAGCAATTACTTGGATCAGTTTCACACAAGCTATTTCGGCAAAAATGTCAGAGGGAAAGTTTGACCCGGTTATTCCAGAGTTTGACGGCTCTGCGTCTGGATCATCTGAGCTAGTCTGTAAGATGTAGCCCAGAACATGTACTCCCTTTAAGACTAATGGGTGGTGCAGTATACCAGCAACCGAGAGAGGGGAAGAAAAGGAGGATTTCAGCCAGATAAAATCCGCACTGTACACACTTTTGCCACGGACGATTTTCTGGCTTATGAGCAATTTGCTGAGCGACGGCTACGTCCCGGAGAATCGGTGGATGTCTATCTGGCGGAGTTACGAAAACTTTCCATCCTATTCGGTGGAATGAGCGACCGTGGCCTGGCACGTGCGTTCGTGCGAGGTAACCCAGACCAAGTTAAACACCTCCTTCAGACTTCGACCTGGATGGACGAGTTGTAAATCGACCATCTATTGACTCGAGCGCGAGCAATTATGAAAGATGAAGTACTGGAAGAAGGACTGGCAGTCGCGGCGGTGCGAACAACACAGGATGTGGCGAGGAAGCTTCCAACAAAAGATCCACGTGGTTCCATAAAATTCTATCGTTGCAACGGCCCCAACCATTTTGCAAAGGATTGCAAGGAATCGCATACCAAAAGGCGGACACCTCGGATGCAATGTTACAAGTGCAACGCGGTAGGGCATGTAGTCCGCAATTGCTCGGGAAACGATCCAAGTGAATAGGCCTCAGCACTAGTGTACTCCCCGAGCTCATACGAAGGAGGTGCTACTCGCAATTGCTGTATGCATCAATGGAATCAGTAGTTCAGCCTTGCTAGACACAGGCTGTTCTCGATCGCTCGTAAGCAGACCGCTTTGTCGCTCTTGGAAGAGGAAGGAAGTGAAAGGACACTCAAGTGCTCTGAGGTAGGACTTATTCAACTTGACGTGAGCAAAAAGACCCTATCGACATTGGGGTTCTGGTTGTGGACAACAAACTGCTAGGTTTCAATCCTGCTGCTCGGATTTGACGTTATTAAGAAGTTGGGAGGACCAAGTGTGTCCAGCGATTGGACTGTGAGCTCTGCTCAACTTGACCGACCTTTTTGCGCGGCCATCACTATCAATGAACCAGACTTCCATGCGGAGTATGACCAGAACAAGAAGATCCGGGTTGTGTCTTGGAAGTGGTCTGGTAACCAGGCACCACCCGCGTTGAAGCACGAAACAGCCGAGTATCCAGTTCCAAAGCTTCTCAGGGAACTACGAACCTGAATGGATAACGGCTGGCTACTTCCATATCCCGAGGAAGAACTTGGGTCCCCCAGGGGCCTGATCCCTCTAATGGCTATACTGCAGGAAAACAAACAGAAGGTCTGCCCGGTCATGGATTATCGGGAGCTCAATCAGTATGCGGACGCGCACACTGCGGATGCAGACGTTTGCGTGCAAAAAGTTGAGCGAGTGGCGACAGGAAGGATCGGATATCGCTATGCTGGATTTGTGCCGTGTCTATTTGCAGATTCACATCGACAATTCGTTATGGCCCTTTCAAAAACCGTTTGTGTTTTGGGCTAAATGTGGCACCGCTGATCATGCGATCAATTGTCGTGGTCGCACAGGACAAGACAATCCAGAGGGCCACATCCTCATACATCGATGACATATTTGTCAATTAAATTATATGCACTTCGGCACGTGTACAGGTTCATCTTCAGCAATTCGGACTGACATGTAAGAATCCAGAGCGTTTAGAGAATGGTAACCGGATTACGTGCAAATTGCAATGGAGTCGGGGGAGTGACCTCCTACTGCTATATAACGTGCTCACTCGTTGGAGTATCTTCTCCCTATGTGGGAAGTTGACTGAACATTTGCCAGTATGTGGCTGGCTCCGCGTCGCAACTGCATTCATAAAACGGCGCGCGAAGTCGGTGACGACAGACAAGGACAATGAGGTGCGGGATATACCCCTGGCTCGGATGCTGATGAACATCATTACCAGATTGGCACAGAAGGATCCGACACCGGGTGATTGGTGTGTTGATGGACGCGAAATTACTGTGTGCGTTGATGCAAGCTCCTTGGTCGCTGGTGCCATTGTGGAAAACGGCAAAATCCTAGTTGAAGATGCCTGTTGCCTGCGATCAGAACGTGAAGACAAGCATATCAACCTTTCTCGAAAATATTACTGTAACCAATTCAGGCTATCCAGAGAATGAGTCAAACAAAATTAAAAAATAGTCTTATGCCTTTAACATGCACATGATCCATACAAACGCATGCCCATGGGTCTTTTTCTTTAGGCCACGAATGTATCTTGGTTTGGTGATAGTTTTTATTTCCCTACATTTTCGGTATTTTTTATGTAATTTTCGATTACCAGGCCACCTCGCTTTCAATTTTCATTGTCTCTATGTCGCTGTTTTTCCACAATGAGCATTCTCGTGTACACTTTTTATTATGTCATTTCTTCATCTCTCCAGTGGTATTAAAATATCTCCATTGCATAAAAAAATCTTCTCTATAGTTAACTTGTATCTTATCTCTTAATAGGACTTCTCTGTCCTAGAACAATCACTCCATTTGTTTCTTTTTATTCTATATGCAATCTTGATTAATACTGGATCCTGTACGATTTCAAATGCAAGACGATCTAAGGGTAATACATTTTTTCAATTCAGTGCAATATTTTATCCTCTGAATTGTCTGATCTTTCTAATGACTCATTGTTGAACTTTAGTCTTGATAGAGGATCTACATGTGCAATAGTGTTTCCTTTCACATATTCAATGCTGAAGTCAAAAGACATGAGCTTTATGGCCCATCTTAAAATTCTAGATGTAACTTTAGGCAACACCTGAGGTTAAAAATAAACTCTAATAGTTTATGGTCAGATTTAAGTAGAAACTTCCTGCCTAATAAAAATTAGTGAGTTCTATCTGTACTCCATATGATAGCTAATACTTCTTTTTCAATATCTGAATAGTTAGCCTCAGCTAATTTTATCATTCTAGAAAGGTACATTGTAGGATGACTTTCTTGAGATAAAATCGATGATACAGTACACTCACTTCCTTTTTAAGCTAAGTAAATTATACAACAGATTTTTTTATAAGTTCTTTCTGAGGTTTTAAATTATTGTATTCTTCCATTGAGTCCATTTAAATTCATTGCTCGTTTTTTGTAATGCCACAAAGGGTGAATGCAAACAAAGCAAAATAATCAACTTGCTATTTTTCAATATTTAGAAAATTTTAAAAAGGAGTTAATCAACTTTATTACTGTCACAACTACAATTTCCAATAACTGAATTCATTCATTAATAATAATTATTTTTTAATATCTTTTTTAAAATATATATAATGACAGACTCTTTAAATGTTTCTATTTCAATTCAGATTTTGTCTCTAATTCTCCACAAATAATCTTGTTCCTTTTCTATAGATATTTCTATTATGCCGTCATGTAACAGGAGTTGTACTTGCCTCAGTTTTAATCACTGTAGTGTATCTAACTTACCAGATTAATCTTTCCTTTTTTTTTAGTCTCAACTTTGCTACTTATCATTTTTCAATCAATGACACACAACTTTATAAAATTTGGTTTCACAATATTGATTTCTCTCTTTTTCAGTTTTTGCCTGGTGTTTACAAAGAATTATAAGATTCGAAAGAATTTTGGAATCCTGATACAGTTGAAATGATGGAATAGATTAAATTTCTATTTTTATTTATAACCAACTAGTTTTAACCCCTCAAAGTTTCATGGTTTTCCTATTTTAAATTTCTGATGAATCTTAATTCTTCAGTTAATGATTGAATAAGCTCATGGCAATAAAATATCTGTAAAAATTCCCCTATCACATCATTAAATATTTGAGCTTCACAATTTAAAAAAAATATTGCAATAACAATCATAAATATGAATTCTGGTTGTTATTTCAAGAAAAAAGGAGGTACAAATAAAAAGATTTGAAATTAATAACTTTTTCTATTGCATGGAAACAGACATTAAACACTTCTATTTTCCCTTCTTGCTTTCATTTTCTCATTGAAACCAAGTAGTGTCTTTGATATGTCTTTTGTCTTCTCACACAATCAAAATGGAATAGTCGATTATTTATGAGGTATGAGCAGAAAATTTTAATCACTTTATTTTTCTTTCTTTCTTTTTTTTCACTAAAACCAATTAGCAACACTGATATGTCTTTTGTGTTTCCACATGATCAAAACAGGATGTATTTATTAAGTAATGTCAGGGTGTAATGGCCGTGAAAAGTAACGAAGAGAGGGACAAGCTCAATTATTATAAACAATGTTAAATTTATAAGTTATACTAAATGGTTGAAACTAAGATCAGAGAATAGAACTGTTTTAATGATGAGGTTTAATAAAAACCATCTTGTTTTCTTTTGTTCCCAAAACCAATATATCATCTAGATATACCTTCTGAAGTAGCATACAGTTGCTAGCAGGGGAGAAACTTTGTACAGGTTGACCCATCACCAAAATGACAAAGACCTTTGATACAAAACATGTCAACAACTAATTGATGAAATTCACAAATTAAAGATTCCAAAGATCCAATCGTCCTATTTCATATCTTAACAATCTCATTACAAATTATTCATAATTTGCAATTTAATAAAAATACAAGTGTTTCATGGGATCTTTAATCTCTTCAATAATTTAACAATGATTTTCAAAATAAGTTCTACTTCCAAAACTTGATAGTAGCAAATGGTCTTCAGTTTCCCATTCCAGAAATAGATAAATATTTCTATAAAGAAGAAAGAACCAATGTCCACAGCAAGTCAAATACACATCCATATATAATAATATAAAAGGTCTTTGTTTTTTCTTTTAAATTTCATTCATTAGGATGTTGCATTAACATGAAGAGGTGAAGTAACATTCAAAAGAGATAAGTTGTGATATAAATGTTGTTGAAGTGCAGGTAGATGTGACTTGTCTGTTTAATGATGCAAGGAAGACATAATTGATAAATAAATATCATAGCCAATGGCAAATCCAAAATATATAGGAAGAAGAAAGATGAAAGGCATCAACATGTTGGGTAAGGGAAGAGGAATCTTCACTTTGCTGCAAAAAACAATTTGTAAAATCATAGGTGAGAATTGGAAAAGATGACAAACATTTTATTGTCTAGATTAGCATTGACTTTAGTGGGACTTTATTGGGTATAAAATGTCAATTATTTGATGAAAAGCAAATCCCAAAGGATGGCACAAAACAATATGGGCAGAATAAATACACTGACATTTTTATTTAAAAACAAAAACAGAAAACTTTCAATAATTAATCAATACAGAGCAACATTTTGACCAAATTTATTTTATTAATGACATTTCCTGGACAAATGGCTCAGAAACATTTGAGGTTTTAGCAAACACTGAGGCCAAACTTGTCCAGAGTTAATGTTTGTGTCTTAGCATCTTTCTGTTAGTAAGGTTTAATAATGTAATTTCTCCAGTAGCAAATTCATATCTCACTAGGTGCCCTAATAACGTGGATCTGTGCAAGTCTAAGGTAAGCATATATTTTCCCTACTACATCTTTGTATAAAAGTGTTCTATAGGAGGGTGTTTTTGTTTTTCTCCTTATTGTATTGGATTGGAACAAAAGTTCATTGTGTTTCTTAAATGAATTTGAAAACCAAATTTAGATATTTGTGCAAAGATTTATTCAACCACATATGTGCCATTTTGTTGCACCACCTTTTGTCTTCTTTGTAGCAGCTTCATGATTCTATCCTCCCAGTATATGACATCTTTCTAGGTCATGAACTGGTTTAAGTGGTTTCTACCGGCTTCCTGTAAGAGAACTTTGTAGGGATCAAAATAATTGGTAATCTGAAGGTGCAAGGTCAGGTTTTTTGATTGACTGATTCATTTTCTACAGTTTGTCAACCCTTTGAAGTTTATTTAAAGCCAGAAATTATTTTTAGATTGGAAGCAGTTTTTTAGATAATAATGGTTTAGTGAGACAAGTCTTAATAATTAAGCCATAGCTGGGGAAGAAGAGGCAAATTCATAACTTTCCCAAGGGTATTTGCACATAAGTGAATATAACCTGGAATTGGAACTCAGCTCTCCAATTAACAATTCCATTTCATTATATATTACACCACCACACATCCAAGCTTACAGCACCTGATATTCCCAAGCAGTGATGCATCTAGATACTGACCAGGCTCAATATTGCTTAACTTCAATGATTGTATGGGAACAAATGTGTTTATTTTGAACAACTTTGTTTGAATTATAAATTTAAATGATCAATTATTTACATTAAAATATTTATTAAACCAGACTCTTAAAATCTAAGAGCCACATCATTATTAAACCATTAAAATGTTTTTATGCTTACCATTTTTTTTAGTTTTTATAATTTACATTATTAACAAGGAAATTATAAGGAATTAACATTGCAAAAAATTTATAAAATTTATAAAAATTTTCTTTATTATTTCTCATAGATCTAAAATAAGTTGAAAAATTTTATAAAAGAAAGAGATTAAAGAAAAACTGTCAAAGAATGAATTGTTTTTATACTTACTTGTTTTCTTTGTTCTTTGTCATCAAAAACATGATAAAAGCAAAAATATTCACTGCATTTAAAGCACTAGATAAAAATGTTCCCATCACATCAAGAAATCCCTGAAAATATTAAACAAATCAAAATGTTATTTAAAAAATTTTCACTATTCCCTGACTTACTTACAAATTCTTGTTGAAATCTTTTAATTTTTATTGGTTAACTTTCCATTCCTGCCTGTGATTAGGAACAAATTTAAAAAATCTATTTAATACTTTTCTTTAAAAACCTTTTTCAGATTTGATTATTAGAATGAAAAATAAAAAATTAAATCACTTTTTAGATTACCCACACAAGCAGAATTATTTTAACAACACATTTACAGAATGCTTTAATAGCATATTTGGCATCATTGCCTTATAGATAGAATTAAGTACAAAGTCAAAAGTCATAAAATGTGAAGTTGTTTTTGAGAAAAAAACAAACAATTAGTGGACAAGATTTTTTAAAAAGTCCTATGTACTGCTCTTGGACTGAAAACTTGACTTTACTAAAAGACCATTGCTAGGGGATGCTCATTAAGCCTATAAAGAGGAAATGATATTCTCACCCCGACCTCTTTTTTTCTCTTAGACAATAAGATATTGTCACACATGAGGGAAAAATTCACTTCACTTTCAATTACTTCTTCTACTCAAACTTCATACACTCAAACAAACATTCTCTAGTTTAAATGTTTTCTTGTAATTAGTCTTTAAATGTTTTCTTCTTTTATTGTCTGTGTATACTTTTGTTAATACATACATTGTTGTTTGTTTTATATACTGTTTTGTGTTATTCTTATTACTCAGACTCATATTCAAGTTTGCAATCATTGTTATGGGAAAAATATACCAGGAGACACATGTTTTCTACCTAAACACAACCAGCTTTCCCACAACATTATTCAACCATGTTCAGAAATATGAAAACAAATTTATAACAATTCTGAAATTATAATCCAAAATTAAAATATTTCTCAAAAAACATTTTTACAAAAAGAAAACAAAATTTCAAAATCATTTCAGAATGTATAAATGTATCAAATAAAAGAATGATAAAAATTTTTATCATTACCAAACCTGAAAGAATTTATTAAAATGCAAAAATATTTTAATTCTATTGCAAACTATGGCAAATATCACAACAAATTTGATCTGAATAACACAGTCTTGTCTATCTTCTAATGTAAATGAATAAAAAAGAAAATAGCAAGATTATCTTTAATTAATGTATGAAGTAAGAATGAACAACTGGTTGAACGTTCTTATGTTAAAATCTTGTACAATCTTCTAATCTTGTACAAGATTTTAAGAGGTGAAAAATGGATCCTTCACGTCAAATAATCATTTTTTAATTTTTTTATCTAAAGAAAATATAGTTTAAAATATATAAAAATCAGAATTATACTGTAGACTTTTCAACTCCCAAAATATTGAGAATTTTTGATAACTTGAAATTGTGTGATAAACTTATCTTATTGAAATTCATTATAAGGAATCAAAAATTTTAAGAATAAAAAGTTTATTTTTTTCTTCAAGATATATTCACTTACGTTTGGATTCAACATATCAACTAAAAATATTATTCCAAATAGTATTAATGAGAGAAAACTGGAAGCACATCTGAAAATAAATAAAAAATTATAATAAATAATTAAACAATTTAGTACAATTATTTAACAACAACAAAAGGTTATTTTCCAACAAAGGAAAAAATAAAATTGATCCTGTACAAAGCATATCAGTAAAAAATAAAAACCCAAAACATTTTTAACCTCTTGACCACAGAAGCTGGTGAGTTGAAAGAAATGTTTGCAATATTTTGATGTCATTATGAAAACTTCAGTGAAATCTAAAAGTAGTTAGTGTTATTAGTATTAGTAATTAGTGTTATTCTGGTAGTTTTCCATTACATCAAGACTTCTGTTACCATTTTTATGCTATAAAATATAATTAACAAATAACCATTCCAATAGATCAGAATTTTTAAACATTTCATAGTTTTATCATTTTAATAGAAGTAAATTTCATGATGCCAGAATATAAACATGCATAAGAATGCCCACAGATATTTCCATTTCAAGATTGAAAATAGAAAAGTCAAAACTTCTTTAAGTCAGTGGATCCACTCATAAGATATAAAAATTATTTGTTATGAAAATATATTATGGTTACAATTTTTAAAAATTGGCTTTCAATTCATCAACAAGGCTTTCTTTAAACAGAAGTCAAATGCTTCAAGCATCAGTCAAAACAGCCAAAACTTTTGACATATACACGCAAGCTGAAACACGTTAGCATAAACGTTCTTTATCCACCAAATCTGATTACTGGATGACCTTCTTAAAAGTTTCCTCTATTGTATATTGTAAAATTCTAATCACTTTCATCTTTGTCCCACTATTTGGAAAAAAAAAGAATGAACTAATTAATAACATTTCCTAGAAGATGTAAGTCACTTGTGAATATTGAAACTGTTACCTTTTGCATTCCTCACCTTAGCAAATAAAATTATTGTATTTTTCTATAAATTAAATGTTTTATTTTTTTAGCAAACTGAATGATGAGCTTTGAATTTATTTTTACAGGGATTATATACAAATGATAACCCCATGAAAGTTATTTTTAATGGAATCAGAATTTAATTTAATACTGTTTACTTGGATTTGGGTCTTTGAAATAATTTCTATGAGAGATTCAAAGATTAAAGGATTCAATAAAAGAAAAAAAACTTACTTTTTGCCAATATTCACAATGTTGGGGGATTGTTCTGCATATTTTGATGAAAAACAGGTTGGTAAATTAGATTCAATGAAGCCACAAACTGAACAAAAATAAATAAAAATGAAGGAGAATAATGAGTAAAAGAATGAAATGCAATTATAAAAGAAAAAAAGAAATCTGAGAAAAATTAATAAAAAAAATGAAAATATAGAAAGAAAAGTGAAAAGTCAATAGTAAAAAAGAAGCCATTTTAATGTGTATAAAAGTCAAAAAATATTTGCTGCTGTTTGAAAATGGAGAACAAATATTGGCGTTTAAACTTGTATGATCATATATTTCTGGTTAATTAACCCCTTCCCTAGCAATTATTTTGGGAAAAACTTTCCATTTTCAGACAAATATTTTTATTTACTTTTAATATAGTAACTAAGAAACTGAAACACCTTGAAGTACCCGAGTGGTGGCTAAAACCTCTACCAGATGTATGAGTTGACAATTGGCCTCGTTTCAAACTCAGAAGGGCATAAAAAGAATCAAGATCAACATATAAACCTGTCTGTAACTGGTTTTAGAATGTTATGTTTTGGACATGTTTATTCATCGGTGTCTAAAAAAGACACTTTTGGTAAAATGTATATACACAGCTAAGGGGTTAAATCTAAGGAGCTGAAATATAAAAATACTTTTTTCTGTATTTCTGGATACTGCTTCTAGTTCAACTAAAAACAGTAGCAAAAAAAATTTTCATATGTAAATGAAAGGTTGCCATTAATTGCAGAGGTAAAAGAAAATAGAATGAATGTGAAATGAATGGAAGGAAGGAATTTCAACAAAGATATTTTCTTGTATTATTATACAAACTGATAAAGGATTAACGAAAGGAGAAAAAATACAATAAACATCCAGTTGAAAAAGCAGGAATAGGCATTAATCTTAGCTGTTAAGGAAATGTGTGCAAGTGTGAAACACGTGTGTGTGTAAAAATTCAGTCACTCTCAAGAAAGATATTGTCCCCTGTGGGGACGAATCACATGTTAGTGTTGCTACCTACCATATACTTGGTTGAAAGGAGGAAATAGAAAGATATGTTCATTTTTTTATAATACTTCAATAGTGTCACTTAACAGCATCTTAGCAGACCAAGTATGGGTAATCCCCACTCAATATAAACAAGTGAAAATCATAGTGTGCATGTGTATTTGGAACATTCTGGTTCCTTGGCATGCTGATCTGTTGTCCATTGATTTGTCAGGCCATCTGCACATCAGCAAGTTTGTGTGTGTGTCTGGCAGACACTCAGTCCATTGGGACTTTCCTATTGAGATTTCTCTTGGGAATATAAATCTCTAACTTTGTATCTGAGGCCATAGACTAACAAGCAACAATGAATTATGATAAAATTACAGATAGGACATTTTTATCAAAATTTGCTAGTTACTTACCGTAATGATGCATGTCAAGGCCAATTGTCATGAAGGAGACAGTAATGCTTACTATGATAAACACTTCAATAACTGTGGCTACCCAAAAGAGAGATTGATGTTTATAGTGAATCACCTGACAGGAAAACAAACAACAAATAGAACAAGTTTAATTTTTGTACAGAAAAATCAAAACAAATAATTTTGGTTAGTGTTTAATATTGCAACTTACTACATTCTTGGTTGAAAAGAGGAAAGAGAGAAAGAGGGAGATATGTTCATTCTTTTATATTGCTTAACTGGATTCAAATTTGGTAATAATTCATTCTTTCTTTTTTTACAACTCCAGAATTTTATTCTAGTCATTTTCACAAATATTTTTTGAAGGATAAAAATATAGCTTATACATAATATCCACTGCAGTAATTCAATAACCCACCACCAGATGAAAAAAGAAAAAAAACTTGGAGGTCAGAGAGCAAGAAATATCTGCTCAGTGGTTGAGAGACCAAATGTTAACAATATGCAAAGGCCTGGGTTTTCCCTATACCTTGATTTTCTAATTCCACTATGTGTATCTCTATATAAAGTGATTGTGTATGTGAGAGAATGTCAGAGTATTTATGCATCAGTAAATAGAATAAATAAACAATAATTTAGAGGCAAACAATATTAATACTTTTTCTCATAAGGATTTTATAGAAATTCTCTTGTGAGATAAGAATTGTTATTTTTATAATTTTTGAATTGTATTTTCTAAAAACCTCATCTCTAACATTCTGGCAAGATTAAGGAAATATTCAGACTAAAAACCTTTTTTGTTACTTAAAATGAACTTTATGTGTGTCTATCAAAGAAATACATACATTAACTAATTTATGGGAAATGAGGAATTATCATGATTTACTTGAACTGGTGTCTTTATCTTGGTTGTTATAATCACAATGTTTCAGTTGAATGGCTGAAATATGACTATAACAATGAAGAGGGGGATATTAAATCAGAGTATATTAATGAAAAAGATAAAATTTCAGAGTAATAAAGAGACTAAATGTTCTAATCTAGATTACTTAACATTTATATAACTTCATCCTATGACTACTATTAAGAACGACACTATAACTTATTCTACCTCAATCTTAGCAGCTGGATAGAATAAGTTGACTCATGAAGCAAAGAAGATACTAATCAATTTTTACTCACTAAGTTCATCAAAGAAAGAAATGGTTATTTGGAAATCAATAAAAGTGCATTCTGTTCTGTCAAGAGAGAAAAACCACTTTGGTCATATTGTACAAATCTTAACAGCTTGAAGTTTGGCTTATGGGTTAAGTCATTTGCTCAGAGCATGAACTTGGTACTGGGGAGTTTGAGGAATAATCATGATAGACAAATTTAACCAAAGCATCTAGGTTCAAAAAGCACCATATTGAAAAAATTATTTAGAAAATAGAAAATATAAAGTAGAAACTCCAAAGTAGAGGCAATGTGGTTTAATTCAACATCCATATTATGGAGAGACACATCCTCTATTAGCCTAAAATGAAAAGCTGATATAAATCTAGACAAAATTGTAAATATGATTTTTAAAAAGAAAAATGTCTTTTTTCTAAACAAAGACCTAGGAAAAAGCCTTATGCTCAAAAAAGCTCTCAAAGCAAATAAAAATGCTAAATGTTAGAATTTCTTAAAAAAATGAAAAATTAATTGATGAACAAAGTTGTCCGTTCCCAAGCTAAAGGCTGAAAAAGAAAACATGTATGAAAAGTATGCAAGATTTGAAATATTCAAATTTCTAGGGAAAGACTGGGATTAATAAATGACCGACAGAAAGTAATACATCAAAAGTTCAGGGTTCAAATATAAAATCCCTGGGGTTTAATAATTAATTGGCTTTATTTAGATTCCTGGTATATATGACCAAGTAGTCACAGCAGTATTTCTTTAAGAGACAAACATCACTTAAAATTTTGAATTCATCTAACAAATTAATACTTAATTTTTAATCAAAATCAATGTAGCCAGGTAATATTGGCAAGAATCTGTCCATCAAAACAGCTGTGAGATGAGAATTGGAATTTTACAAGTTTAGGATTGTATTTTTTTAAAAGCCACATCTCTATCATTCTGGCAAGATTGAGGAGATATTCAAAGCTTTTTGTTACTTGAACTGAACAGATGGAACTTTATGTGTGCTTCTTTAAGAAACACATATATTAGCTTAGTAAGCTGCTATATATAGGGAAAAATTATTATGTTTTTTGAAAGGAAGAATTATCATTGATATACATTGATTTACTTGAACTAGTGTCTTCATCTTATTTGTTATAATCACAATGTGCAATAACTGAAATGTGACTTTAATAATGAAGAGAGGAACTTTAGTCAGATTAAATTAGTGCATAATAATGGGAAAGAAAAGATTTCAAAGTACAAAAATAGAGAGTCAATAAGTATAAAGATTCTAAACTTGGTAATTATATGATTTCATAATATGACTACTATTAAAAACAACCCCTGGACATTTTTCACTACTCAAAAGATACTAAGAATGAGAAAGAAAAGTCATATGTCCAAAGTTTCCAGAACATAAAAATGCTAAATCCTGGTGTTCAATTATTGATTGCCTTTGTCACAAGTCTCAATATATTTAAATTCAGGCAGTCACAGGAACATATTTTAGCAAATATCACCCAAAAGGTTGACTTCATCTGAACAAATTAACACTTAACATCCAGTCAAAAACAGTGTAGCCAGGAAGTAGAAGCATGAATCTGTCCGACTGTATGTAAAAATAATGACTATTTCTTGCTAGAGAACAAGCTACATTATTAAGCTTTAGTCACTTTGCAGTATCTTTCAAAGTGTAAGTTGCATGAGTGAACAGATCTTGCGTTAAACTGAGCAAAAGGACACCAATGTCTTGTTTCCTTATTTGTTGCAGTCAAAACTGGTTCCAAGGAAGATAGAGTAAAAGCAATAAGGATAATCTACAAAACTTTTGTAAGGACCCTTGTGTCTACTTGACCATGACATATTTTTCAAAGAAAAAATCCACATGGGAAGAGTGAACAGCTTGAGTCCCCCATACATATGAACAAATATTGACTATTCTTGTACAAAAGATGTAAGACTAAATCATAACACTTGTCATCTGACTTTGAAGAGGGCAATTCTGTATATATGTCAATTCATAATATTTATAGTAATTTATAGCAATATGTAAATATAAGTTGGTAAAAAAGTGTGAGATTCTGACAAGAAATCCATTTAATTCAATTCAAACAGAAATCACATCATTTAAATATATTTAATACAATTTAAATATCTTTATTATATTAAGGAGACAAATAAAAATGCACAAAATTCAAAAAAATGATCACCAATGATTTTGCCTAACTTTTTCAAATCCTTTCAAACACTTTATATTAATTTCCATTTTTATTCTTTCATTTGATTTTTTGTAAAATGAATAAACTGCTGAATTGATGTTTGCAAGAAAGATAAGATCAATATTCGACAGAGTGTTGCCTTTTCCAAAAAAGAAAATGCATAACAAAGAAAATTTCTGTGCAAAGAAGTATACGCCTGGTGACAGTTTTTTTTTTCAGGAACTACTGAGGTGGAAAATGTTTTTTGGAGGATGGGATTATTTCACATAGAAGTGGAAGAGTAATCTATATGGTGAAAGGAAAAAGATGTGTATGCAAAAGGCACGTAAACCAGTTAAGACCAAGATACTCTGAAATTGTTCAACAGGATGATGAAGAAACTCCGATGGATGTCCTGTATGACACATTTGAAATAACATCACCCACTAACATAACAGAATGCATGGATACATCCCCTACACTAGCTTTGCCCATATGATTGAGATGTTATTCACCTTGAAAGAGTACAAGGAAAAAAAAACCACAGTGTGGTTAAATCCAGAACTGAAAAAGAGAAAGTATTAGAAAACTAAATTTTCTAGAGGAAAATTTCAACTCAGGAAAAGGTGATGTAATTGAATAACCTGTCACCCCCTTGAGTGACTACACTATAAGTAGTAACTACCTATAAGTATCTGTAAGTCAACGAACTACAGAGACTAGAACTACCAACTTCCAATAGTAGCACTCACTACTGGATTGACTTACGACGACCTTGTGCATAACTGTTACCTTTATTCTTTTTGTACTGTTTTTTTTACAATAAACCTTTACTTATTTTATCCACCTTGTTTTTCAAGTATATATTCCTATTAACACAGAATATAAAATAAACTTATCACTTTTATTAAGTCCAATAATTAGAATTCAATTGTGGCAAAGAAGTTAACTCATCAAACACTTAAAAATAAATTGACACTAAATCATAGGTAAAGCCATTGCTTAGTCTCCACCTACTTTCTCCACATATATTTTTTGTCAATAATATCCAAGATATTAAAAGAAAAAAACTCACATTTATCAAAGGCTTTGTTGAAACTTCTCCATTTTCATTTACACTGAAGAAAAAGATAAAAATTAAAAATTCTTTTTAATAGTATTTTTATACTTTGAGAATTTATCTTTGCAACTCAAAATTTCTTTTTATTGTCATCTTTGAAACTTGAATTTTCAGTCATTTATTATTTTAAATAGAAAAAATCTCAGGAAATTTGAGAAAAGAAAATTCCAATGAGTTGAAATGAGACTGGTTAGTTCCAGTCATAGGTGTACAGTGCTGGGGTACAATTTCAAGCACAGTCCAACACCTGAAAAATGCAAACAGTTTGGAGAAAACAACTTGCAGGTATAGCTCTTAGATTGAAGACAGTTGTATAAAACCAAATTCCTTATCAAGTAATAAATTAGTGACATTTATTCCCTTTAATTAGCCCCACCCCCACCCCGTAGAAAAATTCAACTGATTGTAAAGCAAAATCTTTCTAAAATCTTCATTTTCTATAGACTATACAATTGTTCTTAATATAATGTTTACAATGAAAATGGTAGAAAGAAAGAAAGTTTAAAACCCTGACATTTTAGAATTTTCTCTCAGTCAATAAAAGTGAATAATCTAAAAATTAATCCTGCATTGCCTCTGATAATGAACATCACTGATTCATTTTTCATTGCACTAAAGAAACTTATTTCTTTGGTGTTACAGATGAATGGAAGTTGATGTGCATATTTTATGTCTCCTTTTGCCATGCATTTTCTATTCCTTCATTTCTTCAGTGAATTTATGGGGATAAAAAGTCAAGGAACTCAAAGATTTCTGTTTGAAGCACCAAAATTAAAAATGTAAAATGTAAAGTTAACAATAAGTTTATTTCATCATCTATTATAAATATATCTAACTGATAATATCACTTATATTCCTAACAGACACACATACTTATATATCTACATGTTTGAAACCATCTGCAAGATTATTTGAAAACACTTCTGCACTTTAATCTGACTAAAACAGATCCTAAAATTTGATTTCAAATCTCTGGAATACGATTCTGCCTTGATTTAATCAACACATGTTTCTAGTTTTCCATTAGAGCAGCAAATAATGACCTCCTCCCCTATTACAACTGGTAAT
The DNA here is from genome assembly GCA_964036315.1 of Acanthosepion esculentum. Taxonomy (NCBI): domain Eukaryota; kingdom Metazoa; phylum Mollusca; class Cephalopoda; order Sepiida; family Sepiidae; genus Acanthosepion; species Acanthosepion esculentum. The sequence continues at coordinate 34,371,810 of OZ038490.1, forward strand.
GTTAGCCATTTGCTGGATTTCATTTGTACCATTGTTAGTAAAATACGCAATTTATCATTACAATTATAATCACAAAATATTTAAACAAGCTTGTCTAAATGAAAATATTTACTATTAATTTTCCTTCAAAATAAACAAGTTACATGAATTCTTGACTATATCAAAGAGAACAGACAATAGTACAGTCATATTTTATGCAGAGTAAAATAAACTTGAAGAAGAATAAATATACATGGATATTTTACTCAATTACTTACCACAAAATATTCAGAATTGCACAAGTGACAAGACCCATTACAACTGCAAATCGATATTTTTTAATCTGAAAATGGATACCAAACAGAGAAAATAAATTCAAATTTAAGCTATACAAGAATACAAAAAAATACACATGAAAACAAGTGAAAGAATAAAATTGGAAGAATGAATGAATGTGTTTACAAGCAACTTGGTAGATGGTATCACTGACATAAGGTTAAAAATATTAAATTTGAGTTAAAGCAATTAATAAAAAGTACGATTGCAGTTTGGTCTTAGGTAGCCAGGTTTTGTGCACAACAAAGCATAGTAAATATTTAAAATATCATATGGGTAAATACAATAATTCAATAATAGCTATAGACTTTTAATCAAGAATAAACAAAAGAAAATACTAGTGAGGAATCATTTTCAATTTTTCTAAATAAAAATATCATTACTAAGATACTTCCACCTGCAAAAACTTAGAATGAAAGAACTGAAGCATTTGGTTTGGCAAAGGGAGACATACTGCTAAGGGCCACAAGGGGTAGGAAGCTGTGGAGAGCCATAAAAGAAGCCAGGCTGTGCACAACTAAGTATGGTAAATATCTAAATAATACTCTAATTTAATAATAGCCATAGATTTAACATCAACAAAAAAACAAAGAAAATACCCGTGAGACATCACTTTATATAAAAGAAAGTTCCACCTGCAAAAATTAGAAAAAATTCAATACTGCAATAAAAAACAAAATCAAAATTTAACAGGAATAATTTAATTACTTATTACATATGTGTAAAAGCTCACAGCACACTTTTCTTTTTCATTTAGAGGCTGAATACATAGAAATTCATTTTAAAATACCCAGAAAATTTTGCATAAAATTTGTAACTCAAACAAGGGAAACAATTCCACTAATTTTTTGGTGATGACATTGAATGAAACAATACATTCACAATTATTTCCCTTTGAACAATATACAGTTTTACTGGGCTACAAAAAACACAATTATGGAACTTCATGAGGATTGAACTCACGAGAAATGTTTCTCATTAATATATACGGCAGATCTCCTACAAAGTTATCAGTTGATAATCATTCTCTTTGCTCTTGTTCTAACATTTATAATTACAAATAAAACATTCTCTTTCATGAATTATTTTGTAGCCAGCCAAGGAAATAGTTTGTTACATTTAAAAATAAAAATTACATTCATTAAAAGGTAAATTTTATCTAGTAATATGGTTTATTAGTAAATTTTCATTCTTAACCCAGTCAAACTCTTAACAATTGCAATTTGTTTATTTTGCAACCAAATAATATATTTTTGATATTTTCGGTTCTATTTTCTATTTTTCTTCTATTTATTTTATTTTCTTGTATTCAAAAGTTCCAGGTTAATCTTAATACACATATTGCAAAAGTAGAAAGTCTGTATCTTCCACCAATTTCATATTAACATTAATTATTTTTCTTACCTAAAGCAACGGTGCTCAACAGAAAAGAATCTTGAATGTAAGTAAAATTATTTTGCAAATTTTCTTGTAGATTTGAAATTACAAAGAATGTCACAATCACCTAAAATGAAAACAAAATTAAAAATGAAAAGCATAACATAGTCTTATAAAAATACTTTCATGATAAAATTCCATTAGAAATGTTTCATAAATAATGTCAAATGTTTACAATGTTAAATGGATTCTGCAAACCCAAAACAAATTAATTCCTCTATTTTAATAGGTTCTATAGATATTATTGAAGTATAGATTTGATTTGATATTTACCATTTTAACTTAATTTATGTGTTGTTTTTGTTGTTTTACTTTTTTATTTATTTATTTGTTGTTGTTTTTTTATTTTTTTAAACCAAGAGAATTTTCCATAAAATGTATTAAAATCTACTTCAGGAGGAAGAGGGACAAAACAGCCCCTTTCTAATCTCTAAGTATTTGTCTATATTTTTGAGATGATGTATTGTAATTATTTACATTCTTTACATTGTTCAGACTGTTGACCTCATCTTTATTGCCATATTCACAACATTTCAGGTGTTGTATGCTCCAAGCTTTCTGCAGGTGATTAAAAAATTAATATGGAGTGCTAGAGAAAAGCAATAAAACAACAAAATTGCAATATGAGTTCTGGTAAAAAATGATTACTAAGACATTAAATTTATAAGTTCCAAAAATTCATACACTGATGTCCTCAATGACACATGGACCAGTGGATAAAATTGCTGGTTGGATCCAGTGACTTGACCCAAAAGAGTTGTGAGTTCACAAACAAAAACTTGGAGAGTTGAGTTTGAGATAACTGAGCCATCTGGAAGCGGCATGGCATGTGTAACCATAAAAATCTACACTGTGGTATAGTTATCTATGCAAAAATCTGTATCACCAGCATATTCCATTTAGCAATGATGCCTGAATATATAAATACATACATGTCACATATTCTATTATAGTAACATAAATGGAAGTTTTGACTTCAAAAAATTAAATCTTCCCAGGGATATTGCAGGTGCCATATATTTATCTAAATATACTTATTTACTTTAATAACTACAAGTGATCTAAAATGTTATATATACATATGTATATCAATAATTCTATTACCTAAAAATAAAAAGCATTTATTTTACACATCAGATATTTCTTTTTCAATATAATCAGTTTCCTTTAAAATACATTAAGCCTAACACTTATCCAATAAGATTAATTTCTTGGCAGATGAAACTTAACTCCTTCTGAGGAAATAGTCAACTTATAAGAAAAAATGAATTTTAATATGTCAGTGAATTTCTGCAATACTCAAATGGAAAAATACTAACTTATTTTTATATCCCAAATATACAGGGTGCAATGGGTAAATTGTAGCCATTTTATATTTTTAATTCCATGCATGTACATTGTTTGTTTTTGATTTTGTCAACTGCACAGTATGGTAGGGTCAATTGGACACCATCTGTGAGAAAAAGAGCACCTTGATACAATTCACTCTGGCAGAATTTTGGAAACAGCATACTGTACTGCTTGGCATTCACACCAGAAGCTCCAATAAAAACATTTTAGAGTGTTTGAGTGTCAATCTGAGAACAACGCAGAGGATTCAGAAAGAGTTGGAGGAGTCTAATGGTGAGTACAAAGGTACAACAACTTGGAAAACTCACACTGATCATTCTGATAAGAAAAAAACTACCAAATTTGTTGGTGAGGGCCTCAAACTCAACACAGAGGCCTACATCAAGGGCCTTAAGCTTGAGTAGGTAGTGCTGCTCTGGGTCAAGTGGGTGGCTGCTGGAAAACCCTATGTCTAGCAACAGGACTCTGCACCATGCCACACAAGTAGGAGAACCCAATCATGGCTGTCAGATTTCTGTAACCACATCACCCCTTACATCTGGCCTCCTAATTCCCCAGACTGCAACCTCCTTGATTATTATTTGTAGGGCACAGTTGAATGAGAGACCAACAAAAAAAACAAAGATGAACTGAAGGCAAGAATTATGGCAGCATTTACCAACTTAAACCAGGAAACCACCCAGAAGAGATGCAGGAGATTCTGAAGTCATCTGGAGGCCATGGTTGAAGCCAATGGTGAATTTATTGAATAAATTTACTCTTTAGTATTTCAAGAAATTTTTCTGTAATTTTGGTAAAGATATCTGTTAAAATGAGATATCAGTGTTATTTTCATTTTTTGCATATTTTAGACAACAATTTATCCATCACATGCTGTATATCAAATACTAACATCTTAATATGCTACTGTTTAAAATATAAAAATGTAATAATTCAATAAAACTCATTCATCAGGGAAGATCAATTATTCTTTTCAGTGATGCCAAGTTTTTGTCATATTCAAACAAAGCAGATCACAAACAGAATTTTACAATATCTGTGCTCTAGCCAAATTATATACATCGTTAACTGTTAATGTCTTGATAAAGCTAAGTATAGATACAACAGGTTTGATGAGGTTGAAACCAAAAACTATGAAAAGGACAATACTCCAATTGAATACAGGAATCACGTATATGCATCTGATATTAGAAAGAAAAAACTGGAATAATAAATGGTTTAAGTAGTGAATTAACATATGGTATTACTTTGTTTTGTTAATTCTTAAATAACTAAAGAACTTTTCTGGTCACTTGAGACATTTGTGGCTGCTATGTAAACTAGACTGGTGATAATGGTAAGTTCAGGAATCGCCTCAATTTTGTTTGATCTAAAAAAAGATGATTGGCTCTCAGGTAAATCTGAAATGTCATTAAAGGAAGGAGATAATATTACATACAGGTACTATTTATGGCCTACTGATTCCACTTATAGGATTTTATGTAAAATTCAAATGTAAAAATATTTATATACCGATGTACAGAAACCACCAGAAAGAATAAAATTAATATTGTCACCTTCAATGTATTGCTTAAACTCTGACTGAATGTTTATTGTAAATTGCTATTGAAATTCATATTAAGCAGAATAATATATTCTGGATACAGTAAAAATATCAATAATAAGCTACAAAAATATTAAACTTTTCTTGAGTTTCATTTTGAATAATTACAATGTTTCCCCAGCCATATTCTTACAGTTCAGAGGTTTAATCTAAATACAACCAAGTCCGAATGTCATTGTGAATATCAAGAGAAAATTTTGGAAGAAAAAGTTGGAATGACAGATAAAACATATAAAAACAAAATAAAAGTTTTAAAAGATTTGTTACTTGATTCCGAGCATTTCACTGTAGGCTTCACTCCCTGCAAGTGAATAAGCAATCAACATAGTCTCCCTAAAATTATAAAAAGAGAAAATTATTTTAAGCTAACATTTAGAAAAATAATTTCAATATACAATTTTCTGAGCACTAATATTGTTCATATTTAAATTTCAAGTTTTGTTTTAATTATGAAACATTTAATTTGATGAACATTCAGTTCCCTTTATGTTACTTTGTTCTTTAAACATTTCACTGCTTATGTACCTTTGGAGAACCAATAGGCTTGTTTATTTAAGTAAAATCAAAGAAAAATATCCACATTTTTTTGTATAATAGGCCATTATGATTTGTCAGTGATCCTTATTTTCAGTTACATGGCTATTCCATTAACTAGTGAATCAGTCTTACATAACCCTTTTTGTTTGTTTGTTTGTTCAGAAATGATAACATTTAGTTTTGATAAATTTTTAAGCTTTTTTCCCCTTTTAAGGAAATTGTATGTCAACCGCCTTACCACACGGGGATTAGTGTTTTACAATTGGTTCGCTAGAAGTTTTGTCAAGGGAGGTAATTCATATGAGTTGCACCCCTTGTGTTTCTTTATATCTGCCAAACAGTTATAAAGTGAAAAGGGTTTATGACCGAAACGCAACAAGCCTTCTAAGATTATGGAACCAACAACAATATTCATGGCAATTTTAGAATCTCTTCTTTTCTTCTCCGATGTCTAACATGAGTCTATGTGAAATAAGAACTCGGAGTATTTGAAAACTGTCTGCTGTTATGCAAAATACTCAAAGGAACAACAACTAAAATTGAACTACTGAAAAAAGAACATTACAATGAAAATTACTATTGTTCAAGATGAAATGAACATTTCAACAAGAAAATATCAATTCTTGTTATCCATACTGTTTTTGTCCCACAAAATACCATTCTCTTTCAGCCTTTATTTTTCTTCCTTATATTTCTCAAAATCCATGACAGCCCAGTTTGAATGCTGTCTTAATTTACAGTTCCACTTTCAAGTTGAAAAACCAATTCAACAGGACCTCTTTTTTGTTGTGCATTTGAATAAAAATGTTGAAAAATGGGAAAATGTAGGATCTTCAAATGTCAATAAATCAGTTGTAGTTGAAATGGGGAAACAGGTTATTACCAACAAAATGAAGAGAGAATGATTCAAATAAATTTTGTTGTTTTAAGGAGAATACATATTCTTCTTTCATCTCGCTGAACTTATTTTAGTTGATTGATTAAAGAATTAAAATCTGTTCTTTATTATTATCACAACAACTATTTATACATAGAGTGATACTCACATTTAAAAAATAACAACAATGTCAAAGACATGTCTAATGCCATAAGACAAGAACATCTCCCCTAAGAGATGCAGATCAGGTGGCCTTATGTCTTTCTGTTCTGAAGGTATGTCATGATCTGCGAATACTGAACCTGAACAAAATAAATATACAATTCTTTATGGCACAATATTAAACACATTGTAAAAAAAATATATTTATTATTAAATAGCACATTTTATTAAAAATAGCATTGGATTGCTGATAAAAATTTTCAGGGTTTGATACCAAGCCAAGATTTTGTTTATAAACTGATGATATCAAGAATAAAATAGTACAAAGCAAAAAACAAGAGCTCTTCCTGCAATATTGTATCAAGTTTACCATTTTTCGCTGGTTGATCTTCTAGTTCACCACATGTATCTTCATCCGTCATCTCATTCAAGGGCAACAACTCAGTCTGAAAAATAGAATGAATTTATTCATAGATTGGTGTGCATCACTCAACAGAGGGCTTCAGAGAATTTCAATCTATTATTCTGAATGACTTAAATTGATTTAAGAAATATTTTATGTGCAAATAGGACAAAACTCTTATTAGAAAATGGCATCCCGTTTTAATGGTCAGTAAATTGAAAGTAAAAGAAAGGAATATAAAACATGTCATCTGAAAATGAATAGAAAATACACTGGTTAAACATTGTTATAAAAGATGTAAAGATGAAATTAAGATCCTTGAAACATGATGAAAAATCATAAGAAATACCAAACCTGAAATGAAAATAGAAAAATATTTATTACATTTAGTTTTTACAGTTACAAAAAATGTGTTGATTTTATCAACAGCAAGGATAAAAATGTTCTTTTAGTTCAATCTAAAATATAAGATTCATTGCTAGACTGGTCAGTTGGTTTTGTTCATTGGATAGGCTATCCTTTTATAAAGCAGACCTCATTGTCTGAAGGTTTTCTCTGGAGACACTGCAGCATTAGAGAATTGTATTTAGTTTCATTCTGAGTTCAGCTATAGAAAGTGGATTATACAAATATGCTTGTGATAACATCAGGTGAAGACTAGAGAATGTGCCAGTCAATATATGATGAAAACAATAAGGGCTACTATAAAAATATCATTGGAACGAAGTGTGATGTTTGGAAACAATTGATTTTTTTTTTCTTTACTGCAAATGAATTTTAAGTTCCCTCTTATACTAAAACTTCAATAGATAAATAACAAACAATAAACCTACTGTAATGGTCTGGGTGTCATATTTTGTATAATACAATCCAGGACAGCCGAAGATTTTAATGATGACTGACAGAATAAAAAGTCTCCCGTTTTATATCCATCCAACCTGGATTGCACAGACTGATCTTCTATATTACAAAAAGAAGTGGGAAAGAAATTAACTAGAAATTGAGATTGTATTTATTTAAAAGCTTTATTTCTTTTTGTACTGATTTTCTGCAAGGAAAGTCTGTAAAAGAAGTAAATAGGCTGGAAGTATCCCGCACCGAATCAATATCCATGACGGCAGTAATGGGGGACGAATGACCAACAAGAAGTCCAATTTTTTCTTGTCGATAACTCCAAAACGGTATGGTTTCTTCATAATTTAATTGTTAATTCAAGTTCAGCATGTACATTTGAACGGAATTATGATGATTTTGGAAAATTTTAAGGGATATTTAGCGCTCAGGAGTTAAAACCAAAATTTACCCTTTCTTCTTCTCCTTTCCTCTTCTTTATGGACAAATTGAATATTTTTACAGGGCCAAATTTTTACCCACTCAACCTTCAAAAAAATAATTAAACTTACACTAATCAGTTTAATTCAATTACTAACTTCATTTTTTAAAAAACTGCAGAAAGATCATTTGTAATGCTCTTGGCAGCATCTTGTGATAACTGATTTCTTTTGAAATACCTTATACCTAGCCTAACTCCCTCAGGGTATTATATATAAACTAAAATGTTACACATTTTTTATTTATTTTTTTTATCTTATTGCAGAATATGTTAATCTCACCAAAGTGTTACATCTGAATAAATTCTTCACAAAAGACTATTTTCTTTTCTTACCTCAGAATTCAACAATTTTCTCTCAGATTGTGTATCATTTTGCATTTCAGATGTTGTATCTGTAGAATTCTGTGGAGGTTTCTCAATGTCTTTAGGTGTTTCTTGATTTACCTAAAATAAAATTTAGAGTTTGAATATTAACAATAAAAACCCATTATATTTATCCTGTTAAACACACAATGTCTGCAAATGGAAAAAAACATGCATAATAAAAATGTTGGGCCTTGCCTACTGTTGCGGATTTGATTTCTTTTAATGTCAATTAAAATACATTTAAATAAACAACTTAAATAAACATTGACATGAGACAAGCAGAACATAAATCATATATTTCATGCTTAAACTTTTTAGTGGAATTACAATAAAAATCAAATTAAAATAATTCTGAGAGTTTGCTATTTTAGAAGAATGAAAAACGCAAACTGGAGTCTACATCAGAAAATATCCATTTTAATATTTAATATTTTTTTTTTGTTAGCTACTTTCATATTTTTTATTATAATTCTTTGTATTTGTTTTAATGTATAAACAACAAATATAAGTAATGATAGTTTTCTCAGGTTATTTCTTGCATATGCAAAAAATTGTAAAATGAGTAACTGTTAAAACACAACTATTTGAGAGATTTAAAAATCATTTTAAGAAAATAGAAAATAGAAAATCTTTCAGAAAATAAAGTACATTTTAATTTAATATTTGAGTTTCATTACAATTCTGGCTTATAATAATTTTTCCTCTCAAATTATTCTCTATGAAAATTAGGAAATTCACAAAATTTAATTTCTTATACCATGGTAAACATCAACCAATTCAACACTCTGAAGTGTCACACAGTATATTGCTTTTAATTAGTCATGAAATCTATTTTCAAATTTATTATGACTTGATTAATTTGTTGCAGGGAGACTGTGTTTAGGTAAAAAATATGTATCTCCAGGTATGCATTTTTCCCACAACAATAATTGTGAACTCAAATGTGAATCTGAGTGATAAATAAGCAACAAAACTATATATATAAACAATCGACAATGTATGTCTTAACAAAACAAAGCTCTACATAGACAATAGAAGATTGTTGTGCATGACAAAAACAATGAATATGGAAGCAGAAAACATTTAATGACTAAAGAATATGTGTAGTTGGTGTAGAGGGAGTCCTAGAGAAAAGTGTTTCATTGAAGAAAGTGAAGTGACATGTACATGCATGCATGAATGTGTGCGTTTCCCAGTAGGGATGCATTCCTACTATGTGCTAACTACATCTTATTCTCTAAGAGAAAAATAGAAAAGAAAGGGCGTGCGTGCCTGCATGTGTGCATACATGCCCTGGTGTGGGACACTTTTCTCCATGTGCAACCTACATCTTACCATGTAAGAGAAAAATAGAAAAGAGAGGATGACAGAGAATGTCACTTTCTATTCATAGGCTTAAGGAGCATCCCCTAGCAATGTTTTTTTGTGAAGTAAATGGGGGAAACCCCAGAAATTCATGACAGATGCCGACAAAATGATAATCATTGTTGAAATCATTCTTTTATATTTATTTCTCATTACACATTAGTTTATCAGCAATACATCAATCTATTCAAATCAGACAATGGAAAGTTGATTATTTCTTATGGCAACTGAAAAAAAGGTTCAATTTTATTAGCAGAGATGAAACATCTAAAAAAAGTGAATGGCAGACCAACCTTATCATATTCGACTTGAATAGCATAGGCTTTCTGCAGGATCTCAACACCAATCAATATTACTAGGGCCTGAAAGGAAAAAAAATTATTTTCCTTATAAAATCAGGAATAGCCTGTTTTGAGCCACCATCACTCTACATAATGGACAGAGTTCTTTACATATATAAAGTTTACATATTGCATCATAGCTCCATTTTACATTTCACTGAGTTAACTACCGATGTGATGATGGTTATCAGTGAAAGAGTCAGTCAGACTTTAGATAAGAATGGCAAAGCTTTAGCTGTTGCTTTAGATATCTTGAAGGCATTTGACAGGGTTTAGCATGCTGATCTTCACAAGTTGAAGGGTTATGATGTTTCTGGCTGTTTCTTTGATTTGATTCAATCTTCCTTATCAAATCACTTAATGAAAATTGTTTTGAATAACCATACTTCTAGATCTTTTTGTATTAATGCAAGTGTCCACTAAGGTTCTATTCTCGAACCTACTTTGTTCTTTATTTTCATTAAAAACCTTTCACATGTCACCAGTTCCCAACTTAGTATCTATGCTGTGCCACAACTATTTACTCTTATCTTAATAAGTAAGTCTGATAGGTTCAATAAGATAAAATTGGCATCTGATCTTAAAAGTGAGCTTCAATCTGTTGTTAACTGAGTGAAGTAATGGCTTATTAATTTCAATGGCTCCAAATTGAAACTGCTTTATATTAATCCTCTTAAAGAACCTTTCTTTACCTTCTCTCAGCATGTCTGATGCTATTCTTCAAGAGAGAAACTCTCTACAACTTCTTGGTTTCATTCACTGACATGAAGTGAGATGATTATATACATATATCAATTTCCAAGTCTGCTGATAGTAAAGTCAGTTCACTATGTTGTGCTAGACAATTTTTCTCACTAAAATCTATTTTGTACATATATAAATCAGCCATTCATCTGTGCATTAAAACATTGATGCCACATCTGGTCTGGGGTCTTTGCTATATATCTAGATATTCTTGACAAAATCCAAAGAATCTACAACACTATTGGTCCTGACCTGGCATCTTGGTTTCAGTTACTTTCCCACTGCTGCAATATAGCTTCCCTGTGCCTTTTCTATAAATATTTTCATGCTAATTGATTTGATGAGTTTTCCCCATTGGTACCTCGACTTCACAAATTTAAGCTCAGTACTAGAGTGGCAGTTAGGTCTCTTAATTTTGCTGTTGAAATAGCTAGTTCTCACTTGTGGAACTTTTTTTCATCTTCCTGCCAACTACAATCTTCAAAAATTTAAATGCAATGTCAATCATAATCTTTTTTCACTTTGAATCCTGTTCTTTTATTGTCTTCTCATTTTCTTTCACTCTCAGTCACCCCTTGAATTTTAGTAGCTTTTATCACCTTGTGAAAAGATAAAAAAAATTACATTTATTTAAAGAAGTAGCTACTCTCTTGCATTTCTTAATAGACTGATTGAATAGTATAGTATAGTATAGCAGGCCACTAGTATTCAAGAATACCCGTCTACTAGAGCAGCTAACCAATCTCTATTACATATGCTTGCTCAGGCGCATTTGTGTTTATTCAACACTCACAGAGTTCACCTGTGATTTGCAACTATGATGACCAAACCTTAGTCACAGTTTCTGGGAAAGAGCTTGTTATCTAGCATGACCAACAATTTGAATAAGGCCAGCATGACACGTGACTTTGTGCTAGCACAATTATCAACGGCCCCCAAGGGCTCTCTCTACCCAATTTTACTCACAAGGCTTGGGTCAACCTGTGGTATGGTTTTTCAGGCACTTTCCAAAAGTTCCGCTGTTTCCTTCCTGATAAATCAACCATGGTGAGATGCAAACATTCTAACCACTCGGCCCGTGCTTATATACTAATTGAATATGAATATAAAAATATACACTCAGGTTTTTTAAGATAGTAAATTCACAAAACTCATGTGATATGTAATGGAACAAGAACATAAAAAAGACAAAAAGACAAAACAAATTTAAAACCTGTTTCTCAAAATTAGTAGAAGTGAGTTTTAGATTTCCTTACCTAAAATCCCTGTCCCTAGGACACATGCTATTGTCAAGAAATCTACAAAAGAAAAGAAAATTGAAAAGGTTAATTAAATAAAAATAAAAAACAATATTTAAAAAAAATCGATGATTCTGTAGAAGTGATGAATGCTTAATGTTTATTGTGGAAGTGGTTACCAATGATATTTGTTTTATTAAGATTTCTTGAGGGTGCAAGTTGATAGACTTAAGTCACACTGTTTAGCACTTAAAAAAATGGGCGTCTTACTTCAAACACGAGTATCCACTAAAATAACGTTTGAAGTAATAAAACATCAGATTAAAAATAAATCTGTTTTAATTCTTTAGGGAGTCTTTATGCAAATACTAAGAATTTTCTCCCTTTAATCGTCATTTCATTTTTTTCTTTGTCATTATTTTTCATGAAAAAGAAAAAATGGGAAAACAAAGGAACAAAATGGAAAACAATAGCTATATATTCATATAACAAAAAATATTTTTTAATAAGTGTCAAATATGAGTTCATAAAAAAACAACACCAGTAGTACTAAACTAATATTTTATCATCCCTGGGAAGATGGGACAACACTAACTTCAACCCCTGAGTATATATGCCTGATATAATTTATGTGTAGACATAGCTGTAAGAAATTATCAATGCCAGATAATTTTTTGTTTCTTTTTTATTTCATGTTAGTTTATTGTAAATGTTAACTTTCTGTAATTTTTTAAGAAAATATCTTTACATTTGATCTATAAACGTTTTAAAATACAATGAAAATTGTGTGTGCTTTTCTTTGAAATAATTTATTTAGTATTGTTTTTTTTCAGATATCCTTGTGTGTTTGCTGTGTTCTATAACATTCTACCTCAGGAGTATGCCATGTCTGGTTTTGTATTCCTTGGGCCATTTTCCCCTGACATCCATAGTGACCTCATGACCACTCATTGACCTTTGCACATGATACCATATTCATTACTTTCTGCTTTTTGACCAGACACTGCTAACATCAATATTCGATTTGCTTAGTGGGTCATCCAAGCATAGTATATGGGCAGATTCCTTGAGGCTTCTTATATGTCACTGCTCATTTTTTTCTATTATTATTTTGACTTCATTTCACAGACACATGGTCAACACAGAGCTTGAGTAATGACAACCCCTTGTCAGTGGAATCTGTAAAGGCTTTGATCTATCCACAGATATGCCTTTGTTGTTTGTTTGGCCTCAGTGGAATATGCAACAGTTGTGTAATCTTTTGCCACAGCCTGTTTCCAAATGATGCCATTTTCACACCTTCTGCAGAACTTTTTATTTATACAAGTTGTTTGGGTAAGCACAATGTTTTATAATAAACAAATTCCATGGATAAGAAGTACAGATCAGGTTTGAAAGTAGTTCTGAACAAGGGAGGTAATCAAACGAGCAAAAGAGTTTAATTTTAAGCAAAATGTATTTGTATAGAGAGCAGGCAGAACCATAACATATCTATCAAAAGTGGTGCATTACATGATTAGATATGAGCCATTACATCCAAGTAATCATTGCATCATGTAAAGATTTTCCAGAACTGAGAAAATTTACTCAGAATTATATCAACCATTTCAGAAGAGCATATAAATATGAACAAACATTTCTGGCCCATGACATTCTCTGTGGCCAAGTCATCTAAGGCAGAGGTCCCCAACCACCAGACTGCAGACCAGTACTGGTCTGTGGATCCTTTAAATCCCGTGGCTGCAAATAAATAACTTGTTTAAAATTATATAATAGATAAATTGAATATTGGACTTTAATTTAAAAAGATTTGTTTAAATATTCGATATTCATCTACTTAATACTTTTTATCATAACTGTAAGTACATTTTATAATCAATGTATATTTTTATAATCAATGTATATTTTTATAGTTAATGTATATTTTATGTCTACCTTTACTATCTATGATAGCTGTAAGTACATTTTACAATTAATGTATATTTTTATTTATTTGTAACAATTTTCAATTAATTTTCTAATCCCAACTAATTTTCAGATTCTACACTGAGTCTACATTGATTCTACTTTATGGTGAGTTGATATTGATGTGATAATAGTGTAAATGTTGATTTCCAATCTGTATGGAATGACTGCAAAAGTTCTCCTCTTCACCCTTTATACACAAAAATTCACAAAATGCATGATGGGATACTTTTCTTAATCAATAAAATAAGTTGATTTACAATTTGACTTGACTCAGTCCAGATCTACCTTGTCTATATGGAAGATCATTGGGTTCACTTAACTGATGTAGCTTTTCTGCATAGATGCTAACTTGTGGTTCATAAACCTCTTTGCTTTCTTACCTGTGAATTTACTTATATTGTTTGCTTGCTTGTCTGGTACCATTTAATTTTTGCCCCTCTTTTTTTCTATTGTAAATATTATTCTTTTCATTGGACAGTGGTGTTATTTATTTTGCATTTGGACCATGACTTCTATCTTAACAGTAATAGATATTGATTCAGGGAAACTAGACACACAAGGGTGTGGTCGGGCTGGAGACCAGACATGAGAGTCAAATGATTATACACCTTTTCTTCCCTTTAATAAATTGCTCTTTTTATCATTGCTCTCTATCAAAATGCACTTAAATTACACATACTGAGTATGATGGGTAAACTGTTGCCATTTTATGTTTTTAATTTTGTGCATGCACGTTATTTGTTTTTGATTTTGTTGACTGAATAGTATAGCAGGGTTAGTTGGGCACTGTCTTTAAAAAAAAAAGAGCAATTCATGCCACCAGAAATTTGGAAACAGCATGATGTACGGCTTGGCAATTGTGCCAGAAACTCAAATACATACATTTCAGAATGTTTGGGTATCAATCAGAGGACATTGTAGAGGATTCAGAAAGAGTTGGATGAGTCTAATGGTGATTACGAAGGTACAGCAGCTTGGAAAACTCACTCTAATCATTCTGATAAAAAAAAATCTCCCAAATTTATTGGTGAGGGCCTCAGACTCAACACAGAGGCCTAAATCAAGTCCCTTGAGGAGGTAGTGCTTCCCTGGGTTAAGAGGGTGGCCGCTGGAAGACCCTATGTCTGGTTACAGGATTCTGCACCATGCCATACAAGCAGGAGAACCCATATATGGCTGTCAAACAATTTCTGCGACCACATAACCACTTACATCTAGCCAACTAACTCCCCACCTGCAGCCCCTTGATTTTTGTGGAAAGATGAATAGAGGCATAATGTTGCCATCACTAACGATCACTCCAAACACCTTCGTAATCACCATTAGACTCATCCAACTCTTTCTGAATCCTTTACACTGTCTTCAGATTGACACCCAAACACTCTGAAATGTTTGTATTGGAGCTTCCAATGCAAATGCCATGCAGTATAGCATGCCGTTTCTAAATTTCTGGTGTAGTGAATTGCATCATGGTGCTCTTTTTCTCACAGATGGTGCCCAACTGACCCTACTCTACCATGCAGTCAACAAAATCAAAAACAAATGTGCATGTGCAAAATTAAAAATATAAAATGGTGACAATTTACCCATCGCACCCTGTAATTTATATATGAATTTATAATAAATTCATTATGCTTAGCATTGTGCTAGACAAGTGAAATTTTATTGCTGCATAATCAATTTATCTTCAAATTAAAAAAAAATTGAAAGATTTTGCAACTCACTCAAAAAGCCTTTTGATAGAAATTATTCTTTCGTTGAATAGAAACTATCAAGCTATACGAGTGACATATGCAAATATATATTTATATCTTTAAAATGAATATTGTCATATTTAGTCTTCAGATCATAAAAATAACAACATTAATAATAAAATAGAACAAAAATATTAATGCATTGTGTGAAAATTTAGCTTTTAGTTAGATTAATCATACACAGGGTCTCATGCCCCCGACCCTGAAAATTTGACACGGCGCCCACCTCTCTGCTACATGTTTTTTTCAAAGCTTCAAAACCTGGGGGCCACAAACCATCAAAGGAAAATTACTGAGAAAAGGCAGCGCTTTTTTTAAATTACCAAAAATCAGGGAATTATCCAATTTAAGTGAAAATTTCAATATACATTCATTAATTATTTACTTTTATAATGAATAGGTTTTTTATTTAAAAAAATCTGGGAAAATGCTATTCTTTTTGTCATAACTACCAATACTCGAAAAAATGTTTAAGTTGTAATTTTTACATTTCCATAAAGATTAATTGCCGACACATCTCTGCTGAAGAAAAAAGTTTTACAAAATTCCAGTCAGTTATGTGCCATGCATGAAACATGAGAGATGACTGACGAGGCAGATTTTTCCCCGCAGTAGGTTGCCATTTCTTTCTGCGTTAGACCAGTTGCCATCCAAGTCTTTAGAACCCGGTCTGTCCTGCTATTTACCCATAGCTGGGGGAAGAAGAGGATTCATACCTTTCTCAAGGATATTAGCATGTAGATGAATGTAATGGCTTTGACAGGAATTCGAACTCGGCTCTCCGATTCCTCAATCTGAGCCGCTATCCATTACTATCCACTACTACACTGTGCCTCCCAACACAACACTGACATACGAATTTGTTTTAAAACAGTATTTCAGAATTTGGAAAAAAATTTTCATATGCTGACATATTTAAACATTTTTATTTTTTAAGCAATCATTTTTCTTGGTTATATCTTTCTAGAAATGTAAAAAATAGGAACTAGAAATTTTATTTTAATTACTAGCCATGGACTTCTGGTTAATATTACTATTAGTAAAAAACAAACAGAGATCCTCCTTTAGTGGATGATCTCGGAACAAAAATGATTTTACCGAGATAAATTATCCTCTTAATTGATTTAAAAGAAATATTCAGAAAGAAAATTACAATTTAAAAAAATAAGCGCTACTGAAATTAGCACTTCTGCTCCTTCTCTTCCCCAATAGACATGGGGGCCCCACGTGGTTGAGATATTCTGGGTAGTAAGCATTGGACATGTCGATTATTATAGTTGATGATTGGCAGTATAACTTAAACGCTGCTGAAACTAGCCTTTTTGGGGGCTCTAACCGTGACCACCGAGAGGTCACGCTCTAACCTCCTTGGAGGTTCCTGTGTAGTAAAAAAAAAAAAAAAAGGGAGATGGCCATAAAACATGATAGCATTAGCCATCATAATGTTGTTTCTGCAAATAAATGTTAAAAAGATTAACACGCGAAAACAACGTAAATAAATAAATTAACAAAGCCACAAGAACGAATTTAAACTAAGCAACGGAATGGGTTGCTCGACAGAAGGACGGGATAATTCACCGCCAATCCGGAGCGACAGCAAAGAAAATAAGGAAAAGCAGTATTACTTCATCTTCTAGAAAGAGAAGATAAGCTTAGAAGAGAAAGAAAGGTAGTACCTGTGTCTTTCCAAGAAGGAGGTGGTGAAAACGGAAAGAGAACAAAACAAAACAAAACGGGAAAGAGTCACTGCTTCACCGTAAAGGCGGAAGGTCAAAAAAGTTTTGTATATATGTAATGTCAGTACAGTTACTTAACTTGGCTCCTCTTCTAACCTATTTCTTTACTTAAGAAATTAAGTAGATGGTTTAAAATCATCTTTTCTATAAGCAAAGGTTCTTATGAATTATTAGAATTTAACTTGAGAACCACGACTAAAATATATTACAGATTCTCTAATTCTAGTCTCTTTTCTAATCCTCATCCCAACTTTTTTCCCTTGCTTTCAAATCCGGCTCCCAAAGCCCTGCTCCTCATCAGAGATAAGGATATATTTTCTGACGAACGAGAGAGCTGGAAAATATAAAAAGGAGTTTGAACATCATTATCCTGTCCTTGGTGCCATGAAATCTGGGGGAGGCGCTCACAGCTTGCCGGCTCCCAAAGCCTTGTTCTTATCAGAGATAAGAATATATTTTCTAACGAATCAAAGGGCTAGGAAGTTTGTATAGCAATTTTGGAGGGGAAAACTCCCCGATATTTCTGAGCCTATTGATCTCCATATATACAGAGAATCTTCGCCTATTTGGCAATAGGAATTCGACAACCGTCTGTGATAATAGGTCGGCGATAGAGAACACCAGTTAACTTCGGAACCAGTTTCAACAAAGAAGATATACCTGTTGGTCTGTAAAGACAGACCATCAGCCCACTACTAAAAACCAATTGAAATCTGCCTCCTTGCAACTAGAAGATTTCTGTCACCAGCCTACGAACTCACTCAACTACGAAATTTGTATCTTCCAACAGTTTCCTCCTATACAAGAACTCTGAACAAATCTCTGTTTTAACCTTTAACAACAATCTATTACTCGCTTAAAGAAATTTTTAGGCGCTCAGAGAAATATTTTGAGCAGGCCTTTTCTTTTTTATGAACATTTTTTCTTCTTTTAAAGTTAAAGGAATTTTCTTCTCTCTTTCTTTCTCTCGTAATTGTGTATATCCTTATAACATTTTTCTTTTTGTACATGTAAATAAACATTTTCTTCTTTTATTGTTACACACCGAGCAGGAATTTGAGTCTTTATTCTTCCTCCTAAAAAGAGAGAATTGTCCGCTCTTATCTTTCAAGCCGTTGTTGCATTTTTTTTTTTTTTTTGCCGCATTTTTAACCTTAATCCTTTCATATGGGAAAGCTGGGACAAATTTCCCACAGAATATTTAGAAATTGTTCATAAAGGTTTTATGTATTTAAAATACATGATTCCCGAAATATTAAAGGTTTTGTTAGAATTCACAAATACTAAGAAATACGTGATAAAACTATTGTTGAACAAGGAACTAATACACTTCTGGTTGTCAAACTGCTGGATTCTACTGACAGAATCATCCGTATTTGCTACTCACCCCTGTGGAAGAATGCACTCTTCTCCCAAACCAACTTTAACCAATCAGCACTTCACTTTTTCAATCTTGACTTCTCATTGGTCAAAACAACACAAAAAGTGTAGCAAGTTGCGACAAATCTATTTTCCTGCTCACCATTCTGGAGCCGGTTTGAAACCCAGGAAATAAATAGGATCGTTTGATCCGATTCAAACAGTAACACAATCTTTGAGAGTCGGAGCGCAAACTTGGCTTTTTTGATTATTGTAATTTGACGAGGTTGAGTTGTACGAGGAACTTTTGTGAAATTACGTGCGAACTTATAAGTTTTTTTGATTTTATTTTCTAGAAACTCTTTTGAATTTTTTAGTTTTTCGTTTTCAGTTTATTTCTTTATATATATTTGTGCATTTTTGTTCTTTTCCTTTTTGTTTCTTTTCTTGTATTTTTACCCTCCCCACAGTTTTTGGTTGCATTACTTTTTCGTGTTTATTTGTTTGAATTGTTTATTGCCTTTGGTTGTTCACGTTCTTCTGTCATTTAATTTTGTTTGTTCTTGACCGTTTTGCTTTTCGTTCTTGTTTAAAAAAAAACAATTTAAAAGAAAAAAGAAAACCGTTTATTTGTCTCGCTGTAGTGGCCATCCACCATGGCGGAAGAGAATTCAGATAATTCAATTATATCACCGCTGGTGTCACCAGTGATACGGCCTGGTGTAATAATAATCCGGTTAGAAAGGATGCAGAATATTATGCAGCACAGCGAAGCAACTTTGATGATTCATTCAAAGATAATGAGTTTATCACCATCCCCGAAGCTTTTGATGCTGTGAACACAAGAATAGTTTCCCTGTTAACCTCGGACGTTAAAAGTCGCAAATTGGTTGGGGTAGGCAGGGAAACTAAAGACTCTCAAAGAGACTGCACCAAAGCAGAATACATCCCCACAGCAGCGGACAAGGAAGGGACAGGAAGAAAGTCCCCAAAAGCCAGAAAGTTCAATTAAAGCAGAAAGCTCCAAAAAGGCAAAAAGCCCCAAAAAGGCAGAAAACTCTAAAAAGCCAGAGGTGCAACAAACACCGCAACCAAAGAAGAAACAACATAAGCAGCACCAACAACAACAACAAAAAAAGCAACAGACGGAAACGGAAATGGAGGTCGATAGTATGCCACCACCTCGGGCTTCTTCTCTAAAGAGATATATAGAGGAGGAAGAGGATGTGGAAACGCGATCACAAACGCACTCTGGGCGTAGTAGGGGGCATGGACAACACCAGGTCCCTGTCCGTCCCTGCTTCCCCTAAAGAAACTGTTCCCATACCCAAAGCAAAGCAAGGAGTCTCTCTTCTTTCCCTTCCCGTACTATACACCCTCTCCATCCAACTCTCCCCTCAGCTCAGCTTCAACACCCCCTCACACGTCCACCTCTTCCCCTCCCCACCGTTCCAGGGGGAAGAAAAAGAAAAAACTATTTCCGGGTCCAGAAGCTATTTGCAGGGTGGACAGAGAGGAATATAAGAAAGCTCTGTCCAGCCAAAAGAAGGCCCAAATAAGGCTCTTATATAAGTTGGTTATAGTAGATGGGAAGTCTGTTGAGGACCCGCGTAACTTCCCTAATGCCCCAGGTGTAATTACCTGTCAGAGACACGGGGACGGACTTGAAAGTCTGGGGGCATTTGTCCGAAGCCAAAGACAATTTTCCAAAAATGAGGATAGTCGAAATGGACTCACCCTACTTGAGGAAACTAAGACAATATTGTGCTGGGAGGGTCCCTGTTGTTCTCCACCACTCCCTACATAGGTGTCTAAAACTAACCTATCCCACGGATGTCGGCGGAATTGTCCTGGAAGGACGAATGACGTTAGAGCTAGGTGTAGGGAGCTTAGGACAATCCGTTGGGATCCTGACTAACTCAGATTTCCGTCCCGTATGTGAGTAGGTTTGTTTGCATTTCTTTTTTATTTTCAGGCCTAATCGATGTCAATCAAGATTTTGGGCTCGTCGATAGATACCAGGTCGATCACCCCGGGGGGGGGATGTGGACGTGGGCTCTTAATTGGCTTTTTGACCGGGTGGTTAGCTACCTGAACAGAATGTTAGTTAGAGGAGCCGACGTAGACTTGTTAGATTGTCCCACGTTCCACTGAGTAGGCTATTCGGACCACAAACTCGTTTGTGCCCGGATGGGGTTAGATTGTAGGCCTAGAATGGCTGGTTACTGGAAGTTCAATCTGTCTTTACTGGACAGGCGGGACTTCCAGGAGCAGCTAACTAGCTTAGTGCAGCGGGAGCTAGTGGGGGCGGTTATCGGGAATAAGTGGTGGGTGAGACTTAAGAGTAGGATTAGGTCTTTCATCACTGATTTCAGCAAACGGCTCGCCTTAGATAGAGCTGAAAAGGTGAAGGCGCTTAAGGCTAGTTTTTCCCGGGCGGTGGCTGGGGGGATCCCCTAGAGATAGCCTTAGCTAGGGATGCCCTGGAGTGTTTGACTAGCGAACACTACATGGGCCAGGTAATTAGATATAGGTTAAGAAAGATGTCTTCCGAAGCGGTGAATATGAGCGCAGATCTGCGCAAGGAAAAGATCCGTCGAGGGTCCGCGCGATACATTCGTGAGGTCGAAAGCCCGGAGGGACACACTCTGCGGGCCACTGAAGATATGTGCGAGGCGTCTCGGTGGCATTTCGAGAGCCGCTTTACCAAGGAGCCTGGTCTTCGTGAGGGTGAGTTTCACAGCTATTTGGCTGACTTTCCTCGACTTTCGTCGATTGAAGCGGATGGTTGCCGAGTCTCTTTTGGGTCCTGAGCAGACTTGTGCTGTGAGGAGCCGAACAATTCAGAGCAACCTGCATCTGATCCGCACGATCATAGAGGGTGTAAAAGACGACGATGAGGCCGCGCTGATCAATTTAGATCAGACCAAGGCATTTGATAGGGTTGACAATCGCTACCTTGCTGCTGTCCTGCAGGCCACCGGATTCGAACCCGACCTGCCGCTGGATTAGCCTCCTGTATCGCTCCCCCAGTGCTGTGGTACGTGAAGCTGTCGCGCGCTTTTGCGCTGTCTAGGTCGGTTTGTCAGGGTTGTCCACTGTCGCCCCTACTTTATGCTTTGGCCTTGGAGCCTCTCCTTCGCCGGCTGAAGGATAGGGCGTGCAGTCCGGCCCTACGTGGAATCACCGTTCCTGGAGAGGCTCGAGCCAGGGTTTCCGCGTACGCCGATGACATATCTGCTTTCGTGTCGTCCCGTGGCTACATTGAGGCGGTACTGAAGGCGCTTGATCGGTACGAAAAGGTGACAAGTGCCAAGATAAACCGCGACAAGTCGTCCGGCTTGCGGTTAGGTGTCTGGAAAGGGGTCGATCTTCCGGGCCGCTTCGATTGGTCGGACGGTCCTGTCTGCATTCTTGGAGTGTAGTTTGGACCCGACCTCCAGCTGAAGAAAAATTGGTCTGAAGTACGAGCAAAGGTCGATGCTGCCGGTCAGACTTGGCATCGACGGAGGTTGTCCGTGAAGGGCAGGGCGGAGGTGTGTGTTACATACATTTTCCCGATTGTCCTTTATCGATTGTCCGTACTTCTTCTCTGTGACGAACATAGGAAGCCACTCGAGCTCTTGCTAACCTGCATTTTATGGAGGAGACGTGGGAATCGGGTTGACAGACGAGTCTGTGCACAACGTCCGTGTCATGGGGGACTGGGAATGCCATATTTGGCGAGCCACAAACTCGCCTCGAGGTTGGCTTTCCTCCGCCGCGCATTGACAGGAGATTCGATTATGGCGGGGATTTTTAGGGACGCGTTCCCTTTCCTTACTATCAGTCCTCCCATCTCACGGGTTGAGCGCCGTCGTAGGCCCTGGGATCAATCGGATTTCCTTCGCGAGTGTCAGTACGCTTTGACGATCATTCCTCGGTCCAGTGACCTTTCACAGCCTAGGAAAGTCTTCTAACGTTGTTTAGTGGAGGGTGTTGCGAAGGATCCTCTACGTGAGCGGCTCGACTTGTCGGAGGAGGAGCTTCGCTCTTTCTGGACTTGGGCGCCAGCGGCGGATTACCTCAGTAACCCCGAGTTTCGCTTACCTGGCGATTGGTTCGGAATCGGCTGCTTCTCAATGACAGGGTCTTCATATGGGGCTTGGCAAATTTGCCAGACTGTGAACGGTGTGGCCTTGGTCTGGAAGAAACGGCTTCGCACGCCTTCTACCATTGTCCCCGTGTCCGCCCCTTATGGGACCATGTTGGCGAGTTGGCGGCTTCCGAAAAGCTTGTGCTCATTGATCGCGCATATGCGTGTGACAATGTGTCGCCCCCGTATTCTGGGGTGAAACGGATCGTGTTTCTGGCGCTGCTGGACACGGCCCGAATGGTGATTTGGACGACGCGAACGGAGGAAGTCTTGCGAGGCAATCGTCTTTCTCATCAGGATCTGATCCGATTCTTTGAGCATCAGCTCAAGATGAAGATTAGAACTGATAGAAAACGCTTGCACTCGACAGTCTTCAGAGAAAGGTGGGTGAAAGAGGCGAGCTTGGTTCGTTTGAACGGAGCTAGCCTTGATTTTCTCTTCTAGGTCAATCTACGCCACATCGGGGTGGTTTCCTGCGGAACCCTCCCCTTAGTTAGGTTAGACAAGCTTTAGTGTACCTAGTTAATTTGAGTAAATGCTGTTCCTAGCCTGTTCCCGACTTTCTCTTTTGTCTGTAACGATAGTAAAATGTCGGCCGAGTAAAAGATCACGCCATTTATCGATCCTCCAAGTCTATAAATCGACCATTCACCCTTGCATGGAGTATTGCTGCCATATATGGTCTGGGGCCCCTGCTGTTTGCCTCAGGGTTCTTGATAAGATCCAGAGACGGATAGGTAACGTGATTGGCCCTGATCTGTCATCTCGTCTGCAGTCGCTCTCTCACAGACGCGATGTTGCCTCGCTCTGCCTTTTTTACAAGTACTTTCACGGTAATTGCTCCGAGGAGCTGCTTTCGCTTGTCCCTAGGCCTCGTGAATTTAAACGTCCCACGAGGCTGGCATCCCGCTCCCACCCCTACACCGTGGAAACTGTTAGATGTAGACGTCTATTCTACTCCAATAGCTTCATGTCTCGCACATCTTGCCTATGGAACTCCCTTCCCTATTACTGTTTCCCTGACAAATACAATCTCCAACGGTTTAAGTGTAGCGTCAATCGACATCTCCAGTTGCCTTGATCTATCCACTTCCCTTCTCCACATCTTTCATTTTTCATTCCTATCTGCTCTCGCTCCGGATCTTTTGTGGCCCCCTTGCCTTGATCGACCCACTGTCTTTCTCTTTCTCCACATCCTCTCCTTTACCATTCCTATCTGTTCTTCCTCCAACCCTTCTTCAACCCCTTGCGTGATAGTGGCCTCCAGCCTTGCTTGGGGTGATACGCTTAAAAAAAAAAAAAAAATTTACGAACAGATTCTACAATGGCTGCTGATTCACGCTCCACTGTTGAGTGTTGACGCTCAGATTGCGTAAGAGTTCTAGAAAAATATGCTTGCTGGGCGTCCATTCTGAGAGAGGCAGGCTGCCAATGCTGTCGCAGATGCATCCGTTTCTATTGTGAATGGAACGTCATCCTCAATGGCCGCAACCGAAGCCTTGCAAATTTCATCTTTTATTGCCTGAAATTGACTCTTGAGTTCTTCGGCAATAGGAAATGAGGAGATATTTAGCAAAGGCGAAATGCGGTCAGAGAAATTCTCCACCCATGGTGAGTAGTATGAGAAGAGACCCAGAGCTCGTTTGAGTGACCTACCACAGTTCGGAGTTAGTAGTTCTTTGAGTGGTGTAACTGTCTGGGTCAGGGCTGATTGTTCCATTCTCCAACAGGTGCCCTAGAAACTTAAGTTTGGTGATGCCATATTCACATTTGTCAGGGTTCAGCTGCAAATTGAGACGATCAGCAACTTCTTTGAATGCCTTCATATTCTCATTCAATTCTTTATTTGTCTTTCCCCCGATGACAATGTCATCAATATAGGCGAAGGTGCATTTCAGTTCGTGTTCTTGGATTATATTATGTATGATACGTTGGAATACAGCTACAGAGTGTTGTTAATCCAAAGGGTAACCGAGAAAATTCGTACAGGCCTCCGTCAGCTTCGAAGGCTGTATAAATTCTTTCCTCCTCACGGATAGGGCATTGGTGATATGCCGACTTCAAATCTAACTTGTTGAAAATCTTATATTGAGATAGATGGCGTATAATGTTTGAAATTTTTGGAAGAGGGAATGCATCGAGAAATGTATAGCGATTGATAGTGGCAGAATAGTCAATGACCATGCGACGCTTATGCCTTTCATTAAGAGTCACCAAGACTTGGGCTCGCCATGGGGAATTAGAATTAATTATTATCCCTTCTTTTAAGAGCTTCTGTACTTCGTTCCGAATAAATTCGCGATCAGATGCAGAGTAATTCCTGCTCCTTGTTGCAATTGGCTTACAGTCATCTGATAAATTGGCAAAAAGAGCAGGTGGCTCTATTTTCATCTTAGCGGTGTTACAGATTTGTAAAGGAGGTATATCTCCGTTAAAAAGGAATTCCACACGATTGTGTAGTTGCATAAATTCTTGTCCAAGTATGACAGGAGTACATAAGTTGGGCAGAACAGACAGATACATATCAGGATATGTTTGTCCATTAACTGCAATACATGCAATACAGTGACCTTAGGTTTTGCTCGTGAGATTAGAGGAAGCCATACTTACTGTGTCACTGGAAGGTAGTATAGGAAGGCCAAGTGATTTCATGACGTTCAACTTTATGAAATTATGAGTGCTTCCACTGTCTACCATGGCTTTCAGACGAGTGTTGTTTATTGTTGCATCTACTATGGAGCATTGTGTGCAGGGTGTGCATTGGGATGAAGCTGTGAGAGCAATAAAAGCAGTGCTGGTTTTTATATTAGGTGATGTCTCTCTTCTTTTAGACCGGCAGACTTTGGAGAAGTGGCCTCTTTTTCCACACGAAAGGCAGGCAGAATTTCTTGCAGGACAATTGTATCTAGAATGATTCTCACGCCCGCAGAATTGACATTTGGCGTAGCGAACTGCTTGATTAGTTCTGGTAGCAGCAGCACATTCTTTAGTTAATTCAATTATAGAATTATTACTGGATTCTTCTGAATAAATTGATGCTTTTGCTACAACTGACGAAGTGACATAGACTGCTGCATTGTGTTGGGCCATTTCGAGACTTGTCGCAGTTGCTACCGCATTATCCAAATTAATTTCACAACTTTCTAGTAGTCTCTGCCGTATCACTGGGGAAGTGAGGCCTGTGATAAAAGCATCCCTTATTGCTTGTTCGGCATGCTGAGAATCAGTGGCGTCTTCAAATTTACAATCCTTAGAAAGATTTTTTAAAGTTAGGAGGAATTGATCAATAGATTCACCTGGCTGTTGTTTTCTAGTGGCGAGCAGATGGCGAGCAAATACAGAATTAACTGGTTTGACATAAGTAGATTGAAGAATACTAATGGCGTTCTCGAATGTCGTGCAGTTTGATATCAGGGAATAGACTCTAGGTGATATATAATTAATTGGTATGCTGAGCTTGTTAGGAGGGTTGTCAGGGTGAGCTACTGTCAGAGAGTCGATGCAATTGACAAAGGTACGGTACCAGTGATTCCATTCATCAACGGTTGTCTCCGACGATCCTTCAAATCGACCGGGTTTCAAAATGGTATCCATTATTTTTCTTTCTTTTTTTCTTATGTTGAATAAATTGTAATGAAAAGAGACCTTTTTAGAAAGTTGAACATTAAGGTTTTATTCAACATAAGAAAAAGCATATCTAGTTACCAAGAAGAATACAAAATTGTGGCACAAGGCCGAAGAAGGGGAGGGTTTGAGGCTGGCCATCACTAACTATCTTATACCTAGCTAATCAGATTCACGACTCTTTCATACATTACAATTTCTACATTTACCAGTTACATAGTTAGAAGATATGGACGAACGGACGCCAGAGAGGAAAAAAGAGGCGTCCCACCGTTATTTATAAATACAAGATCACGTGACGTGAACCAACGCGAAATCACACAACAGTTGGTATGCAGATAAGTAGAAGGTATTAAATGAATGAATACAAAAGAATTATTAGTATATCACAACACTCACCATTAATTCACTCTGTGTATGTCAAAACGTATATAAATATATGTTAATTGTTGAAATCTTTAAATCCATTGTTTCTCTTTGATTTCTTCTCATTGATTTGCCTTTAAATGCTTACTTGATTATTTGTTGTGGATGAATGTTAAACGAACACGCCCATTTCTAAGCCTTCATACAATTAAAACTTCTGATACATCCAACTCATCACAAATCCGCAACACGACATATTACTATTCCGAGTCCACGTAGACAATCCTTTCACTGAGACTGAGATGAAGACAGAATAGATTTTTGGAATATCTACCTCTCATGGGAGAAAATATGAAGGTGAAATAAATAAGAACAGCGTTTGACGTTAGACGAGCGGCGGAAATAACCGAGAATCATTCCGCGGCATCCGGCGACCATCCGAAATGAAACGAGGGTTTGTTTTGATTGTGTAGCGATAATTAAAAGGACAGCCGCTGGGTTGTCTTGTATGCCCCTAGAATAAATAAAATAAAATCTTGAATACAGTACGATTTAAGTGTATCAGAGAATTGTGTGTGGCAGTTGTTGGTATGTTTGGTGACTATCAGTGTGTTAAAGAGCCCGCTATAATTTTCATTTCCCAAACAGAAGGGATGATGAGAAATAAGTAAGCCTTCGCAGTTAGTTACGCCAGCGTATATACAATATCTTGCAGGTCATCACAATGAAGATAGATATGTACGTCACATTCTTTCAACGCCTTCTGAGAAAATTCCAAAATGTCACCTCACCTGGACAAAACTCCCGTACAAAATTGATGGATAACACTGTGTGACTAACGTTAACTCGAACGTCTTCCGTGTCCGTATTTCTGAACCTGCTATGGAGAAGTCTGTCATATTTTATTTGTGCTGAAACGATTAAGTTATAGTGGCGTAGGTGCTTAGGAGTTAAAGTGAATAGTTGATTTACCCACGCCAAGAAGATTAATGAAGAATGATCATGACGGGTAACACGAGAAATACGGGTAATTTGAACACAATTTGAACAGGACCGGCTTTAGATGTTGGGTATCAGGCTCATGGCTAAGTTGTGTAGAATGAAGTTTGTCGGTTTATGAAAAAGATAATTGTGCAAAATCTGGTTTTCAAAATTCGTTTTAAAAAAATGGCTCAAATCTTATGGTCTGATGGAAAACCCGCCAAATAAAGGTGGGGAACTGACATGTTTTAAAAAAATACATTTGTTTTTTGTTTTTTTGTTTTTTTGTTTTTTTGTTTTTTGGTTGTGGTTTCAATTACTGCCCTACTTCCGGCATCTGTATCTCGACCTAACTCACTTTGTTGATTGGCGTTAATGGATTTGCTTACAACAGCCCTGAACTTCCAGCTACACCACTGTCCCTACTTCCGGCATCTCTATCTCGACCCAACTCATTTGGTTGATCGGCGTTAATGGACCTGCTCACAGCAGCCCTGAACTCCCGCCTACACCATGGTACCGGCTTTCCTGTCAACCTAACTCACCTGGTTTCGCGGGACATGTGGACTGAACTTTCAAGCTGTGGACTGGCATGCTAATTTAACTTACAAAGGCTCTGGTCTATATTCTA
This sequence comes from Acanthosepion esculentum, assembly GCA_964036315.1. NCBI lineage: Eukaryota > Metazoa > Mollusca > Cephalopoda > Sepiida > Sepiidae > Acanthosepion > Acanthosepion esculentum. The sequence goes on from OZ038490.1 coordinate 34,400,435, forward strand.
AATAAATTTTAAGTTCGTCGTTTGTTGTCCTCTTGCTGACCTGTCAGATCTCACGTCTTTAATTTAAAAGGTTGACCTCTTGTCACTCATACTTATTGGGGTGCTCAAGCCATGTTATATCGCGCCACCTTCAGGGGGACCACGACAATCTAGCAAGCTATTCCTTCAATGTGTTAAATGACTGTTGACAGTCATGAAAGTGACTTTCCTTTCCCTACACATAAACTGACATTTGACTACTTTTATATTGTCCGTGCTTCCTCACTTAGTTGAGAAAGGTTTGTAAATTGTGGAGATGTTCTTCAATGCCATCTAAAAAGATGAACATAAGTAGATTATTGCAAAACATTCGTCTTTCAAACTCACATCTGCATGATCATAAATTTGTACAGCCAGCCATAACAGATAAATGCCTCAAACAGACATTCGGACTTTTATTCACGAGCATTGAACAATGTATTTACATACTTACGCATTAAATTATGTTACACAAACGATCTTATAAAAAAAAACTTTAAGCTTGTAATGAAGCTTTATTCAAAGTATAGGATATAAACTCCTATATTTTACGGACAATAAGTGAAGCACAAACAAGTAAGAGATGCCTACAAATAAATCTTACTAAATTCAGTAGATACGAAAAACTTTTCTGTACAAACACAGCTCATAAAATTAAATAAGTGGTTTCTGTAACCTGATTGGATATGTCAAGTCACGTGATGTGCTATCTACTACATCCGAGCGGTTGAACACCAAATGACCTGGAAATAAATTAGGGTTTCGAATACTCTGTACATTCCCGCGCAAAACTCAAATAGAGATTTTCAGCCGACCAATAGCAGTAAAAACGTCTCAGCGACCACAGTTGTAACGACACAGCCAGTGAAGGACTGTTTTTACTACATACAACGCCACGACGAAAGTAAGTTTTATCTCTCCTCTCTTTTTTAAAATTACTGTTATCGTGCGCAGTCAGTCAGCAGTTACACACATGTTTCATTAACATGTGCTTCACACACAAGCACACATATTGGTGTACCATACCAGTTGATTTCCTCACTCGAAATCATTTCAAACAATTGAACTATTGGTCTCTTAATGGACACAAAAACACTTCGAAAGTTTATAGACTCACTTGCATCAAATCATTTCGAACACTCTTCATGGCAACAACAAAGAACATTGATTTTTAATATGTAAATACATGTATCTGACTGTATAAATGTTACTGTCATACTTAGCTTGGTCTTCTTCCTTTTCTGCATGTTTTAAAAAATTGTGTTGTATTTGTGGACACAACATACTTTTTCCTTCTTAAATCGGGTTAGACTGACCCCACAAAAGCAATTCGACTATGGCACGTATGTGAGGTTTGACTATCATTTTTTATAGTAGAGTAGTTTGAGGGTGAAACAACTATGGTTGCCTTCACCACAGATCTATTAACTGAACGTATGTTATCATATAGAGTACACATACCTTTATTAACCACTTGTGGAAACCAGTCCCTTTTTTATATTACATCTATTTCGACATCACTGTTACACTAAGAGAATGAAGTATACCTTTAACTTCTGTCATTTTCTCTCTTTTCTTGCCTCAGTCATTTTCCGAATGATTCCTGCTGTATTAAAAGGATGTACATCCTTTACTTCTTGATGATTTCTCTCTCTGTTTAGTCACAGAACCTACTACTTACCAGTCGAAGAATATTGTTAGCAAAATATTCAAAATATTAAAAAAATAAAATACAAATTCTTGTTTAGCCATCTCTTGAGATAATTTGTATTACATTGTTTTACATTTGTAATCAGTTTCAGTTGATGTACTTTTAATGTTTGATTTAATATTTAATTGTTTGTAAGTATATTTATCCGGCCTCCCCACCAAGGCTGGATGTAACACAAAATCGTTTTAACGCCGGGATCGCCATATGCATATTTATGCATATGGGCTAAGGATAAAAAGTGATTGTTACCCAGCCCCCGCAACAACTATCACACTGACATCCGTATTACACCGTATTACACCGACCCAACTTCTTTAGTGCAACGAGGAAGCTACTGCGGCAGGGTAAGAATCCTCGGGGCTAAGCAACTTCTCCCATCTAAAATGAGGAGAATTTTAGCTCCACTTACGGCACAGAGGGCGTTAACCACACCTCGTTGGTTAATGGTTAACTCTTGTGCCAGTGTACTTACCCTGTCGCTCAACTGTAGACGAGTTCTGACACAAAGTCTAATTTAATGTGGGGAACATTAGGGCCAAGGACAAAAATTCTCTGAGCCCCTGCAACCGTCGGTTGCGCTGGCCTTGGTGCGAGCATCGATCCCTTTTTCTAGTGCCATGAGAGAGTGAAGCCTCAAGTAACTCTTCCCCAAGGTTAGGCACCTCACAATTTTATTTTTTCCAGTTGCGCCTCTGTCCTCTGACGGAATCTCTATTTAGCGACTCAGTTGCTCCATCTGACACAAACTACAGCCTCAATTCGATATGAGATGGAGGAATACAACTTAAAAATTGTTTATCCGGAATATTCTGCCGTTCCTTTTGATAACACCAACAATCTTTACGCCCAAAGCTTGTTCTATTATGTTTGAATATTTCTCTTTCTACTATACCTGATGAGACTTTAGCAAAGTAATCTGTTCCATTGATTTTATCAACTTTCTTGCACAATTATAGCCCCAAACCATTTAACCCTCCCCGCCTAGTTTTACTGACTTTGTGGTGTATTTTGATTTGTTTCTTGCACCAATTCAAACATATTTTCTTGCTTCAGTTCCATTTTGCTTCCGTCACTATATATTACTTTTGCCCATTTTTCATTATCTCATAGAAGATATTCTTTTGCTCATGGCTTTAATCTTATTCAATGTTTTTTGTTAATAATTATTTTTTCAGTGCAATGAATATATTTAGATGACTTTTACGTGGTATCCTTTTTACTGTATGAATTGACACTTCAGTAGTAATTTTTCTTTCATTCATTACCTGACAAGCTGTTAATTTGGGGCTGAATAAACACTCCTAACACCAGCCCATTTCTTCTAGATGACTCACATTTGAGTCCACAATAATTGTTACGGAAAATATAATACCAGGAGACACGTGTTTTCTGCATAAACATAACTAGGATTCCCGTTACATATTGTTGAATATTTATAACTTCTTAATAAAAATTAAGCAAATTGAATTTTTACCTGGGTGGCTCATCTCTTTTACTCACTCTTATAGTTAGAATGAAAGAATGTAGGTGACTGAACAAATAAACTTCTAGAGTAAAAAGGAATTTTTTTAAATGAATCATTTAGTCATATGAATTTACTGTTTATTAATTAATAAACACTTTAAATTTCATCTTGCAAACCATTTTGGTTGGAAGAATAACTGAAATTATTAATTACCTTGAATTGTGAAACAATTACATTTAAAAGGCTGATATATTCTCTTCGGAATTAGCCAGACAGTGAAACATATGTTTTATGCAAACAAAATAAAATGCTCAATGAAGCATTTGATGAAATGACATAAAAAGAAAAAAGCTTTTCCCACATGACACATTTGAGTAAAGCGACCACAAAGAATGGCTATTGAAAAGTTACAGGTAATTTAAAGTTTTATGTTAATGTTTGTAAATTAATTTAAACTAATTAATTTCAATAACAAAGATATTGGTTAAATAATAAAGCTAATTACTAGTTCCATTGAATCAAAATTTTGAGCAACTGAACAGTTTGTTTGACTTTTTAAGTAAAAATAAATTAATTGCAAAAATTATTGATTACGTTGATGAATTAAAAATAATAAAAACTTGTAATTCCAACGGATAATTTATTGTTAAAACAGATACATTTCAATCCTCTTGAATTCAAATCCGTCATGAATTCAAATTAACAAAAAAATTCGATCGAATTGAGTTCGCGGGACATGCGTAAGCTGAAAGCGCGAGAATTGCTTAAAGAAATAAAGAAATGCCATGTCCAAACCAGAGTAGAAAAGAAAAACCCCACAAACTCCTAGTTTTCTCGTATTTTCCGTGGAAGTAGGGAAGTCCATGCTGGGTGAAGCTGTGCTGCACCAATTCTATTACAGACATTTTCGGTACTTGTTATTATCATTTGTTCAGCTACCCGTCTTTGGTTGAATTTGTGTTGGTTGGTCAATTTTATTTAGTTCGAAGTCTGTTTTGTGACCTTCTTTGATGGTGTGAAATGCAATTGCTGATGACGTCTCTAGTTTTTTCTTTTTTTCATTACCTACATTTTTTCATTTCTTTCTTTCTTTAAGCAAGCAATTCTCACGCTTTCAATTTACGCATGTCCCGCGAACTCAATTCGAACAAATTTTTTTATTAATTTGAATTTATAATGTGTACAATGTAGCTTAGTCACTGTTTCATTTATTTCTTAAGAATGATCAAGGATTGCAAAAGCTTTCCGAAATATATGTTTTAACAATAAATTATCCGTTGGAATTACAAGTTTTTATTCTTCTTAAAAATAAATTAAGTTTGTTTATGATTTTTGCTTTTTATAATACTATTGCAGTGACTTGGTTTAGATTATTCAGATGTGCTTTAGTTTGCGCAACAGCAAAAAGAGTGTCCATTTTTGTCTCTCGTCCACGGATTGTACAGTGTTGTAACAGTCTTTTGTTTTTGTGAACGTTCGTATCAAATGTGCTGGTGAGGAAACCCCTCCAGAATGACAGTCTCCCCCACAGCAGCAGGAATCGACACCCCCTCTTGTGTCTGCATGAGCCGCTCCGAGGCCAAAGAAAAGGAGCCCGGAGAACTACGTAGCACTTCGGGAAAACATGCGCCCTATACTAAGGATTTTTTACTATTCCCGAAGCCCTGGACGCAGTGACCACCCGAACAATCTCATTCTTAACAACGGATGTGGTAACAAGGCACCTCATCGGAGTTGGTAGGTAGACCATGGAGAAGGCATTTAAAAGTCTCCAGATATGCCCAAAATTCTTGCCAGGAGGTCCAATGCATTTTGAGACATCATGTTGACCAAAGAGGATGACGCAAGGAAACTGGCGGACAGCGTACTAACAACGACTGCAAACGGAATATATGGGCACTCGGAGGACCAAAGTTACGTTGCTTGGAGTGCCTATGAATATTACAGAGGATCGATTGAGATCCTTTTTCTCTAAGTTTGGTCAGATTGAAGATGTTTCAGCAGTCTCCAGTAAGACAGGAATAGCTTCGGCGGATTTCGTACTGGAAATCACTACGACCAGAGAAAATCTTATGGCCATCCCAGATATACTGTCATGTCGAGGACGCAATATCTTGGTGATCGTGGAAGATCTCGTGCCCACTGTTGGTCTTGTGGTGTGGCGGGACACTTGGCAAAAACATGACCCCCACCCTCCTCCCGAAACACAGCACCGAAGTCAACAACAACAGCACCCAAAACGGCAACATCCCAAATAAGGATAATCTGGCCAGTCTGCCAGTGGCTCCGGTGATGATGCTGCCCGTGTTCTTTCTTCTGCTCTTTCCGCTGCTGTTCTTTTCTACATTCGGCTTCTGCTTCTGCTTCTGCTTCATCGTCTTCTTGGGTGAGACATCCTACTTCGGGGAGGGTAGATAGCCTACTTTTCCTTCTTCCAAGAAAAAAGTATATGCCAAGGTTGCTCTACAATATCATGGAGTAAACTCATTTGGTTTAACTGAAAATTTTGAGGGATTAACAAAACAGTACTGGGTATCATAGTAAAATGTTTAAATGGCAGACCAAAAATTTCATTTAAAATGATCCCAGTTGCAAAATTGGAGGTAACTTTCTTATATGAAAAAAAAAATTATATATTGCTGATGCAATCAAACAATCAAGTAATTACAATTGTATGCGACAATAACAGTATCCATCAATCTTTTTTTCCAAAAATTTGATTTCACCGTTTTAAAAATATTCGGAATAACTGGATTACTGAACCTTTTTCTGCATTAGTGTTTGATTCTGAAGGTAAAAAGATGACAGCAAAATTGTAAATCGTAAATTGTAAATTGTTCGTTAAGCTGTCGAAACTAACTGATGTAGCAGTTTACCCAAAACCTGTCGAGTAACAAAATTGTCTGTGTCAAAGAAATATATGGTGATACTAAGAAAAATGATCCACTAAAAAAAAGACATCAGATTTAAATGAACATCTGTTATTTCTTTCTAATTTTGAAAAAATGACGGAAAGAATGGAAGGAAAGCAACGACAAAGAATGAAACCATTAACAAGAGATACTGGTTTAGACATTGAACATACATGCAATGGCTTAATTGATGTTTGCAGATATTTGATAAACAATGGGTTTAATTTTGTTATGCTTGGTGAATTTACCACAGGCCATAATTACTCAAAATGTGGACATTTGCTGGATGAAATGGGATACCAAAAATTTGATAACTTACCAGTCTTTGAAACTAGGATCTCTAAATATTTAAAATGTCACTTCTGTATATATCAGGCTATGTTACAAGAAAAGATTGTCCCACAGAAGAGGAAATATTTAATAATATTAGTTTTTATAAGTCAATAATTGTAAGATGCTTCATAATATTATATATAGTTGCGAATTAACTAATTACTGGACATTACTAACAAGTTCCTTGCTAAAAATGTTCTCAGTAATTGTTATTTAATAGTAATTTAGGTCTCCATATGTCCGTCCCCAGTTGTGGACTGCAGTTGCATGGTTGCCAGGCCTGGTATAAGGATTTCCTTGCACCCTGCAAGCCCAGAAGAAATTTTCGTAAAGTTAAATGGCGGAAAGTACTTTTAAATGTTGGATTGTCAGACGCATATTTGCAAATTCAGGTTGACGAAGAATGTTCAAACTGTTAACAATCAATACCCACAAGTGATTATACAAGTTTAACAGATTACCTTTCGGAATTAAGATAGCTTCTGGAATTTTTCAGTGAGTAATGGACACAATATAGAGTTATCCAAACTTCTCGATTGCCTACTTAGATAACATTTTAATAAAAAGTGAAAATCTTGAGCAGCATATTTAGTATGTAAATGAGATATTCAGAAAAATACGGGTTTAAACTGAGTAATGAGAAATGCGAATTTTTCATGACGAAATTAAATATTTGGGCTAAATCATCGATGAAAACGGTAGGAAACCAGACCCACCCAGAGCAAGTACGATTAAAAATATTCCCTCCCCAACAAATGTGTCGTTTTTACCAGCATTTTTAGGTTTCGCAAATTATTATAATGTTTTTATTCCGAACATTAATTTTTTGCGAGCACCATTAAATAATTTACTAAAAAAAGACTCCACGTGGAATTGGATGGTTGAATGCCAAAAAGTATTCGAAAAATTAAAAAGATTATGACGTCGGACTTGTTTCTCTTGCATTTTGATCCAAAATTAGAAATAATCGTCGTGAGCGACGCTAGTAACTACGGTATCGGTGCCGTAATTTTGCATAAGCTCAAAGATGGTTCTGTAAAAGCGATAACACATGCATCAAGAACACTTTTATCGGACGAGAAGAATTATAGCCAGACAGAGAAAGAGGCGTTGAGAATAATTTTTGCTATGAAAAATTTCACAAATTCATCCACGATAGAAGTGTCACCCTACAGACGGACCGCTGTCCATTGTTATCTAATCGGGGGTTGAAAAAGGGTATCCGGACACATACAGCGAATCGACAACAGCGACGGGTACAATTCTGTTGAATTACAATTTTAAAATGCTATCAAAAAAATTAAGTCACGCAGATGGTTTGTCGAGACTCATACCTAAATTATGTGAACATTTAGAAGATACGGTAATTGCAGCGTTAAGAGCTGAGAATGAAATTAAGAACGTTCTCTACAATACCGTACGTAATCTGCTATTGACGCTGGATGAAATTAAAATAAAAGCTCAGATGGATACTTTTATTAGAGAAAAAATAGCAAGTAAGTTGGAAACTGAAGGAGAAAAATAAAATAAAATTGAAAACTGACGGTGACAATATTTTCTCAATCTGTGACGAGATTTTAATGTATGGTGAAAGTATGCATGCCTGCATCTCTTCAGAAAAAGATGTTGAAAGAATTTCATACAGGTCATCCGAATATATCTAGAATGAAATCCCTCATGCGTAGCTATGTCTACTGGCCTAATATAGACAAAGAGATAGAGAGATTTGTAAAACGCGTACAGAGATTGTGCCAAGGCAGCAAAACTACCACCAGTTAAATTCTTCCCTTGGCCAAAGACAGACACACCGTGGTCGAGATTACACATCGATTTCGCGAGACCAATAAATGGTGTCTACTACATAATCATTGTCTAAAGTTTTTCCGAACAGCTACAATATTTTAAATCCAAGAGTCCAACTTCTACAATTACAATGAACTTCTTGCATGAATTATTTGCTAGATACGGTATCCCGGATACCATTGTTTCGTACAACGCCACGCAATTCACTGCGAAAGAGTTTGAAAGTTTTTGTAAAACCTTTGCAATACAACATATCACCCCCACCTCACCATCCAAGATCAAATGGGCAAGCAGAACGCTTCGTCAATACATTCAAAAGGGTATTAAAAAAAACAATGGAGGTGAAACTAAGGATATGTTATTACGACTGTTTTTACATGTATATCGGTTGACGTCTAATCCTAACACGATAGGAGGTATGTCCTCGACAGAACTAATGCTCGCAAGAAAAAATAGATAGGTGTTTGACAAACTGCTGCCAAATGAAAAAAAGGTCGAAACAAGAAAAAATCCGATACCCAGAAATACTTCAAACCCGGCAAAAAGTATTCTTTCGTGCTTTGGCGTTGGAGCCTCTCCTTCGCCGGCTGAGGGACAGAGCGTACAGTCCGGCCCTACGTGGAATCAGTATTCCTGGTGGGGCTCGAGTAAGGGTTTCCGCGTACGCCGATGACGTATCTACTTTCGTGTCTGTAATAGACGTAACAGTGACCTACCAGGAACAACATGAATTCGCTGCCTCGCGTGCGTGTTGAACTATTTTCGGAGATTCGGTCGCGCGTGCGTACACTACTGCCATTTTGTTTATGCAGCAGACTTATTTGAAGAAGAGAAGAACGCTAGCCGTTAAAGAACGAGGCGAGTGGTCGCGTTGACGATTTGTTCTTCGAGGCGTCGGTGAGAGGAGAAGTATTGTGAAAAAAGGGAGCGACAAGAATTTCACTACAAGCTATTTCGGCCGATATGGACGGCCGGTTTGATTTAAAAATTATCCCCGAGTTTGACGGGACTGGATCTGTGGTTGAATGGCTCGAGAAGTTGGAATTGGTGTGCAACCTATCGGGAGTGAAGTGGCGTGATCGTGTCATCCCTCTTCGCCTAACCGGGGGAGCATTCGCGGTTTACCAGCAACTATCTGCGGAAGAGAAATCGGACGCGGCTCGAATCAAGGGAGCATTGATGACAGCATTTGCCCTTGATAAATTCACGGCGTACGAACAATTCGAGGCACGTGTATTGCGTCCGGGTGAGACCGTGGATGTATATTTGGCAGATCTACGGAAGCTGTCCGTCCTTTTTGGAGGAGTACCAGACAATGCGATGGCATGCATGTTCGTGCGGGGGCTTCCTGGTCCTGTGAAAAGGCTCCTGCGGTCCTCAGCCAGGGTGGATGATATGTCTCTCGAGGAGCTATTGGCTCGAGCTCGGGCAATCACAAAGGACGAAACAGCAGAGAGGGAACCGGTCATCGCTGCAGTGCAGCCCTCCCAGACTCCTCGATCTTCCCCAGACATAGGCCCAATTGTCACATGCTATGAATGTAATGGGCCCAATCACTTCGCGAGGGACTGCGTGAAGAGGCGAAGGACAACTAACGCGCGTTGCTATCGATGCAACAAGACTGGTCATGTGGCAAAAAATTGTCCGGGAAACGGAGGTGGGGACGAGACTTCAGCGCCGGTCCACTCCCCACACAGCAAGTAAAATCGGTGCTACCCATCATTACTGTGTGTGTTGACGGCACACCATGCTCGGCTCTCCTTGACTCTGGGTGCTCACGATCAATCTTGAGCGCGAGTTTATGTCGGTCTTGGTCGAAGCAGGATATGGCGGTATCTACATTAAACGGAGTTACGCAGGTTTGCTGTGGAAGGAGCACTGTCAGAATTTGCGCAGCAACCGGTAATGCTGCTACAATCGATGTGCTGGTTATGCGAGGGAAGCCCCTGGATTTCGACCTGTTGCTTGGCATCGATGCCATTAAGGCACTCGGTGGAGTTCGCATCACGCAGCATGGAAGCGTGGAGTTTGAAAAACCACGGTCCGTCTGTGCAGCGATTCGTATTAGCGAGGCCGATTTCAGTGCAAAATTCAATGAACGACAGAGAGTTTGGGTCTCAGCCTGGAAGTGGTCGGCAGGTAATGCACCCGGGAAACTTCAGAATCGGATCTCTGAATATCCGGTATCCAGCGAGATGAGAGAGGAGTACGAGCATGAATTGCAAACATGGATGGACAATGGTTGGTTGGTGCCGTATAGTGACGAGGAGTTTGGCTCGCCCAAGGGACTGATACCGCTGATGGCCGTGCTGCAGACCAGCAAGCATAAGGTGCGTCCTGTGATGGACTATCGGGAACTGAATACCTACGTTGGCACATTCACAGGCGCCGCTGATGTTTGCGCAGAAAAACTGCGAGACTGGAGACAGCAGGGTACGAACGTGTCCATTCTGGACCTCAGGAAAGCATACCTACAGATCCATGTTGAAAAATCTCTGTGGCCATACCAAACAGTTATGTTTAAAGGGAAGCGATATTGTTTGACCAGGCTGGGGTTCGGCCTGAATGTAGCGCCCCTGATAATGCGAGCTGTGCTCAAGGCGGCGTTAGCACAGAATGAAACTGTAAATAGAGCAACGTCGTCATATATTGACGATATATATATTAACGAGGATGTGGCGTCGGCGGAATCTGTGAGGAAACATCTCCAGCTCTACGGACTGACGAGCAAGGATCCAGAGAAGTTAGAGGACGGAGCTAGAGTGCTGGGGCTAGACGTATGGAAGGAACAGGGTCGACTGCGATGGCGACGAGGAGGTAGAATGGTAAACGGCCCTAAGACTATGACAGGAGAGGTATTTTCTCCATGTGTGGCCAGCTGGTGGGACACTTCCCCGTATGTGGATGGCTGCGAGTGGCGACAGGCTTCATCAAACGTCGAGCCACTGCCGTAACGCAAAACTGGGACGAAAAAATTTGTGATGCTCCCCTGGAACGTATGATAACGGACACCCTCGCCCGGGCACAGCAACTGGATCCCGCACAGGGAGAATGGTGCGTGAATACGAAGGAGCTAGACGTATGGGTGGACGCGAGTTCGCTGGCTGTAGGAGTAGCGCTCGAGGCTGAGGGAGCCATCATCGAGGACGCATGCTGGCTACGACCGATAAAAAACACCCAGCATATCAATGTGGCTGAACTAGATGCCGTGCTAAAAGGCATCAACCTCGCGCTAAAATGGCAGGCTACGGTATTACACGTGAACACAGACTCCCTCTGCGTGTACCATTGAGTGACTAATGCCCTTACGGGAAAGTCTCGGCTGAACACCAAGGCTGCTAGCGAGATGCTCATAAGGCGAAGACTTGAAACGCTAACTTCCCTTGTGAAAGAGTACAACCTTTCGGTTGACATAGCGCTGGTTAGATCTAACCAGAACCGAGCTGACTCGCTGACTAGAGTTCCCCAAAGGTGGTTCAACCATGTGAAGGAAATCGAACCTGTTCAACCAGTATGTGCTTTTGCCGTAGGAAACCCGAGCCCTGCTCAGTTAACTGAGATTCATCGACACAGCGGGCACCCTGGAGTTAAACGGACACTATATTTCGCACGTAGGATCAACCCGTCCGTGTCGAAAGCAGCAGTGAGATCGGTCATTCGGAGTTGTGAACAGTGTCAGTCAATAGATCCAGCTTCTGTGCGATGGCAGAAGGGAGAGCTCAGTGTGAGTGAAACGTGGAGCCGTCTAGGCATGGACATTACGCACTATAACGGTCGCCATTTTTTGACTCTGATCGATTGCGGCCCCACACGGTTTTCGATCTGGCGGCCGTTAGTTCGGCAAGACGCTGCACACGTAATCCGGCAATTGGAGTCGGTGTTTTTCGAACGTGGTGCCCCAGTGGAGATCCTGGCTGATAATGACACTGCATTCCGCAGTCAGCAATTCACACAATTCATGGAAGAATGGGGCGTCCGATTCCGACCACGCTGCGCGTACAAACCATCTGGAAATGGTATTGTAGAGAGATGTCATCGGACAATCAAACGGATTGCTGCGCGAAAGAGCTGCCCTATCATGGAGGCCGTGTATTGGTATAACATCACACCCAGGGATGACGTGTCTGCCTCTTCCGCACCCGCCAATTTGCTGCATTCGTACAAAATTCGAATAAAAGGAATTGACGTTGCGCCCTCGCCTAGCCGGGCGACTTCAACTCGGTATAAAGAAGGAGACGCAGTCTGGATAAAAAATCCACACGGACGCTGCACGTCAAAGTTTGTGAAAGGTCGTGTCACGGGGATAAACAGTCCACAATCGATAGTCATCGACGGGATACCGCGACACGTGGGAGATATACGTCCACGGCTAACTTCATTGTTGCCAGCGGATGATGGCGGTGACACAACGTCAGGGAGTCATGAATGGCAAGAAGCAAGCAGCAGCGACATCCCGTCTGAGAGCGAGGAAGGAGTAGACTTGACCCGTATTGATCCCCCGGAATATGATTCATACCAGGACACATCTGACGATTCAGCCGGGGAGGAAGACATGGTTATACCACCGCGAAGGAGTGCAAGGGTGAGACGACCAGCTCCTCACTGTCATTTATGTGATCATACGATCAGGGGGGAGTGTAATAGACGTAACAGTGACCTACCAGGAACAACATGAATTCGCTGCCTCGCGTGCGTGTTGAACTATTTTCGGAGATTCGGTCGCGCGTGCGTACACTACTGCCATTTTGTTTATGCAGCAGACTTATTTGAAGAAGAGAAGAACGCTAGCCGTTAAAGAACGAGGCGAGTGGTCGCGTTGACGATTTGTTCTTCGAGGCGTCGGTGAGAGGAGAAGTATTGTGAAAAAAGGGAGCAGTACAGTGTCGTCCCGCATTGACATTGAGATGGTTTCTGAAGGCGCTTGAACGGTACGAAAAAGTTACCGGGGGCCAAGATTAACCGCGACAATTCTTCCGGCTTGCGGTTAGGTGCGTGGAAGGGGTCGCTCTTCCGGGGCCCTTTGTGTGGACGGACGGTCCTGTCCGCATTCTTGGAGTGTAGTTTGGACCCGACCTCCAGCTGGAGAAAAATTGGTCAGAAGTACAGGCAAAGGTCAGCCAGACTGTGAACGATGTGACCTTGGTTTAGAGGAAGGGTCGGCAACCTACGTGCCGCGGGTCGATTCCGGCCCGCGAAGGCATTTTGACCGGCCCGCGAGCCTGATTACCAATTACTCTATTTTTAATAATCTCAGTGCACTAAAAATATTAGACTATCTACCAGTTATCTTTCATGAGACTTATTTTACCAAGTTGCGTTGCCTACGTTTAATGTCAAATAATGGATACATATTTGTTATTACATTAAAAGATAACAGAAGCGAAAGGAACGATTAATTAAAAGAGGCCAGGGAGGGACTGACATGCGAGGTAGCAGAAATCTAAAAACAGTTAAACATACGCGCATTATACTACATGCCCCATGAATTTGTGGATGATACCGCCTGTGTACGTACGTAAGTGTATATGTTTGCAACTATTTGTACTCGTATGTATGGGTATATGTGCTTCGTTTTTGTTTGATGTGTGTGTGTGGTTCGTTTGTGGAACAATTTTCAATAACAGTTTCAAACGTACACGTCATAATTTCATCCATTTCACTTCGGTTGATTTCTTTCACTTTGAAGTATTTTGACGTTCCTCGAGGAAAAGTAATTTTTGTTAGGTGTTTTTTAATTTTATATTTTCTTTTGTTTTTCTGATTTCTCAATGTTCATTTTCATTATGGTTTTAAACATTTAGGTTGACAGGGGTCTGCATATGTAATTTTCCTTAATTTTTCATTAATGGCTTCGTCCGGCCCACGCCCCATCATTATAACACGATCCGGCCCGCGCGGTCGAATGAGTTGCCGACCCCTGGTTTAGAGGAAACGGATTCGCATGCCTTCTACCATTGCCCTCGGGTGCGCCCCATATGGGACTATGACGGCGAGTTGACGGTTCGTATCGCTCCCGAAAAGCTCGTGCTCATTGATCGCGCATACGCGTGTGACAATGTGTCGCCTCGGTATTCTGGGGTGAAACGGATGGTGTTTCTATCGCTGCTGGCCACGGCCTGAATGGTGATTTGAACGACGCGATTGGAGGAAATCTTGCGATGTGAACGTTATTCTCATCAAGATCTTCTTTGAGCATCAGCGCAAGATGAAGATAGAAAGCGTTTAGCATTGACAGATTTCAGCAAAAAGTGGGTAACTGCGGCGAGCCTGGTTCGCGTGAACGGGGTTAGCCTTGATTTTTTTTTAGGTTTCCCTTAAGTCGCATTGGGGTGGTTTCCTGTGGAGCACTCTCCTGGTTAGGATAGACCCTTCTTGTGTATCTAATTAATGTGAGTAAGTGTCGTTCCAGGCCTGTTCCTGGCTCCTTCTTTGGTTATGATCCAAGTCGAGATTTCCGACCTTCCCAGTTTGTATTTTGGCCATATTTTTCATCTTGACTCGGTCAGCTTTTTTCTTTCACCATGGCCGCATTTACCATTCCATCTCCCTTAGCGAGAGAGTCTTTTGATTTTGTCTAAAGACAGAATACAGCGGCCTCTCTTAAATCTTTTAAGGGTTTGACGGGTCCAACTAACATCAGTTATCTTTATTTTTGTGTATTTGTTTTGATATTTTACTTTGTTTTTTGGGGGGGTTCATCCCCTCCCCCTCATTGTGTATCATTTACAGATTTTTATATATAGAATCTTATGCGCATTAAATTTTTATGTTATGAGGTGTGTTTTGTAGGTTCCCTGAGTTTATGCGGTATTATGGTATATGAAGGATTGACTGATGATGGACAAGTTCTTGTAGTGGATGTGCAAATTGTAATAAATAAATGGGGTGTGAATCAGATTAGCTAGGTATAAGATAGTTAGTGTCAACCAGCCTCAATCCATTCCCCATTTTAGGCCTTGTGCCACAATTGTATTTCATATGCAATAAATCTCAATAATACTATTTCAGTGACTTGTCTAGTCAAATATTGAATACTGCTATCACGACTGACTCAGTTGAGTTAAGTGTTTTGTCTTGCCATAACATCATTATCATAATGATCATAACAGATACGTTTTTGTTAATTAATACCTTGAATTTGTCTAATTAAGAACAACACTTATTTGAAATAATTCTTTTGTTTCTCTAGAGGAAGCTCATAATGGAGGACCTCCTTACACTCATAATATATACAAAGTATCACTTTCTTTGTATAAAGCCTTTAACACGGTTTATTGTGTTACATTCTACTTGTCACATGATTTATTGTATCCCACATTATTTTAAAGTATTTTTATTACTCATCAAAATTTGTTTTAAAAAATTAAACATTTCCATAACATTTAAATAGTGGATTGTTCACAGAAGTACCACCCAGTTGATTTTTTTTTTTGATTTTTTCGCTTATGTGGTAGCTATACATCAAAGTGACAAATATAACCAAGCTATGGCAAATGATTTTCAGTATGTTGGCTGCCTTTCAGGTTATATGACATTAATTCTTCTCAGTGTTCTATAACAATGATTATTCTCAACTAATTTTTTTCATTTGATTGCTATCACACTCAACTGGTCTATCCAAACATGTAGCACCACTCTGCAAATCTCCAGCATGCATTTACAGTAACTTCTCCATAAACTGTAGCATTTTATTTGTCTTTCAAATTTTTACCTTTCTTAAAATAATAATAAAAATGTTACTTATGCTTTTCCATCATCAATAAATAAAAATATGGCAACTTTTACAATTTTAAAATGAAGCTACATATGATAAGTGTCATAATAAAATCAAAGGTGATCGTTTTGAATAAAGTTAATTATTCTAATGCCATGCTGAACCAACTGAACCAACTCAATATTTGTTCATCAGCATATTTAATATCAGTTTCACATTTTTTTAATACAAAATTGACACTAAAACCAATGCCTGAGAGATCAATGTTGAAGCTTGTCACATTGTTTGCTTATGTGTCCTAATGGGCAAAAAAAATGACCATTTCATGGAAAGACATGTGTTGCCATCACAAAGGCACAGATTCACTTGTTGATTTCAAAGAAAATACTGGTAATTATCTGCTCTTTCTTTCTCTTATCTCACACACACATACACACACACACACACATATATATATTTACCCAACCAAGACAATGGGATTCTCTTCAAAACTTTCCCAGATGGAAATAATGATGCATATGTTTACATTGTGGATTCGGATACAATTCATAGTTTCATCATCTAATATTTAGAATCGAAGCAGAAAATAATATTTAAATTTAAAGGCAATCATTTATGCCAGCTGGTACATTTACCACAAAGAGATTTGTTACTAGAATGCAGAGAGAAATCAGGATTCAGTTATACTTTCTGAGAAATCTACATAATCTTATTGAATGGAAAGGAAATGAGAAAGAAGAAAAGCTGCAAAGGAAGAAAGGTAGATGGTAAGAATGTTATAGAAAATGAAAAAAGAACATCAAGTGAAAGGAAAAATAAATATATATATATCATACACACACACACACACACACACACACACACACACATATATAAAGAGAGGAGGGACAAATAGAGATGAATATGCACATAAAATAAACAAGCTTGCTGACAATAAGAGAAATATTAAAAGGCAGATAGGAATGGAAAGGTATAAAAATTGCAAATTTTCTTTAAATGTTTTTATAGAAAGCGAAAATAAAAGAATGGATACAATAGAAGATAATTATGTATTCTTTATTTTTTTTTCTGCACATGAAACTAATCCATGATTGTATAACATTTAGATATAAACATAGAAAAACAACACAAACTGGAAGGGATAAGAGAAAAAAAAGAGCAGATAAAAACAATGTTTAAGGGAAGCGGTATGAGATAATTGATAATATTTGTTATTGAAACTTGACAATTTTCCATGGGTTCAGTTAATATTAATTATAACATTGTATGACAAAAAAGTAAAAGTAAAACGCTCTATTTTAAACTAAACTAACCTTTTAATTAAGCTATGTATTTGTCACAAAAGGTCCATGTTTCCACACAAGTAATTAAACTACACTATTTATATTCAGAATATTGTCCTCATCTTTGTTGTGTTTATCACAATGTTTAATCTGTTGTATCCTCTGGCCTTTATCAGGTGTATATTGACCTGGGTAACTTACAGGATATAAAGCTCCTCGTAAATTAATGACATAGAATGTGGCTGACAGGTCAACTGTTGGCACCAGCAGGATCTTGATGTCACCACCGTGATTTCGGTCAACCGACCCAAAACACATAACCACTCAAAACCCACCCTCCTCCAAACATCCATACTATTCTCGCACCTTCAGTATCAGCAAATTCATATTTGTGACTTCACCCAACTCTTCACACTTGCATCCTCTGTATTGGCAGAGTCAAATTTTCAGCTTTACTAATCCATTTAACGCCTCTCTCCTCTCGTTATCACTATCATGACCTCAGTGAACCAAATGAACAAATCCATCAACCTCAGACCTTACCAACAACACTCTTACACCTAATCACTTCCCTTACCAACAGCAACTAAAGAACCACATATCAACAATTTCATTATCTTCACACTGCATCACAGGCTGGTTTTTGCCCTTTTCATTTGCTCTCCCATTCAACTAGAATCCAATAGACACACATTCCAGGCCTCCCTCATCATCACCACTGTGACCTCAGTTACTGACCAGCCAAATGCACCAACTTGAAGCCTTATCAACTCTATGCACATTCAAAATAGCTAGCACCTGTTAAACCACAGCTATAAAAATAGCATGCCTCACTGACAAGGAGCAATTCAGCGTAACACCATACTGATGAATCACATCAGCTTGACCCTCATGACTGCTGGCCTATCCACATACCTCAATGGCATCAATTTCAACCTCATCATGAATCAAATTTACTAACACCACCCCAACGATACATGCTAGTAACTGCGTATACCCCGTGAACTCATACTGGTGAATCCACACCAGATAAGTCCTTTTCACACAAGTAAATATGCTGACATTAATTATTATGTATATTTGCTGAAAAGTGATCACTACACGCCTGTTGAAATTTTAATCCTTGTTTGTTCTTTTTTTTATAACTATACGCTAAATATAACACCAGCTGAGCCAGTGTAGGGAAAATCAAAGATTTCATTTACCATATAAATACATACATGGAGGTACATAATGGTGGAAGAGCCTGGAGTCTAACAAAACTAAAAATTATATTTCTTAAATAAGAGATTGCAAGTAGTGATGAAATAAACCTGAAATAATTTATTAAATGTTCTTGCTGAGAACATAAAAACTAAGAAAGGTTTTAACATCATGTTTGTCCCAGTCATCTTATCATTAGCAACAATAGCCTATCTCATCTGTTATATTTTGTACATGTTCTGCTTAATGATCAATAGGATATATATCTTATAAAGTCCAGAATATGATAGGAGGTTCTCTATATCTCTTGACTTGGCTAAGAAGACCTTCCAAACAGAATTTTGATGTTTGGTTAGATTTTGGGAAGTGGGTCAGTTCAAGAACTATTCAGCCTCCTTTTGTACATTGGGCAAAATATTGTAATGAACATTTTGAATATGTATCAATATAGTGTGACACCATCAAGCCAACCTAATCATTTTGGAAGGGTAGCATTTTTAAGATTCATATCTATCTTGTTAACTCATTTGTTTTAACAAAATATGCAAAACTTACAAATTACATGGTTCCTGAAAATATAATTCTATAAACAATAAATTTGACACAGTATCATAGAATTATATAAAATTATTATATGGTAGCCAAATAGTATATGCAAGAGCAAACTTAAACAAACTAGAATTTAACCTGAGAAAACATATATTTCTCCAGATAGCCAGACATTGACAAATTCAGTTATTGCTTGAAGGACTTATGCCTTCTTCACTACAATCTTAACCACTTCAAGTATACAGACAACTATTATCTATCCTATGTATCCTCATAATATGGGTCTCTTACTCCCTCCTTGTATGCCTTTACAACAACCTCAATTAGTAAACCACTACCTTGAGTGGCTCTTGGGCTTTGTATTGGATGAGAAATTCTTTCTATATAGATAAAATAAAGTTCTAAAATTGATTTACAGTTTTCAAGAAAGCTAGCAAATTACAGTATCATTCCATCAGCCTCCTTAGTGTAATAAGTAAACTCTCTTCAGGAATGTAGTTGATCACTTTACTAGATATAACCACTTGAGTTACAAACAGGATGGATTTTGCTATTCTTGATCGACTGCAGATGTTTTAACTGTCACCACACACAGAATCAGTGAGGCAATTGATGACAGTTGATGGCAGCTTTGTTACCAGAGCGATTGCTTTAGATATTTTAAAAGCTTTTTGTTGTGATGGTATAACCCAACTTCCCCATTCACGATAATGGACGGACGGTTTGCCGATTAAGTGCGACCACCGCAGGCGGTCGTGAGCGACTTCGTTTGTAACACCTATTGAGGTTAGCATACTCTCGACTCTGTCTCTGTACTACATCCGATTATAAAGTTATTATTGAAAACCTACATTCGGTTTACTTTGTTTATTATATCTTGCACGAGATATAACAGCTGGCGACGAAGATTGTGGAACGAATTTCACCAAAGAAAAGTTATAACTTTGCTAGCAACGTACTTACTTAAAAAAAAAAATTATATATACATATCAGTTGACGCCGAATAGGATTTCGAAAGCGGAGTCACAAGGCAAAAGGAAACTTTTGGAAAAGTAAGAAAATTTTTACTGTTCAATTGTGATTTGAAAAGTATATATTAAACCGTGACTCAAATGCGAGCTGGTCTAATAATTCGTTATTCAAGTAATAAGTACGGGTTGTAAAAATATTACAGCTGTAAATTGTCTGTTAACCATTAAAAAAAAAATGGAGCAATTAGTCGAAATGACTAAAATGCTGTGTACAAGCTTACAACAGCAACAACAACAGCACCTAGAGTTACAACAGCAGCAGCAACAACAACAGCGCCTAGAGCAACAACAACAGCACCTAGAGTTACAACAACAGCAACAACTACAGCACCAAGAATTACAACAACAAATATTACAACAGCAAAAAAGTCTCGAAAAAATTCTGAAACAGTTGACTGGAGAAAGAAAAAACACTATTTTTTCTGCCGAAGGAATAGCAAATTCATTATCCGAATTTATATATAAACCTGATTCGGGCATTACATTTCCAGCATACTTTAAACGTTTCGAAACTATATTTACCAAGAGATGTCAACATTGGTTGGATGAGGAACGAGTAACATTATTAGTCCAGAAACTAGGGACAAACGAGAACACGAAGTACTCAAACTTGATATTGCCCAGAAAACCAGAAGAAGTTTCGTTTGAAGAAACTATAAGTATTCTGTCAAAAATATTTGACGAAAGAAATAGTCTGTTTCACACGCGATACAGGTGTCTTAACATCGTTAAAGCAGATAACGAGGATTTTCTGGTATACGCGGGAACAGTGAACTCTCTGGTTGAACAATTCAAGTTAGAAGAAATTTCCAAAGATGTATTCAAGTGCCTAATTTTTCTTCAAGGACTAACTGATCCTAAATATAAAGAAATTAGGTCGAGAATACTAATAATGGTCGAGCAAGACTCGAATATAACATTACAAAGGGTCACCGAAGAATGCCAACGTCTCATAAACGTAAAAAGGAATAATACACAAATTGAGGAAAAAAGTGTTGCTATTGTTCGACACGTAAAAACTCAAAAAACCCCAAAAGCCAAAAAGACAGAAAAATGTGAGACGTGTGGAAAAAATAACCATACCAAAAACACGTGTTGGTATAAAAATAAATTCTGCCAATCGTGCGGAAATAAAAATCATGCCAAAGATGTGTGTTGGTATAAAAATAAATTCTGCCAATCGTGCGGAAATAAAAATCATGCCAAAGATGTGTGTTGGTATAAAAATAAATTCTGCCAATCGTGCGGAAATAAAAATCATGCCAAAGATGTGTGTTGGTATAAAAATAAATTCTGCCAATCGTGCGGAAATAAAAATCATGCCAAAGATGTGTGTTGGTATAAAAATAAATTCTGCCAATCGTGCGGAAATAAAAATCATGCCAAAGATGTGTGTTGGTATAAAAATAAATTCTGCCAATCGTGCGGAAATAAAAATCATGCCAAAGATGTATGTTGGTACAGAAATAAATTCTGCCAATCATGCGGAAAGAAAGGGCATAAATATTCCGTTTGCCAGAAAAGGAAATTACAAGATGTAAGCCTGGTATTATCAGAAAAAGAAATTCTGAACGGTAAAAATAGAAAATACGTAGACGTACGTATGGATAATGATACAATTACTTTTCTATTGGATTCTGGTTCAGATATAAGCATTATTGATGAACAAACATGGAAAAATATTGGAAGACCCAAATTATCTGAAACCAAAAAAAACGCTAGAGGGGTTTCAGGGAAAAAATTAAACTTTATGGGAGAATTAAAGTGCAATATTTCGTTATGTGGCAAGACTGCAAAAACGAAAGTGTATGTAATCCAAGGAATTAATTCATGTCTTTTTGGAGTAGACTGGATAGTACTTTTTGATTTGTTTGAACTCCCGATTAATTCATTTTGCAACGTAATAAACAGTGCAGAAAAACAAAAAGTATCAAAAATGAAAAATTCATGAATGAATTAAAAGAAGAATATCCCAGAGTTTTTTTCTGAGGGTTTGAGTTTATGTACTAAGACGGAAGTCAAATTTGAACTCAAGGAAAATGTGAAACCAATTTTTAAACCTAAGAGGAACGTACCTTTTTCCTCCTTAGACACAATTAATAAGGAATTGGAAAGGCTAGAAAAAATTGGAGTGATATCTAAGGTTGACCATGCTGATTGGGCCTCGCCCACAGTCTACGTTAAGAAGAAAAACGGAAAAATAAGAGTGTGCGCAGATTTTTCAACAGGGTTAAACGATTGCCTTAAAAATCACAGTTATCCACTACCTTCACCAGAAGATATTTTTTCAAAGTTGAATGGTGGTAAGATTTTTTCAAAAATTGACTTGTCTGACGCATACTTGCAGATTAAAGTGAGTGACGAATGCTCAAAATATTTGTCTATAAATACACATAAAGGTATTTATAAGCTAAATAGGCTTCCTTTCGGATTAAAGGTCGCCCCAGCTTTGTTCCAACAGGTGATGGACACTATGCTGGCAGGCCTTGAGTTTGGTACCGCCTATTTAGATGACATTCTAGTCAAAAGTAAGAATGTTCAAGAACATAAAACGCACATCAGAGCGATATTTAAAAGACTAGAAGAGTTTGGCTTTAAATAAGCCACGAGAAGTGTAAATTCTTCATGGAAAGAATTACATACCTCGGACAGGTGATAGACAGTGAAGGCAGGAAACCGGACCCACAGAGAGCCGATGCAATTAAGAACATGCCTGCACCCGACACAGTTGCGAAACTACAATCGTTTCTGGGGTTGGCCCAATATTATGCAATCTACATACCTAAAATGTATGATTTAAGAGCCCCCCTTAACGAATTGTTGAAAAAAGACAAGAAATGGTTTTGGTCGAAAGATTGCGAGACGGCTTTTCAGAAAATAAAAAAATGCCTACTCTCAGATCTCGCCTTAGCACATTATGATCCTGAGAAAGAGATCATCCTGGCAACTGACGCAAGTTTATACGGAGTGGGGGCTGCACTGCTACACAAATATGAAGATGGCACTACTAAACCGATCGCGCACGCGTCGAGGACTCTTCTTCCGGCTGAAAAAAATTATAGCCAGATCGAGAAGGAGGCTTTGTCGATTGTGTTCGGGGTTAAAAAATACCATCGCTTTTTATATGGTAGATCATTTGTACTTCAAACGGACCATAAACCGTTACTTACAATATTTGGAGGTAAAAAAGGCATTCCTACGCATATAGCTAATCGTTTACGGCGATGGGGTGTAACCCTGCTTAATTACCATTTTAGGATGGAATACGTCAAATCTAAAGAACATGGGCATGCGGATGGACTGTCAAGGCTAATTCCAAAAAAGGAAGAAATTTTAGAAGAGACGGTTATAGCAGCATTAACTGAGGAAAAAGAAATATCAGGTCTCTTGTTGAATACAGTCAGGGAATTGCCGGTAACTTTGGACCAAATAAAAAAAGAAGCGGAAAAAGATAACTATATTGTGAATTTAAAGAACCAGACGAGATGGAACAAAAAACAGAAAAAGGGAACTCAGATTTCACCTTTCTCAATTTGCGACAACACGTTGATGTACGCAGATAGAATTGTTATACCTCAATCTCTACGTACAGATATGCTGAAAGAATTTCATACCGGTCATCCTGGAATGTCTCGGATGAAATCATTCATGCGTGGTTACGTATACTGGCCAGGAATGGACAAGGATATTGAAGTTTTTGTAAGACTATGTAGAGGTTGTCAATTAGCTGCAAGGGCACCTCCGGTCAAAATGAATCCTTGGCCGAAAACGGATTTGCCGTGGGCACGTCTATATATAGACTATGCTGGACCAATTAATGGGTACTATTATTTGATATTGGTGGACTCTTTATCGAAATGGCCTGAGGTAGTCAAGTGCAAGCATCCTACATCTAGGAACACCATCAGTGCATTGCATGAAATTTTCAGTCGTTTCGGGGTTCCCAGGACACTGGTTAGCGACAATGGTACGGCGTTCACAAGTATGAAGTTTAAGAATTTCTGTACTGCCTTAGACATTGAACACATAACTACACCAGTGTGTCATCCCAGGTCGAACGGTCAAGCCGAGAAATTTGTTGATACTTTTAAACGTGCTTTACGTAAAAATCAAGGTATGGACACGGAAGAAAGAACTATTCAGAAGTTCTTAGCAATATATAGGGTAACTCCTAATGAGAACAACGATGCGAAAATGTCACCGGCGGAAATTATGTTCGCAAGGAAAATTAGATCAATTTTCGATAGATTGTTACCCTATCAAAACAAAAAAGTTGCTAAGAAAGAGGAAAAAGTCAACATAAAAAAGTACACTTCAGGAGACAAAGTTTTTTTCAAAAATTTTCAAAGTGGAAAAAGCTATTGGATGGATGGCATAATCCAGAAAAGGATTGGTAAAGTGATCTACACGATTAAAAGTAAAAAAATTACGTGTAAAAGACACATCAATCAGATTAGACCACGATATGGTGAAGAAAGTGAAAAAAGCGAAGAAGAAATTCCGATGGAAGTGTTATGCGATGCTTTTAACATGACACTACCTAATAGTGTATATGAACCTGTATCGCAGTATCGAGCTGAAAAGCGAAAATTATCTTCGCCAAAAAAGGATCTAATTGTGACGACTAAAAGAAGGAGCACACGGGAAAGAAAACCAGTGGAGCGTTTTAGCCCGGATCCAAAAAGAAGACGATATTAGAAGCAGAAATTTTCAAAAGTGAGAATTTCAGCTTCGGGGGGAGGTGTTGTGATGGTATAACCCAACTTCCCCATTCACGATAATGGACGGACGGTTTGCCGATTAAGTGCGACCACCGCAGGCGGTCGTGAGCGACTTCGTTTGTAACACCTATTGAGGTTAGCATACTCTCGACTCTGTCTCTGTACTACATCCGATTATAAAGTTATTATTCGGTTTACTTTGTTTATTATATCTTGCACGAGATATAACACTTTTAATAAGATGTAGCATAGAGAGCTGCTACAAAAACTCTTAAATTACGGCATCTCCAAAAGCAATCATCAAATCCTTTCTCTTGGATAAATCCTTGAAGGTCGTTGTGAATAGCCAGTCTTCTGAATGCTGACATGCCTCAAGGCTTTCTCTTCCGTCCCTTTCCACTTTTTATTAACAATCTCTTCTCTCTTAAACGACTTACTACACTTATCCTACTGACACACACACATGACCACAGACAGGATCATAAAGTCATTATGAACTCCACGATCCTTTCATTGGCTGCATAATATGAGCTTCATGTGGGTTACCTATGGCTTTTGCATTTTGTCCTTTTCCTAGACTGGTTACCACCCAAGGCTGAAGATCCCAGTTTGCCCTACTATTTACATACAGATTTAATTATATAGATTTTAAATTCAGAATTGTCCTTCTTCTAGACTGGCTACAGGATCCAATCTGTCCAACTATTTTACCCATAGCTGTAGTGAGAAGAGATGGATCTATGCCTTTGTGCCTCCACAGTTTACTTAGGAACAATCTCAGGTCACTAGTAATCAACTATGCAGATATTACCACAATCCATGAATGTACTTCCAAAAACAAAGATGATCATCAGAGCCGTGTTGCCAATCTTTCCTCTGATCTTGTGCCAATAGTTCAATGGGGAAATAACTAGCTTATAACTTACAATACCACACATATCAATTGGGTATAATTTCATCATCAACATTCAAACCTGGGGTTTTCTCCAGTCATAATGAATGGTTCCAATCTCAATGAGACACCATGCTTTAAATGTCTGTTGGGTCTCAAGTTCACTCCAAACCTCAAGTAGAACTCATATATATAATCATAATCCCTTGCTAAATGGTCCACTCACTGTATCACTCCAGGAAGTATCTTACTTCTTCTGCCATGCTTTATCTATACAAGAATCCGATTAAGATAAAAATATAGTCTGTACTGAATCAAATTAATCATCATTTTCCAGCCTTGATATGGTTTGAAATCATTTATGTGGTCTTATGAGTCCTAACTTATTTTCCGCCTTACAATTTGTTTCCTGCAGAAATAACATTGCAAGCCTAATGCATCTCTATCACTATTTCTAGGGCAAACTTTCAGATGAGTTCCATTTCACCAGTTCAGGCATTTACTACTAGAACACAGCATGCTACTTCCACAGAGTTCAGTCCCCATCATTTCCTCCATGTTACAGAAAAGAATTTCACTCAAACAGTTTTTTCTAAAGAACTTTGTGAAACAAACTTCCCCAAATACTTTAATCTTGACCTCTTGAAGTCAAGGTTCAATCATTATCTATCCTCCTTATTCTCATAATCTCCACTTCTCACTATCTTCGGTTTCATTCATATCACACACCTCATATACCTTGACTATTTTGAGTGTAATCCTCTACCTTGAGTGGCTCTTGGTCATTATATTTGGGGAAATTTAGTAAAAGTAAAAATCATTTAAATCCATCTAACATGTTCCAGTACTGACTCATCAATCTACATATTTTAGTCATAGATAAAAAAAAAAAATTAAAAAAAAAAATCTGCATTTTCCTCCAAAAGACAGGTGTTACCTTTTTAAAACCATTGTTTTGAAATTATAAAAAACACCAAATACTGCTTCAAATTAAATTTTAGTTTTATTCTCTTCTTACAAATCAAACTGGGACTGTAGTTAATTCACTACAATAAACTCCTGTTACATAAGAGTTTATCTCATTATATTCTGGAATTTGATTGTTGTGTTTTTTCAAAGAATGTTTTACAAATTTTTTAGAAACTTTTTATATAAACAGATGTTTTATAAATATTTATTTTATTTACTTTCATCTGTACCAGAAACAAAGGTTTGCAATGCAAAGGAGTGAAACTAATCAAGAGAGGACAATGACAAGAAATAGAAAGAAAATATTAATGCAATTACATTTGATGTGAATATTACTTGAAGGCTCTAGTATCTTCAATCAATATGATTCAATATTCACATATTGCCAAAATTTTGAGGAGAAAAAATAAATTCTAATTAATATTCATTAAACTTGTTTATTAGATTTAATGAAATATTTTCATTTTGATATTTAGGTTACAGAATAATTTTTGCATGAAATAGAAATGCATTCTCCATTTCAATAACTACCTGTGATGACTGTTCATATGCCACTATCTAATTATTCTGGTTTCATTTTTATTTTGAAATTTATTTCAAAGTAAAAATTAGCATGCACATAAAAGATAGTTTGATGTCAATGAAAAGAGTTACTTCTTGCTAATTTTTATTATCAGTTACTAACAGCTAATTGTTCATTTTATTTTAATATGCAAAAGATACAGTAGATATGAGGGAGTGCTAAAAAGCTTCTCAGTAAAGTCCAATGCCCAAAGTCTGATCAAACATAAGATTTTTTTTAATCCAGTCTTGGTTAAGCTGTAAACTTTTCAGCACCCCATCATAATACGATGCAAAAATCTTTGAACATGTTAAACTATAATAAATTTTGAATAACTGTCTGCTTGTAAACACATGACTGACATTGCAGCTTTCACAGGTAAAATATTGACTCTTTCATAAACATCACTGGATCTAATTATCATATTTTGCAGCAGGTACTACTGGTACTGTGTAACCCAGTACTACCTGCCACATTGTTGGGTTATTGGCAACTGAACTGGTTCCTCCACCAGTTTTTCTGGTAAGGAGAGTGGCTACAACAACAGAATTAAAAAAAAGACCTGTCAAAGAGCAAATGACAGTTTATGGTGAGCCAATGATTTTGACCAATGCAGGTGCATTGTGCACATGCATCAGTCATAGCTCAAGCAACAGCAAGCAAGGAAAAATGGCAGTATCAAAGCAGCTCATTTGCTGTATACCTTTTTTACTAATAAATAAAAAATAACAAGGACTTTTTTTGGTTACCTTGTATTTCATGATCCCACCACTGGCTCAGGGAGTAGCTATACTCTACAACTGGCAATATGCAAAGGACTTATTTAAAGCAATCCTTAAGTTAGAAAAACTATCCTATCCTGTACCCATGATTTAATAGTCAATGCCACTGCCTTTACCATAATTAAGGAAAAAAAATCAATATTTATGCAGGATTTTGTTTTTTAAGCATTTCATCCCAAGTAAGGTAATAAAGCAACAAAGGGTTATTTGGCTTGAAAGAATTTGAGAAAAAGCATAATTAAGGAGAGAAGCCAATAAAAGAACAGGAATTAAGAAGATAAATGATAATGATTGACATTGCATTTACATTTTTGATCATAGAATTTCAAAAAATAAAATGAATTATAATTGTTTTCCTATCAATGAATTGTGAGTTATCATACCAATGACTCCTGTCATGTGATGAGTAGGTGAACAATGTCCACTTTGTTGTTTTTAGGCTAGTAGTGTCTAGAGATAATGACCAGTGGCAATGAGATGAACTTTAATCCTGCCCTATTGAAATGCCCAACTTTATTGTTAACTTTTTCTGACCCTAATACATTTTAAGTGCCATAACAGAATATTCATTGACAAAAATCTAAACCTAACACATTGGTCATGTGATCTGGGATTTCAAAGAAAAATGAAAGTTCTCTAATAACTTTTCACCACAAGCTTTTAAGCAATTTTTTAATTTAAGGGTTTTTTTTTTAAATATATTTATGTTCATTTGAAACACTTAAATTGTTGTGTTTATATAAAAAATTTTAATTGCTTTTTTAATAACATATATTGAACAATCAGCATATATGGCAGACTCTTTCTTTAAATGTTTTCACTCTTCCATCTTTATCTTAGTGTAATAAAACAGTTTGACTCAAATGGTTTTCAAGAATGTGAATAGAATGGTAGTTAAAAAATTACTCAATGTTTGGTTTTATTTTTTTTTTTTTTTTGAGTGACATGTATTTTGAGCATGTATTTGTAATATACAAGCTTGTTAATTGGTAATATACTAAAATTCATAACAAAATAGCTTTTTATTTTTTGATTATCCATACTTCATGTCAACAGTAAATTTAAATGAATTTTTATCATCTGTAATTAGGTAAGCATTCACTGCAAACAATGTAAAAGTAAGAAATATTTTTCAACACCCATTTAATCATTAAATTAACTCATTTTCTTTAAATCAGATTCCTATGAATGCTACTTGATATTTGGAAGATTTTTAAATAATTTACTTTGATTTCATGATGATTAATGTCATCCATAATAGATACAAAGTAATTTAATGATCAAAATATAAACTATATTTAAAAGGTTGAAAATCTCTTATAAGTATACCAAAGTATTTTTAATTTTGCTTTTTACAACTTCACACTCTTTACTTGTAATTAAAACTTCAAAAATAGTATTTATTTTATTACAAGGTATTTTAAAATTTTAAAAATAAAGATCAACAACTAGAAATTTCATAACATTTTATATAAATAAATAATTTATATAAATGAATAACTTATGACAAGTACAAAATGTTATTACAGCTTTAAAAAACACATTTAGAAAAACTATATTTTGACATAGAATATGTATAAATATATTAAAACAGAGGGAGGAAGAGCAAAGAAAAACTTACTTACCAAAAAATGGTGAACAGAAAAATTATAACCAAAAAAATAACTAATTATTGTTCCTAGTTCTTCAGAGCTCGATCAAGGATAAAACATAAATTTGTGTACAGCTAAAATTTGTGAAGAGAAAAATTATTTCTAGAGAATCAAGACTATGAGTTACAAATAGATTACATTAACACCCAGCAACCATTCCACCTGCTTAAAAAATACATTTTTAAAGTTTATATTATATGAGGATTTTTTGATATATGAAAAAAATAACAATTAGTTAATTGTACAATAAAAATGGACTCTTACTCAGTGTGAAATTGAAATAGAAAAATTCATTTACAATAATTTAAGTAAAAAGAAGGGTCGAGAAGCTTGTTCAAAATATTCTTCTGAGCACCTAAAAAAATGAAGCTAGTTAGGGAAAAATGTTTATAAGAAAGTGAGTACTTCACAAGGTGCTGTTAATTTTCTGAACTGTTCATGGGTGATAAGTCAATGCTACAGCAGGAACATATGTTGTTGAATGAGTCACCAAGTGAATATAATTTGAGGTAAACTTGTAGAAGTTGGTATAGCCTTGCAAAATTATGGTTGCAACAAGTGAGTTATATCATTGAGGAAAACATTGTTTCACATGTCCAAAATTGTTTATTAAGTTTTTGTATGTTGCCTGGATTCATTTACTGCTCACATAGTATCTGTCTTTTTCTCAACTCACTACTGAAATGATAGTCTGCTCACTGCATCTGTCCTGACTATCTACCCAGTCATGTCATGAGTGAATATTGATTCAACCAGATAGCCATCTTCCATATATTCATGCTGACAGGCTCACTAAGTCACTTTTCAAAATTGTCACAGGTTTTAAATTCCTCTGACTGATTGAAAATAATTCAGAAGTACTCTCTTCTCAGTGCTTTTTTCTGGAACATTCTTTTTTATTATCCTGAACCAGACACAGCATCATCATAATCTGGCTCAGAAACTATGCTTATTAAAAAAGTTCCATCTGAACACCCCATTGGTTGAAAATTCTTTTGCTCTAGGTAGTGAAATAGGCAGAGGATTGCATTTTTTCACATAATTTTTATAATTGCAGTTTTAAACTTTGAGATTCAAAAGCATTAATAACTTTCACTGAACTAATTTTAAAATAATGAAAATTAAATTGATCTAAATTCTCCATGAATTTGAAGTTTTTAAAATATTCAGTTTGGATTGAAATTAATTGAGATGAATTAAATATAGGGCTGTACTTACACTATATATTTGATAAATTCAATAATCAATGAATAAATACCAAAAAATGCCAAAAGTTCCTGAGAGTGATAGTGGATGGGTTTCTTGCTGCCTCCTTCATGGTGACTTTATTGAAACACCACCACTGGTTAGCTAGCCGTTGACGACTTTTGAAAAGGACTGTAAAAGAATTTGTTTCTAAGAAATGAAGATTATTTGAATTTTGTTTTTAAATATTTCCTAGTTTTCTATTGGCTGAAAAACATTTCACATCAAGGTGTGAAATTTCACGAGTTTTGTTTTGGATTCGCTTTTGCATGCGTGTTAAGCAAAGTTTGTAAATTCAAGTCTTTTTAATTTCTAACAAAATCAATGAGTCAGTGCTTAGCATTTGAATTTTAAATGTCTTTAGCTGGATCAATTAACAATCGTGGAACTTGAGCTTGACTTCCCACTAATGCAGTAAACCGGGAATAGTTGGATTCATTAAGTGTTATCCTGATTCCAAGAAACACAATGGGATTCTTTTCTTGATATTATTGCTGTCTTCAGACTTCTATGTGCTCTTTTAAGCCGTATACTGTTATTCTCAGTCGGTGAAAACCAATTATTTTGGATAATTCTGTGAACAATTCAGATTGGCTTCCTCTGTCTGTTACAACGTGGAGTGGAACACCGAATCTAGAGATCCATAAGTCTACGAAAGCTATTGATACTGATTTCGCTGTGATCTCCGATATTGGACATGTTTCAATCCATCTGGTGTTCCTATCAAACCATGTTAAAATATAACGATAGGAATGGGTTGGTTATCAATCATTTGATGAAGAGCTGCTCCTACGGCATAATTCGAACTATCTGTCACTAGCTGATAATTAATAGCCTTCGAGTCGGGAAAAGCTAGAGCGTTTACATTTGTTAAACAGTTCTTTATATTTTTAAAAGATTCAGTCTCTTCCTTAGTAAGCGTTATTGTCTTAGATTTTTGTTCGAGATGCATTCACCCTGTTGCGGGGCCGTCAAGCGTGTACTATCAACCCCGCAAGCAGTAAAATTTATATTGGAAAATACGATCGAAGCAAGGATAACAAAAGCGAGGGTTTAAAATCAAAGCCAAATTTTATTTAATAATTTGGCAAAAGTATGTACAAATCTTGTGTCGCAATGAATCGGGGAGCGCCACCCGAAAGATCGTCTTGTTTTAGGGCAGCGGACCAGTCAGTGCTGAGGGAACCTGCTCGTCCTTAGGTTGACGGTCATCAGGGATGCAGCTTGGTAGTAACCGGAAGGACTATCGCATAAGCTATGTGGTCAGGTAGTCCTGAAAAGGACTATTGCATAAGCTATGTGGTCAGGTAGTCCTGAAAAGGACTATTGCATAAGCTATGTGGTCAGGAAGTCCTGAAAAGGACTATTGCATAAACTATGTGGTCAGGAAGTCCTGAAAAGGACTATTGCATAAACTATGTAGGCAGGAAGTCCTGAAAAGGACTATTGCATAAACTATGTAGTCAGGAAGTCCTGAAAAGGACTATTGCATAAATGTGTAATGGTTAGCCCTGAAAAGGACTATGGCATAAACATGTAGTCGTTAGCCCTGAAAAGGACTATGGCATAAATATGTAATCGTTAGCCCTGAAAAGGACTATGGCATAAATATGTAATCGTTAGCCCTGAAAAGGACTATTGCATAGGTGTGTAATCGTTAGCCCTGAAAAGGACTATGGCATAATCATGTAGTCGTTAGCCCTGAAAAGGGCTATTGCATAAGTGTGTAATCGTTAGCCCTGAAAAGGACTATTGCATAATCATGTAGTCGTTAGCCCTGAAAAGGACTATGGCATAAATATGTAATCGTTAGCCCTGAAAAGGACTATCGCATAAGAATGTACGCGGGGTGCTGCTGCTGCTTGACCCGGTCTGGCTAGTGGCTGCTGCTGCTGCTGCCTGACCAGGGCTGGCTAGTGGCGGCTGCTGCTGCTGCCTGACCAGGGCTGGCTAGTGGCGGCTGCTGCTGCTGCCTGACCAGGGCTGGCTAGTGGCGGCTGCTGCTGCTGCCTGACCAGGGCTGGCTAGTGGCGGCTGCTGCTGCTGCCTGACCTGGGCTGCTGCTGGGCTCGGTCTGGCTGACTGGCTGGCTGGCTGCTGCTGCTGCTTGAGGTCAGCGGTGAGGGGAGCGTGCCGCTCTTAAACCCGGATCCAAGAATCTGGCTGCTGCTGCTTGACCTGGGCTGGCTGACTGGCTGGCTGGCTGCTGCTGCTGCTTGAGGTCAGCGGTGAGGGGAGCGTGCCGCTCTTAAACCCGGATCCAAGAATCTGGCTGCTGCTGCTTGACCTGGGCTGGCTGGCTGGCTGGCTGACTGGCTGGCTGCTGCTGCTTCAGGTCAGCGGTGAGGGGAGCGTGGCTCTTAAACCCTGGTTCCAAGAATAATTTGGTGGAAGAAATTTGGCCATGTTTATGTAGGCCGGGGTCAGCATCGTAGCTTGGCTAATAATGTCTTTTAGTTATTCACTAAAAATGAGCTTCTACTTTTGAATGATACCCATGGGTTTCATTTAGGCCCCATGTGTATATGAATTAGTTTCTGGTCATTATTTTTAGTTGTGGATGTTACGTTTCGTTTTGTTTTTGTATTTTTGTGATTTGGTGTCTGAAAATGCTGAGTCACTGGAACTTAATGGCGTTTGTTCCGTTTTCCGTGGTGACGCTTTCAGACGTTTGAGTAGCCGGCAGTAACTTCCGGCCGGGTGCGATAAGGCCCCCTTTCTAGAAAATTGATCATGATCAATTCAAAAAAAAATGTAGGTCTTCAATTTGGATGGAAAATGAACTCTTCTGCCCGATTTTGTTCGTATGACTGGTGTGGTTGTTTCAACTTCCGTCGTTGATGGCAGTTTTGCGTCGGGAGGAGTTTCCTCTAACCAGGCTGGTTTGAGTCGGTCGATAGAGACTGTATCTTTGTCTCTGCTGCGCATGATCGTGACAAATTTTTCGGAACGCTTCAAAACTTTAAAAGGACCTTGGTAGCTGGGTGTGAGTGGTTTTTTTACGGCGTCGTTCCTGACAAAAACGAAATCGCAGCTATCCAGTTTCTGTGGTAAGTATGAGCTTGTGGTTTGTTGTCGTGGGGGAGTATATGTGAGTTTGGCCATTCTGTGGCGCAGATCCTGCACAAAAGAACTTGGTGAGGTTGTGCACGAGTTCTGCGGAATGTGAAAATATTGTCCTGGTAAGGAGAGAGGCATGCCGAACACGAGTTCCGCTGTCGAACACCCTAAATCGGTTTTGAGGGTATTCCGCAAAGAGAGCATAGTCATGGGGAGGTTGTCGACCCAATTATGTATGTCAAGTTTGGTTGCTAAGGACGCCTTTAGGGATCGATGAAATCTTTCGACGAGGCCGTTTGCGCAAGGGTGGTAAGCAGTCGTTTTAATGTGCCTGACACCCAGAAGTTGAGAGAATTCTCGGAAAAGCGAGGACTGAAATTGTGGTCCTCGATCTGTAGTGAGAACTTGGGGTACGCCAAAGTTCGTAATCCAGTTGGCGAGGATAGCTTTAGCAACTGTGGTGGCGGAAATGTCCTTAATCGGTACTGCGACTGGCCACCTCGAAAAACGGTCTATGACTGTTAGAAGGTATTGATACCCCTGGCACATTGGCAGAGGCCCGACGAGGTCAACGTGGATGTGACAGAAACGTGCGTCGGGTGTGGCGAATGTTCCAACTGGTGATTTTGTGTGCCTCTGAATTTTACATTTTTGGCATTGTATGCAGGTTGAGACCCAATTCCTGATGTCTGATTTCATATTAGGCCACACGAATCGCTCGGCGATAAGCTTGACGGTTGCTCGCTTGCTCGGATGAGATAGATTGTGGAGATGGAGGAATACTTTCTTTCTGAGAGATGGAGGAATGTATGGTCTCGGAGTATCCAGCGCGGTGTCGCAGAAAAGGGTTTTGTCACTGAACGGACACGGGAATTCCTGCAGTTTCAACGAAGTTTCCTTGATGAGGTCAGGTATCGTCGTGTCGTCTTTTTGTTTGTCGGCTATCAGCTCTTGGCTCAAGATATCGTTATCCAGGGTATTGACGTCTGTTCTGGACAATGTGTCTGCGACGGTATTGTTCTTTCCTTTGACGTGTCTGATGTCCGTCGTGAACTGTGAAATGTAGTCGAGGTGACGTGTTTCACGGGATGTATATTTGTCTGCACTGACATTCATCGCGTTGGTCAGCGGTTTGTGATCCGTGAAAATTGTGAAATGTCTGCCCTCTAGGAGATGTCGGAAATGACGGATGGACAGGTAGATAGCCAGGAGTTCTCGTGAGAAGGTGCTGTATCTTCTCTGGGCTGCGGAGAGTTTAGCTGAGAAAAAAGCTATCGGTTTTCTCTCCATATTAACTTGCTGCTCCACTACTGCTCCTATTCCAACGTCGGAAGCGTCTGTTGTGAGGAAGATCCTCGTTTCCGGGTCGTTTTCAATGAATGAGAGTTTCGTGAATCTTATCAGCGCTATCTTTGCCGTTTCGAAAGCCCGCAAGGCTTCTCCTTCTAGTATAATTTGCTTGTTCTTTCGCTCTATGAGGTTTGTCAGCGGGGAAAG
Organism: Acanthosepion esculentum; assembly: GCA_964036315.1. NCBI lineage: Eukaryota > Metazoa > Mollusca > Cephalopoda > Sepiida > Sepiidae > Acanthosepion > Acanthosepion esculentum. The sequence goes on from OZ038490.1 coordinate 34,435,837, forward strand.
AATTGTCGAGCAGTTGGGGATGAACCTGCGGTAAAAATTTATCATACCGATAAACCGCCGAATTTGTTTTATGGATGTGGGCGTAGGGAAATTTCTTATTGCGTCGATTTTCTCCGGTAACGGTGTGATTCCGTTTGCGTCGATGTGATGACCTAAGAAGTTCACCTCAGATGCCCCGAACGTGCATTTGTCGGTGTTCAGCCGGAGTCCATACTGTGCTAACCTTTGGAAGACGTCGTTTAGATGTTGCCTGTGAGCGTTCTCATCCGTGCTAGCTACCAGGATGTCATCGATGTAGGCATATGCGTACGTTAAGCCACGCAGTACCTCGTCCATGAAACGTTGAAAGGTTTGTGCTGCGTTCCTCAGGCCAAAGGGCATTTTGATATATTCAAAAAGGCCGAAGGGAGTGGTTACAGCGGTCTTTGGGATGTCCTCCGGAGATATGGGGATTTGGTGGTAAGCCTTCGTGAGGTCGATTTTTGAGAAGACGCGAGTGCCCTGTAACCCTGAGGCGAAATCGTGTATATGAGGGACTGGATAGCGATCGGGTATGGTTGTAGCGTTCAGCCTTCTGTAGTCGACGCATATCCTAAAGTCCGTGCTTCCAGGTTTCGGTACGAGATGTAGGGGAGAGGCGTATGGGCTATCGGAAGGTCGTATGAATCCGCCCTCCAGCATATTGTTGAATTCCTTTCTGGCGTATTCAAGCTTATGAGGAGGGAGTCGTCGTGGGTGAGAAAATGTTGGCTGTCCACTGGTCTTTATATGGTGCTGCGTTTGGTGTTTTGCCGGACCGGTGCCCGCGAGTGGTTGAATGATATCTGGGTATCTATTCAAGATCTCGACGTATTCTCGCCCGTGGCAAGTTGTTACGCTGATTCCCGTAGTGTTGTGTCGGGAGAGGGTACCTTTAACTGAAATGTTAGTAGTGTTGTCCGATAACGTCCTTGTGTTCATATGCACTGCGAGGTCATAGTGGGCCAAGAAATCTGCTCCGAGTATTGGCGTTTTTACATCTGCCTGGGTGAAAGTCCAGGTAAAATCACGCCGCATGCCGATGTTAAGAGTCAGCGTCTTAGTTCCGTATGTCTCGATTGTCGAGCCGTTTGCCGCCTGGAGCTTATATAGGGTCGCCTTTCGGTCTTGTTGTTCTCTGGGGGGTATCACGCTGATTACCGCGCCAGTATCCACTAAAAACTTTATGTGGTTTTGTCGGTCCCAAACGTAGAAAAGGCGGCTCTGTGTGTTTTTGCCGGTGGGTTCTGCCGCTCCTACCCGCCGGTTGCTTAGTTTCCCGAATTTGACTTGGATCCATATTTGCAGGGCGCCGAGCAGCGTTTTGCCCTGTCGCCGAATCTTTGGTGGTACCAGCATAATTCTGGGTCGATTCGTCGATCCCTGCTGGTACTCCGTGTTCTCTGTCGCCAATTGTTGGTCGTCGGTCTCGGGTCTCTTGGTTTACGGGAGAGGAGTATCCGGATGTCTTTTAGTTGCTGTTGCAGGTCAGCTACTGCTTGTTGTAACCCTTCGTTTTTGGTTAGTGTGTAGTCTGGATTCTGCACAGCATACACTCCTTGGTCTAGTTTTGCTGCGATGCGGTCGGCGGAGTCTGCTAACTGGGCCAATGGTGTATTTTCTGCGATTGGCGCCAATATTTGAGTAATTGTGTTGGGTAGTTTGTCCATCCATAGCTCGCGTAGGATGGATTCGGCCATCGAGTGCTTCCCCAGTCGGCTTCTCATGAAGCGTAGAAGCTGTGAGGGTGTTCTGTCGCCCCTCGTAACGTGGGTAAAAAGTTCTCGGAGTAGCTCATCGTCCGAACGGCCGGTCCGTTTTAGGATTGCGTCCTTTAGCCGAGTATATGGATCCTGGTCGGGCACGTTTTCCAAAATGTCGGCCACTTCGTCGACCACTGACGGTGGCAAGACTTGCACCACGTTGGCAAATTTGGTTTGTTGCGATGTTATCCTCCGTACCGAGAAGATTGCTTCCAACTGCAGAAACCAGTTTTTGGTGTTTTGGTGGTTGTATGCCGGTAGGTTCGAGAGAGGCATTGCAACGTTTATAGGAGAGGTCTGTTCCCACTCGTCTGTTGCCATCTTGATCGATCGTAAATATCGGGGTCACCAGTTGTTGCGGGGCCGTCAAGCGTGTACTATCAACCCCGCAAGCAGTAAAATTTATATTGGAAAATACGATCGAAGCAAGGATAACAAAAGCGAGGGTTTAAAATCAAAGCCAAATTTTATTTAATAATTTGGCAAAAGTATGTACAAATCTTGTGTCGCAATGAATCGGGGAGCGCCACCCGAAAGATCGTCTTGTTTTAGGGCAGCGGACCAGTCAGTGCTGAGGGAACCTGCTCGTCCTTAGGTTGACGGTCATCAGGGATGCAGCTTGGTAGTAACCGGAAGGACTATCGCATAAGCTATGTGGTCAGGTAGTCCTGAAAAGGACTATTGCATAAGCTATGTGGTCAGGTAGTCCTGAAAAGGACTATTGCATAAGCTATGTGGTCAGGAAGTCCTGAAAAGGACTATTGCATAAACTATGTGGTCAGGAAGTCCTGAAAAGGACTATTGCATAAACTATGTAGGCAGGAAGTCCTGAAAAGGACTATTGCATAAACTATGTAGTCAGGAAGTCCTGAAAAGGACTATTGCATAAATGTGTAATGGTTAGCCCTGAAAAGGACTATGGCATAAACATGTAGTCGTTAGCCCTGAAAAGGACTATGGCATAAATATGTAATCGTTAGCCCTGAAAAGGACTATGGCATAAATATGTAATCGTTAGCCCTGAAAAGGACTATTGCATAGGTGTGTAATCGTTAGCCCTGAAAAGGACTATGGCATAATCATGTAGTCGTTAGCCCTGAAAAGGGCTATTGCATAAGTGTGTAATCGTTAGCCCTGAAAAGGACTATTGCATAATCATGTAGTCGTTAGCCCTGAAAAGGACTATGGCATAAATATGTAATCGTTAGCCCTGAAAAGGACTATCGCATAAGAATGTACGCGGGGTGCTGCTGCTGCTTGACCCGGTCTGGCTAGTGGCTGCTGCTGCTGCTGCCTGACCAGGGCTGGCTAGTGGCGGCTGCTGCTGCTGCCTGACCAGGGCTGGCTAGTGGCGGCTGCTGCTGCTGCCTGACCAGGGCTGGCTAGTGGCGGCTGCTGCTGCTGCCTGACCAGGGCTGGCTAGTGGCGGCTGCTGCTGCTGCCTGACCTGGGCTGCTGCTGGGCTCGGTCTGGCTGACTGGCTGCTGCTGCTGCTTGAGGTCAGCGGTGAGGGGAGCGTGCCGCTCTTAAACCCGGATCCAAGAATCTGGCTGCTGCTGCTTGACCTGGGCTGGCTGACTGGCTGGCTGGCTGCTGCTGCTGCTGCTTGAGGTCAGCGGTGAGGGGAGCGTGGCTCTTAAACCCTGGTTCCAAGAATAATTTGGTGGAAGAAATTTGGCCATGTTTATGTAGGCCGGGGTCAGCATCGTAGCTTGGCTAATAATGTCTTTTAGTTATTCACTAAAAATGAGCTTCTACTTTTGAATGATACCCATGGGTTTCATTTAGGCCCCATGTGTATATGAATTAGTTTCTGGTCATTATTTTTAGTTGTGGATGTTACGTTTCGTTTTGTTTTTGTATTTTTGTGATTTGGTGTCTGAAAATGCTGAGTCACTGGAACTTAATGGCGTTTGTTCCGTTTTCCGTGGTGACGCTTTCAGACGTTTGAGTAGCCGGCAGTAACTTCCGGCCGGGTGCGATAACCCTGTCAGCGGTAATATTATGTTGCTGAAATTTGGTACAAGTTTTCTATAAAAATTCGACATTCCGATAAATCTGCGTAAGGATTTAGAATCATTTGGGTGAGGAAATTGCGTAAGTTCATTTAGTTTCTTTGTACTGGGTTTAAGTCCATCAGCTGAGATGTGAAATCCTAGAAATTCGAGCTCGGTAACAACAAATGTACATTTTGAAAGAGAGATTTTAAAATCATACTCACTGAGTTTCTGTGGCACTTCCTCAAGATGTTTATAATGGCTATCTTCGTCATTCGAGAAGATAAGAATATCGTCAATGTAAGTGAATGTACATTTTAGGTCACGAAAAATACTATCCATCATCCTTTGGAAGGTACTAGATGTGTTTCGCAAACCGAAAGGCATATAATTGTACTCGTATAATCCAAAAGGTGTGATTATCGCTGTTTTACATATACCACCGGGGTGTACTGGTATTTGGTGATATGCTGATGACATGTCGATTTTTCGAGAAAACCTTTTTGTTGTGCAATTTAGATGACAAAGAATTTATGTTTGGTATCAGGTAGCGATCAGGTTTTGTTATTGCATTTAGTAACCTGTAGTCACCTACGGGTCTGTAATACCGTCGGGTTTAGGTACCATATGTAGGGCTGCACTCCATTCCGATTTTGAAGGGGAAATTATTCCAGTTTTCTGAAGTTCCGAAATTCTTCCATCGCTATGTTGTATTTTTGAAGTGATAATTGTCTAGTTTTCGAGAAGGAAGGAGGATTACTTCCAGTTTCAATCCTGTGGAATACCTTGGGTTTGATAGCGTTGATATTTCGATGTGGAGAGATTATAGTTGGATATGAGATTTTTGACTGTTATGTCTTTAGGATTGTCTGGATAAACATCAATATTCATTATCAAAGAAAATAATTGTGCTTTAGATTGTCTATATGCTGTCGTATCTATTAGTATACTATTAGTACAATCAACCAATAGTTCAAGGTGACTCAAGAAGAAGTCATAACCTAGTAGAGGTTTGGTCGTTTCTGCAACAAGAAAGGTCCAAATAAAGTCTCTTCTGAGGTTATTTAATGCTAATGTGATTACTGCTTGGTCAGAGCATTCTATTTTTACTCTGTTAGCTGCTACAATAGAGATTTTGGTTGGGTGGATGATGACACCGTTTAGAAATTGTTTTGGTATTACTGATACAGCTGCTCCTTTGTCTGCAACAACATTCACTTTGTTAGCTCCTAACCGTGCGGCTACTTCAAGAAGCGGCGAATATGCGGAAGCCATCATATTACGCCGAACTAGTTTTCCAGATTTATATCTGATGCAGGTGAATTGGGTCTTGAACTGGGTTGTATTTGCACATTTTTTATTAGGCCATTTGCACCAGGGTTTGCAAAATTTTGCACGTTCAGCAAAGTAAATGTGTGCTTGACAGATTTTAGGCTTCTGATCTCTGTGAAACGGAGAGATACCAAGTGAATTTTCCTTCGTTGTATTCTGGTATCTTTGCGGTTGTCGATGGCTTTCTATAGACACTTGCTGGATATGTGTTGTTTCTTGTCTGTTAAAGTACAGAAGAAGATTATCGGACATTTTTTCCTAACCGATCTATTTCCAGATCTGTTTGCGCGGCTATCACTGGTTTTATAGAAGGCGGCAGCGCCTGTATAAATTTATGTCGGACAATATCTTCATTTACTCATATGCGACAGGCTAACGACATCAATTCGTTTAAGTAAGTCAAAGGTCGTCCTGATATTGCTGAAGATGACATCAGTTTGTCGAGCATCTCTGGTTTCGACTTTTCATATGCATTAATCAAGGCATCCTAGTCTTTTGAGTATAATATATTTGTCGTTTTTCGTCCTACTATTTCTGGAGGAAGAGCTGCCAAAACGTGGTAGAATTTTTGTCTTGCTTGTTTTGTTTGTAATGCTGAACTGTGTTTCCATTATAGCAAACCAGGCGATTACATTGGATTCAATAAATACGGGTGTTTTGATGGTCACAGCTTGATCCTGGTTGATGATAATTTGTTCTGTATCGTTTCCTTTTTCTACCATTGTTCTTGTGGTTGAATTTTGTTTTTGGACGTCGGAGGTCACCAATTTATAGTAGGTTATCAGTTATAGTGAAGTGTATGGCTGTTGAAACAGGTTAGTTTGATTTGGCCTTGTTAGTTAGATAGCCCACCATAAGAGGGGTATAAAACAAAACAAACATCTGCGCATGCACGGATTTCTCCTGATTTCTTTTTTACACAGACTACCAGTGCTGTCCATTCACTAAACTCTATTTTTGAAAGGATCCCAGTTTGTTCAAGTCTCTCTAATTCTTTGTCGATTTTTTCTATAGTAGCAAACGGTACGTTTCGCTTCTTTCTAAATACTGGTTGGACGTTTTCTTTTAATTCAATTCTAGCTGTAAATTTGTTGCATCGTCCCAACCCGCTCGCAAATACCTCGGGAAATTGATTATGTAATTCTTCCTTTAACTTTGTCGCATATGATTGTTCACCATCTAACCTTTTGCAAAATGAGATGATAGGTAGGTCCCAAACGTCGAATTTTTGCATCCAGTCTGTACCCACTAGATTTTCTGTATCTTTCATTACGTAAATTTTGAGTTTTTTTTGTTTTCCCGTGAAATTTAACATTTACGATTATTTCTCCTTCGAATTTTATACGCTTTCCTGTCACCGACTTAGCAATTTTTTGTGTATGTAACATGGTTGGTCTGTTAAGCTTTTTCCATGTCTGTAGGTTAATTATCGTTAGATCGGAACCCGAGTCTAGTTGCAATTTTATCTTTTTATTTAAGATTTCAAGTTCCACATATTTCCTTATGTTGGTATTGTCTTCGTCATGCATCCTAGTAGCTCTTATCCTACTAGTAGCATTTTTGTTCCTACATTGGGGTGCCTTGTGCCCCATTTTTCCACACACAAGACAGTTTTTTATATTTAAAACGGCAATCCTTATTCCAGTGTAGTCCTCCACATCGATAACATGCAGATGGTGGGGGCTTATATTTGCTTCGATTTTCGTCATAATTTGCCCTATATGTTGTATTTTTTCCCTTATTATAGAATTTTTGTTTTCTTTCCGGGGAGGGTGAAGAACGTAAACTTTTGTTTAACTTACGTATATGTGATACTCCTGACTCCTCAATGTTCTTCGAGTCTTTCTTTATACTCAGGCATTTTTGGCAATCTTCCGATAATTGTTGTAGTGTTAGTCCAGGTTCATTTTGTAGTTTTGAAAGCATTCTTTTTCGCATTTCACTATCTTTTGCTGAGACTAACCCTTGAACAAAGATGAGACACTTGAAATTATCCGGTGTTAATTCTGCCAACTTGAAGTCGTCGCAATGTTTATTCGCGATTGCGGCAAACGTGAAATAGTCCTCATTTTCGCCCTTTACCAGGTTAAGACATTTCCACCTCTTGTGAAAGAGTGACGTTTTTGGACTGAAAAACTCTGTAAGACATGTAACTGCTTCGTCAAACGTTAATTCGTTCGTCTTTTTTGGCAAAATGTAATCCACAAATTTTGTGTATTCTTCAGTTCCTAATTTTCTGAGCAACAAACGTAGCTTCTTTGCTTCTGTCCAGTTTTGACAATCGATGTTAAAGATGTCTTCGTGGCGTCTAAAATAATCCCCGAAATTTTTATCCTCTTCTAGAGAGTATTTGAAAGTTTCTATCGTATTCCACGCTGCGTCTTGGGAAAAAGTCGCCTCTTTTTCGATATTTTGTTGTTTGTTACCCGCTACCTTTAATATTAGTTCCTGTGTTTGTAGTAATTGTTTTTGCCATTTTTCTTCCATTCTTTCCTGGAGTTGTAATTACTGTTCATTTTGGTATTTTACGAGTTCCACTAAAATATTTGTAAAATCCTCCATGACCAACGCCTTACGAAAAACTCGCATTTCCGTATTTTAGTCCTCGTAATTCTTTTGTCGCCAAGTTGTTGTGGACACTGGCAAAAAACGGCAAAGGAGACTTTTGTTTGTTTTTTTGTTTTTTTTGTGTGAGTTCGAATACCTCGTCGTCAATTTGTTGTGGACAACAAGGGAGAATTTTGTTCCGTTTACCTTCCCGTGTGAGTTCGAATTCCTCGTCGCCAATTTGTTGTGGATTCCGGGATGCAAACCGATATCAATGAATAACAAACACCAGGAATGGATAAGGAAAATAAATGTATTAACGTAATAATACAAACTGGTAATACGGGTTAGTAGATCCAGGAATGCGGGTTAGTAGCACTAATATATATACAGTCTTGGTATTGAAGTATCGCGGTATGACTCCTTACTGAGTCTACGTGCTCGCTAACTGTGACGCTTGCCGCCGTCTCTGTGTGTAACTTACTCTACTACTACTGAACTCTACTTCTCTTCTGTCGTTCCGTCTCGACTCCTTCACTCAACTTACTCCCGGGTATTCACTGGCAGTATTATATGTATACTTTGGATAAGTCCATTTGTGTGAAAAGGGGAGACCCCTTAACATGTGTGTATGTATGTATGTATGTATGAGCGTTATCGTAAGGTAGGAATGTCTTTGAAGTAATCGCTCAGTCTTAAAATGTTCCATTCGTTTATCAAGTATAAAAGAGGTGAGGGGGAAAGGTAGAGATAATAATAACGATCGCTTGACGTTAATACGCTCGTCCCCTTCTCTCTGGTGAGAAGCGAACTTACCCGTCTTTTATTTTGTTTGTGGGACTTGAAAAGGTCATTTGGGAATTCACTCCTGGATATGATTCGGGCCTTTACATTGGACGACGTACTAACTTCGCGTCAGCTCACGAAAAGGTCCATAAAAAAATTTGTATCTGAGAATTGAAGATTATTTGAATTTTGTTTTTAAATGTTTCCTAGTTTTTTATTGGCCGAAAAACATTTCGCATCAAGGTGTGAAATTTCACGAGTTTTGTTTTGGATTCGCTTTTGCGTGTGTGTTTAGCAAAGTTTGTAAATTCGAGTCTTTTTAATTTCTAACAAAATCAATGAGTCAGTGCTTAGCATTTGAATTTTAAATCTAGATCTTGTGTTGTTCACTACAAATAAACACTTTCTTCTTTTATTGTTACACACCGAGCAGGAGTTTTTCTTTATTCTTCCGCCTAAGAGAGAGTTTGTCCGCTCTAATCTTGCTGTTTTTATTCGCGTTCTGTCGCAATTTTTTAACCTCAACCCTTTGATATGGGAAAGCCGGGACAAATTTCCCAGCACTAGTCCATTTATACACCGTTAAGCAAACTCTTCGTCAGTCGGGAAAGGAAAAAGGGAAAGTAAGCAATTTAACAATAAATATAGAATCGATACATGAGCTTACCCGTTGTGGTTATTATTTAATAAGCAAGGAAGACCAGGAAGTGTCACTCAACTTCAACTAACACTAGCACAGACGTGGAAGAAAAATAAATCGCAGGACATTTTACATTTTTTAACATACATTGTGTGATGGATAAATTGCAGTTTAAATTACACAAAAATGAAATAACACTGACATCTCATTTTAACATATATTTTTACCAAAATTATATAAAAATATCTTGAAATGCTAAAGAGTAAATTTATTCAATAAAATCGCCATTGACTTCAACCACGGCCTCCAGGCGACTTCGGAATCTCCTGCAACTCTTCTGGGCGGTCTACTTGTTTAAGTTGGTGAATGCTGCTAAAATCTTTGCCTGCAGTTCATCTTTGGTGTTACAAGGAATTTTGTTGGTCTCTCGCTCAACTGCGCCCCGCACATAATAATCAAGGGGTTGCAATCTGGGGAGTTAGGTGGCCAGATGTAAGGGGTGATGTGGTTGCAGAAATTGTCTGACTGACATGACTGGGTTCTCTTGCTTGTGTGGCATAGTGCGGACTCCTGTTGCCAGATATAGGGCCTTCCAGCACCACTCCCAGGGCAGCACGATCTCCTCAAGACACTTGATGTCAGCCTCCTTGTTGAGTTTGAGGTCCTGTGGGAAAATGAATGGCGGTGTAACGTCGCCATCAGTAGTGATCACTCCAAACACCATTGATATATCGTCCAACTCTTTCCGAATCCTCTGCACTGTCCTCAGATTGACACCTAAACACACTGAAATGTTTGTATTGGAGCTTCCAGCGCGAATGCCAAGCAGTAGAACATGTCGTTTCAAAATTACTGGCGGGGTGAATTGTGTCATGGTGCTCTTCTTCTCACGGACGGTGCCCAATTATAATGTGCAATCGACAAAATCAAAAACAAACAACATGCATGCACGAAATTAAAAATATAAAATGACGACAATTTACTTATCGCACCCTGTATACGGACGAAGCGGGGAAACGATTTGACTAGAATCAAATTCTGCTCTGATCAGAACGGTGATCGAATCCAACATGCGCCGTGCACGAGGTACAAAGAGTATTAATGACAATGATGACTATATTGAATGGCTTCGCTTTCAATTTCACTAAAACTCTGTCCAACAGTTGTCAGTATCTCATAACATTTTCCTGTTGTCTTATAAAATATTAGCCCTACTTCTCTTCCATTTTTCTCTCCGCTTCTGTATTCTGTGTTCGTCGTTTATGAAATCACCATTGTTCATCTATATAATTTCATATACTCCCAAATTATTAATACACTGGTGTTGTGTTTTAACATGCCGTGTTCCTATTACTATTTTGTCTTTATTGCTGGATGGCGTTCAGACGAGGTCTTAAGTGATATTCCTCGATAGTAAGGAGAGGTCCTTAGCATTAGAGAGTTTCCCTTCACGCCTTTTTCGGCTATTTTCAGGTCGTGTATTGCCATGATTCTTATTGGGTGTGATAGAGAATGGGTTTCTTGCTGTCTCTTTCATGGTGACTTATTGAAAGGTAGATCTTACTTTTTATCCTACATAGTGGCTTCGTCGCTTTTGAAATAAAGGTAAGACATTTATTTACTATTCAACTGTAACAGTGTTACTGGTGTGAATTTTACCAGTAAGTGAATCTATAATTGGCGGATGGTTAAAATGAGAAATGCTGTGACTGTAATTTACCATGTAAGGTAAGTTAACAGGTGGTTAAGGAAAGCATATAACAGTTACTCGTGTGGATTTTACAGCTGAGTGAATCTATACCTGGCGCCGGTTGGAATAGGAAGAATTGAGAAGTTGATCTGAAAACCGAGATGGCCAAGCTATGTATCCTGGAATTTACTATCGTACCAGAAGTACCATGGAGTCTGGCTTTTCTAGCGGACTTTTGTAGAAACGAAACTATTTAATTATAATCAAATGAATTAGTATGTGAAATGGTCTGGGAATTAACTAATAAGATCGAGCGAAACAAGGAACGCACATCCTTCACGCCATCACCGCTGGAAAAATGACAAGTGTGATAAGCCAGCTGACTCTAGGTCGGACCTTGATCAAAATTCAGTTGAAGAATTTGTTATTTTTAAATGCTAACCGACTTTCTGTCTTGATTGTCTATTAGAGTCAATAATTCGGCTCACCTCACTAGTTAGAAAAACATGGGGGGTGAAGTCATCAAAATCCTTCCTCTGATTCTATTATTATTAGTGATTACTATGCACATATGAAAATAAAATTGTAACCTGGCCCCTGAAACTATCACTCCTCTCTCTCTCTCTCTCTCTCTCTCTCTCTCTCGCTCGCTCGCTCGCTCGCTCGCTCGCTCGCGCACACACACACACGCACAAACATAGTCTCCCGAATGCGCAGGAGGGTAAACGTAATTCCGACTATTTAAAAAACAGGGCGTCTACTCAAACATGCGTATCCTCAAAATAACGTTTGGAGTAGTAGGAAATACACCTTAAATTAGACACCGAAAGCAAAATCGTAATCAAAATCTCTAGCTTGACCGTAACGAATCAACAATGGTAAATAGAAAAAAATCATCACGTTTGTTTACATTACGACCAAAGGTTTAGCCGAGTGGGAGAAATGGTTGTCCTGTGTCTGGGTTTAGTGGTAATGATGCTTTTACTTTTCTTCTTGAATTCAGCTTTTATAGATTTTTTTCAAAAATTGCAAGAGACAAATAGTTGAGTAGGAAATTCAGTAAGCGAAAAAAAAACATATTGCAGCAGAGAAAAAAAAGTAATGCCACTAAAAGTACCTCAAATAATTTGCTAAAAATCAGTATAGCATAATGATAAAAGGCCTCAAACATAATAAAAACTAAGTTTTATCGTTAAAGTGTTTATTTTAGGAAAGAACAAGGTATTTTTTAATTATTTAAAGAAAAATCTTCCTTCTTTCTAACACGTGCTAAATTTGGGTAAAAAGTCTCATTTTTTTTTTGTACTACTTGTGGTAATGGCCATTTTAGTGTAGCAGTTTCCGAAGGAAAACCCATTCATTTGTAAAATCTTGCAAAAAATCAAATAATTGTCTGATTTTAATGAAACTTTCAGGACTTATTAAAAAATGAATGAATTTATTTTTGAAATTTTTATCTTTAGAAAATCTTGGTAAAAATATTTTTTCTACATCAGTTACCCCCCCCACACACACACACACACTTCCATAAATTAATTTTATGAAATTTTCTAGAATTTCAAACAGTTCGCAAATTGTTTTATATTACTACTTATAAGCAGGACTCCTTTGAGAAATTAAATCATCATTTTTTTTTTCACAACTACTGCCAACTTTTTTAAAATCTGCTCCTTATTATAAATATATTATAATAATTATATTTATAATAAGGATGTTTAACGAAATACTCTTCTAACTTTAAATAGGCCTTAGTTCTAATTAGTGAGAGCAATCGGTGGAAGATAATGTACCAATGGGAGTCTTATTTGTAGTTTGTGATTAAATTGCTGGGGTTTATTTTAAGTTATAATCTTCTATTTTAGTGTTTTTGATGAGTTTATCTATCAATACGTCTGCCACAGTTTAAGCAATGAGAAAGAAAGGCTACAATCTCACTTGTTATCGCCGATAGATGAAACTTGCCAACATTACTAAAAAACACAAATAAAGAAATATTGCTCTCTGTTGTTAGTGACCTGTTTTATATTTTAATGTCATGTCTCTTCAATGTGTAAGGAATCATGGTTCTCCACGCGTTCTTTTTCTTTATTATCGGTGAATTGCTATGACTTCTTGGGAAAGATAATGAAGTAGTTTCCTGTTACCTTCTCCACAGTTTTAAATTCTGAGTAATCATTCTCTGAGACTAGCTGCCACCCAAGTCTATAGAGTCCAGTTTATCCTACTATTTGACCTATAGCAAGGGGGTGCGAAGAAATGGTTTCATGATTTTCCCAGGGACATTAGAGCGAAAGTGAATGTAGCAGACGATATTTGAACTCTGCTTGCAAATTCCACAATCTGCGATGATGCAAGTTACACTACCCGCACTTCTTAGTTTAATTAGAAACTCTAAATAAAGTCCTCTCTCATCAATCAATCTTGCTGCTCTGAGGAACCGTAATATTTTCAAAAAAGAAAATAAGGATAAAGAAAATATATTTTTACACAACGAACAACATTTAATTAAAATATTTGTTTTTCATAATTTCTTCTTGGAAACTAAATTTCTCCAAAATGTCAGTAATTTGTAAGTTCTGGAGAACATTGCCATGAAAACTAATTTATTTTGTCGTTCTTGTACTTTTGTCATCCAGGGTACAATAGAATGTTTTATCTTAGAGAAACACTTCTCTTCAGTTACATTATCATTAATTAAATCAAGGAATTAAATCTATTACCACAAGAGGTTTTTTTTTGGGGGGGGGGGGTTTGCATAACTTATTTACTAAAAAATTTAATTGAACCATTTTACAGGTTTTATACTTTGATTTGATTCATTCAGCATTTACAAAACGAAAAACTTTTTCACTAAACCTCTGGAGTCTGGAGGTCCTTTCGCTGGCACAGGCCCCTGAGCTGCAGTACCTAAAGGAAGCCTATACTTTAATCCGGTACGAGCTCCGTTTGAAGAAAGAAAGAAGTTAGGTTTGTATTGCAATTGTTATTGTCAATAACTAATTTTGTTTCAAATGCTTTCTTTTTTTTTGTACACCTTAAAATCACTTTTGATGTGGACTTTCCGTTCCAAGTACTTTTTAAGGAATTTTAATTTTTCACGTCCCCTCTTTCTTTGATATTCTTCTGAATCCATTCATTAAGCCAGCAAGCTGTCGATTAAAACAGAAAATTATAATTTTTACCAGCGAGAAATAATTGATGACTTGGAAAGTTTAGAAAATGTAGTCAAAGTTATTTTTTTCATTGAAGAATATTGGAACAGGTAACGAATAGGTTTTATTTCAGTTAATAAATAAATACTCTTAAGTTTTATAAAATTGCAAACTGTTCCCTAGAAATAAAAAATGTAGAAAAGAAAAACTGAATAAATAATAATGAATTTTAAAGTTAAAATAGAACGATTATTTGTGATAAATTTAAAAAGAAATAATGAACAATATAGAGGCATGAAACAGACTGTGTAATAATGTTTGTAACTGTAAAGAAGTTTATCCCTTTTTTCTTTAAGTTATTGTTGGATTACAATAAAAAAATAAAATTGAATTTCTATTTGTTGAATAAACTCTAAATAAAACTTTAAAATAAAAGGTTTTAGCTAAAAAAGAAAAATTTCAACCCAAAATGAAGAAATGGCAACAAAAACATAAGTAAAATCTGACTTACACGCTTGGAGATATACAGTATTCTTCATGAATATGAGTTTTGTGAAGTTAATATTTTAGAATTGTTTATAATTGATGTTCTGAAAATTCCTGTTCAGTTGCAATGTTAAAAATCTACATAAATAAGTGTTAATTAAAAAAGAATTAAATTTAAGGTTAGTTTCTTGAAACTTACGACTATTGAGTGAAATGAAAAGTTATCAAGACTAAAATAACTTAAGTGCACAATTGTCCCCGGTTGATGGAAAAAGCTTTAGTGTTACTGTTTGTATCCATCTGCTCATTTTTATGTTGTCAGATGAAAGGAAAGAAAGACAGAGACAAAAGCTGTCATCTCTGGAAAGTGCACAACTTTTCTTTTACTTTCGATATCTATCGGTGAATACAGTTTTGTTTTGTCATTAATTAATGCTTGGGTGTATGTCTATGTCTGTGTGTGTGTGTATGTGCGTGTATGCCTCTGTGTGTTTGTGTGCGTGTGGCGAGATCAATATTTTGTTCTTTAGGTCAAATTAAACATGCATAGAATAACGGATGTGCAAGTGAATAATTTTGATTATATCAGTTGAAAGTCACGATTCTGAAAAGATTAACAGTAATAGTATTCAAAATGTTGAACAAAAAATCCTTCAATCACAACCCAATATGTAGCAATAAAAACGGGTGCAGTTAACGAACTACCTTCTTCTTTTTCTTCTTCTTCTTGTTTGTGCCGTGTCCCTTCAGGACGTTGGAGATCATGGCTCTCCACAATTTCCTGTCCTTTGTAACTTTTAATAAACTGTGTCTTTTTGTTATCTCTCCTAAACCTTTCTCGGTCATCCATTTACTCCAGCTCGCTTGGCAAGTTATATATTGGTTACCTCTGTCCCTCTTGCCTTCAATCTATCCTAATTTTCCAAGCCCTCTTTTCCTCGTTATGTGCCCTAGGAATTTGAACTGTCTCTTCTTGAAATTAAATATAAGTATCCTTTTGTTCCATTTTATCTAAAGCTTTATGGTTGCTCACATATTCGGTCCTTGGAATGCTTCTGTAGAACCACATTTCTGTTGTTTCATTTCTCTTCTTCATCTGTGAAGAAATTGTCCAGCATTCACTGCCATATAGGAGCACTGATTTTACAAATCAGTACTTTTTTCTTTGTTTCTGACGATTTTTCTGTTTCTTAATACTTTGTTTAGCTTTTGGAAAGCATCTTCTATATATATTACATATATTTATATTACCTTTTATATATTATATGTATATATAAAAGAAGTACATTCAGAGATGGCCGATGCATCACAGAACAACCTACAACAAAGTTATTTCTCTTCCCAACCATTCATTCCTGTCTTTATAATCATGAGCGGTTCGATATGGGCAAATTGGCAGTTGACCTAAAAATTATTTACATTCTGTTGTTAACAGGGACAAGGAATGGGTTATTAATTTTAACGCCTCCAAAATGAAACGGGTCTCTTTTAATCGTCATGAAGTGAAAAGATTATACTAAATCAATTGCTAGGTCCGCTGCTAGGAACGTTGGTTCACTGTGTTGTGCTAGACTATTTTTCTCGCCAGAATATGTCTTACATATCTATAAATCGACCATTCTTCCTTGCTTTGAATATTGCTGCCACATCTGGTCTGATGCTCTTGTTATATATTTAGAGATTCTTGATAAAATTCAAAAAAGAATCTGTGATGTGATTGGTCCTGACCTGGCATCTCAGCTTCAGTTACTTTCCCACCGCCGTAATGTGGATTCCCTGAACCTTTTCTATAAATACGTTCATGGTAATTGTTCTGATGAACTTTTCTCTTTGGTACCTAGACCTAATAAATTTAAGCGTAATACTAGATTGGCGGCAAGGTCTCATTTTATAAATGAAATAGCTAAATGTAACCATAAGTTGCTAACAGTTTCTTCTATCGCACTTCTCGCTTGTGGAAATCTGTTCTGGATTACAGCTTCCCAAACAATTTTGATATTCAAAAATTTAAGTGCAATGTCAATTGTTATCTTCTGTCTTCTTAATTCTTGTTCTTTATTGTTCTCTCTCCTTAATAGTATTTTCCTCATATTCTCTAACACTCGGTAACCCTTTGCATCTCAGTAGTTTTACTTCCTTACTTAGGGTGAAACGATTAAAAAAGTTATGAGTGGGGTAACACACTTTCCTTAGTAGCAGTGACTATTCTACGATGACAATAACTTGTCATTCCGCGCATGCGACGAGAAACTGCTGGCTGCGACTGCGAATGGAAGACTGGTATCATTGGCTGGCAGACTTCGATTGGCGGCTTTGTTTCTTAACGCGACTTAAATACGAGTAAGTGATTTTTATCTATGAAGACCGACAGCCAAAAATGTGAGTTATGTTAAGGTTGATCGAAAAAAGACCGAGAAGGTGAATGTGTAAGGGTTCAAAACGGGGTATCATTCAAAATGTCATCTTGGGTCTGTTTGTCATTTTGTACTTGAACAGAATGAGCTAAGTGAGCAGAATTATCCTGCATACCAGTTTCGTTCTCTGCTAAAGGTAGCTTAGGAAATCATTTTTATCTATGACGTACGCAGTTTCATTGATTGATTAACTGAATCATTTTCAGCGGCTTATCAACCTTTTGCATGTTATTTAAAACAAGAAAATAGATTGTAAGAATTTTTTTGAGATATTTTAATGGTACAAGTTTTACTAATTAAACCATAGCTGGGGAGAAGATGTGTATTCATACCCAGGGCCTGCGCGTACTATCCCTCCCCTCCACACACACACGCGCGCACACACACACACACACGCACACACACACACACACACACACACACACACACACACACACACACCTCCGGATAGGGGTGACATTGTGACTCTTGCTATCTTATCGACACTTACTTTTTTCTACCTACATTTATATAAGTTATAAATTAAACTAAGCACATCTGACTATTAAAGAACTGAAAAATTTCGCGGATTTTGATATCATTCTGGGGTCATATTTTTTTTTGTCCAAATGCGTGAATTTGTTGTCGGGTGGGCATCTTAAGAGTCAAGAGTCGAATGATCAAAATCAGTTATTTACGCATAAGGCTCCGAGTGGCACTTCCGGTAGCATTGAAAACATTGCAAATTATTAATCGACCACTGACAGCGTTTCAATCGTATTTTCGAGGGACTTTTTTGTGAGCCAGCATCTGTTTAATGGAAGCTATAAATACAGACGAGAAAGCAAACAAGAGGCAGTTGGTGAATGGATTACGCGTTGTCAGCTCAACCGATTTACTAATCCATCAGCATTTCACGCTTCTCTGATGTAGATTCAACAATGTATCCAATCTATGAACTTTCCCCCTTTCAAGGCATTTTGTTATAGACACTATTGTGTCTTAAAAATGAATGCACAAAATCGCAGAGACGGATAACAACGTTTATTCTGCCCAGCGGGTACAACAGGAAACTGCATTACAATTAAAATCTCTTTTTCATAAGAGTATAGAAATCAAAGGGTTAATGGTAAGTTATTTTCCTTGGACTGTAAACACAACAATCTTCCTTTACTTTGGATAAGGGTTTCAAGTTATATAGTCCTTTAGGTAAGTTAGGGGTTTTCTTTGGCGTTGTGGTCTGGGGTGTAGCCTCGGGTCAAACCTAGGGGTTTCGGGTGAGATCTCTGGTTCCAGCAAAGGGGTGATGATTGGTGATGGTGTGGGTGTGGTGTCGATACAGGTTTTTTGTTCCTAAGATATCCCTCAGGAGTTCTGATATGGCATTCTGGAATATCTCAGCTGCTACATTGACTCCAAATAGCAGTCTTTTGTGTCTTCTGAGACCTACATGTGTGGTGAAAGTTGTTATGTACCTGCTGGCTTCATCAAGTTCTAATTGGTGGTATGCTTTGATCATGTCGAGTTTGCTGAAGACTGTTGCACCATTCAAATCCGCTATCAGATAGTTGGCATTGGGGGTTTGATTCGTGTTATTGTGCGATTTGCTTCCCGCATGTCTATGCAAAGGCGCACTCCACCAGTTTTAGGAACAGCAACTATGGGAGTGACCCATGTTGTTGGACCTTCGACCTTTTCAATAATGTCCAGGTTCTCCAATCTTTCTAACTCCTTCTCTACATCTTTTCGGACATGGAAAGGAATACGACGATGTGTTTGAGCAACTGGAGTTATGGATCTGTCAATGTGGAGGGTGATTTTGCAGTTCTTGATGCAACCCATTTTCCCATCAAATAAATGAGGGAATTGTTCAGGTATGTCTTTTGGGCCTGTCTGTAGCGAAAAATGGATTAGGTTTAGTTGTTGAGCAGTTTTACTGCTCATCAAGTTTGAACACCCATTTGTGTTTAACACATAAAAAATAGCCTCAACTGCTGATGTTTTATGGCCAATTTTTGTTTTGAAAATCCATGAACTGGAAGGGGATGAAGGCATAAATTTTGGATACCGGCTTTTTGAGTAAGGGTGTTGTCGCAGTTAGCTCCTCCTCAGTTTCCTTAATCCTTCAACAGGGGTCTCTATCCCCTGACTATAAATACTGGCTGACCTTTCTCTCTCTCTCTCTCTTTTCCGACCAGGCCTTGGGCCGCAACCTCGTGCTGAGGCGAGGTAAAACTTTCTCTTTTTCACTTAAGCCAATATGTAACTTTTCATGTCTTCGTGTATTAATATGTTTGTTTACCCATAATATATATTTGTTTACCCATGTATATCGGTCTTGTTTTCTTTGTCTTCTTTGGACTTAATATAAATGTCCGACATTCTCATGTAGCTGTACCGGCCAGCAGGAAAGTTTAACCTTCTGATATCTCTTCACATCTTCACCCCCACGGTCCGCCACAGTGTCACACGACCAAGTGATTCATATGCCGATTTTCCCATGAGGCACCTGAGTCAATAATAAAATTGATTTTTTGTTGTTGATAGATGACGTAATTCTGTGTAGGGTTATTGACGGGGATGGTGTTGAGAGAATATTGACTGAGAACAGATATTCATTTTCGGATTGAGGGGTCTAATGGAGGTAAAAACTGAATCTATCTTACCTTCGAGCCAGACAAACATGCCTGAGCAAAGTGTCCAATTTTTTTTACACTTGTTACTTGTTTCCCCACTTTCAGGACATTCCGATCTGGGGTGAGGTCGTGGGGAATTGCAGAAAATGCAGCGTTTTTTGTTATTTTTTTATCGAGTCTCTGGAAAATTTTGTTTTGTGTTATGCGCTCTTAAATGAGAACTCCTTGTGCTGCTATGGCGACATTCTAGGCAGTGAGGTCTCTGTTTCGGCATTAGATAGCTAGTATTTCTTCAGTACTTGGTGAGCTGGTTCTGCTTTCTATCATGGCCGCACGGCTTTCGGCGAGTTCAATACCCCGAGCCTCGTCAAGTAGCTGGGTTAGTGTTAAATTGCCTTTTATAACTTTCCGCCGAAGTTTTTGTGACGTGCATCCTAATATTATTTGCCCCAGGATTTCGTCTTCTATGCTGTGGAATCCGCAGTTTGCCGCGGCTGCGCGTAACCGAATGTGGTACGAGTCCATGCTTTCATTTTCTTTTTGTTTTAGCTGACGAAACTTGAAAGTTTCATAAACTGTGTTTGTTTAGGGTATGAAAAGATTATTGAAAGACTTTTTTAATACATCATATTCATTCGGTGTTGGGTTTTCGCCTTCTGACAACGAATTAATGCCTTTCTGATCGTCTGTCATGGCATCATAGATTTCCACTATATTGTTACCTCCGTAATGTAAGAGTAAAGCTTTTTTACGCCTGTCGGTGTTTATGTCCAGAGCTATGAAAAGGTTATCCAGCTTGGAAATCCATTTTTTCCATCTTGTCCCGGCTGTATGTTTTTGTCCGTGGACAATGAAATTTTAAAAAACCTGGAAGTGACATAATAGGTTTTTTTTTTTGTTATTTTTTTTTTTTTTTTTTTTGTAATGACGAAATCTCTGGGGTTCTAATATTGTTCTTTTTTTCTTGTGTATGAGTTTTGTTAATTAATTTGTTAATTAATTCAGTTTTATAAACCCAATGTGTGTCTTGTCTATGAACTTTCCCCCTTTCAAGGGGTTTTATTAAACAAACCCCAATGTGTGTCTTGTCATGAAGCTTTTCCATTTTCATGAATTTCATGAAACACACCGTTTTGTGTGTCTTTGTACTTTTCCATTTGCATGATTTTATTAAACACACTTAAACGTGTGTCTTTGTACCTTTATCAGGGGTTTATTTAAACACACCTAAATGTGTGTGCATAATTTTCCCCTTTCAAAGGGTTTTTATTAAACCAACCTAAATGTGTCTGTGTGTTGTATTTTTCCTTTTAAATGTGTATATGCGAACTTCTTTCTTTTCAATGGTCTTATTATATTCAGCTCACGATGTATAAAATACCAAATAAATTATTTGTTGAACAAATTTGTATATTTTTGTTCATTTTAAATTCACTTATTTAAATGCCTTGCTTAATTATTGTGTTGTACGTTAGGTTAAGATTGCTTTATTCCAGATAACACTCGGAATAATTAATAATCTCTGTCACTATCTTATACGATTTAGCCACAAGAACCAAACACTTTCTGTGCCCCATACATCAACTAGTTCCATAACCTGCTCCCGAGAAATCCTCAACACTGTTTATTTTTTGTTTTGTATTCGTTTTTTTTGTTTTTGTTTTTTTTTTTTGCAACGGGTTATTGCTCTTTAATCTGAAACTAATTTAATACACTAAATGGCAAGAGATGAAAAGAACTTTTTCTCAAAATGATACAACTAAGGACCTTGACAACACAAGTTCCGCTTACTCAATCGATGAAAACAGCACTTACAATGTTATGGCGGAATTTCGGAATAAAGACCACATCGTTTTTAGGGGGTGGAGGTAATCTTTTTTGCTTTGGACGTTACAAAAATACCCCCCCCCCCCCCAAAAAACCAGACAAAACAAAAAGCACGCCACAAGCAAAATACAATAAAAAAATTATAAAAAATATATTTTTATTTTTTATGATAATTTTAATAAAAATTATCTAATATTTTTATTAGACAGATAATGATTATTATCCTGTTGAATAAACACTGTATTTTTATGAATAAATGTTACCTCGTAAATACAGTATTTATTCATTTATTTTTGAATTAGCATTCATTAAAGAAATATTGCTTTCGGTTAACTTCAAACGTCTCTTTGTTTTTTGTTTTGTTTTTTGTTGTTGTTGTTGTTTTTTATTGGCCAAAATTATTTTTTAGCGTTCCTTTATTTTTCATTTTCTTTTTTATAGTGGTAGTTATTTTGGTAGATTTCTAGCACAATAACTAGATCCTGAACTAGGAAAACTTCCGCAGTGTTCAGTCTTTTCTTCTTCCTCTTTTTATTTACGGGTTGCCTTCTCATTTGTCGAGAGAGAAGTATAGAGAGAGAAAGGTAGAAAGAGTGAACAAAAAAGAGATAAGGGTTTTAAAGGAAAGCAATTGCCTTATTTTAATTTGAATAATTTTTTAAATATTTTATTTTCATATTTTTTTTTTTTACATTTGGGTTCACCACAATTTCTTTATCAGAAAATCGGTTTTACTGTATTCATTTGCTTGATTAGGATTAAAGAACGTGTATAGTAAATAAATATGATATATATATAGCGAGCGTTTGGTTGCAAAGGAAAGGAACAAACAAGGATTCAATTTTCAACAGTATGTATTCGTTACATATACATAATATATACACAGTTGTTTGAAATTTAGAAAAAAAATTGTTAATATTTGGCTCCTTGTTGGTAAGGAAAGCGATTAGGTGTAAGGGTGTTATCGGGAGTTAACCGAGTTCTTGGGTTGGTTGACCGAGGTCACAGTTAGCGTCGGTGTCTAGGTCTGGAACGGATTAATCGTTGGTGGGGTTTGACGTGCGCCCTTCTACATTGGTTGAAATTGACACCTGTACCTGGTTAGGTGGGTTGATCAACCGTGGTCATTGTGGTGGCTTGATTCGTCGTAAGCTGCACTGGTTGTCGAGCTTACGGCAGTGGCGACGACGGATTAAGTGTGGATAGTGAACATTGATCGAGTAGAATCTGCTGGATTAATTACTATACTCTATTGTTTTCTGTTCTGACCAAGTAAATGGTTAAAGAAATAACAAAATATGTGTTACAGATATATCATATATTATACAGTAAATACAACAGAAGAGTATTACACGGCTGGTGAGTGTGAGTCGGATGACCCAGCGTTCAATCTATTCGACTGTTCCCCCAAGGCCTTCTCTCCTACTAAACTTATAGTAGGCGGAAGAGTCCAACATAGACTCTTTAGAGGGAGGACACCACAACATTTTCAAA
Source organism: Acanthosepion esculentum (assembly GCA_964036315.1). Lineage (NCBI taxonomy): Eukaryota > Metazoa > Mollusca > Cephalopoda > Sepiida > Sepiidae > Acanthosepion > Acanthosepion esculentum. Next base: position 34,458,598 of record OZ038490.1, read on the forward strand.
CAAATAAAATCGATTTATCTAAGTTAAAGTTAAGTTCTTATTTTAATTTTTAAAAAAGTAGTAAATAAATTAAGTTTTAGATAGTTATTTCTTTTTAAAGTAGCAAAAACTATAAACTCATTTCTATTTCCAAAATATAGGGGATGGGGCCCCAAATCCTCACCCCAGAATGGCCCTAAAATCAATTTTCAGTCGACTTTTATTTCATAGCTACCGAATTTTCCTACCTTGTCAAAATTACTGAATTTTCCGTTACCGAATTTTCGCTAACCGAATTTTCCGGGTACCGTGCAGAACAATATTTACGAAGAAATGTTTATTCGTAAAAAAAATGCAGTAAACATTCATTAAATAAACCTGAATCCTAAAAAACAAAAACAAGGGAACCGATATTTTATTTTTATTAAAGCGATTCATTAAAGAAACCTTTTTTTTAATCCCAAATAAAAAGTATTAACATAATAGATTTTACCTGGAGAAACTATCGGTTTTATTAATTCATTTTTTTTCTTTAACAAACGATTTATTTTATATTTTCTAAAAGATAATATCACTTTTATTGTATTTTCTGATTTAAGATTAAAGAATGCTAATTCATAAATTGACGACGTAATGGTCATTCATAAAAATATAGTATACATTTACGAGGTAATTTTTTATTATTAATTTATATATTATATACATTTATTTATAACAAATATTTTTATATTTAAATGTTATTGACATTTGGAAAAATGTTCATAAAAATATGTTTCGAAAATAATATCCGATAATACATTTCGCCTCTAATGGCTTCATCAGATGGATAACGTTGATGCGATGTATGTGTATGCATTTGTGTGTGTTTAAAATAATGAAATCTTATATTATTTTACCCAAGCTGGTGTTGCTGGAGGTTAACAAGAAAATGAGTGATTTAAATAAAAAAAAATTCAAAAAAAAAAAAGTTACTCATATGTGTACAGGTTTGTCTTCTCGGCTGTGATCGCTTTCAACAACAACGACAAACGAAGACTTGTTTTTCAATACTTTCAGGTTGGGAAGTAACAACAATACGATCTCTCACTTAAACGTGAGATCCTAGCTTTAGATTCGAAAGGTAGACTACTATCTTCCTAACTTCCCTGGCCTCGGCGACTCCTGATTCCTCACTACTGGTCCTTCTGTCACTGGCTGCTGGGCAGCTCTAACTCCTCTGATCACCTACCTACTTCTCTCATGACTGGACCTACTTTCCACGAATTCCTGCCTCTCTCTATTTATATGGATAATCCTGGCGTCCCACCCCTTCCATCTACTTGTCTTCCGGAAGATTTGGGACCACCCCAAAGCCACATGGATGGTCAAATCTTCAAAGGACAACTTTTATAACTACCTAAATCATTAATAAAATTTTTGTTTCCCAATTCAAAGGCAGCTGTAGACATGAATTCTGATATAATTTCGCCACGAATGGCGCCACATAATAAATCACGAGGACAATTGTCACTTCTAAGTGAAGTAGACAAGGACTCCAAAATGAAAGAAAGAAAAAGGCGACAACTGAAACGAAGCCTTGACATAAAGAATAAGAGTGACGCACCAAATGTTAAACAGAGGCTGAAATAACAAATTCTAGCGAAGGCACAGAGAATCAGGTGTTATGAAAAAGGAAACAGATTCTTCTGGCAAAACAAGATCTTCAAAGAAACTATATTGAGAAATGGGAAAAAAAATAGAAATAAATGACCAACCAGGAAGTCGAGGAGTTCTGGTGTAAGATGTGGAAAACTGCAAAATACACAATGAAAAAGCTACATGGATCAAGCAACAACAAGAACAACACGCACATATAGTGCCAAAAATGGGCAGATATTGCTTACTACACCAGTGACTGTTGCAAGTGCCGAAATAAGTTTCTGCAAACTGAAACTTATAAAAAAATTATTTGCAATTGACAATGAGAAATGAAAGGTTATCCGAATTCGCAATAATTTCCATTGAAAATGAATGTCTCCAATCCCTTTACAGTCTACTGTGATGAATTTGTGAATACATTTGCTCTAAAAAACAATATGTAAAATTCACTATTTTTTATCCATCAGTTAAGTTCGTTATATTCACTTCGTACAAACACTCACAACACACACACACACATTATTTCTCCCACACAAGCACTATGTAAATGTCCATGTCTTTGTTTAACTTGTTATTAATATATATTTGTTTACGCATATATATCGGTTTTGTTTGTTTTCTTAGTCTTCTTTGGACTTAAACCAAGTCCAACATTCTCATGTAGCTGGACCGGCTAGCAGGAAAATTTAACCTTCTGATATCTCTTCACATCTTCACCCCACGGTCCACTACAATGGTGCAAAGGTTGGGTAATGAACGGACAGAAACGCCATCAGCGTTTGAGACGCCAACAAGGCGATGGAGGCATAATGATCTGGGGTGGTATTATTTGAAAAACATTAGTGGGCCCATGAAGAGTACCAGATGGCATCAACATGACTGCTGATGCATACATAGCGTTTATAAAGGAGCATCTTGAACCGTGGATGAAAAGGCAAAGAGTTGCCTTCAGAAGGGCCATTGTTTTTATGCAAGATAATGCTCCCTCACATGCTGCTCACAAGACTACTGAATATTTGAAACAGTTAGGCTTCGATGGACCTCAAAAAATGAAGAGGCTAGCAAATTCTCCGGATTTTAACCCAATCGAAAACCTTTGGAGCATCATGAAGCGAAGACTGTACGCCAACGGACGACAATTCAGGAGCAACGCTGAGTTGTGGGAAGCAATTCTTGACATATCTCGCGGCATTACAGCAGATGACATCCTACAATTAACAAATTCTATGGATCGTCGACTTCTTCAAGTAATTTCAAAACAGGGAAAGCACATTCCCTATTAATTTGTTTAAAACTGTGCCTTTGTTTGTATGTGTTATTATTTGTTTGATTATCTTATTTATTAGCTTCTTTTGATCATAAACATTCACGTGCAACATTAATAAACGTTTTGTTTGCTCGATTCTGGGAATTATCTCGATAATAATTTGGCACGCAGTGTATATTGCATATGATCAATTATTCTGCATAATTAGATTACAATAAAATTTGTATTTTATATTAATATTACCTCATGAAGATTGAGTTGTAGCAGAGTAGGGGCGTATCATAGCTAGGAAGGGCCCACGAGACCCTTTCACCGGTCCTGTTCATACCTTTCCCAAGTGTATTTGCGCGTAAGTGAATATAACGAACTTAACTGAAATTGGAACTCTGCTCTCCGATTAACAATTCCGAGCCATTATTCATTACACCGCTCGCACGTCCAAGCTTACAGCACCTGGTATCCCCAAGTGATCACCCATCTGACCAGGCTCGACGTTGCTTAACTTCAGTGATCGTACGGGGACCGGTGACACAGTTTCAAACTTGACATTTGTAAAAAAAAAAATCAAGGATCATTTGATACCGTATGTATATTATGAACAGGATCCCAATTATAAAATTATAAAACATCAATATTTTTCACTTATGCCAAATGTCATGGATAGGCGAATGTCTAATGGATGTTGATCAACAAATAATACTCCAAAATGCTTTTCTCTATTTTTTTACAAAAGGACTATTTTCTATCAGTTGTGCCGTTATTAGTAATCTTATTGTTCAAAAATGTTGAAATAAATTTCGGTTTTAACTTGCACAAAAACGTTTGCATTTCAAAGACTGTTTTTCAAGCATCCACATACAAAAGCGGTCTTGTAACAGACAGGTTACTAATTGGAACGGCTGCAGTTGTGAACTTTCAAAATAAATTAATTCAACACCCGAAGGATTGTATATATACTTTACATACTGAACAACATAGTTCAGAAAAGAAAGAGAATATGTATATGTAAGTGCTACTGTAGTGATGGAAAAATAAAGAAAGAAAAATAAACAAATAATTACAAGGATGCCAAAATGTCACCATCTCTAAAAATAGATGTATATTCAGAATCGAATTCATATATCGACCAACCAATCAGAAACCAACCCGACCAGGATACGAACACCAGAGTCATGCAAGCGAATCAGAAACAAGAGCTGCTCTCAGCCAGGATGTAAGTTACTAATCGTAATTCAATGAGTAGCGAAGCGGCACTTTCGAAGTGGATCTCTAAATATGTATGTAACGAGATGGAAAATCCACCTAAATCAGAATCAATGAATTAATTCTATCCTTTTTCCGATGTTACAGTCATCGTAAAATATCCAGACCGGAAATACGACATATGTACAACACACACAACCCTGCATATCTACATTCAATACCTAGCCCCTTCTGCTACATTTTAAGCAAAACGTCTGCTATATGTGAATATATACATATATATCTACATGCTCCTGGACTTTCTCGTATACAACAGGATATTTAGATTTTAACTCTTGAGCCTCCAACTTTCACTCTATGCTTCTGTACACACACACACACACGCACACACACACACACACACACACACACACACATATATATATATATATATATATATATATATATATATATATATATATATATATATATATATATAAGGTTAATGATCAGAGTTGAATCAGACCAGGAAACAGTCATTTAAATAGTGCTCAATACACGTGTGAAAAAATAAAATAAAAATAACATGTAGAGCTATATACATTTAAAATTAGGAGGTCAGATAGAATACGCGACCTTGATTCTATCAACTGACCACCCAACGCTTTATTTAAAAACAAAAAGAAAAACAAAAAACCCACAAAGAACGCTACATTATTATTTTTCAAAAATAAAAAAAATGAACAAATGCACGATGGTCAAACGCATAACGTTGAGTGTAATAGAAAGGAGGGGATAAGGAAGAGGAGGAAGAAAAAGAAGGAGAAGAGCGAAGGGAACAAGAGAAAAGAAGAAAGCAAGTGTATTGTAAATGTATAAAGAAAAGAAGTAGAAAAGAAAAAAAAAGAAAAGCAAATGCCACGTATCTTTAAGGAAGGGTGTCTTGTAAATATTGGAAAGGATGGGAGGGGAAGCAAATGTATTGTAAAAATAACAGTTGGATTTTAAATCACGTTTTTATGCGGCCTGATAGTCAATTAATAAAAAAAAATTGATATGAAGGCAAGGACTTAAGATTTCAGATCTCTGGTTTAAAAGGGGTTTTTTTATCTGGAAATGTCATAATCGCTAGTTTCTCATGTTGACAAAGGTAGCAAATGCAGGTATGATTACTGTATGGTTTTACCTTTTTTTTTTAATTTTCCACCTTACGAACGGGTCCCTGTTGTTTATTTCTTTTAGATTCCACATATGGCTAGCAAGTTTGGTGGAATATCAAAGATTTGTTAGCTTAAAAGAAGATCTGTGGTTATACCATCTACGCTTAAAAGAACCTTCACTGCAACCTATATATATTTTATTTTGACCATTAATATCAGTTACTTCTGCTTTATAAATTACGGCTTCTGTTTTACAAGCTCCATTTAATGTGCATCTAAACTTATTTCTATAATTACATAAATAACTAGTGTTATTTTGCTGCACGTTAGTTTTGAGATTTCTGGTATTTTGTCTATTTATTATTGTATCTAAATTACGAGTGCAACTGTAGCTTAATTTAACTGTATTTTTATTGAATATCTTATGCAACTCTCAATTTTGGGAAGTGTTTATTAAGCAACTTGAAAAATAATTTACCTATTTTACATTTTACCTCTAAGCTAAAAGGTGGAGTAAACCAAATAATATTTTTCTTTTCTCGAATTGTGTTTAATTTGTTGAGGTTTAAATTCTAGTTTGGTTTTGTGACCCTCTACCTTTAAATTCTTCTCATATTGTTTCTTTTTTTTCCCTCAAAAATCGTTCTACAAGAAGAGTTTCTGGATAACCTGGACTCTATTCCTTTGGGGATATGTTTAAATATATTCGGAGGGTGGTTGGATCTAATGTTTACATATTTTAACTTTGCATTGGGTTTCATGTACGAGGAGAAACTGCCAGAATGAAGGTTCACTTCTACATCCAGATAGTTAACGATTTTTTAAAATTTATATTGACTTATATTTCAAAGTTGAGGCTTTTAAAGGACTCGAAAAGCGCTTTTCTAATGGTGTCTTTAGTTCTTCTGCTGTTTGGTGCCATCATCAGGCCGTCATCCGTATATGGACCGTGTTTGTCCATCTGAATGATCTTATTAATTTCATATAAAATATGTAGGCCTATTAATTCAAACCAAGGTCGCGTATTCTATCTGACCTCCTAATTTTTAAAGTTTATATATATGTTGTGCCATATGTAGCTGTCTTTTGGCTGATGCAAGGTGGTTAACTAATAATATTGATTTCAAAATTCAATCTGCACTGGTCACGTGGTAACCGCCATATTTTAGAGGGAAAAAACAAAACCAGAGTTGCTGTACACTTGCATAGAAAAGAAGCTTGACAGAACTAATTTATACCAACTCTGCAGTCTCGCTTTAGAAAAGAAGCTTGGCATTTTCGTTTAATCTTTACACAAGGTCAATAACGGATACTGTCATAAGATAATCTTCACCATCCACGATAAATCTACCAGTTTTTCTGACTGTATTTTCCGTCTGGTTTAGGTTTTCGAGTCTTCACTCTGTTCGTTTGAATTGCATCTTTTATTTTTGTTTGTCGTTCCTCCATTTGTACCTTGAATTGTTTGCAATTCAGGAGAATTTCTAGAGCTTTGTCGAGTTCCCAGTGAGCTGTGGACGCTCCACTAGACCCTTGTCTCGGAATTCATTTATAAACCTAACCTTAATTTCTTCGTTCGCATTAGCAATGACGCAAATTTCAGCAAGTTCATATCATGTTCTTGAAAATGCTGTTAGTGATTCTCTGTGGCGTTGTGCAATCGAATGAAATTTAGCCTTTCCGTGAGTGACGTTCTTCTTTGAAATAAAATGAGCTTTGAATTCTACTAATACTGCGTCGAAGTCATTCTCATCTTCTTTCTTTAAAAATGTAATTGTTTTTTTGTTTTTTGTTGGTCCCTAGTGCATAAGAATAATTGCAACCCCCCCCTCCCCAAATTTATAAGACAAAACACACAGGTGCATGCTGGAATTTTTCCTAACCAATAAGATAGGCCACTTTTCGGTCTAATAAGACTGAAGTCTGTTCGTTCTTGTCTTGAAGTCAGAACGCTACGATCGCTTGTCTATATCCCCTTTTGTTTGTCTTAGTTTGTAAAGCTTCTCCCTTGTTACTGTTGCTTTGCCTTATTGCTGTTGTTTAACTTTGCATATATTGTTTGCTCAATGTTATTTTTGCACTGTTCTTTTTTCCTTTATCTTGTTATCGTTTATCGTAAAGTAAACTTTGTCAATTTTGTTTGTTGGGAATTTCTGCCAATTAACCATGATCAATTACTCTACTACAATGTTTTTACATTTTCTGATTCTTCAACTATGTAGTAAATTAAGGCGCTGATAGGAACTGTTCCAGTCTTTTTATACAACTTAGATGCTAGCCGAAATCTTTCAAATTTTCGACGACATGCTGACTCCTTTAGATTCAAAAAATCGAAAGGTTCAGGCAATTGTAGCATGAACATTTTGTGACATTGAGTCGTCGGCCGTGGTCAACTCCAAGTCGCGGCGCGAAACTGTGATATTTCTCCTACCAGCGTTTTAAGGCTGACTCTTCATCGCTGCCACCAACCTGTGTGTCGATCGGTGTGGTCGATCGGTGGTTGTCGCTGCCCGGCTGGATCCTTTGATCAGGATACCAAGTGGGACAGTCGATCGATTTCAAACGGCTTCACACCAGATGCAACCGGTTCGACACCAGCTCCATCGTTCTTAGCTCACTTCCAATGTCTGGTTACCGAAGTAACTACTTCGATCTCAAGTCTAACCTACCCACGTTGTGATTTTGATCTTAGGTAGACGAGATCAATCAGGCATCGGGACGTAGTGTAAGATGAGTCTAAACTGGAGGTGATATCGCACAAGCGTAAAGAAAAGAAGCAAATAAAAAGCCAAGAGGTTCAAGTATGTCGAAAGAAACAAATTAACTTTTATCCGTCTGTTATATACAGGAGTGTGTGTTTTTCTCACAGCCCGTTTCTTCGGAGAATGACACCTTTATGCTTCTCAGGCAAGTTCTGGTCTTCTAAGTCAACTGGTTTAGTTTTTAAGTGCTGGCTTAGCTTTGTTCGTCAGTATAATTTGCTATTGGTAGGAAAAGCGAAGTCGGAGTCGTGGAATCTCTCGGCCAGCTTCTGCGAGGCAACACTCTGGTTCCTGCTACTCGAACTGCTGAACTGAAACTTCTCAACAACTGTACTGGCGAACTGCCCGAGGGCGCTCGCTTATATGGACACCGACCAAAAACCGCAGCCTGGGGTTTTCGGTAAATCCCGATTTCTGACAAGGGACCTCTTTGTTGTCTGGCTAGGAAAATTGATTACTTTCCATTTTGGGAAAATTAATTACTTTCCATTTTTTTTGTGGTGGGGATCCCTCCGGTCGTGAGGAGAAGTTGCAGGATAGTTATCCTCCCAAACTCCCTCCTCCTCACATTGGTATCTCATACCAATTCCTTTCAGTGGGCGTTAATAATTTCCTCGTCTTTAACATCAAATTACTTCCGCCTATCACCATTGCTACCACTCGACCAATGGCGTCTCGGCCGTGCGGGTGTGGCTAAGCTGGCCTCATTAAAATTATAAATTAGAATTTTTGTTTACAAAATTCTCGTACTCACCGACCAAAATTCTTACGAATAACACATAGCTCTGTCTCTTAAAATCTCTGATATGTTCGACTCTCCTGCCCACTTTGCGTCTTCTTAACCCGTGCTTTTACAAACAACATCAATCAATTGCCAAGGTCTGTGGGAACCCTTGGCTTCTCGGAAAAGAAAAATAAATCTCTTAATCTTCAATCGGCAATTCTTTCGCGATATTTTCTCATACCAAAATTTTTATAATCAACACGTGGCCTTGCTCTGCGGGTACTTAAAATGATATCTTGGAAAAATAAATAATGGTAATTCTTTCTAACCCGTATCGGCAAATATTTCTCAAAAATTTTCTCATGCTAAAATTTTTATAATCAACATATGGCCTCAGCGCCTGGTTGACTTCTAAAATTTTGCGATTTCGAATGATATCTTGTTTCGCTTTTTTCTTTAACCAGTACTTTTTACAAACATCATTAATCAATTGTCAATGCTCGCATATGGCCTTTTTATGACTCCACTGTTTACGCCAATTCTCGGGGGTGGGAGTAACTTTTTCGGAAATAAAATAAAATCTTTTTAATATCGAACGGGATATCTTTCGAGATATCTTCTTTCAGTTCTCAGTATTTCTTGTTTAATTTTTATGGTTAATTAGTTAATCAATTACAATAGCTAAATAGTGTCACAATTTTCTTTTCTTTCGTCTTTGGTTGGTAGTGAACTATTTTCTTAATTTTATCCTTTCTCTGATGCTGCGGTTATCGTAAGGTACCCAAAACCGAAATACGACACATTCACGACCTGCTACCGACTATAGAAGTCCACACAATTCTGCGTTGACACTCCAAACATACATATTTTCTTCATTCCACTTCTTTAAGCAGGCGGTTGCTACATTTAAATATACTCTCTCTCTCTCTCTCTCTCTCTCTCTCTCTCTCTCTCTCTCTCTCTCTCTCTCTCTCTCTCTCTCTCTCACACACACACACACACACACACACACACACAAGCAAGCACATTTACTTTTACCTACAACTTATTATTTTATCCTAGGAACGCTTACAAGAAAGATGTAAAGGATGGTGATAAGAGGCTGTAAAGATCAATTGTAAGACGACGGAATGTACTGTTACCAGCGGAAAGGACAGACCATGATGAACACTCTAAATTAGAGAAACAAATCAATTAAGTAACAACATTAAATATCTTTGAAGTGTGATAGCGGAGAATGGGAAATATAATACAGAAAATGTAAATATTTTTTAGAATATTATTATGTCTATATTAACACACTCTGTATTTTCTTTTAATCCTTACACAAAGGAAAGCCAATATAGATGGTGAGAACGGACGTTGTCATATGATACTGCTATGCACTTCCTAAACAGCGCATTTTAAATAATTTAAATGTCTTCTTTGAAATTGTGGGAAATTTAGAGACTCCCCAGATTAAGTCGAGACAGATCAACAAAGACGAGACAATCGAACAGTTTAAAAGGTATACTTTATACAAAAAAATACATTATACAACGAGAATGAGTATAGAAAATTTCTAAAACGTGTTTTTTTTAGCAGTTAAAGTCATGGCATCGGGGACGAAATCCAAATACATGTATCTGTTTGAAATTGATTGAAACACATCTGATGCTGCTCATATTCTTCTTCCGGTGTCTGCTTGTCCTTGCACTATTCAAGTTTGTTCGTGGTCAGCATCGCCTGTTCTTGGAGTAGGCTAAAACACGTCCGTTCTGTTCACTCGTCTTGAAGTCTCTCAGCTTTGGCGCCTAAATTATATTTGGTGCCTAAATTTGGGTTTTACCCATTATTATGAGATAAATGGACCCGTCTCCCTATCAGCAAGTCTTATCAACCAAGAAGAGGCAACTTATATTTTTATATTCTCCCAACATACGAAAAACTTGCAATTCAGCGTTCCATTGCATGTTGCCAGTTCATAACATCAAATACAATATTTGCTATATGACCATGAAGTCAGTTCTTTTTTAATATAATATTTAGTATATAACCATAGAATCAATTCTCTCATTATTACAATATTTCGTATATAAACATAAAATGAATTCTTTATTAATGCAATAAGCATTTCCACAAATTCAACAGCTCAATATAAAAAAGGAAATCGTTACCCTCAATATGTTAGTGTAAAAACGATAGTTTGGTGTTTACTTGACAGGACTATCATGTATAAGTGCCCTCTCCCTTTTTTAGGCACTTGTAAATTTGTTAATTCAATTCGAATTATGCCCCGTTTATTGGCTAGGTTTTTAGATTTTTATCTTATGTGCTATATGTACAAGATAAAATTTTATTAAACAATAAATATAATATTCTACCATTGATAAGATATTTTAAGTATAAACGCACCAATTAACATTATCATTACTCATTCTATTGTCATTTGTATTTATTTTCATAACACTATATTTTATTATTTATTCATTGTATAGTTTAATTGTGTTGGACCCCATTTATGTTTTATAACCGTGTGCATGATTAAAAGAGGATATACCTTTGTAGTTACTTCAGTTGAACCACATCATTTTTCTATGAATGCCTTTCGTCATGAGGAAGATCAAGGGCAGTTTGTCTTCAAGACAAAATAATTAAACATGGTTAGTTTGGAGAGCACTTGGGTTGGTGCTTTTTTTGAGAAGTGCTTTCTTCAGCCGAAATTATTATTTGATTCATGCCCTGTTGATGTTGTTTATACATCTTGTTCGATCATTTCTTTAAAGTATTAATAAACTTCAGCCATGACGATAAATACAGTGCAGTGAACAAAATTCCACTGTGTGTTGGAGTTTCCAATGGATTGCATGTTAAACAGCTTAATGTCTTATCAAGGACAACTCTAACTGGTACTACTCCGGATCAGAGTGGACCTAGGAGTAATGACAACTAAGGGATAACTCCATACTTCACAAGTTCTTGAAGCGGGGCATCGTCACCATATTTAGTTTAAAAAAACAAACAAACAGAAAAACTGCCTGTTGCTGACAATACTGGTTGAGTTTTTCCACTATGAACAGTAAATCTGCATTATTTCAAGTGATCCTTTGCATTTTGTAAAAATTTTAAATTAAAACCTTCGTGTGCTGAAATAAATTGCTTTCTTACATGCATGTTAGCACTGGTTTAGATTCTTGTACCCATTCTTAATTTCTTCTTCATAATTGAAGATTTTGAATTGAAAATTGTATCTTTATTCACCAGTAATTATCCTTATCACTACTATAAATACATTCTTGATTATGGAAACGTTTGGCCCAGATAAGATTGGCCAGGATAAGGTTGTAATCCAAATAAATTTTGAAAAGTCTTGTAGAGAACCTTCAATTCTTTCTAAAATTCCTTCGGTCTCTTGTTGGTGAAACACATCGTTGTAAGCAGTAGACAAATTCTTTCTTTCTAAGGAATGCATAATTTTATCAAACGCTTTCAAGGAAACTTGATAATTAGATGACACTGATTTGATCCTGTCTTCGTGCCAGGGTGATTCCATGAAATATGAATTGTCTTTGAACTCTATTGTTTTTTCGAATTTATCTATTTTGTTTTTGTCGTAATCACTGATATGTTCATCTTCATCGAAGGATGATGCGCATGAATCCACAGCAAACATTTTTTTCTAAGATCTGTTCGACGTTAGATAATTCGAATGCTTCTGGGAATGTTTCCGTGTAAGTGGACCTTGGTTCCAATACAAATTTTACTTGCTGTTCGGGACACGAAGAATGTTCAGAAATTATAGTATTGGTAATTGTCTAGAACGTTGGAAGCCTCAAGTCCCGCTGGGGTGACTTGATATCTATATAGAAATTTAAACTGTTCCCGAAAAGGGTAATTCCATTGATCATTTTTTACGCCAAGCCATTCATGCATTTAACAATTTTGATATCTTCCATATGTTGGAAAATGCTCATTCTCAGAATCCCTTGAATGTTTATTTGATTACTATCGTTATTATTAGAAAAGGCTAATTTGTAATTTAATTTAGTCAAATTGGTTATCACTTGTCTGAAGTCATCGAACTTAGATAGAATATTAAATTTGACGTCTAACAAAAGGGGAATAGGAAGTGATCTTGTGGGGCGCTAACGAGGTTTGGTAAGAAATGTATCAGAAGATTTTTGATGAAGGTTGCGTTTTGAAATTAGCACACCACATTTAATTTGCAAAGAAACACGAAAAAGAATGACAAGAGATCATTGAATGTCAACAAGAAAAACATGTATTGAAAACAAGTAAATATACAATTGTGTTAGTGACAATAAAGTTTAAGATGTAAAAAGTAGTTCCCCTTGTATCGTGTGGGAATACAAACGTGTGTTGTAAGAACTTTTCTTGTTTAAATTTGTTTGGAGTTCAAGAATATTTGATATATGAGTTTGAAAGTGAGAATGTTGTGCAAGAGGATGATAAAGTCTTGAATAGTTCACTTGGCTTTTGAAACAGACAGTTCGCAGTGTTGTGTGTATGTAATTTATGTCTGTGTGTGTGTTTGAGTAGAAGATTGAGAATACACGTACGTGGTTAAGGCTCTGAAATTTAATAGTCTACTAATGTTTTTTCTTTAATTTCTGCTATATAAAAACATAACATAGGCTCCAGGGACGAGAGCGGGGAAAATATTGAAAGAAATGTCAATTTATGTGATTCGTCAAAAATCGACCAATTGCTGATTTTTTTTTCTATAACAAGTTTGGTATGGTAAAACATGAGAAAATTTTATGTGGCTCGTGCGATACGTAAATTGTCTTTAAAGAAAGTAGTGTTTATTTTCTATCCAATGACTGTTGAGTGATTTGTGGGTGTGGTATATGTAAACGTCCACTACAACTACCCCACTTCAGATTGGAAAGTGTGATGTTAATCAAAGGTTTTCAATATGTGACATAATGTTTAAATTTTACGTGGCCAATGTACCGTACGTCCTTTTGTCGTCTGCTGTTGTTGTTGTTGTTGTGAGGTTGTCGGTTGAGAATCGTCTAGTGATGTTGATGGAGTCGGTGATTGGCTGGGATTTGCGTTGCATTCGATATAAGCAGGCTTGAGACGGTCTATGGACACATTAGATTTGCCATGGGTGAACTGAAGGGTGTAATATTTCTCATTCCGGGCAAGGACGCGAAATGGACCAGCGTAATGTGGCGTTAGAGGTTTCTTCACAGCATCCTGCCGGACAAAGACGAATTCGCATTTATGCAGTGACGAAGGAACATATATGTCTTTGGTAGAGAATCGGGTAGGCGTAAAAGCTAAAGATGACATTCTGTTTTGCAGATACTTGATGGGCGTAGTATATGTAAACGTCCACTACAATCTCTCTTCGTCCAAATTTACTTCCAAAACGACTTGATGTAATATTTTATTGGAAACACGTAGGTAAGTTTTTACTTGGAAATATACAGGATTCAGAATACAGTCAGGATATTTTAACTTCTTTAATATCCCTTTAAAGAAATACGACCGCTGGCTACCTGCGTCCAATAAGCAGTTTATAGAGACCTTCTTAGCGCCCCAATATAACATGACTTCCACTATAGGTAGCATTGTTTTCTTCATTCGTATTAGCGCCCACATGAGTAAAAAGAAAGATTTTCTTTTTATGATTATTACATAGTGGCGTTATATGTCCCTTAGAAGAACATTGTTTACAGGAAATAAATAATTTATTCTAAGTTCAGGGCAATCTTCATTTTTATGTTTGCCACTGGAGCATCTGATGCATAATTTCAAATATCTGCATCTCGCCGCTCTAGTCTCATAGATAGAATATTTCGTACACTTCCCCATGGGGTGACCACATGATACACAAAATTTACACTGTGTCCCATTAGAGCTGATGGCGAAATTCTATAACTTATTTTCCTTTTCATCGGATTTATTACATTTAGCATCTTTCTCATATACTCGGAGGAGCGTCTTTTTTTTTCATCAGTGTGCGGATGGCTTTATTATAATTCTCAAATACATCCCTTAAGGAAGGGTAACTGCCACGTACAAAGTTGTAGTGGACCATGCGGTGTGTGAATGTGAGAAGATGAGTTATCTCTAGGTTAAGGCTTCCGCTGGCCGGTCCAACTACATAAGAATGTTGGACTTTAATGGAGTCCAAAGAAACAAACAAGACCGATATACATGTATGCGAACAAATATATATTAATAACAAATAGATTAATACACAAATTACAAATACATGGAAGACATGAATAAAATGTTACAGTCTGTATGGAAAGTTGTGTGTGTGTTGAGTTGAATGTCCGTACGGGGTGAATTTAGTTTTAGCGTGTTCCCAGATATGGGAAACCCTGGTTGTGTATAACAGTTCACATATTGGAAATTTTAAGAGAAAGTTTTATATACCTCGCCTCACGTGCGAGGTTGCGGCCGAAGTCGAGATAGTTGCTCGCACGTGCGCGTAAGCAGAGAAAAGAGAAAGAGGCGAAAGGTCAGCGCGTATTTATACTCCCGGGAGAGAGAGACCCCTGTTGACGGGTTAAGGAAATGAAGGGGAGCTAACTGCGACAAAGTGAATGGTTTCCCGCCTTAAATTATGGAGTAGTTTATCAAATATAATGTGGCTTAAGAATTTGAATCCAGGCGAATCTTCCTAAAAAAATACCATACGAGGTTCTTAACTCGGATAAATCAGCCTTCACTTCGGCAAAATATTGTTTAACAGTCACAAAATCGGGATCGTATTTAGGAGAACTTGTTATTATTTGTTAGAAGATCTCATGAATTCTAAAAGCCACACCCCAAAATTACTGCAACTTCGTAATTGACGTCTTCTAAGGTTAAATGTGAGATTAGATGAAGGGGATATCCAACAAGATAACTCTTTAAGAGGGTTAGCTTTGCTTTGTTAGAATTTATGAAATTAATGCAGTTGTTAAACTGTACTATAAAATTTTTAAACAAAGGATTAATACCGCAAAAGTAGCAGACTGTAATTTGGGAGTTGAGATCATTGAATGGCTTTTAAATAAGGTACTGACTTTGATGCCGTGGGAAATACTCGTTTCTCGAACAGATTCCCCAATGTCAGCAAGCCGATTACAGACGCTGACTCAAAAACCAAATTCGTTCCTTAGTTCCGTCACAAAACGACTTCCTCTAAATCTACATTTGCTTTGATACAAATCTCCTTAATTTTAACATCCAAAGCTCGAATTTCTCCCTGAAGATTTTCGATAACGGCTTCATCCTTTTTTTTTTAATTTCCCCTTACGTTCTTATCTTGCTCCAGCAATTCCGAACTTAAATTAATATCACGTTTTAAATTACTCTTAGAATCAGCTGCATATTATAAACCTGAAGGATTACCACCACTTAGTCTGCCAGAAGACTTCTCTTAACACTCACTAGGTGGTGTAGTAATAAGCTATATAAAAAGAAAACGACTCATACACACTTTCTCACTTTTGCTTTCTCACTCACAGGATGCAGTAGTGACAAAATGGGACTTGTCCTTTCTGGAGAGATTCCTTTCCCAGGATAAAAATGGAAAGTTTAATGCCATGTTCGAGTATGATGCTTTTTTTAAAAGATTTTTAAATTTTTTTCCATTTCAGCAGCTGTTAGATTTTTTTTTTTTTTTTTACAGATGTTCGAAAAGAAAATAATGATTAATTACCACCTTTGATTAAATACTCTTCATTAATGGAAGAGTAATATGATATAGGATAATTCAATAACTAATAAATTCAGAATAGTTAAAAAGAACACAATAGCTGCAATTAAATATTTTATGACATCAGATAGGTAAGAAAATAATTAAAAAAATTTTTTTTTAAGCGTATCACCCCAAGCAAGGCTGGAGGCCACTATCACGCAAGGGGTTGAAGAAGGGTTGGAGGAAGAACAGATAGGAATGGTAAAGGAGAGGATGTGGAGAAAGAGAAAGACAGTGGTTCGATCAAGGCAAGGGTGTTACAGAAGATTTGGAGCGAGAGCAGATAGGAATGAAAGGTGAAAGGATGTGGAGAAGGGAAGTGGATAGATCAAGGCAACTGGAGATGTCGATTGACACTACACTTAAACCGTTGGAGATTGTATTTGTCAGGGAAACAGTAATAGGGAAGGGAGTTCCATAGGCGAGATGTGCGAGACATGAAGCTATTGGAGAAGAGACGTCTACATCTAACAGTTTCAACGGTGAAGGGGTGGGAACGGGATGCCAGCCTCGTAGGACGTTTAAATTCATGAGGCCTAGGGACAAGCGAAAGCAACTCCTCGGAGCAATTACCGTGAAAGTATTTGTAAAAAAGACAGAGCGAGGCAACATCGCGTCTGTGAGAGAGCGACTGCAGACGAGATGACAGATCAGAGCCAATCATGTTGCCTATCCGTCTCTGGATCTTATCAAGAACCCTGAGGCAAACAGCAGGGGCCCCAGACCATATATGGCAGCAATACTCCATGCAAGGGCGAATGGTCAATTTATAGACTTGGAGGATCGATTCCGGGGAGAAAATTTTCCTGGCTCGTCACAGGGAACCAACTTTCCTTGCGGTGGATGATGCAACTGACTCGATGTATTTGTTCCATCTCAGATCAGCGGACAGCGTGAGACCGAGCAGCCGCAGAGAGGAGCTCTCGAGAAGTTGGTCTTCAGACATTCTAATGGAATGCAGGGATGGATCCCTGTGGTGGTTAATAGAGAGCAGCTTTGTTTTAGAGGCGTTAAAGTTAACCATCCATTTCTTGCCCCAGTTCACAACCGATTGGAGGTCCTTTTCAATTTGAGCTGCCAGGTTAACTTTGTCAGCATCACTAGATTTGTGTTTGAGGCAGGAGTAAATTGTGGTGTCGTCAGCGTAGATGCCGACTTGGGAGTCTATGGCGTCAGGAAGGTCGTTTATAAATATGAGGAACAGAGTAGGGCCTAGGATGGAGCCCTGAGGAACACCTGCATTAGTGGGATAGGAGCTGGAGATGAATCCACTAAGAACAACCTTATTGCTGATAATGTCTCATACTGGGCAACTGAAATTTATTCTCTTCAGGTTGAACTGTACTGGTAGAAACAAAGTCTCCTTATGGCTGGCTGCATTTTCCTTTAGAAATAATCCAAGTCAAAATCTAAATAGCTACTTATTTAAATCTCAAATGGTCAACATATTATTGGTAAAATTATTAAAAGGGAGCAAAAGTGATAATGTGGTTGAGAAAATGAAAGTTACTGGTTTATTCTTTTCTGAAAGTTTGGCTGAGAATTTGGGAAAGCAGAATTGGCATCAAATACATTGCAATTGAATTACTGAAGTGGATTTTTATGAGTGAATCTATACCTGGTATTGGTTGGAATGAGAATTAGGGAAGTTGATGTGAAAAGCCTAGATAGACAAGTACTGTTTATTTTATTTTATTATACTTTTAGAGAAACTAAAAGCATTAAATTATAACAAAATCAATTAGTACCTGGAATTGACTGGATCTGAACTTGTGAAGTAGCAGGATCAGAGTGAAATAAAGAACATCCACCTCTCACTGCTGAAAAAAATGAATATTGATATAAACCAGCTGTCCATAAACTAGAACAGATCTTAGCCAAAAAGTTGATGTTCATTCTTTTTTCTTGATTCTCTATTGGGGATAAAAATTTGTCTGACCCTACTAATTAGAGATTGGGGGATGCAGTCATCAAAATCCTCCCGTTAATATGCACATCAACCTGTGATATCTTCCTTATATATAGCCATCCAGAGCAGGAGTACAACCCAATCATTGACAGAGATGAGAGGCTACAAAATATGGCAAGAGCAGTTACCATGACCACCTCTCTTTGCCACCAACTCCATCACTCCTTGCAAGATATATATTTTCAAATAAAAAGTTTTCCCCAGGCGAAGAGTTTTTATTTGCACATTGATGAAATGAGAATAGAGTTGGAGACCAACTTGGCCTACAGACCCAAGTCGTGACCACCGAGAGACAAGGCCTATTCGGTAGTGACGTGACGTCACAAAAGTAGTCTATGCAGTGAAACAGACAGTAATCATAATATAACGAATAATTGTAAGAAAAAAATTAGTTTTAGAAAACTTTTAAAAAATACATTGTTTTACAAAACAAATAAACAGAATTGGATTTTATACAGAACTTTATTTCATATTAATTTTTAAAAAATAACCGATAAGAAAAAAAAATGTTGCTGAATGTTTTGTTAAAGAAATTAAACATCATGTTAGATTTCATTAAATTTTAAAGACTGAAATTCGTTCATTATTTTTTTATTTGTTTCAAATTTGAAAACATTTTTAAATCATTATCAGTATTGTTTTAATTTGCATGTTTTTATCTTAATTTTAGTAATTATTCTGTAAAGTTACAATATCGTAATTATTAATGATTTTATTCATATACACTCGGACAGCAACAACTCAATTATGAATTAGGAAACAAATAAACAATTAAATAAATAGACGAGCAAATTACATGTAAATGATAAATAAATGATTAAAATAAGAAACAAATAAACTAAATACATGAAAGTAAATAAATTTGATACAAAAAAGAGATTTAAAATTCAAATAATACTTATAGAAAAGTAGGTTACAGACAATTCATTTTAAGAATGAAATTCATTCATGATTTCAATTGTTTCACATTTGAACATTTTTTATAAATCATAATCAGCTAATAATTGTTTTAATTTGCATGTTTTTATTTCAATTTTAATAATTATTCTGTGAAGTTACAATTTTTGTAATCATTAAGAGATTATTACAGTAACAACTGAATTATAAATTAGGGAACAAACAATTAAATAAGCAAATTATAATTAAATGATGAATAAATAAAACAATTAAACATAAACAAGAAACAAAAACACAAACAAAAAAATAAATTAGATACAAACAATAAATAGATTTAAAAATCAAATAATACTTTCAGAAAAATAGGTTACTGATACAAAATTTAGCTGAATGAAGTTTTCTTTTTCTGCTTAACTTGTTACTTGTAATATTATTTTCCCTAGAACAAAAATTATTTAAAAGAGCATTTGTAGAGCTCCAGACAAACATTTTGTATTTTTTCTATATTGTGACCCTCATCACAAGTGTCAACATAAAAAAAGAACCTCATAATCTGCAAAAAACATTCAATGTTATATGCATGGCTTATTTTATTTTCCTTTGATTTACTGAATGAAGAAAAGAATGATTTTTTATCAGCTTATCAATGACTACATAATTATTCAGAACAAAATTTATAGTTTTATCATTAGGATATAAGAGAGAACCTCTATTAATCCCCTGAAAATAGATGCTTATTTCAGGTATTTCTTCCACATTATCTCTTACACTTCCAGATATTAAATCTTTGCAGCTATTGCATTTAATTTTCTTAAAAACTGCATTACACCAATAACTTGCTAAGTATAGTATTACAGGTAGAACTTCTCTGCAATTATTTATATCATCCTCTTTAACATCAATTCTATATTTATATATATCTAACTTTTCCTCCTCTGTCACTTCATCCCAGTTTGGTTCTTGTAAACTCTTTAAATCAATTTTAATGCATTGCTGATTAAATGGTAAGTTTAATTTTAAAACTGACTGCATTCTAATAATTTTTTCACACTCGAACACTTGCCGTATCGAGATATTATACTGATCCCCAGTAAGTTGTTGATATTGACCAAACCTTGCCTCAAGGTGATCAGTTTGAAATTTGCCTGGTAATATGTACAGCATTTTCAGTTCTTCTATGCAATACTTGGTCAGTTCTAGAAATGCATAGGTTGTATGATGCAAAGCATTGAAGTTTTCCTTTGTTAATTTGCCATTTCTTCCAGAAATGCTATTCCAAAATTCTAACCAGTCACAGAATACAGAGGGAAATCTAAAATTTTCTTCATTCATTCTAAGTGGATTGCAGTATTTATTTCTAAGCCGACAACCTTTATATGGCATTTTAACATTCATTATTGTCCACCAAATATAAAATATGTTTATATATTCTGCAAAATTAGGCAAATATTTCTGTTTTCCTAAGATCAATAATCCTTGAATAGTGTATTCATTAAAAATTTGCAGAACTAAATTAGCATTTTGCCTTTCAAGATTAGTAGGAGAAAGTGCCTTTGAGGTTAATTTATAACAATATTTTAAAATTGACTGAGATTCTAAGGCATGAAGTTTCTGTAAGGTAGAAAATGTGGCACTTTGAATACTATCTAATTCATGATTTCCATCATGACAAAATTTGGGGAACAGCATGCATTTATTTGCATCTTTTTGACTAAGCCAATTGTTTCTAATGTATTTTAATATATGGACCGAGTCAAAAAGGAAGAAAAGAGGTCGAGACTTTATAACTGAGGGTGGATATACAATGGAAAGCTTTGGAGAACTGCAAAAGAAAGATATAGCTTTTTTATTTATAGCATTATTATCTGTTATGATTGATAATACTTGAAAGCCTATCTCCTCTAAACCAATTATTATATGTTTAACTATGTCAAATAACTTCTCAGCTTTAAGACATTTAGTTGGCATAACATGCACAACATTTTATATTGTGAGAATACACTGCTAATCCTAAAAGCAAAAGCACTTGTTGCAGCTTCACTGCTGTTATCAGATAAGCCAACAATATTACCACCCTTATAATCTAAATAAGGTTTTAGATGAATTTCATCAACAAGTAAAGATACTGTGATGTCCTGCACTAGGAGCTTAAATTTATTTTTAATATACATAAGAAAATTGTTATGTTGCTCAATCAAAGGATTCATATATGTAGATAAGGTTAATCTTTTAATGGTTGAATAGCTAGGTAAAATTATATTTTTGCTGTCTCTTAACAATCTGTCCCCTTTAGGGGAGCAGTTATATAACAATGAAGAAAATATCATCATTTCTGTTGAATAATCAAGCTTATTTTGTGTCATTAAATTTAGCTGCTCATATATAAATTTGATTGCATTAATGTTTGATTCTTCTTGCACCAATAGTAGAAATGACATTACCCATTTTAATATAAAACTCATATTTTGAGGTTCAAGTTGCTGTTGTTCTGTGTCCATTATTTTCATGTTTTCTATCAGAATTTCAAGAGTATTTTGATCAGTTACGTGTTTAGAAATCTTATAATCCCCTATTGAATGTATTTCCACATCTCTACAAAAAACATGTACTGCAAAATCAGATTCGATTACAAGAGACAGATTTTTGGATATGGGGATTTGATGATGCTGAATATAATAAGTGTCTTTTGCTGCCTAACAAAACTCCAGTAATTTCTATCAAGGAAATTTAATTTCCCTTCTAGATCATTATTATGGAATTTCTTCTGCATTTTATATGCTAAGTCATCATTAATACTTTGATTTAAAGCACTTTTAAGAGCAGAATTCTCTAGTCACATTCTCCTGGAATCTGGTGACTCTCTAGAAGTAGTCAATGAAGATAAATATGAGGGACAGTTTGGGAAAATTCTAGGAATAGCACCATCATGAAGATATATATTTTTAAGTTAACTGCAATTGTGACACCTGTTTTTTCGTCAAAAGCTGACGATTCACTCCTTATGTCCTCCGGTCGAAAATGTAGTTCACATAAAAACTCAAAAAGATTTTAAAAACCAAACCTATTTTAAATTCTTGTGAAAATCTAAGGAAATCAATCAGCAAAAATCTAAAAAAAAAAAATATGAAGCAATAACAATTTTAGGAAAAGTGGAGAGAATTCAAGAAAAGATTATTAGTGACGAAGCTATGTAGAAATAAGAGAATTTTTAACGTTTATTCATTTCTTTAATTTAAAATGATGAATGCAAAACATTTTTATGAATAAAACAATTCTAAAAAATTGTTAAATTATTAGAATTATTTTTATGCCTAAAAAAATTCCTTTATTAATTTATATCGAAAATTTCTTAAAGTTTATTTTTATAAAAATTAGATGTCAGCTTTTAAAAACTTTCGCAAATTTCTTTTTAATGTGTTTTGTGAATTATAAAGATATAAAATTATTTTAATCCTCAAAGTTTCAATTGAGTTTAATAACTTTTTAAAACAAGTTACAAAGCTGTTTTAAAATGTGTTGTGAATTACAGACATAAAATTCAATTCAATTCAATTAAAGTTTCATTTAGTCACGAATAAAACGATTCTAAAAAAAAAAATCGATAAAATTATTTTTTATGTATATAAAATATTCCTTTCAAAAATTTCTTTAAAGTTTATTTCTTAAAAAAAATGAGATTTTAGATTTTAAAAACAACACGTACGAGAATGAATGTCTCTCTCTCTCTAAACTTTCTCGCTAGATTTATGTCTTATTAACTTTATGAATTACAAAGACATGGTATTAATCTTATTAAAGTTTCAATAAAATTTACTTATTTTTTAATACAAAAAATACTCACTCTGCTGAATTTAGTAGATAAAAATCTCTTCTGATTGTACGAATCCAAACATCAGATAATTCTTTATCTTTAGTTAAAGAAAATACATGTATTTTAGGGCCGTTTTTATAATTCCCTTTGCAATTTGGTACAATGCATCTATAAGGCATTGTTTGTTTTAAATTAATTCAATATTTAAAAGAAAATATTAATAAGTAATTTAAAAATGCCGCCGTAAAAAATCTGCTACACAAAACAAATGACACGCTTCTTGCAAGTCGGACTCAATATGATGACGTCACATTTCTCAACAACCAAATGAGACAGGCCTTCTCTCTCGGTGGTCACGCCCAAGTTCCCTGTTTGAATTGTTGAACCAACTACCAGTCTGGCATTGCAATATATTGTCAATAACCCGCTCACAAACCAGCTATAGCTAGAGAAACCACAGTGCAAAAGAAGGCTTAATCTGATAAATGTAAGCCTCAAATATATAGGGTGTGGCAGAAATACCTCCCACTAACTAGGTGAAGACTATTGCGACTAATATCATGCCATTATGTGAGAGGTATTTCTGCCACCCCTTATATAATATTACATTACTGTCCAGACTCCTTCCCTGTCTTTTGAACAGAGTAGAAGTTCATCTCATGCCTTGTTTCCAGTTCCTCCTCTTAGTCCTCTCATTTGCGTTCACTCAGTAACTTCTTGTGCCTTAGTGGCATTATTGCTTTGCTTCGGATGAAAAGGAGAGAAAAAAAAACCGAAAAAAAATTATATAACTACATTGTTTCTACATCTGTTCTGAAAGCTGTTTTCTCCTTAATTATTCTTGCAACCCAGCCCCTTTTCTTCTGAAGGCATTTCAAGCACCTTTGTCTCAAATTTTCTCAGTTAGATATCAACTGGCTTAACTTGTAGTACTAGTTTACCAAAAAGAATTAGTCTAACATATAAACAATATCAGTGTTCATGTGAGCAACTTTGTACTAAGGATTTGTTATAAAAATTATACAAATTATTCTGAAAGTTAAATTTACACAATATATCCAAGGATAGATTATCAGCAAGTGATCAGGTTCTTGGGGCACAATAGCTTAAAATAGTGCAAAATCTAAACAGCACAACACCCAGTTTCATGAATAGAAAAAAAGGTTATTTCACAAGGTTTAAAATATGACAATACTAAAGTTTAAGACATGCATAACAGAGAAGGATATGCTGTACTTTAAGTTTGATAGAAAAAAATTCCTAGAAGAAAAATTTGGTACAGTTGGTACTATCTCAAAATTTGTTTTCAAAGATGGATGAGAATGTTAAACAACACAATATCTCTTTCCTGTAACACCAAAAGATCAAGTTTGTGATATAAATTTGTATCAGATAAAATAAAATCAGGTAAAGAGAATTATAATTCCAAGCTCATTACCTACAAGCAATCTTTGTAAAATGAATGAGCCTAAGTTTGGTTTGACATTCTAGAAAATTTAATCTTACATCAGAATTCAATTCAAATTAAATCAGCACATGACTGAAGTCTCTTGTTCAGATTTTCTCATATATAACCTGTTTAGCAAATTCAAATCAACAACTTATGCTTTGTTATCAAATTCTTAAATTCAGGAATTTCTTTCCATGCTAGTCCTTTGATATGGTCTGCACACATTATCTTGTCTAGTAGTCATTTATACACTCCCCTCCACTGAATGAACACAAAATAAACATAACAAGAGAAATTAAGAAATAATTCACTTTATTGACAAATAGATGTTGGGAAAAAAAAATGAAATAACTTACCAGCTTATAAATTTTCAAAAAGTTTTCTCCCACCCCCAGTTATAACTTATATGTGAGAAAAAAGTAAAAATACAATAAAATAAAAAATAATATATATATGCTTATACATATACATATTAGAGGAAATGTAAAAAATAAATAAAAAGTTCAATGTAAAGTGAGGAGATATGAAGACAGATACATCTAGCCTCTGTAAGATAGGAAAAACTGATTTAGCTGACAGGTTGAAACATGGGAACTTCACGCATCATGCAAAGTGTGTGTGTGTGTGTGTGTGTATGTGTGCGCGTGTGTGTGTGTGTGTGTGAATGAGAGAGGGAAAAAAAATGAAGATAGTAGGCAGACTGGTTCCCTACTTTCTATTAGCTGGGCTTCAATAGCATGCCATTAATTTAGGAATGAATCTGTAATGCTCTATCTGGGTTATAGAAAAATAATCATCAATCTGTTTCACTCAAGGAATTTGTAAATATATATTTTTTCTTTTCTTTCTTTTCCACCTGACTGTGCAGGTGTTAGTCTGCACAAGTCAAGGAAATGTGAACATTCAAATATGGAGCTGCAGGCACACATTCATTGGAGCTAGAAATACACATGTAGCATCTCCATTTGCAGATGCTGAAAAATAAGATATCAAACTTATAGTCACTGGCAGCTTTTACCAACTGCAAGTGACAGAGACTGCAACTCTGAGAGAAATAATAATTAACAAAGAAAAAAATAAATAAATAATTTATAATCAATTATTAATTTTAAAATTCTGAAAAAAGAAATTAGTTTCGGTAAAGAGAAAATGGTTTATAAAGATATTCTTAAAAGTAGAAGTTCATTACCATGGAAATAAACATCTTTTTATTTCTGAGGAAGATGATGTATCTTCTTTAAGCTGACCACTTTTCTCATGCACATTCACACCAACAATATTTCATCAATTAACAGATAGTAGACATTGATATTTTTTTCTTTTTGTACCATACACAAAGATGTTTTTGATTTCATTTCTAACATTACATACATTGCTGATAATGGCTCAAATTGGGCGACTGAAACTTGTAAAACAAATGTATTTATTATTGTTAGTATAGCTTAGCTAAGAATTACAAAAATAGACAAGAATATTTAAGAATAATTCTCATTCAAAGTCTACATTTCTCTTTTGTTGAAATAAAAGTAATAGAAAATTACAATTGATAAAATATTTTCCCATCTGAGAACCCAATTTGCATCCAAATTTATTATTTCTAAAACGGAAATCATCCCAGCTCTGAAATATAACCTCAGAACAAAATAATCAGAGAAAACATTTCTCTATTAAATGATTGAACCTTCAGAATCAACAAAAAGTTTTGACATTAAAAAAGCAAACCATTTGCAGTCATGCACACATACACTTTAATAAAAGCCACCCAATCTGTTAAAGAATAAATTTTAAGTTTTATATCCAAGTGCAAACTTTACAAATAAATATTTGAAGATTCTTTCAACCAAAATGCAAATAAATTCTTTCCCCATTTTCTAAAGGAAATAAAGAATAAAATTTGAATTATATTTCTCATCAGTTCTGCAAATGAAGGAAAGGCAATGAATAAAAAAGAAAAAAATTCCATCAAATTTGTGTGTGTGTGTGTGTGTGAGAGAGAGAAACTGATGCTTATTTGCAAAAGCAAATAATTGAAAACTAACTGTGCTATATTGGAGGGATCTATAAAAGGAAGAAAAAAATTTAAACCATTAGTTGAGTTTAATATTATCATGGACTGACCCTACAAAGATTTAAGTTTTAATATTAACTACCATATTTTTGAGCACATAATACACCCCACCCAAAAAAGACTTACTTACTCTATGTATGATACATGAAGGTCATGGTTTGGAGTAAACTTGCAGGTTGATATGACTGATACCCTGATCTCTTCAATTGTTCAACTAAATTTGCATTTTAGTTTTATTCTAAACAGAATGATTATAGGCTATCTTTTTCTTACAAGCTTCTACCAAACCTTATTGAGGAGAGAGATTATAAATTAAACGATAGCTATATTATTTTCAACATAAATGTCTTGCAAAATCATGAGCATGTCATATACAAATAGGAATTATATTGCAAAAAAAAAAAAAAAAAAAAAAAAAAAAATAGTAATAAATAAAGTTTAGCAGAAAGTAAAGATACACTATATGAATTTAAAAATACTTCATTAAAAAGCCCAAGTGGACTAATAGAATTTGAAATTTAGATATTCTGTAAAAATATACCAAATGCTTTTAATAATTAGTGATATTCAATCTGTTTATCAACTCATTTCCTGAGATTTAGATGAATACCAATTTCTCCTAATAGCTTCAATAAAAGAAAAAATTCAGACAGTTCAAAAAAGGAAAAGTATATTTGTGTATTGAAACTAAAATACTATTTGTACAATAAATAACTTGGAAAGAAATCAATGTATTCAGTTAGTTTTTAAGAAAGTTAGCTAACATCTAAATAAATTAGTTAAATTATTTTAAATTTTAATGAGCCACATTTTCAATGGAGGAAAAAAGTTGCATTATTGCTTCAATTAGAGTGAGTTACATTGCATTAAAGAATTTCAGGTAGATTAATCCTTCAATATATGTATAGGCTTGACTTAATTTAAGAATCCTATTAGGCATTCCTCAAAATTTCATTAACGACTTCAAGTCTGTTTGTAAATTTAAAAAAAAAACAAACTTAAAGGCAATAAAATGTGTGTGTTTGTGTGTGTGTGTGTGTGTGTGTGTGTGTGTAATTTAAATAAAATTGAAATGCAACTTATACAAAATATAAAATTTAGGAAACTAATTTAAGATAATTTATTTCAAGAATCAGTGCTACATGATATTTTAGGGTAACTAAATCAATGTGAATCAATTCAAAATTACGTTCACTGACAGCTTCCTTAAAACAACTATTTTTAAAATAATTCCATGATGAATAAGAGTTCCCATTCACAATGAATTGTACAATTTCATTTTAATATTTGTGCTTTAAGAATGAAAACCTACAGCATTATCAGTAAAGGATATAAACTTCCAAATACATGCATCTTCAATAGATTTAAGAAATAAAAATAAATACTTGAATTTTCTGCTGTAATGGTTTAGAGTACCTTTTCAGGTTTTTTCTTGCAAATTAAATCTTATTAAGTTAGTTAATATTTGATAGTTTACTAACATTTAATATTTTGACTATTATTAAATTATAGATTAATTACTATACTTCATTATTCAGATAGAATGATTAGCAATTTAACTACATCAAAATGGAAGAACAATGGAAAGTAGCCCCAAACCATCAAACTGTGGCATTAGATGCCAAGTGTCATAAATAATAAACCTATAATTAAATTTGCATAAACCAACATCAAGAAATGTAATCTTTTTAGTTTCTGAAAATAATTGGCTTATAGGACAAAGGCATCAATATACAGTTATCAGATTTTAAAAAACATGAATAAATTTGCTACTTGTAATGTTTATTATACAGGAAAAACTCAACAGAACTTGAAAATATATGAATGGAAAGAAAAATAAATACCATTTTTGTCTGTCAAATAAAAACTGAAATTTTATGTTTATTTAATTTAACCTTTCAAAATTTTAATTTTGTTATTGAAATCTTTCATCCAATAGCACATCAAATTTAACATTTTGAAATAGAAGTTGGAAAGTTATCACTTACAATTAGCAAAAAATTAAACATGGAATGATAAAATTAGAAAATAATTATTCTAATTTTATTAAATTTCTATATTTGAACTTATTAGAAGCAATTAGAAAATATCTTATGAAATGAATAGTTTTAAAACCAGTTAAAAAGTATTAATGATAGAAAGGCTACTGGTCATTAAATAGTTGGCTGTGAATGAAGGGATATGACTAATGCAAAGGTTGTTTTTATGCAAATTCCAATCAGTGAGATGACAATTTTGATGGAATGGGTTCCTCAAAGACAAAAGTTGGTGTACGGACGGACAGATATGCACAGAAACAGTGCACAAGATTTCCTAATGTCTAAATTTAAAGATGATAAATATTTTCTTTTATATTGAAGGCAGTTATCCTTAGAGAAAGTGTTAGGTGAATTCAATGCAATAGGCAGTGGAGATTTGCTGTACAATAGTGATTGACATAGAAATCAAATCCATTGCTACAGAATTTGTTAGTAATGAATAGTTGGGGAAAAACAAAACAAAAAACCATGCACACACTCAATACATCAAAGATCATGCTGCTAAGTGACAAGATGTCTCTAGCATTGTAAACAGTATATGGCTGCTTGCAGAAAAAACATAAGTTTGTGGATGTGAAAAAGTAAAAATACAAACTGAACAAAAATATGGTGCTAATAACAAGATATGTTGCATACACAATCACTCAATCCTGGTCTGATGATGGTATTTACAGCTTCTTAAAAACAGGAAAGAGAAAGAAATACAATAAAGACACTGATGCATAGAAATACCTTTCTGGTCACAAAAAAATAACATACTAATAAAAGATGAGATTATGGCTGCACGAGATTTAGTTATTTCCCAGATGATAACATGCTGACATGACAAAGATCTTTTAACAATCTATGAGGACAGTTTCTTTGAAGGATACTTAAAGTATTTTATAGCTTTTTAAGGTAAATCAGACCAAGATCCATTGAAAAGAGACAAATGTTGGCATTAGCTAAAAAATATATATATATATATATATATATATATATATATATATATATATATATATATAACACATGAGCAAATTCTTTAGATCAATGTACAAGCATGATTATTTTAATGCTTTGTGCATTAAAAAGTTTACTGCTTTTAGTCATGGGGAAAAAAGTGACACTAATATAAAAATACATACTCTGCAAAAAATAAATAAAAAGAATGAAATCTGCACTCCAACCATGTAAGTGAAGAATATTTATACTTTCAGTGAATTAATGAATGGAATATCAAATAAAACACTGCTAAAGCAAAACAAAAAAAAAAAAAAAAAACTTGAGGCATTAAATTTTGCAGTTATTCTTAATGAAGACAATTAATTGCTTTTATAATCTAAAACAAATTGGGAATTTAATAGCCTTATGACAGAAATATCAACAATGAAAATATTTTCTCTCATGTTAATGAACAAATTAGAGACCACCATCTGGCAGAATATTTTCATATATAAAATCTTTTTAAACTAAGTGTTAAAAATTGTTTGCAGGCACTCTATATCTGATAAATAACATTTTTTTCTTCTCAGCTAAAAATACACAATATTTAAGATTATATATTTTTAAAACCCTCAATAGATGGAAATATTGTTATAATTCCTTATTTTTAGATAGAAATAGGGAAATTATCCAATTTCACTGTTTTTATCTGTGGGAGGTAATGCAGAAGAAACAAGTTTGACCAGAAAAAAAATGCATCATTCTTAAATTGTATACATCTTTCTCATTCAACTCCAAATGATCTGAGATTTTGAAATTTATCAGTAAGAATTCTAGATGTATACCAATTGATCCATTCTGCCTTTTGCCCAATCTAATTATTATAAACTAATTTTTAGAAAGTAACAAAATAAAGCAAATAATTTGCAGCAAGACCAGACAAATTCTTAAGCTGAGTATGTGAAATGAACAATATTTCAATGGATGGCAACTTCAAGCAATTACTTATTCTGAAAAAAATCAAGTGGAATCATATGGTTTTAAAAGTTGCTAAAATTCCTATCCTTATATTCAATATAGATTTGGGCAAAATGAGAGATAAAAAAAAAAGCACAGAATCAAAGACTATATTTTTTTTTTTGTTCAAAGAAAATTTTGAAAATATATTTTTTTTTATAAAATTTAGTACAAAGTGGCAGTGTATATGGTTAAATAATCAAAGAAGCACTAAGTTCAAAATCTCAGATCATTTCTCCTTATTAAAAACAATATTTCTTTATTTGTGAGTATGCTAAATTAAATGTTAGATTTGATTTTCAAACGAGAAACTGAAAATTAACTAAAAAATTCTTTAAAAATATTGTTTGAAGCTAGTATTCTAAATTCCATCAGTAAGGTTAATTAAATTTTAAATTTTCTGCCAAAAACACATTAGTAAACTGAAGATGAAAGGAATAATTGTGCAAATTATATGCTGCACAAAAAAGAAAAAAATTATAGTGAGCATTTCTTGGTGGTCAGTTTTCTTGGCAACAGAAGAGAAAGAAAAACATTTGCTGATTTAAGAATAATTTTTGTTGACAGTGTGTCTAACCTGGAATTTGGTCTAATTAAAAACAAGCTCTAATAAATGAGGGCTAATTTGTTTATTTTCAATCCAATATGATTTGGGGAAAGTTCTATTTTAGTTCTTTATTGTTAAAATAAAAAGAAAATCTCCACAACCACAGACATTTTAGAGGAAAATCATCAGAGCTTGATAAATTCCAACACACATAAAACACTGAAAATGCCTTGTAAGAAAAAGTCATTTCAGTACCATTTTTCTGAAAAACAAATTCAGAGTAAGTTCAAGTCTCAATTTTTGCCTTCATCTTTGAGGAAAAAATTATATGGAAAAGAAAATTCTGCATTATACTTAGGAGAAATTTTACATGTGTATTTCTGATCACTTGTTTCAGCAAAAATCTGAGAATCTCTAAAAAGTAGAGAACCAGTCTTGATAATGATAAATAGTTTAGATGGTAGAGAACAATCTGGTTTAACAGCAACAATATAGTTGACAGTGGCCAAGAATAATGTTTGTTATTGTAAGATCAATTGTTGGCCTGACTGGCTGCAATTGTGCTGCTGTTTGAGATGTGTGGATGGGATGGTATGTGGACAGCAGCAGCAGCAGACATTGTCGTTGTCTCTGTTTGGTGGTGAACTAGTGGGGAAGAAGCTTGTGCTGCAGGTATACTGCTGGCAGTGGTTGTGCTTGATGATGATGACGATGATGATGATGATAATGATGACAATGATGACGATGATGCTAATGATGAAGAGTTGCTGCTGGTAGTTGGTTGTTGCTGTAAAAGTGGCTGTTTTTGTGGCGTTGGTTGTGTGACTACTTGAGGTGTTGGTGGTTGTTTTGTCTGTGGAGCCCTTTTTACTTGATGAATTGATGGATGAAGCTGGAATTTATCATACATCTCTATTAAGTCCTCTAAATGATATTGTTCAAGCACAACAAATCCCTCTAAAGCTGGGCTTATTTTGCAGGCGCAATTTTGGCAGTGTACAACATGCTTCTTATCTTGTTCTGTTACAAATAGAATATCAAATACTTCCTCCTGCAAAAAGAAAAAAAAAAAATTAAAATCAATATGTATTGAGCATATATTTTAAGTTTATTCCATGTATTCACTTCACTTTTGTGGGTTTTAATTAAAATACATTTTTACATATTGTCTCTTTCCCTTGTATGCAATATTTGTCATCAAAATTAAAAATAACAAATACTTCAAATACATGGTGACTTAATTTAAAATTTATTTTTTATTTCAATTAATATTTGGAAGATTGATACAAAAAATCCAGACAGGATCAGTTAAATTTATTACATTTGTGTGTGCATTCTAAAAATGGAAATCATAGCATGTAAGTGACAGAAAGACCAATTATAGAAAATTACCAGCATATGTCAAAGGGAGAGAAAATAAGTAAAGACTGCAGGACAATAAAATTCACTAACCTCACAGTCATTGCAATAATGAGCAGCTTCATTCTGTGCTCGACCATGCCATTTCAACTCAATCCCCAGCTCCTCAAGAAAATCTAATGTCATTCGAATTTGCCGCATAGATTTCATTAAGAAAGACCTAAAAGGAAAAAAAAAAAAACATCAATTTTAGTATTAACCAAAATGAAAAGTCAATTTATAAATTGGTTTGATACAATTCACTTGTTTTTATTTGAATAATAGGATGGGCAGGATTGTATAATTGATGCAATATATTTGGAAACAACGATGAGAGAATAATAACATTTCAGTAATGCCAGAAGTTAAAGGAAAAAAAAAGTTAAGCATATCATCTAAAATTTTTACTCTATCCTATACAAACTATTCCAATTGCTCACAAAGTAATTTCACAAATTAAAATTATTGAAAGTATTTTGCTTTTTAATACATACCTTGACACCTAAAAATAAATGTCAAAATTTTAGTGCTTATAAATGAAACAGAATTTATGTCAATAAAAAGAAAATACCTGATCCAAGGCATTGTATATTTAATCCCTAAAACTGGTGACCCTGCTAACACTCAAATTAACCAATTTCTTGCTTATTGATGACCTATGAATTTAACTGAAACAGCAGTTCTTTGACAGAAATAGAATTATAGCTGAAGATCAAAAAGGATGCAAGGAAATTTCTAATCAACTACTGAACAAAAACAATTTGATAGTGTTTCACATGAATGGAGCATAAAGACATTAAAATTAATTAAAAGTCTTCATTAAATTTTCAAAGTCCAGTATGAAAAAGTGGGGGAAAAAACTATTGTAAACTATTGATGAAATCAAATGTGACAACTTATAGAGCAATAGTGAAATATTTCACAGAGGGTTCTTTTCATCCCTTAATAAGCCTATCAAATGAAATAACACAATTTATCAGATATACGACACTTATTCTTAACTTAAAAGTTGTTTTCAAAAAATTAAAATGAATTAGAGGATTTGCTAATGATAAAAATATTACCATTAGAAAAATGTTTAAAAAAAAAATAAAAGAGGTTGAAATGAAATTATAAAAAAATATAGTTGTGAAGTAGAACAAGTATATAAATATCTTGGTATAAATGAAGAACAAGGAATCCAACTTGGGAAAATTAAAGAGCAAACAAGAAAAGAATGTTTTAGGCAAGTAAGGGTAATAAATAAAATTGAATTAAATGCAAAATATAAATTTGAAACTATTAACACCCTAGTAATACCTGTTGTTACATATTCTTTCACTGTGATAAACTGGAGTATAGAAGAGATATGAAGAAAAGATAAAAGGATCAGGAAACTCTTTACAAAGTATAACATGCACCATTCCAAGGCAAATGCAAATCAATTGTACCTGCCTAGGGCAGATGAAAATAGAGGACTGACCCAACTAGAACTCACAAGATTATAACTATAGGTATTGAAAGAAATCTTCAATTAACCACTGATTGGATGCTAAAACTTATCTACTCCTATAAATCCAACAAAAAGCTACCTTCAATTATTAAAGAAAACCAAAAATTCAAATAAGATCTACAAACAGGATGAAACAGGAGGTAGAATACTAAAAGTAGAGAATAAAAACCGCAAACAAAAAGCAGAAACATGAAAGCCTAACTTCAAAATCAAATCAAATGAACAATACCCATTGTGAGCACAAGACCCTGATATTGACAAAAATTTGACCCACCAGTGTTTGCAGAACTCTGGATTGAAATTATAAACAGATGAATTCATCCTAGCCATTCAAAATAAATAAATAAATAAATTAAAAAAAAAAAAAGCATACCAACAAAATGCTATTGGGTATCTATTTTAATGTATAGGACAGATCCAAAATGTCACTTTTGTACAATGGGGAAACCATTGACCACGAGTGTTCTATCCTAGCCCCAAACGGATTAAAATACAGGGAAATACCTGAATTGGAAGATATGCCAACATTATAACCTTGCCCATTCAGAAAAATACAAGCATGTGGCATTTAAACACAACCAGTATTCCAATAGGAGCTCAAAAAGATACTGATTATAGATACATTAAAAAAAAATTCCAGGAAACCCATCATTATCTGAGATATAAAAGAGTGTGCTCATGAATACTCTTTACATACTAAAAAAAACGTTTATGCTCAATAACTATAAGAAAAACTTCCTTCTTAAAGAGTTTTATCAAACAGCAACTCAAGAAAACGGCCAATGGAAATAATAATTTTAGTGATTTGAATGTTTGAAAACATTTTTCCTGGATTAACAGACCTTTAAATCAGTGATTCTCAATGTGAGCCCTTAATGCCAAAAATGGACCAGAAATATTTTAAATGAGCTTGGAGGCACTAGGAACAGTGTAGCCATTAGTCATGATTTATATTTTCTACTACATTTTGTTTCAATATCTGTCTATATTTCTGAAATGAGCTATTGTAATTATTTACATTGTTTAGACTGTTGTCCTCATCTTTATTGACATATTCACAACATTTCAGTTGTTGCACACAACAGTACATGGAACTAGAACAATCTACCTCCATAGATGAAATAAAAAGTTCAGTTCGAAGGCCGGAATGTACATCAGCTGAAATGTCATATGTCAATAAAGATAAGGACAACAGTCCAAAAAAGTGTAAATAATATAAATATATTTTACTTTCATAAATAAAATATATTTCCTGTTACATGAAATTTCTATTTTGTTTATGTTGGCCTGAAATTTTATTGATACCAAAAATGGGTCACAAGGAAGAAAAGGTTGAGAAGCAGTATTTTAAATAAACTTCATGGAAGTGGGAGGGGGAATAAGATAATTAAAACTATTATCAGTTTATAAATAAGATAAAAAAGAAGCACTAACACAAAACAGAATTGGATGGTTAGATATTTGAGTGCATTTGTCTAAAAATTGTAAGAAAATGTATGGTAAAATATGAAAAAAAAAAATTAGACCCAAATAATGAAAATTAAACCAAACTAATTTCTTCAGCCAAAGGTAACAGGTCTGTTGACGGAGTAGTTACTGCAATACACAATTGATTGATATTTGTTTTTTTACAGCTTACCAACCCCTTGTGGATTAAAGCCAAAACATTTTGGATTGTAATATGGGGACCAATTTTTACGCAATTGTAGACGGATTCACAAATCTGAAACTATTTTTTTTTTTTTTTTTAAATGTAATTTTCAATAATAAATAAATTAATCATTTGATTTTTTTCCAAAATTTAATAAATAACTGCCTCTGCAATTTTGTTGTTAAAAATTTTAATAACCATACAAAGTGGGAGGATAGACAAATAGTGTTGATGTAGAAATTGGAAGGGCAGGGGATATGAAGATCAAAGCAATAAGTTTAACAAATAATAAAACAAAGTTACAAGTTGTTTAGAATCTTGTAAAGTTTGTGAAAATCAAATGGATGTGGAAGAAATGAATGTAGACTTAAACTAAAACTAATGAGCAGAACTTTTAAAAAATTTATTTTGTAAAGTTTTATGATGAAAGAAAAATGCTAACACAGTGCATAGAAGAAACGCAACTATGGGAATAAGAAATACATTGCAAAATTTCTTTTATAAAAGATTAATTTAATATCAACTTGAGACTTACTTTATAACTTCAAATAACATGGGTTCTGATATATGCAAATTCCTTGCCAAATTCCATGACAAGTGAACCATAGGAACAATGGACTTATAGGCTTGCAATTTATTCCATTCATAGCGATCCAATGCCAGTTTAAATTGAAGTGCATTTAATGGTCCAACATTCCATGCAATATTATTGCACCAACCCTACAAAAAATAAAATAAAATAAAATAAAAATAATAATCAAAACTGCAGTTATCAATAAGAAAAAGAAAAAAAAAAAAGTAAAAAGAAAATCCTATTTTTTCATTTGATGAACATATCAAAATCTTTCATAATTTCTCATTAACTTTGTTTCTGCAACCAATATTTTTCAAACTTAAGGCTAATTATACAAATAATTTTTCCACCTAATATACATTTTAGGGTGCCTACCACAGCATATAAATTTAGTAAGCATGTTTTAAAGAATTATTTCATAATGTAGTGAATTTGATAGTTACTGGATGCCTCACTACCAGCCTTCTGCCAGGCTAATCTTCAGAAATAAAAGCATCATAAACATTGAATCAATAAAACAGTTGTACCATTTATCATCATATTTCTCTATAAAAAAAAATGAAATAAGAACACTAAATGGCAGACAAGATAAAAGCCACAGATATGCCAATGTGCTTAGTGTCAAGTAGGATTCCTTAAGCTGGCAAAGTGCAACAACTCAATGTGGATGACCTCTGGAGAGATGTTGAGTTATGCCATCTCAATAGTTGTTCATAGATCTCTGATATCTGTAGGTTCAAGATCAAGCATGCAAATTTGGTGGCCAAATATGAATGTCTCCAGAATTATCTTTTTTCTAAACCAATTCTAGGAAATGTGGACCTGATTATAACACATTATGCTGCTGGAATAAATCATCATTGTTGAGATACATGGAGATATCTAATAGGTGAAAATAGTCCCAAACCACATGTTTAGATAAACAAGTGGGCGCCCAACACATGCCATGGGAACACTCCCTTCACCATTATGAAACCACCACCAGTCTGCTTGATGCTTTATTGACAACTAGAACTGTAACTCATAGAACCACATCACAAATTGGCAGCTCTCCACAGTCCAATTAGTGACAAGCCTAGGTAAGGTGCTGTGCCTAGTATTAACAAGGACACTCTGGTTGGTCTTCTGTTCCCATAGTCCATAGTAGCTAGCCAGACACTTCTGGTCATGATTATTAAGGACACATGGTCAGGTACTACAATGGGCAATAACGCCTTCCATCAGTCATTTCAAGTATATACGTAGAACTATATATCAAAACATGAAATATCCCCAACAATTTCAGAATTGAAATGTCCCATCCATCTCGTACTAAATATCATGCCTCATTTGAACTCTGGTAATTCATGTCAGTTTGACTAAAAGAGAAATGCTTCTCAAATCTATGAAAGTTGTCAGCTGTTTTCCCCATTTTCAAGAATGCTGGCAAGTGTTTATCTTCATTGTAATATTGCCTAATCAGTTTGCTTAGTGTCATTAATAATCTCTTTGAGTCAATTATCAACAAGGAGGAATTTATTTACTTTACCAGAAACTGCCTGAAAACAACTGTTATTATTAACTACAGAATCAGTGACGCACTTAATAGTAGCTTTATGAACAGACTGCCTTAGATATCTCAAAAGTTTTTGACAAAGTGTGGCATAAGGGTTTCCTTCACAAACTCTCCAGCTATGGTACCTCTGGAAAAGTTTACAGAATCAAGTCCTTTCTCTCAGGTAGATCTATAAAAGTCATTAGAACCACATGAGATCAATGCACTCTCCTCAGTCGTACTCTTTTTCTGATTTTAATTAATGATTTGCCTAGGAACATTTTCAGATCACCAGTAAGCATATTTATGCAGATAATATCAGTTTATGGATGCTCTTCTAAAAATCAATTGGAGTGTTGCAAATGATCTCACCTCTGATCTAACAGTTTAATGAGGAAAAAACTGGCTTGCAACTTTCATTACTACCACAAAAACCAAAACTAGCATTGTTTCATCACCAATCAGACACAGTTTTCTCCAGTCAATGAATAATTCCACTCTCAATGTGGTTCCATGGTTCACAAATGTCCATTGGGTCACAAATTCACTCCAGACCACAAGTGAAACTAATTGCTAAAGATACTGGAAAAATGTCAACAGATTCTAACACGCCAGAAAGTGTTTTAATCTTTCTGTCATGCAAGAGTCAAATCAGACTAAAAATGTAGTACTACTGCCATATCTGAGCTGGAGCTACTTAATCCTTACTTTCTAGTCTTGATATAGTTCAGAATCATTTATGCAAAGAAAATTTATTTTCCACAGACATCACAAGCATATTGCTACTCTGTTGCAATTCCCATAGCAAATCTTCATTCTTTAGTTCCACTATTTCAGATCATTACAGCTAGAACACACCATGCTACTTCGATGGAGCTGAATTGCCCTCATTTTCTGCATATGCAAAGAGAAAGTTCCACTTAGTAGTAGTTTTAGGGGAAAAGCTGTCTTTGTGGAACAGAATACTTTCATGAAAACTACTATCTTAACCAGTTGAAGTCATTATCTATTCTCCTTACCCTCATAATCTTCACTTTCTATGGCCTCCTTTTTTATATCACATCCCATTCACCATAACCATTTTAACAGTGGCTCTCAAGCCTTGCATTAGGTGAAATTTAGTGTATGCGTGCATATATATATATATATATATATATATATATATATATATATATATATATATATATAACTTATCTGTTTACACTGACTCAACAGATGTCAGAGTACATGATACTGATATAGCTCTGGCATTTCCATAATGTCAAGGAATATAATTGCACCACTTAACATTTCCTTTACAGATGGTTATCCCATGGCTTGGCTTGTTAGTAATTGTGTTAATAAGATATAGATATGATGACATGAGATACTCACAATAGCTTGCACCCAATGGACAGTGCCAGCATTGACCCATACCAGATCACCAGGCTTTTGAATAAATCGATACACGGGTACATTGGCTTCATATAATTCCTCAAGTACAGGCCACCAAGAACCCCACAGATAATTCACATTATTCCTGAAAAACATTATTTCAATAATGAAACCAAATCATAGCTAAAATTAAAACATGAAAACTTCCCTATAATTTTAATATTATACAGATTAAATATTATATATATCAGTTTTGAACATTATTGAATGTTAAGGAAATTTTGATAAAATAAGACTGAATAAAATTATAGCCTTGTACATATTCATAAAAAATACGATTTTAGAAGGAAAAAAAAATGTAATTTTAAAAATGAAGATTTCTTTTCTATCTAAGCTAGAGATTAAATATTTATTACTAATTAAAGAGTTTAATAGCAAATCTTATTAGCAATATTTAGATTTAAATTATTTTTTTAAAAATTAATATTATTTTATGAAATTATTTCTACCTACATTGATATTTGAATACCACAAAATTTATCA
This sequence comes from Acanthosepion esculentum, assembly GCA_964036315.1. NCBI lineage: Eukaryota > Metazoa > Mollusca > Cephalopoda > Sepiida > Sepiidae > Acanthosepion > Acanthosepion esculentum. Next base: position 34,498,303 of record OZ038490.1, read on the forward strand.
AATATTGGGGATCACAGATTGATCTAAAATCTGAGAAGTTACATTTAATAATAGAAATAATTACAATGCTTTATCTTTAACATTGAAAATTATGCAAGAAAACTATTAGAAAGTATATTAAAAGTCGATTATTATATCTGCTAACAGTAAAAAAAAATGTTTCAAACTTACTTTTCACATAATGAATTTATAACACCCCAATATTGATCTGGTACAGCAAACCATTCACAGTCACCTGGGCCAATGTTAATGTTCACAGAACAAAAATTGTTATTTTCCTGATGTCCTATCAAAGAAACAAAAAAAAAAAAATAAATAAATAAAAAAAATAAACATGACATTTTGAATAGTTAATATTTGACAAACACCAGATGGACAAATTTTATGTTTGAGGAAGTAGTAACTTAAATAAACTAATATTTTATGTAGAGTTAACTTTTTTTCTTTTAATATCAATATTTTACTGGTCAAAATTAAACATACCTGGTGTACGTGAACCAGGGACTTTCATATACAGCTGTACAGTATTCATTCCTAGGATTATATGACCAACATGGCTTAATAGATTTGCTGCTGACACAACCTGGAAGAAATAAGACAAATAAAACTTCAAAAAAAAAAAAAAAATCGACTTCAGTTGAAAGAAAAAAAATGATTCATTTCTTTAAAAAATAAATAGCAAGCTGTCTTAAAAATATTACTAATAAAATTAAAAATGTACTCCTTAACCAAGTACACAAGCTCATTTTTAAAGAAGCCTTCCAAATATAAAAAGGGAAAAAAAAATAAATGAAAATATGGTAAACATTCCTTTTACACCCCAATTATCAATGTCTTGAATTCTCTAATTACTGCATTTTTTAATATTTAATTCTAATGCACAATTTATCTTGAATATGTGTGCTATATATAAAAGATGTACAGTTTAAGGAAAATCAATTCATTCAGTTATAAATAAAAAATCCATCCCTTTCTTTACAAAGTGCTTTATTTACATTAGACATATTTGCTCAGTTTTGTATCCTATTTCAAGTGTCAAAGAAAAATATGTGTTTAAAAGCACTATTCAACTTTGCTTGGCCATTGATACATTCTGTAGCCAAGAGGTCAAAACACATCAGATCTAGTGACAGTAGAGTTGGTCGGTTTGGCAATTTATGTTTTGGTATTGATACTCATTTTCCCCCCCTTTATACCATGGTTTTTGATTCAGTTTTTAATTTAGTATTTTTGCTTTCTAAGGAAGCCATTCATTTTCTTGTGAAATGATAGCATTTCCAGTCGATATTGGATTTCATTTGAGATTGATAAATTTGCAACATAGTCGATTCAACTCGCAATTTCTCATGTATTTCTGGTCCAATCTTAAAAGTATTCATATGGCTGGAAAGAAAATCTTTCTAAATATGTAATTTATACGTGCGTTTATTCATTGAATTATTTTTTTTACAGCGAGTTAAAACAGTATTTTTGCTTCAAACAGCCAAAAATGCGAAATATGGCAACTATTTTTTTTTTTTTTTTTTTTTACACACGCTATTTTGTTGTTTGAAAACTAAAACAGATTTCAGACATCATGTCAAATTTCCTTTTTTTTCTGTTTGAAAACATTCTATGTTTCTAGGTGTCATATGTAGTATTTCCTTTTTTTCTTCATTTCTTTTGTAAACAGATTTCACATTTATTTTCCTAAAACTAGTCAATTAAATGTTTTTAACATTTTTGTTTGATCTTTTTCTCTTACAATGGTATAAAATGTTGACAAAATTAAATTTTATTAACATCTGAAAGTCTTTTTCAATAGGGTTTCTTTGGATATGGTCACTCAGTAGTGATAGCACTTAAAGAACCAAATGATTTCAGTTTCATAAAAAATTTCAATGCAGTTTCGCAGTGTGAAGATGAAATCAAAGAAAGTCAGTTTTTCAGTTAAACCACCCATCTCGATTTCTCAAATATTCAAGCCAGTAGATGAAAAATAAATAAATATACTGTTTAATAAATAAACGGAGTGTCTACTCAAATGAGTAGACACTAATAAGTAATAAAAAAAAAAGTAATAAAAATCTGTCAGATTAAGAAATAAAAAATCCATATTATAAGAGAATGTTCACAAAATTAAAAGAATTAAGAGAAGTAATTAATCCTAAATTTACTAAGTTCATTTAGCTCCCTTCCAACTACAGATGGGACAGGAAATAGATTAAAACATTCTGAACTAAAATCAAACATGTTATCTACTTGAAACCCAATGAAACAAACTAAATCATTCTTTTCCATGTTTTACTTGCTGCAAAGTCAAATAAATGTGTTTATATAATCATATATCATTTCAGTTTATGAAACCATTTAGAAGTTATAACATCTACAAAATTAAAATTATTGTTTTTATAAAAGCTTGAGGGGTCCTAGGCTGCAACTTACATTACCCTAAAGGATAATCCAGCTGTGTTCATTCACAACAAAAGGTAAATTCTATTTTCCATTGAGAAGGACACAGGCATGTTGAAAAATTCTGATTTTTAACATTTTTCTCATGCTTCTAATTATAACACTTTTCTGTCGGTCAGTCATTGGGTTGGTCATTCTAGCCTAAACCATTGATCTACCTATGCTGTGCTGTTTGATCACAAAGCCAGAAAAGATCAAATTGTCAGCAAATGTGATGTTGGTCTGTTCGAAGCAAAGCTATGTCACAAAAGAATTTAACAAAAAAATGTCCTTGCAGATGAAGAAAAGACAAGAGTTCTTCAGGGTCTAGTTCTATGAAAATTTATATACTGTTTTTATACAATGAATTGGTTCTGTATACAAAACATTAACCCTACCCACTTTGCATTTTACTGTGATATTATGCTCAACTTGGCTAAGTCTGCAACAAGGTTCTCTCTGGCAGTAAGTCATGTGGGATCCAGTAGAGTGGTTTTTCTCGTCTGTCATCTGGAACTTGTCTCGGTCATCTCAATATTCTGCTTATATTGACTTCCATCCAAAACTGGCATGGGCCATGGTGACTCAGTGGTTTCCTATCTCCAACAAGGACCTCCTTGTTGTCTGGCTCTGGATAATTAATTATACTTCCAAATTTGGAGAGACCTCTTTTCCAATGGGTAGCAGTTAAAGGATATAAATCTACCCAACTTCTTCCTTCTCTAATTTGTGCCTTGCACTAACACTTCTCAATGCATGTAGGCAATTCCTCCGTTTTTCTTGGTATTTCACCTGCACTTGTCACCTTGGTTGTCCTTCAACCAATCTGGCTCTCAACATGTGGCATGGCTTAGTTCATGGTCATTAATTAAACTTATCATTTAATTCCTCATCAGCAAAATTTCTCAGCCTGGCATTGCTCATAAAATTAGAAATTTGCCAACTGCTTCCTCCAGTCAGTCACCACTCCCAATTCCACCAGGGTCATAGAGATGCAATCGTCCTGGGTCTTTACACAAAGAAACTATTCCCTTGATTTGGTTACAGACCAAATTTTATCTATTCCACTTAGATTGTGTTTACATAACCAGTGCTTTTTAAGCCGCCTCAATCAGCTGTCAGCTAAATATCGCCATATGGTTTTAGTGGTAATATCTTGTAACAGAATCACTTTTCAAAGTATCTCTGCCCTAAAAAGAAACAGACTTTGCAAATAAAAAGAAATCCTCTTTCCTTCTGTCTGTCCATCATTCTATTCTTTAACCCTTCTTGTTTTGTTCCGAGCTATGTTTTTAACTTAACCCCTTTCTTTCCGTTTGCCAGTGTCACAAATTGTCTAATGGTTAAATAATATACTATAAATATGTCTTTTACAAATTTCTTTCATCGGCCTACTATAAAGTCATAGGATACGTGCCCAGTATCATGTAAGCCCCTTCTAGTCTGACACAGTGCAGCAATCGATTTCACAAGTGGTTGGAATACTTCTGGAGAGATCTTGAGCCATATCATTTTAATGGTTATCCACAGAATTGAATGCGGATGTAATCTGAACCAGTGCTACTTGTTCGTGAACATAAACAATTCTAGACAGATTTCTGGTCACGATCAATTCAGGGTTCATAGTTGGCCACTGTACAAAGGCAGATGTTCATGTCTTTCAACATGGCATCATGGCATGTTAAATATCCTGAGCAATTCCAGAAATGAAATTTCCTATCCATCTGGCACCTATTATCATGCCTTATTTGAACTGTGATAATTCATGTCACCTTTCATGAACAAAAGTAGTTACAAGCTGTCCTAAATATGTTACTTATATGTGATGCACATATTTAAATTAGAAAGGTATCATTCCTAAAGACATCATCCATTCTTGATAATGACCAGAGATGGTCAAAAAGTACTTAAAGATATTATAAATTTTAGACTGTTTCTTCATAAATTTGATCTATACACAAACTGGAGAAATGCAATAAAAAAATTAAGACAAACCTTGTCAGTTTATTTTCATAAAACTTAAAACCTGTTCGAATTCATTTTTGCTACCAAATTGTGCATACACATAAGCTCTACTTTAGTAGGTAATGGATTTTTAAAATTATTATCAGTCATAATTATGTATCAAATTATGTAAACACTTTCAAACTTACCCTTGTAAATACTGGTAACTTAGTGAGTTCATGCAGCTGTTGCCTCCATTTCTTTTCATCAGAAAGATCTACATTGGTACCAAATTTAATACTTTTCATTTTCCTATTAACAAAGAGAAAAAAAATTTAAGATAAAAATAATAGAAATTAAATTAGAATATTTTCAGTTTAAAAAAAATAAATATGCATTTAACATTATGAAACAATCTTATTTCATGAATATATGAAACTATTTTTCACATGCATTACAACTTGAAAATATAAGAGGTTGATTCCACTAAAAAAGTTACAAGTGACTTAAATTTTGAGCAAGCCAATGAAAAATATACTATAGAAAAAATAAAATAAAAGTCAATATCAAACATCCATCAACCCATCACCTCATGAGTAGCTTCTTTCATTCCTGAAATCCAGCACAATTTTGTTTTACCTGCCTGAATGCTCGAGAAATTTCATAGAAAATGTTTCCTCCGACAGGAATCAATCCTGTATCCTACACGGAACGGTCATTTAGCCTGATGTGCTATACCATTTAGCTACAGAGGAAGCGTCTGGTTAGCAAAGTCAAATTACTGTTTTTCAAACAAATTTTCCATGATTTTAAAAAACGCCAGGCCAGATGTAGTTAATACTGTTTATTATAAACAGAGAATTTACTTAAATATTTGTATCTATAAAAATAACAAAGTGTGTGGGTGTGTGTGTGTGTGTGTGTGTGTGTGTGTGTGTGTGTGTGTGTTTGAAAGTTATCAAACATTTATCCCAAAAACAAATTAGAGGCTGAATGTAAAAATCTGTTAGCTATATATCTCCCAAGTTTGACAATTTCCTAATTTTTTTAATTTTTTTTGCTAATGATTGATAGACAATCAAGTTACAAATATTGTCTAAAATAATGCAGCTGCAAGAAATGAAATGTTGATAGGAATTAGGCAGTTGATTCCAGATAGCATCTATAAGAAATCAATAAAATTCAGGCTGAAAGTATAGATGCATGTTGATTTGTTAATACTGTCAACTAACATTTCAAGTGATCCTTACTGGATGAATTTTAAGTTTACAGTGGATAAAAGTATCACAGGAATGAAAGTAGTGTAAACATGTGAGGTTTAGGGTGGGGAGTAAAAATTGAGTTACAGTTATATTTGATCACTTTGTTTTTAAATTGTTTCCCTTGTAACTTCTGAAAGATTTTATATATTTACATGATTTACTCGTTTTATTATCTTTCCACATCAATAACTTGATAATTTTTTTTTTAAACTATAATGCCATCAACATGAAAAAAAAAATAAGCAGACTTTTTTCTTTTATTACAAATTCACAGTGAATTTGTAATAAAAGAAAAAAATCTCTTTGCTTATTTTTTCAATGTTAAATAGCTGCTTAAATATGGATTGAAAGTGGCATTTATTTTAACTGTTTGTTAAGACACTCCCAATTATTTCTGAATGTTCATTTTTTGCAAACTTTCTGCTAAATAGGTGGCAGATTATACAAGAAATAAAATATTGCAGAAATAAATAAAAACTCACGGTTTTGAAGAAGAAGAGGAATTAGAATCACTATCTGTTTCCCTGTAATTACCCCGAGCTTTCTCCTGTTCTTCCTATAAGAATATTGCAAACAAAGTAGAGGGGAAGAAAAAATAAAAAACAAAGCAAAACACAACTCTCAATATTCATTGTTTCAGAAAATTCAGATTAAAATCAAACTTCACAGTAGAGAATCTATCTTAAAAGAAGTGGTGTTAACTTCAAGTTATCTTAAACATTATTGTCAAGTAAATTACATTAATTTCTATATCAGTTAGACTTATTTTTGTTACTATTGTACTCCCAAATGTCATGTTTAAATCGCACACAGATATGTGTGTATCAACTTGCTCTAACATATCAAAACTGACCTTATAGAAACTTTAACAGTACAACATTATAATATAAGAGTTTAATGTGTGTATCCATTTGATTTGGTAAAATGGATTGAGTGGATGATAATTTGTACCAACTTCAATTTTCATATAAATGTACATATTTTTTTCTAATTTTTAAATAAGTAATAGATTACCTTCAGTGATTCCTGGAATGATGAAGCTTGATACTGGGCATATTTGGCAACACAAGTGTGGCCACGACTGCTTTCACAATACCATAAATTGTTACCATATTGATCTTTATTTTCGTCAGGTGGTTGTTGACGCTGTAGGAAAAGACATTAATTTCTTTTAAAGAAAGTCTTCTGCAGTTTTCATTCCTAAAAATAACCCCAGAAGTACTTTACCTCGCTTATTTAAGTACGTAGGTATAATATTATTCATTCCAAATGAAACATCGAATTATTCTACTGACCTCAATAAATGTAAAATCTTTTAGGAAAAAAAAAAAAAAAAGGAGAGAGAAAGAGAAAAGTGTTAGTTATTGAAACAAATTTAAGAATAAGAAACATAACTTTCTTTAGATAAACTTGATTCCCACTCAACATTCCCTAAAAACAAATCTTCACCCTACTCCAAGTTCTGATTGTTTGGAGATACTGTAATGGAATAATTACAACTTGATCTAACCATCACAGTAGAGTCCCACTGTCATGATCTGGAATTGATCAACAGTTGCAAATATTTTAACCAGGCGTGATGCATATCCTGCAGGATAGAACCTCATGCTTAAAAAGCAACCAACTGATACAGTTTGGCAACTAAGACTTGCCCCACCTTCCCTATTCACTGAACAGGGCCCTCTACTGATTACCATTTTATCTGCGCTTTAAATGCGTTTATGCAAATGTGGATTAGGTCAAAAATGGGTTTTGTTGATTCCCATGACCTCAGTTTTTATTGTGATTATGTAAATTCACTGCCAGATTGTTCATAGTATTACGTTGGTAATATGTAATTAAGCTTAGTTGTGACATTTTAAAGTTTGTGTTTCAAAACATACATTTATTTTGTTTCAACAATATATTTATCCAATTACCCAACAAAAAATATAAATTTATGCTACTTAGTTTACAATTGTAAGAAAGAAATTATTTTAAACTCTTTATAAAGAAATTTCTTAATGACGTTGAATGATGGCTGAAGACCTTTGCATTCAAGATAAATGTAAAACATTCACTTTTTTTAATGCAAAATTTTAGCGCATATTGTAAATAAACAAGTAATACATAAAACATGAATCAAAACTATATTTTATATAGAGGCTGTTGTCTCAAAAACGTCTAGAGTGAAAGACAAAAATGATATTAAACCTGTGCCATCATAAACACTGTTATATCAAAACTGTCAATACATGATAATTAGAATTATGAAAATGAACTCATTAATTTATCATCTTGGTAGCATTTAAGCTTGTGGGACTAGTGATTACACTAGTCTGAATAATTTTTTTTTTAAAGAAAAGAAGTCACTAGTTATTTAACTTATTAGAATAGGATATTGAAATGTAAGAATAATAAGATAACTAACAAATATAAAAATAAGTACACAGTGATAAAATTTGTAAAATGCTGACAATATTTTTTTACAAATATTTCTTAATTACTAAAATAGACTCAATGACATTTCTGAGCAAATAATAATGAATAAATAGAAAATCCTTCAAATGCTTTGTTCCTACCTGTGTTCTTACTTCTACTCGGTGGTCAGCATTTGCCTCAACCAAAGATTTGGTTGAAAATAAACCAAGATCTGGAGAGAAATAAAACAAAGTTTTTGTTATGAAATTAAATATCAGATTACTTATAAATAATGTTTATAGCTTATAGTTAGCTTATAAATAATAATTATGAGAAAATAAAAACTAAAACTTGTGAAAAAAACAAGTCCTAAAATAGGCAAATGTCATGTTTTGTATATCTGAGTTAAAATAATTTAAATCTCATGTAATGATGCAGAGAACTCATCTAGCAAAAGCTGCTTTAACAAGTAATTACAACTAAAGTTAAATTTAGAATACTTTAAATAAAATGAGGAAAGATTACAATGTATGTACAGTTAGGCAATATAAAATACTTATGTACATTTATAAATACATACATACATTAGATAATGGAACTAACTTATCTTTTTTTCCTCATAATCAAAAACAAATATATTATGCATTAAATAGCAACATGAAAGGAGAAATTACATATTCAATATGGAGAACATACCTAATTTGAGAGCCCCAGCCAGACCTCGTATAACAACAACAGGTTGTGTATAACAGTACTGTTGCAGCTCAGGAGAAAACGCGTCCCGCTTGCTTTCAAGCTGATTAAAAGAGAATAAAAATACTTTCACTAATCCATTTTCTAAATTCCTATTATTTTTCTAGATATTTACTAGTCTTTAATTTTTATTTTTCAAAAACTAGCTCCAAGATTTTCAAACAATTCTTTATAATCAAAATTATAATAGTGAATAATATTTTATATAAATGACAATTTAAAGAATTTAAATTAAAGAAAAATTTATATTTCAATTTCGACTTTCTAGCTAGTATTTTCAACTATAATTATTTCCCAGTGACTTTAATTTTCTGTGAAAACAAAGACAAGTTTATTTTTAAAATAATATTTTTTTTAAACACAAAACAATTTTTAAGATATTTATTTTGATTCATGCATATTGCCTTTTAAAATTATTTTTCACATATAATATGCAATAAAACTATTGAAAAACAAAGCATTTCAAACTAGTTACATAAACACTTGGTGTAGGAGGGTTAAGAGATTCCTTTGGCAGTGGTGGATACGGAGGTGAAGCAGGCCGAGGTGGACGTTCATCCAGGAAATGTGATGTGACACCATTCCGACCTACAGGACAATAAAACGATTACTTGAACTGTTTGAAATGACTTTTAAAATAAATAAGAAAATACATTTTTAAAAATGCAAAACAGCCCTCAGCTCCAATAGCCTTTTTTACTTAAAAGGCCTTATCATACACCTTAAAAATAAAAATGTATTCTTAATTTTCTCTCATTGCAGAATAACTTTTTATTAAATGAAGTATGAATATACAAATAGACATATGTTAGATTTTAACCTAAAACTGAACATAATGCTATTTAAATACATTAGTACCTAGTGTATTTTGTAAACTCATTTGTTCAAAATAAAAATACTGTAACCAAAAAGGTTTTTGTCATTAGACAGCACTTGGAGGATTTAGTTTTAACTAGCTACATTAAAAAATAAAGATTACTTTTCATTGGATAGTGACAGTTGTCATATCAGTGAGCATATTTTTGGAAAATATCAAAATTAGCATAATTGTTTATTGATTCTAACATTGAAGATGGTATATGCATTTTTTTTTGTTGTTGCATTAAGGGGAAAATGTGATTGAAGTGCCAAAAGGAATTATTCAATTTATAGAGAAGATTCTGCAACATGTCACAAGTGGTTTGCAAAAGTTTATGTCCATTGTGGGCAGACTAGTTAAGTTTGAAAGTGATCAAATCAAGACAGAGAATAATCAACATTCTATGATGTGGAAAGTAGCCAAGATAATTAAAATATCCTAATCAAGCAGTAAAAATCATTTGCCCCAATTTGGTTATGTTAGATGTAATGACATGTGTCATCTACATAAATAAAAAGATATCAAACCATTTTTCTGTATGAGATTTACTATTTAAAACAATAAAAATATTCTAGTTTTCAAACAAATTATGAGAGGTAATGAAAACTGAATACTTTACAACAATGCTGAAAGCTTCAATTCACAGGGCAAGCAAAATGAACCACCACTAATTGTATGAAAGGCCAGTCTTCATTAAAAAAAATCTTTGGGATTAGAAGGGCATCTTCTATGAGCTCCTTTGAGAGAATCAGAGGGAGTGATTTGAACAAATACCACTCTCAATCAGATCTAGTTAAGCAGCAATTAATGAATGAAATTCATCCAGAATTAAATAATGGACACAATATTTCATCAGAATAATACTTGACTGCATGTGTTTTTGATAACAATTATTATGACTTGGCTAGGAAATATTTAGTAGTCTGCTATAAAATACTCCATCTTCAGATTACCATTTAATTTCCTTAATTTGATTACCATTCTTTATAGAATTCACTTAATAAAAGAAAGTTTTACATATTTGAGAGACTGCAAAATGCACCAAAAGCATTTTTTTTTTTTACTGAGAAAGATAAATTCTTAGAAGTTGAAATTATGAAGTTGTTTTAAAGATGGTAAAAGTTATATAAAAAAAAAAAATTAATAAAATGAAGAAAATTTTATTTAGCTAGCCAATATAAGTACATTTGCAAACAATCAAAGTGTTAAAATAAACTGTCAACATCCTTTTGCCCATCTCAGAGAGTTCACACATTTTACACTTTTCAAGAACCTTTCCATATATATATATAATCATTTATTTAAATATTATAACATAAATATGTTATAAAATCACTACAAAAATAGCCATTTTGTTTCAACGCTTCTGGTGTCTTATCAAGTGATGATGTTGAATGTAGAATAAATGGTTTTAAAAGTTTCAAATTAATTAACGATCCTTCGCTAGGGGTAAACGTTGTTACATAAGCTAGAATGACCAATCAAAATACAAGTATATGGTAATTCCAAAAATTTGACAACGAAGTAAGGTTATCATAGATATTAAAAGATTTATAAAATTTGAAATTAAAATTAAAAGTAAAAAATTACCTATTTAGAAATCTAAATCAAATCTCTATTAAGTTTAAAATTGTAGAATTAGAGGAGAAAAAAAATAAAAATAATAAAATAAAAAATACATATGCTATTTAATTTATTTTTTCATTGAAATTATGTTAAAAAGGATGTTGATAGCTCTCGACAAAAATGTATACATTTTAGACAGTTTAACTTCAACATGATGGCCGCCTCTCACATAAAACAATTCAAACACATTCAGGTTATAATACATAAGCGCCCAGACATATTTAGATATATATACACACACAAAAAACAGTGACGAGACACGACTCTTGATTAAAAAAAAAAACAAAAAAAAAAAAAACGAACACACGCAACCAAACGTGCATGCACTTTCCTTACACATAGACATCGATAAACACTGGTACATACATCCACATTGACCTAGACAATCAGACGCAATAGCCAAAACATATTCGGGGCTTAATATGTTATTAAACAAATTCTAACTTGAAATATAACTAATCTGGGCAAATATATATAGATAAAATTTAAAATAAATATATATAAATATATATATTTTTTTAACCATATAGTTTTCCACACACTACTTGAAAAAGTAAATAACTACCTCCATATATAATCGTACATTCACACATACACATACAGATCTGCACATATACCTACATATACATATATACGCATACAGATACGCATATTCACACATACGCACGTATAAATATATCAACCCATACAGCAACGTAAAAAAGTAAATAAAGCAAGTAAAAATATATATACACAAAGATGCACATATATACAAATACATACATACAAATACATACATATGCACGTATACATATATGTATATAAACTAAACATATACATTTACAAATACACGCATATACATGAAAATCAAACAAACGTAAATTAAAACTATAAATAAGTATATACACACATACGTACGTATATATATATATATATATATTAGGTTGGTGCAAAAATAATGTCGTTTTCTCACATATGTTAGAACGTCAAAAAACGACATTATTTTTGCACCAACCTAATATATATATATATATATATATATATATATATATATATATATATATAAAAATATAGACACACACACACACACACACACAAAAAAAAAAAAAGGGGAAAGGAATATGTATGCAGAGACCTACATATATTCTAACAATATTAACTTATTGATGATAAAATACATTAAAAGTTTATAATTTTTTAAAAGTAACAACAGACAGTCTATAAGCAATTAAAAACTCCTTATCAACAAAAGTAGATTTTAGTTAGTATCTATGATATACTCTAAGGCACTAAGGTATACATACAAATACACATATTACGACATACGAACATACATCCATCCATATATACATAAATATATAATCATATATAAATACCCATATCAACACATCCATATATATATATATATATATATATATATATATATATATAAAGTACACACACATCCGAGCACACACATATAAATACCTATATACAAACACATATACATATTTTTACAAATACATACACACACGCATATGTATATATATATACATACGTACGTACACTCACATATACTTATACATACACATTTACACACACAAGTACACATACATATCCATATACACATATATATACTTACACACGTAGTAGTAGACACCTACCAAAGTTTACATCCCTACTCATGCACATAAACAGGTTAACATACGATAGGTGTCAATATACACACATATATACCTTCATATAAAAAAAAGAAAAAAGAAAAAAAAAAAAACCTATTAACATATATATACCCCTATATACACACATACACATCCAACAGTACAAACACACATACATATCATACAAATATATACATACAAATACAGACACGTATAACTCTCTGTAAGTACACAATACACATTCATATCGACCAGGTGATCATCATGTTATAAAGGTAATAGTCTATTAAATTTAACTTATCATTATCATTGAAAGTATATGATCTCTATACTAAGTTAAATTTAAAACGGTGTTTACAGTTAACTGTTAGTTCATATCTTTGATTTAAAAGATCAGTCTTATTTTTAAATCTAATTATTTCAAATTTTTCGTTAAGGCATAGGTAACACGGGGCATATAGGGAGTTACATGTCCGGGCTTTCTTAATCAATTTCCATTTAACCGTAGGTGTTTTATTCTTTTAGACTCCAAAAGTATTTGGATAATAAAGTCATATGCTTATAGTTACTGTTATTAAAAGATTGCATATGACCCCGCCAACGTTCCTTGAATGGTCTTATGGTGCTATCAATGTAAAATTTCTTTATATTTGGATTTTCTAGTGTTGATATTGTACTAAGATAAACTACAGAACTAGTCAAACAATTATTTTTTAGTGGACAATTATTAGGATTCCAACAATTACATAATTTATTATTCGTGTCATTATGCTTAGTATTGCTACTTGCAACCTGGTGAGTTATCAAGTTTTCTGAGACCCTATACTTGTTAAAGATTCTGTTGTTATGTTTTTTAATTATTTTCTCTAGGTTATCTGCACAACTATAGCTTAACTTAAGAGTATTAGGATTAAGTATTTTACTAAGTGGGTTAGTTTCAGAGTTGGGGAAATGTTTTTTGATGAGGTTTAGAAATATACGCCCCAATTTAGTTGTAACCATATTAAAAGGGGGGAGTAAACCATATGATCTTTCTAGATCTCTTTTTCTTATTATGGTTGCTATTAACAGGACTTTTATATTGAATAGTGGTATCTTTGTATCTACTATTTTTGAGTGCAGAATTGTAAAAATCCCGATGTTTATTAAAAACATATATATATATATATATAAATATAAAATATAAAAGTGGACATGGAAGTCAGCACTTAGAGGCGACAGTCTGTTTCATGCTAGTGCAATCGTCAGGCGACTAGTGCTGTTATTTTTCTCGGCTATTTATATAAGGGTCAGTGGTGCATTATGGGTAGTCTATTTTGGCGGTTACTTTTACCGGAAGTGGCTTATTTGTTTATTTATTTATGTCAAATTGTTTTGCTTGTTTTTTGTTTGTTTTTTTATTTTTATTTTTATTTTTTATCTTATATATTTATTTATTTATTCTTTTATTTTGATCGGTGTTTTTGGTTAACGTAGTAAAAATTTGTTTATATAGCTTATTGTTGGTAGTCTATAATGGCCGTCATTACCGGAAATCGCTTGTTCGCTTATTTATTTGGGTCAAATTGTTTTGCTTGTTTTTATTTATTTTCATTTTTATTTTTTATCTTATATATTTGTTTATTTGTCATTGATTAAATCTGTTTGTTGAATTTGTGGTTTTTTCTGACTATTATTTAGGTGGGAACAGTTTTTAATTTATCTATTTAGGTTGGTTATCTTTATTTGTTTTTGTTTTGTTTTGTTTTTTAACCGGCTAGTTTATCGTAATCGGTTGTTAGTTTATTTATATATATATATATATATATTCACAAGAACAAACTTCCCTCTTAATTCTAGTAACATTCAGATGAGTTGAGAACTCATAATACAATAATTCTTGCATCTTGGTTGTTTTGTCCCAATAGTTCAAGAATTTTAGATGTATCTGTTAATCTTCAGAAAATTTACAAAATATTTTTATTTTTATTATAAAAATAATGTTATCCGTTGCATTTTTTTTTTGTGCTTCAGATATCCATTTACAAAATATCAGATTTAGTAACTGTCACTTCCACTGTGCTGATCTACTTTCTTAATTGAACTGATTTACTCCAACTTGACTTAGGTAGTGAACTCAAAAATCCCTAGAGAAAGCAGAGCAACAAAATAGAGAGAAAAGTGACAGTTATAAAAATTGAAATTCCTATAAAAGCAAAAGATATAAGAACACTCTATTGGAAAAAATAAGTTTCATTAACCATTCCCTGAAATTTATCAGATATGATACACTTGGGGATGGAATAAAAAAGATCTGTTTAAAAGAATCACTGCATTAGATCTACCAGAAAATTCTTTTTGTTTTTAATGTTTTTAATGGAGTGTTTATATGAGAATTAGCAGGTGCCTATCATTCTTGCTATTTTTTTTGCATTGATAATGAAATATGAATGAAAATTGATTTAATTCTCCTTTTTTCAAATTCTTGTACTTCAACTCCCAAAATGTCACAGGAAAAAAGTGAATTTATGTTAATATTCTTTACAAGTGTTTTGGTGATCAAGTGTTTGAAGTGTTTCCAGAAATAAAGCATAGTGTTTGGAGATCATGCAGTGTTTGAAAGAATCTGCAAACTGGTTCAGAAAATTCCAACCTAGAAATTTTAAATCACAGACTAGATAACCTTCAGTGTTTGGTGATGACATCATAGACAATATTGTGATGAAGGATCCTTCTTTAACCACTTCAAGTAAAGCCAAGAAGTTTCATGTAGTCCAGTAAATTGTTTCTAATCATATCAAGGAACCTGGATTTGTTAAGTACATGATGGTTACCTCATGAATTGTATATAAAAAAATAAAAATTGCCTAGATTATGACACCATTTGTCCTGCTGCATTGCCTCAATAATTTGCCTGCTTGACCAACAAACATCCTCAACTTATTACACCCAAAAGTTGTACACTCTATATATGGATTATAAAGGGATCCATTTACTTTGAGCTGCTTCTCCCAAAAATACTACAACTGGATAAGCTTGATTGGAAAATCAAGACAACATGACCAACCCTTGTAAATAGGCGTCATTCTCCAGCATAACTCTATGAAGCCACATGCTTCTTTATTACTCCCCTGAATGGCAAATTTAGGGCAGGAACTGCTGAGCCATCCTCACATATTTTTATTTTTTTTTTTACAGACTTAACACCTTCCAATTTTCATTTATTCTTGCCATTACAAAATTATTTCGATCGGAAAACACTCATCAATGGTGATGGGGTAGAAGGACCAATGCTAGAGACATTTTACAAAAGAGACATTGAAAAATTTCCTATAAAGGTGAAAAGAGGTTATAAACATTAATGGTGATGATGTTGCAAAGAAAAGAAAAAAAGGAAAAAGAAAAAAATACAAATTGGTTCTTTTCCAATCCTCAAAATCAGAAAGAAACCTCATCACAATAATTGATAATTTTGAAAGTAAAAAAAAATTCTAGCAAGCAACCATTCTTATGGGTGACATGATACAAAGCTTTTGTATCTATTGTCACTAAAACTTTTACTCAAAATGATAACAGTCATTTAAGCTCACAACAAATACTGTTTTGATGGGCTTGTACAAAATCAAGAAGAGATGCATTCCTTTCTTCAAGAATACCAATTATGGGAACTGCACATAACTTATACTTTACAACATAGATAAAAAAGGAAAGTAAAAGAGAATTAATACTTACCCAAGCCCTTACATGCTTCTAAGACCTCTCTAGCTGACATGTGTATCGATAATTTTAAGGCAGATTTCGGAGGATTTAGATAACGGCACAGCAATCGGGATTCAGCCTTTGTATTTAGATTAACAACAGGCTCACTTTTGGTAGAATTAGGTTCTTGTGTATTTTTATCACTATTTTGTGTCCCTACCATGCCGGGGTTTTTAGTCCTGCCTTGTGTTAGATGAACCTGAGATCTGGAATGTGGCAGATTGGATGTGCTATTGGAAGAAATGGCAGTGTTTCCGACAGCAGCACTGCTGATTGCTTCAGTTGTGGAAGGCATATTTACATAAATGCTTTGCTGTTTTGATGAACCTTCTGTGGGGGCTTTTTTGTCATGGCTTTGACTGCTGTTGCTTCCTTGTGTGATATGTGCTAACAGGTCATCTGTTATAGAGGTTTGAAGCAATGCTGCTAACTCTTGATCGCTAACATTTTGTCCAGTGCCAACACAGTCTTTACCTACTGTGCGGTCTGAGATCTGTGAAGATGAAGATGAGATGTTGCCTGATGTAGATTTTATAAACCCCCCTGCTATATTTCCCCCAATTGGTTGTGTTCCACTTGTAAAACCCAAGCTATTTGGTGATACTGAAGTCGGTGACATTGATGAACCAGGTTTTGTGATGGTACCCTGAGTGTTCGATGATGATAATGGAATGTTCCGGGGCTGAGGTAGCTGGGATTGAGAGAGTCCGCCTGGAACCATTCCAATCTGCTGCTGCTGGGATGATGGAGGTAGCTGTCCATTACCTCCACCACTGCTGGAGATCATATTAGTAGAAGTTCCATTGCTGACTGGGATGGGACACTTAAACAAATTGGCAGTTACATCCTTGGCAGTGTTTGTATTGGTGTTCCCCAGAGTAAAAGGCTGAGGACCACTGGCAGTGTTTGCAGGAAATGGTGGCTGTCTCTGGACAGAAAATCCATCACCTGGGCCCATCTGGGTTGGTGGGTATTAAAAAAATAGTAAACAATTGTTAGAATTTATTTGAAAATATATTAATTACATTGCTAAAAATTGAAATTCTAATCAAGAAGCACAGATGATATGTTCTTGTAATCTATTTTCTAATTTCCATAATTAACTTTATAAGAATTAGGTAATTTTTCTTTAACCACTTGAGACTAACTAACAATATATTTAGTGAGAAACTTCGTTGCTCTAAGTTTTCTTACTCTGGCAGCAAAGTGTGTAATGATTCAAGAAAATTCATAGATGGTGATGAAGTTAGTGAAAACAATGATTATTCTGAAGCAGCTGTAGAGATATTTTGCCAATATGACATCAAAATTATCTTTGCCTGAAATAGTTAAGAAAATTTGAACTATAAAGCTATAATAGATTTTTACATACAAAAAAGATTTTATGAATCTATATAATATATTGAAAATGAAAAAAGATTTTGAAGCAATTACAACATACTTGAAAAAAGTTAAAAGCCAGAAGTTAAAATACTAGTTATTTTAATATATATATATATATATATATAGTGCCAACCTGAGACCCGAGAGATAAGTCAACTAACACTTAATTCTATGGAACAACTTGAAAGAAAAATTTTGAATTTAGTTAAGCAATGTTTTCTACTTTGAAAGTGTAACCAAGAATGACTTTGGTAAGATACATTGTTTTATTACTTAGTCATTAAATATCTTTTACAGAGCCCAATAATATATTGATGGAGAACAGAATGAATTATAAAATTTTCTTCCAAATAGAGGGGAACAAAGGTTTTACAACTGGGCTCAAAGCATGTGTTTTAGACTAAATCGAGTATGCCAATTCTGAAACCATATTCAGAATACTCTAGCAACATTCTGCATTATGCATATGAAGAGAAGGGGGAAATTTGTCTGGAAGCAGACAAATGGGGCTGTGTACAAGACTCAATCAAGTATGCTGATGTTGTTCATGGTAAACTTTATATTGATAATATACTAGTATCCACTTGAACTGGTGGCATGGAGTTTACATGGGATTTATTCATGTTAGTTGTACAGAACTTCCTTTGCCTACACAGGGCTGGAAATTGCTACTTTAATAAACATATTGATAGAATAGGATACTAGATGTCTCTTAAAAAGCACTTCCTACATTTTTTCAACAGATCTTAGTGCTGTAAGTGATGAGCATTGTAAAAGAGTGCCATTAACAAATATCCAAAATGGAATCAAAGGCTGCTTTAACCTAAATATGGTGATTACTGTTGGTTCTTACAAGAGACAAATTCAATGCACAAGAGCAAGTGTCTCAAACATTACTGAAGACATCACACAAAGTATTTTATATTTATTTAGACATATCCCATCAAAATATAAATTTTCCTTGAACATAAATGTATTATTTACTAATATACTATTTGCCTTTAATATAAATAAATACATGTATTTTAAGAAACTTGTACATTGGAACAATTCTGAGCAAATATTTGGCATCAGTGTTTTTGATTTTGTTTAGTAAAGCATCATTTAGCTGAGAAAAAGTTTATTTGTTGTTTCAGGCCTAAAGCATTGCCTAGCTTAGAAGAGGCTTGGAGTTTGTCCATTCCTGCTGAGCTTATTTTCACCTTTGCAAACATTAAATACCTTAACTGCAGCTATTTAATTTTGTCAATTTAAATCAAATAAGTCTAACAATAAATAATTATTTGAACAAATATTTAAGACAACATATGCTTTACACTGAAGTACAAAAATTTATTTACCCTCTTTCGTGAGGCAGGCGAGACAGCAGTCTTTTTCTTTTTAGGTTGGGCAGCAGATGAATTGGGATCAATATCCATGGCAGTCTCTGTCTGGGAAGTGATCAACACTGTGTTAGGCTGTGTGGTGTGGTCAGATGTAGATACACACCCAGACACCTGATGTTGCTGCTGCTAAAATAAAAATATGCACTAACTGAGTTTTTGACAAAACTGAAAGGACCAGTTCATTAAGATTTACAAGTTCAACATTAAGTCAGTATCAATAGAAAAACATTGAGCTAACAATTTTATACATTTGCATATATATTGAGAATTCAAAAATTAGATAGGATTGAAAACAGATCATTGATGACATTCAAAACCCAAAAATTAAGTTTCATAAGTAACTATTATCAAAGATATTCTCAACCTTCTTTTTACTTTTTGTTCTGACCTAAGCAATCAAAGAATACCTTCTAAAACTCAGTATTTTTGTCATTCTTTACTTGGCCAGAATATTATATAATCATATCTGAATACTTACTGCTAAGTCTTTACATTAGATAAAATCCAAATTTACAAACCAGTAAAGATGTCAAAATTTGGATTGTAAAAAAAAAAAAAAAAAAAAAAAAAGTTTTCATGAATTTTAATGATCTGATATTTTTAGCTGTATATTATCTAGAAATTCTTGAAATGTGTTTTATTTTCTTGATATTAAAAAAATGAATTTTCTTCTGTAACTTTTAAACAAGCAATAGAATCTGGGAATGTGATCAATTTAAAAACTAAGTTATACATTTTAAAGATTAAAAAAAAAAGTTAGTTTATATTGCGTTAATCCAATTTCTGTTGCAAACATGAACCATTGAGGGGGGAAGTTTTGTAACAAAATCAGTAAAACCAAATACAAACCTGCTGCTGCTGATTGGCAGCAGAGTTGGCAGCTTGGCGGGAAATAAGCTCAGCAGGAATGGGCAAACTCCAAGCCTCTTCTAAGCTAGGCAATGCTTTAGGCCTGAAAGCAGAGGGAGACAGGAAGAAAAAAATTATGCTTTCAAACCAGAAAAAACGATAAGGCAAAGGTAGATTAATTTTAAATCAATTAACAAAACATTAAAATTTTAAATTTATATATCACTTATACTAAGATAATTAGTTCAACTAACCCACTTAATTATTCATTGAAATATAAAAAAATAATCTCAAAAAGGATTTTGTTTTGCTTTTTAAACTCAAGACAGCATTTTGTTCTTTTTGTTTAACTAATTTCTCAAATATTTCTAAAATCAAAATCAGTCACTCTCAAAAGATGTGTATATTTAATGACAATGGATATTGATTACCTTTCAAAGAACAGGCTTTCATATGTAAAGGTTTGCAGGTGACCCCTTACATATAATGATGCTGTTTTTCATGAACACCAGAAAAGTATATATTAAATGAAAAAATACAATACTATAAGAGAAAAGATTCCTATATAAAATTCAAAGCCAATTAGAGCTTTTTAATTATTATTTAATAAAACTTAGGATAGTCTATCTCAAGATTTATTCTTAAATACCTGACTAACTATAATATAGGTATTCATGCAAAAGTCATTAAAGAATTTTTGATAGTTATGAAATGTGATGCACTGCAACTAAAATCATTCTCTAAAAATTTTTTCCATATCACTAGATTAAGCTGTCCAATTTTTTTGTTTTAACAAAATTTATAGAAGTTAATAGTTTGCTATGTAAATTCATTGTAAGTAAATTGATTCCACTACAAAAGCCAAAACAAGTATGCTCATGTATCAAGTTTCACAAAAATGTAAAGTAGATGTATGGTGGTGTAATAGATAGCACCTCAGAATGAGAAATTGGAGATCCAAATTTGAATTCCAGTCAGGTTCTTTACATGCACTTATGCACAAATACTCTTGGGAATACTTTTCCATCCCTCTCCTCCCCCAGCTATGGGTCAAATAGCAATTCTTGTATCTAAAAAACCATTGTTATTCTCAAAAATTGTTAATGCAATATTTACTGCAAAAATGATCCAATATTTTGGTTTTAAATATCACAAACGGTTAAGCTTGATAAGGGTTGTGTGTGTGTGTGTGTATACACACACACATATATATATATATATATATATATATATATATATATATATATATATATACACACACACACACACACACACATTATATATATCAGAAAGAAGAGTAAGATTTATAATCCGGTGTTATTTATTATTTTCATTTTTAAAAAACAGTGCTCAATACAATTTAGTAGAGCATAAACATAAATTTACTAATTTAAACATATGGTTCCATTGCTACACAGGAATTACCATGTTTCAAAAACAGAAACTAAAATTTAAATTTAATTATAGAATTAAATTTAAAATCTTTATCTCATTCATTTTCAAGTGATTTCTTGAACAACTTATTTTGAAATTTACTAGGTTTATAAGCACAAACAATCAATTAGTTGTCAAGTTTATGGGAAAATTTTAAATCATTATTAAGGGATGGTAGGGTATTCATTTCCATCGACAACCTCTGCATCAAATCTAAGCTACTTTCAAAATCAGGTTAAGTTAAGGTAGAGTAGGAGTGCCTGTTCAACAAATGATTACATCCATTTTTCGCATGCCGTCTGGGTATTTTTTTTATTGACAGTCTTTTTGCCATTTTTATTTTGCTGTTTAATTTCTAATTTTATACACAAAGATTTTCTCAAAAGAATTGTTTGAATATGAGTGTCGTATTTTTAATATGTAGAATCTATTCCCTCAATTTTAAAGTATTATCTCTACTTTTTATAACTATTATTTAAAAATTATTATTCAAAGATCAAGTTTAAATATGTATGTTTCATTTTTTTATCATATTTAGTTATTATTTAAGGAAAATCTTTGACAGTGTCTGCAGAAAATAGCTATTTCATTTGTTTGATTAAGCAAATTTTTATTTTTCATAAACTTAATATATAATTTTTCATGTATGCACAAAGTACACATCATTTAATGACCTACAAATTCTTGCCTTTCTTAGTAATTTCCATTTTACAGTAGGTTTTATTTTTAAGTGCCAGAAGTATTTAGATAGGGACATTTGATTCTGGTATTTACTTATTTTAAAAGAGCTTTGATGTTGGTTAAAATACTTCTTGAACTTATACCTTGTGCATCCAATGTAGATTTTAACCTCATCTGGATCCTCAATAGATGAGATATTACATTGGTGCACAATATATAATTTATTCAAGAATCATAACATAAACATGTTATAAAATCACTAAATGCAAAAAGAATAAAAAATTGAAATTCATAACCTAGAGTGCTTAATCAGCTTAATCATTATTAATATATGAAAAATGTACTCCAGACTGAATTTTTTTTTTTTTACATTTTAAGAAATCATGAGTATTTTGGAAGCCAAAATAAATACTCAGTATTTGGCTTCAAATCAGAATGAATTTACATGGCAAACTGAGCCACTATTAACTTTTTCTAAAATTTAATATATATATATTTTTTTTTTTTTTAAAGATATTCTTTATTTGGAGTGCTTAATCTACAGTGACATGGCAGAAAAAACTAAATGAAAAACTGGCCACAGTTCTTATTGGACAACTCCATTAAAAGATTTATGGGGGGTGGAAAAAAAATGACTGATTCATAGTATCAAAATTAGCTACTGTCTACTTACCGGTTTTGCAAGTGCTGAATAGGTATATTAACAAGATGTTGCTGCAAAAACTTAATCTTAGCGGCTAAGTTAGGATTTACTGAAGCTGGGAGGAAAGAAAAGGGAATATATTTTTTAATTTTTTGTGTGTGAGAACTGTCTTATATATATATATATATATATATATATATATATATATATATATTCACAAAACTAAAAAAATTAGAATTCATACAAAAGAAACTTTCTCCCTTACAATCAGTGATGAATCTAAGTATTTTTAAGAAGAAAAAATATAGAAGTTTACCAAATTTGCTGTTAAATATATATTTTTTTTAATTTCGGAGTATATTTGAAAGATTAAAGCCACAAGTTTTGTACAGTTTAACATGTTATATTCATAGATATACACAATTTTTTTCTCAAATGTTATCTACACTGACTACTATCAAGAGTTTCAACAAACTTTTATATTTATTACTGCATAGGTGCTAATTATTTTAGCAGAGTTGTTTATTAAAAGACCAAAATATATCAAAGTAAAAAAATATAGAGGAAAATTCAATATATTTATTGCAAATCTTTATTTAAATCTCAAATTATTCAATTTTATCAATGGCATGAAAAGAACATTTAGCAATTCATTTCACTGTCATTCATAGAAGATAAAATTCAGGTTAAAAAAAAAAAAATCCATAGACCACAGGATGTCATATATCCCAGGTTGGTGATCTAACCAACCTGTACTTTGTATTTCTACTGATGCTTTGGGCAATCTTGGTATTAGATACCAGTGACAAGTATCATGCTGTTTGTTTTGAGCACCTCTATGTTCAGTACGTATTTTTTCCTAGCTGATGTTCAAGATAGAGCAGAGCATTCTTTGGTGGAATCCATCATCCTGATATCCAGATCTTGCAACCATACAAGTGGAAATTACCACTGATTTGTACACCATGATCAAATTTGTGTTGGAGAAAATTTAGGTCCAGTTTCTGAAAAGCAGCATGTATAGTTTGGATTCAGTGGTCAAATCAGACAGACACAAGATGTTCCAAATTAAATCATTTTTTTTTTTATTATTTTCACGGAAACTACAAATGGCGGAGAGCACAAAATACCACCATTGGATAGGGCAAGTTTTTTTACTATTTATTTTGTCACAGTCACCTTTATTGGTTAAACCTCAAGACACTTTTCATTTCATAGCTTAACAGCTGTCCAGTGCCACCCAGAGTATAGCTTGTCACAACTGCTGAGACAAATTAATCACTGTGTTCATGTCCACAGTTTGGTGGACCTAAATATTCAGCAAGTGAGTGAAATTCTTTCCAAATGGAAGAATTGAATGACATACCTCTGTTTCATGCTCACACTTACATGTTAAATGCCATTTTGCTAGACTCATAACTCTAAGACATTCATCCCCAAAATGTCAGTTTATTGGCAGGAAAGTTCAACATTTATTACACTACCAATTCTGACATCATAGGCTTAACATAATAAAATGAGGCATTACTTTTAGAGCAAGTGTGTGTGTGTGTGTGTGTGTGTGAGTGAGAGAGAGAGAGAGAGAGACTCTGCATCTGTGCATGTGCAAGAAAGAGAAATTTGTATTTCAAGTCTGAAAATTGCCATCATGATTTCTTCACCATCCAACATTGAGGACAAATTAAAATACCTACATTAGGATTATAATTTACCTTTGTTACTGGTAGCATTAATGTAGCAGGTGAGTGCGTCTCTGGGCTGATTGCACGTCTCATACAGGATGCCTAGATCAGTCCATGCTGCCGTGTGAGTGCGATCCAGCTGCACTGCACAGATGTAGGCTTGCAGAGCGTCCATAGGCTGGTTCTGCTGCTGATACAGTACTCTGTAATCATAGTGAAGAGGAAAAGTTTTTCCATAGTTTCTGTTCATTAGTCAATATCACTTCAGGGGAAAATGGTATAGTAGAACTGATACAAAAAAAAAACAACAACCAAAAAACAAACTAATTTGAGTACATGCTCGAAAAACCTTTTTATATTTAAATTCCATATTTCGATTTGGAGACATATCATTTTAATTTCTTTTTAAATCTATAAAAGGATGAAAAAGTGAGCAGAAACTAATTATGTGAATCTTTTTATTGAAAGATATAAAATTGAGCATAAAGGTCTAACTCTAATAAGTCATATCCTGTTATTTTGTTCATTTCTTAAGTGATTATTTAGAAAATTTCAATAAAGACAAAACTTAATTCTAACATGCTGCAGGATATAATTGAAATATTTTAAGATTAAAATTTTAAAAGTTCATCTTATGCTAATAGCTTACCCTATAGAGCACCATGTGTCAGCATTTGCCTCCCATTTATCCTTGGAGTGGCGGTAATGGATAAATGCATCATGCACTCTCCCTATGCTAGAGAGGCACCTAAAATATAATAAAATTATAAATAATATTAAAAAAAGCAAAAATATTAAAGACATTAAAATTCTTTTGAATATCCTTAAACCTCAATCTTTAAGAACCTAAAATATAGAAAAGAATTTGCATTCTATAAAAATGCTGAAAAAGTTAAACAGAATAGAAGTGCTGCAAAGTAATAAGTTCATTTGAGGGGAACGGGCTAAATATGTAGTCTTATATTCATTGAGGAAAAACAATCTAGCTTAAGATAAAAGATTATAGATTGAAAAATACTGAGAAGACTTGTAGTTTTTTAAGTTTTTAGTCAAAATAGTGAATGAGACAAGAAATGGAAGACTGCTTTTACATTAATGTCATTCATTTTATAATGGTTTCACAAATTTGTACCTTTTGATTTTAAGTATAGCTATACACATAATAGACTTTGTGCATACATAACTGACAACCTAAAAATGTTGCAAATGAGAAATGATACAATATGTAATAATAACAAAAATCATTGTATCTAATACAATATTCAAGATGAATGTCAAATATTAAGAAAATGTCAAACAGAACAATATATCTGAATTAGGAATTTATAAAATCTTCAGATCATGTTGATACTCAAATTAAAAGGATAATATATATATATATATATATATATATATGCTGGCGTTCTACAAAAAACAAAAAAAAACAAAAAACAAAAAAAAAAATCAGATATGCTTGATAAAATTATTAAAAGGAACAAAAAGTTTAAACATGAAATTTTTCAGTCTTACCTGCCTAAGAGGTACCAAGTCTGGCCATTTGAAGAATCAAGCTCAATTGATTTATGCAAATAATGAATAGCCACTGGTTCACGAGTACTTTTGTCTCCTAGCTGTTCTGCAGTATGAAATAACCAACCTAAAATTTTAAAAATAGATTTTAAAATATGAAATTTTAAAAACAAAATCTTTATTTCATTCAAGAATGGGTAAAATGGATTTTTTTTTTTTTTACTGAAGTATAGATAACTAGCCACAGTCTATCAACAAAGTTCAGTACAATTAAAGGTTTTCTTCATTTTGATACAGTAACACTTGCTTTAATAATTTAACAGATTTTTATATAACAAATATCAAATCATGATTGTCAACATAAACTGATTCTGCTAAAATTTATACATATATAAAAGTTACACCAAAATTTGCAAATGACAGGCAATATCTTAAAAATATATATAAGATCCTATTTAAATAACTTCCATTTTTCAGTAGCCCTAAAACTGTGTCACAAAATATAACATTTCATTCCAAGAAAATTCAAGTAGACAAACTACTGAAGTAGTTGCCAAATAAAATTATACACCGACTCACAAAATTCTTCTGCAGAATGGTGCTGCAGTTTTCAACTCCTTATGAAAACTATTTAAATCAATATTTAAAAATGTAGTAATGTAGAATTTAGCAAATATATAGCAGTAATTATATTAAAATTGAAAATATAAGTGGACAAATAATTAGATCACTGATCATTAAATGTTGAACTAAATGTTGGAAGTTTATCAGACAATATTGTCATCATCGTTGTCTAACAAGAGTGAAACATTTTTTCCTCACAAATACTTACCAAGTTGCCTGTAGGCAATGGCTTTTATTTTGTCATCAATGTCTTCAGGTAAAAGAAATTGTTCATATGCTTCCTTTGACTGTTTATATTTGCCCTAAAATAAATATACCAAAATCATGTTATGCTCAAAGACTTTAAAAGCAAAAACATTATATAGTCTCAAAGAAAGTATTAAATTTTTCATTATATACCAAACAAAGAAAAATCATTAAAATCAATATTCTCATAATTTTTCTACCAACAAATTAGAAAGTTATAAAATATGAATACTTTAATATGTCTATATTTTATTATATTTGCTTCTGAAAAAAAAAAAAAAAAACCTAATATATCAACTCAACATATATTTTTGCATTTGTTAGATTGTACTGCACACAGTAATTATCAACATTTAAAAACAACACATCTAATTGTAAAAACATAAAAGTAAAAATATTTATAATCAAATCAATAGGATTAGACTATTAAGACTAGAGTTTCAATAATGGTTATATTACTAACCTGCACTTGGAACAAATGAGCTATATGTAGACGAACTGTAAAAAAAAGAAAAAAGAAAAATAAATAAATAAATAAAATAAATAAATTAAATTAATTTTCAAAATATGAGAGTCATGGTAAAGTGAAGTAGCAGTTAATCTTTGAGACTTAAATATATAAAAATAAAAATTGGTGGTCTACATGCAGGGTTCACACAGGGACAAAAAGAAGATGTTTAAAATTCAAAATCATAAATGAACAAAAAGGACTGCTGAAATAAATTATTACACGTAACAATAAAAGAAGTGAAATAAGTTGTTCTGCTATAGAATCCAATATAGAAACAAAGAAGTCAGTGCTGAATAGGCTTGAAAGGAAAGGTTGGGTTGAGGAAACTGAGGACTAAACTGTTTACCCCACATTGGGACTAATGGTTGTTGGCAGTACTAAGAGACAAAACTTATAGGAGAAACTTTTTGTCTCATTGTTTGTTACCCAGTGTTGTGCTAAGAAATGCTTGAAATTTGAGCCATTTTACCCTAAAAAAAGGGTTAAGACTAGTTTCTTGTAGGTAGAACACTTATATTGCAGGTTTGCTTTCTGCTTACTTTATTAAAATAATGGATCCGTTATTTCTGTTTATACACTACTTCTGCACCTGTCTTGAGTTTTATGTTTGCTTAAATTGTGTTGTCCCTTATTTTATTACAGAATCCTAAAATAAAATATATATATACACTAAGAAAATGAGAAATAACAGCGAAACAATATGAATGAACAATAAGAGTTATGATACATTGAGAGAAAAGAAAAGAAAAAGAGAAACAGTAAAGAAAGGAAAAGAAAAAAACAATGCTATAAAAATTCAAAGATTATATTCAAAAGTGGAAAGTCACATACTATCGGAGAAATAATTCTACATGTCATGAAAGAATTTTTTTAGTAGTATGCTAGACTACTCTATCAGATATACCTTTTATTACATTTAGTGATAGTTCAGTATTAGCTGGAAATAATGAAATGACAAATAACATTAAAAATGAAATTTGCCATGACTTGAAAAACAAGTAAATTTTGTTTACAACTTAAGACATTATGTCACAACTAAGCTTTGTTATATTGGTTTACATGTGCTATTAAAATATCAATCAGGAGGGTTATTGAAGAGTTCCTATATGCTGAATAACTGAAAATTAATGCCAAAGGTTCAATAATTTACAAAACAGATGAGCAATTTTTTTAATGATATAAAATGTGTGCAATGGACAGGGTGACTTCAATGATTAGTCAATGAATTACTTAGGCAAAAGAACTGCAAACATTCACAGATTAATGAATGCTTATGAAATGGTCACACTTAATGTGATTTAAGCACAATTAGGATATTGGTCAATAGACTTATCCCATTTATTTCGTAAATAATGTCAAGCAAAAAAAACAACCAAGAGAATATGCATGTTTAAAAACAAAAAATTAGGTACATATAACAAACTCCATAACTAATGAGTTTGAGAGGAATTTAGCTAATCTCAATATAAAAATATTGAAACACTTAAGAAACTATTATTAAGTATTTAATCAATGTAACAGATAGCTAACTTTTTAAGAAGCAGGAGTCTACCAAATAGAATATAAACAATGCTAATAAAATCATAATGAAAAAGCATTTCAAAATTTAAAAAGAATATACAAACATAAAAGGGATGCAAAATTAAACAACACATTCAATGCATTTGTATGTCATCAAAATCTTCATTTTGACTTTGAAAATGATGTTTAATAGAATATGAATATAATTTACTCAAAGATGCATTGAAAATGTCAAAGTTCCATGGTCCACAAATCTCCTGCGATTAATATAAAACTTAACTGTTTCAGTTTATCACATGTTTTTACTGAACTGGTAGTGAAACAATGTGGGATACAAAAACCTTAAAACTAATGCAAAAAAAAAAAAAAAATAAATAAATATCACCCTCCCAAATATAAATGTAGATTTTACATTACAAAAATTATAGAACATTTTCAACTTACTTTCAGCTTTTGAAACTGTGCATTTGGTATTATCTTGAAGAGCTAAGCGGAAGTGCTGCAAAGAAAAATGTTTTGATTTTATGTAAAAAGTTCCTATAAGAGGGGGGGGGATATATATATATATATATATATATATATATATATATATATATATATAAAAATCAGCATGTCCAAGAGACTGGGGAAATGGTCGAATTTGGGGAAGTAGGCCAGACCAAGAATTTTTAGTACTCCCTTGTGTGTGTAATGTTTTTCTTATATGCCTGCTGGCATTAGGTAATTTTGACACCCTAAAACATAAAAAAATAATAAAAAGTGCCCAGTGTATTAGATAAAACACAGTGACTTAAGATCAAATTAGAATTAATAAATGCAAGTAAGTCAATTTTTGCCTTTTAGCTCATTAGGCTGCGAGTGCCAGGTTTGCCAAAATGGTGTACAGGGAAGTTTCAAATAATTAACAACAAAGACTGGGTTGTGTGTGTGTGTGTGCAGACATACACAGAAAATTTCTGTTTTGTACAAAACAGAAAAGAACCAAACCATAATTACTGCCAAGTAGCTATGGGTGATTCAGCAGAAATCCAAATATATGAAAATATGACTGTTACTCAACAAATGCTTCATGACCAAGTCAGCTTACACACATTTTTGTGTTTTCATATAACTAAATTTGATAACTGTATTTATCATTTGAGGGGAGGGACACTACCAACCATCACATCTAAAAATATTACTGCTATGTGCCATCAACTTTTACAGTTTTGCAAAGTTGATCTCACAGACGCTACAAAGAATGTGGCAATACCAAACATGACTTGGAAGAATGTATTATATCAAATCTATAAATTATATATTAAAAACTTTAACCACAAATAAATTTTAAAACTTGGAAAGGCTCCAGACAAACTAATTTATTCATCCTGAAATCAATGTTTTGTTTCTTTTTAATTTTATCATCATTTAGTAAAATAATAAATAAAAACTCCATTAAAATATTTAGGAAATATTTATTTTGATACATTCAAATCCTTAATCATTTGTTTTCAATGCAAAATTGTAATAAAAATGAAAAAAGCTGAAATATTCAAGTTTTAAAAATGAATGCAAAAACAAGTTAGTTCAAGCTTACAGTAATTTTTATAAAATCACTATTTTTATTTAAATATTTTAGTTAAATCACCCTGAATAATTTTACACAAAAATGTTCTTAGTAATTAATTTTCATGCTTAGACATTCATTTTCTATATAAAGAATATTGGCACATTCCATCAATTCAAAAAGTTTTCATTTACATTATGAATAAATTTTCCATTTTTTTAAAATTCTCTTGTATTTAAAACTTAGTTTATCATAAATAGAAAGCCTAATGCATAAATGGTATTTGTTCATTCAAAAGCTGATAGAAAAAATAAATTTTCTCACTTTGTTTATTAAAGCAAAATTAGTTATTACAATGAGATACTAATGTTTTTGACATTTAGAAATAAATAATACAAATATCTAAATTTAAGTCCTTAAGTCATTCAGGTTTCATTCTCCATATTAGAAATTAGAAATTTAGCATTGTGAGTGCATGATTTATTAAAACCGTACAACTATTGACAAGAAGAATTTTATTATTTTAAGAAATTACCATATATACACAAATATAGTGCAAGTTTTTATTATTTCTTTTACACAAAGTATGGAGGGTGCACTCTACTCAAGTAAATTTTTTCTGGAGGTGTTAAAATTCATACAAAAAAATTCATGGATCACAGTATACATGAATTCCACTTATACACGAGTATATACATACTTTTGGAATAAATATAATACATTTTTAATTAAAACTTTATATTGTTTTGATATTGTACCCAAAAGGCTAACCAGCTGTCCCAAAATAATGCTCTATCATTCTTGGGTCAATATTAATTCTATACCTGGATTACATATGTTCAAACATTCATGCGCAAAGAGGATAATGCATCAAAAATGACTGCATAGTTTGTCAACTAAAGAGTACGTTGGTGAACTGTCAGAAAAAGTTAACATTATTCCTTCCAACTGATTTAGGCTTAAATCAGAGTTTCAAGATCGATTTATTTCAGGGTGTTGAAAACCAGAAAACAACCTGGCAAAGCTGGAATTTGGTCTATCTTTATATGATGCAGGACACTTTTTATGTGAATTAGCTAAGAACCATGCTCAATTTCCTATTTCTGAACTTCACATTATATTTTTTATGTTTCATTTTATTATAGTAGGTTTCATTTGGTTTCTGAAATTATTTCATGTAAAATTTATTTTTTCCATTTATACTTTTATGATCCAATAAAAATAGTTTAGATTCCTCTAAAAGAAGCAAGAGAAAAAAAATACATTCTTACTCACCTTATGACTGGATTCATAGTTATTCAGAATTTTGTACATTAACCCCAGTCGCAGATGCACTTCATTAGCTTGACTAAAGCTTGGCTCTATATACAATACTTGTTGGTAAGCTTTGATAGCCCTACAAAGAAAAAAATTAATTAAATTTAGTATTCTTTTCAAATCAGATCTCCCTTTTAGTAATTGCCAAAATGAAACAAGATATTAATACAAAGTGATAAAAAACAAAAACAGTGACTGCTTCAACTACTTTACTAATATAAATACTGAAAGGACTAAACCATAATAAAATTCATAGCATTACAGCATAGAAGAGAAGGTAGGGGGGAGAAAATGTTTCAGTGGTTAATGACAATTTTTTAACAATCAACTAGATTGATCTGGCTTAAGGCAATCTGATGAGGCCAATGTCTTAGCCATAAGTGGCCATGAGTAACAATACACAGTTACTTCAAGATTTTGCACACTAATTTTTGTTATTTTCAGAAGAGCCTACTGAATTGTGCATATAAAAATAAAGTGGTTTGGTTTACATAAGAATTGTGCATGCACATATTGAAGTGACTATTAAAAATTACCAAATGCTTCAAGATTGATGAACTAAAGGTTACTGCAAATAAAAAGTTCAGATATCTTTTAGAAGTACCTATAATTGTGTTGGCAATCTTATTTAAACAAGACCTGTGTACATTATATGGACTGTACAAAAATCTGCTTTTAATTTTTACCAAAAGTCAGTCAGATTTCATTATAAAAGTCAATATTTTCATAAGATTTGTACTAACCTACAAATTTTCAGAGTACAAGTTTCAGCTTATAATATTAATCTTTATTAAAAATACCAATACATTTGGGGGGGGGGGGTTATTGTGCAAACTAAATGCAACATGAATTTTTATTTATACATGTTAATATGGGCTCTAACATTTTATTACCTTCATCGGTCTTTCTCCCACCAAGTTTAACTTTTCTATCATTTCAACTTTAACATCACTTGCAGTAGTTTTTATTGCTTCCCATATCTTTGCTTGAATAGTTTCCTATTCTTATATATATATATATATATATATATGTGTATGCATGTATGTATATATATATATATATATATATATGTGTGTATGCATGTATGTATGTGTATATATATATATATATATGTGTGTATGCATGTATGTATATATATATATATATATATATATATATATATATATGTGTGCATGCATGCATGCATGCATGTATGTATGTATATATATATATATATATATATATATATATATATATATATATATATATAAATAATGGAACAAGTTTTCAACTGGAAATTGAAATTATTCCATTAATTTGCTATCTTTGAAACTTTTTTTAGGGCAAGGTGGGCAATGGTCAACTTTGAAAGAGCATTCTCTTTAACTTCAAAGCTTCTTCGTTTTGACTAATACCAAAACAACATCTTGTCAAAAAACTTGTAATTCTCTACATTTATCTTGAAAGGAATTATAATTTTGCATCCTACAATATTAGCCCAAACAATACACAACCCCAACTTGCTGTCTTCTAACTTATGTGGTTAGCTATTTCTATGAATGACCCAATTTTTAGTCAATCTTCAGGTCCATTCAAAACATGGTTGTACATTAATCACTAAAAATTACTGAGAAATCAGTTTTCATGAAGTGCTTTAGCACTTTGCCCAACTTAAGCATTTCCCTATGTAATGTTTATTTCAAGGTGTTAGTTTGGTTAAAAGCATGAAAGCAATCATTGTTCTTAATATTCTGCATCCTTCCTCTCTTTTCACATTTGCAAAACAAGCTTTTCTTTTTTTTATGGTCAATCCACTTTTCTTGCTTATTAATCTTAACTTTCCTCATTTTATTAAAGTTCTTTTTCTTTGTTCTCCAGTTTTTTGTGTTTTTTTTGTTTTGTTTTTTATTATTCTCTGACCTGTTAAGCTTTTCACAATTTTCAACAGTGTCCCATCACCAAATAACTTTACAATATATTGTTTCTTTATTATGACCTATAGCAATCTTGATATATCTGAAATTAATAAAATATCATATGTATCTATTTAAAACATGAACAACCCTCAAGTTGCATAATTTCAGACTACTAAATAAAAATACGTAATGAAATACACAATATATTTATAAGTATATCCTACAAAAACTTCCAAAATCAGTTGGTTAATACCAATTTTATTGTAAAAACAGAGTTGCTTGCTAGTGCATTACTAACTTTTTCATGACTAAAACCTATGAAACACTGATGATTTTCTATCCAAATATGTTTTCATATATAATTTAAAAAACAGAATGTAAGTTTTTCAGATATGTCTTACTTAAAATAAAAAATTGTTTTTATTGAATTCCCTATGACTAAAATGATAAATCAGAACATTAAGCATAAAAGTTTAGATATAAGTGAGCATTTTCAAAAACTTGATCAATAGTTAAATGCAGAAATAAAAATTAGTGTTTCATGTCACCCTGGAACTTTCCAATTGTGAAATCATTTTTGAAAGTTCAATGAATCTATAGTTTATCCACTTGTTGCTGTTGTATTTGTATGATTTTCTTGGATAGCACAAAGTGGGCATTTTTACTTCCATAAAAATAGCTAATAAGATATATTGTTTAAATGTTCATAAATCACAACAGTTTACATTATAAGTTTTTCCCTAAGTTGGGATTAAAATTATACCAAGACATTTAAAATATATAAGATGTATCTGGAAAGTATCCAACCATTTTGAATATCTCAAGCCAGTTATGCTGCTTTGAGGAGACCTTACCATGTATAAAGTTACTCATTCAGCTATAAGACATCACTATGTGAGCTTCTTTTATCATTATCATGAGAATGTGCCTGTCTATTCAGGTTTCCTGCAAAATATATCAGCAAGCTATGTCGGCTACAGTCAAAATTAGGTTCCCCGTGATTTCTTGACTTTTCTTAAAACTAAAAATCAACATTGATAGGAGGAACATTTCATACTGTAAACAAGATTAAAGAGAACTTGTGGAAGACTTCGCAAAATGTTTCAGAAAGTGGAAGAGAGGTTGAGTACAGGTTACAAGCAGTGTACTTGGAGGGAGCTGGAGCTAAAGTGTCATTGTTCTTAATAGGCTATATTATTAATGGCTAGATTATTTCCAGATTGACTTTGCATTATATATTCTTACATGTATTGACTAGAATGAAAAGAAAAGTTGCATTCACTAGATCTAGAAACTGACAAGATTTGCAATTGCTTGCTTTCTTTTATTTTAGGGTATTAAAAAGTTATAGAATCAATTCATTCCAGCAACCTGACTAGTAAGCAAAAATTAAAAAAAAAAAAAAAAAAAAAAACAGGTATGTATATCACATCAATTGCTACTAACTG
Organism: Acanthosepion esculentum; assembly: GCA_964036315.1. Taxonomy (NCBI): domain Eukaryota; kingdom Metazoa; phylum Mollusca; class Cephalopoda; order Sepiida; family Sepiidae; genus Acanthosepion; species Acanthosepion esculentum. Next base: position 34,533,608 of record OZ038490.1, read on the forward strand.
AAATATTAAAAATTAGACATGCACAGTAAAAACAGCTTTAATATTTTGAATTTATGATCAAATACACAAATAAATTGAAAATTAACTTTGCAATTAGAGAAAAAATGTTTTTTTCAACTGAAGTAACAAAGCAAGCAAACTTAAAACCCACTCCTTACTTCACCATTTCCTGAAAATAATTGTATCTTGCCCTATAAAATTCAATTTGAAATTCCTTCTTACAAATAAAGGTTCCTCCAACTAATCTAGAATTACTTTTCAATGATCATAGATGAATAAAAATCAGCACAATATAAAGAACTAAAACAGATTTATAGACAAACAACTGCAATCAATAGATCCAAAAGAAAATGAGAGAAGTTTTCAATATGGTTCAAGTAATTCTAATCTATAGAAAGACATTTCCTTGTCATCACTAGGAAAAAATGATGAGATTGAAGTCAGTAACTATCTTTAATTGGCTATGGTTCTGTTAGCAATGCCAGTGATTACTGACAATGATTGCATAAGCTAAGAACCACCAGTTTTAACATTAGTCCAGCTACTTGAGCTTTCAGCAGACAGGCCAAGTGTACTTTTAACTTAGAATCAATGTTCAGCTCAAGGATAACATGTTCTCAGCCTACTTACCATTACTAACAATATCTTGTAAAAACAAGCCAAATGTAGTTATTTTTTAATGTTCCATAAAGTAAAATCAAAGATCAATTTTAAAGATTAATATGACTTTTCCACAGAAGTATATTTAATGTCCCACTCTACATCATTTTTAAAAAAAATTAGAATACAGATAACTTATTCAGACATAAATTTAAAAATATATATATATATATATATATATATATATATTGTTTTGTCTGAAATTTTGAGAATACTATTGTTAGATATTAATTTAGACTGTTGTCCTCATCTTGGCTGCTTTTATATTTTAACCACTGTACCCTCCAGTTTTCTTCAAGTACAAACTGCAGCTTTTGTGATGATACTGCTACTCAATCTCGGATTAAATAGAGAGAGAAAAAATGGGGCCATCACAGAAATAAGCAGTGACTTCATATACATATAATAGATTTTGTTGAAATGTTTAAGTGCATCCAAAATGATATCATTAAACAAATAAATAAACTGTTTTACCAAAAATTATTTTGAACTTTATTATAAAATCAGAGGTCAGTGCTTATTTTTTTGTGATGGCCCTATTTTTCCTCTCTATTTATTTGGACAAAACTAGTTAACTGCAGCATCAGAAAAAACAAATGCAACTAGCAAGTGAAAGTGGCCAAGTGGTGCAGTCAAAACTGAATACAAAAACAAAGACAACAGTCATAATGAAAAATATATTTCATGTTCAAAAGATATTTACTGTTGGAATAAAGTTTCTAGTATTATGAGACACTGTGGCAGATTCAAACACACAAGTCATTAATTTTATTTATTACATGTAATAGAATTATTATTGAGTAACATCAATTTGTAAATATTTAGTATAAAAAAAAACTCAGAAGTTGAGATGATTAAAATTTTTATTCACGTCAATACCACTGAACCTAGACATAAATTTAATAAGAAATAATTTACAAAAGAAATTTATATGCTGGAAGTTTAGATTTTAAAATTATCCTATATTGATAAAGTAGTTTTCAAAAGTACTTTTTTCCTGCAACAAAACTTTCAAGTTCTTTCAAGATTAAATTGTTAAATTAATCAGAATTATTTGTAAATGCAATCAACTTGTAATCAATTTTGCAAAGATAATTCTCTTCAAAAGTTTTTAAATTTTCCCGGATTTATAAAGTGCAACAAATTCAGATTGTAATACATAGGTACTGCCAAAACTTGAACTTAAAAATGCATTTAAAATAATTTTAATGCCACCTATTTGATAAAAGTTTTGTTTTATTTGAAAGGTAATAGCTTCAGTTAATCCATATGAAAATAAAAATGAATTTCCATATGTAAATGTTTTTGGACTTTATTAAAATATTTTCATATTCACTTGTCACTCATCAAACTGCCATTTTAGACAAAAAAAAATGAAAGCAAATTTAAAAATCTCTTAGAAATCCAATCTTTGTCCTAGAGTTTTGATTCAAAGTAAATTAGTAAATTTAAGGATTAAGTGGATTTTGTAAAAGTAATGTTTAAAATAGCATTTACTTTATTTTTAATTATTTTATAATAACCTATGCTGTATACAATTCATTAATGAATAAAAGTGTTGAAAATTTAATTTAAATTGGATTTTAGGTAATTTTAAAAAAATTAAAAAATGGTAACGTTTTTTGCTGTCATTTTTTGTGGAAAATGCACCAAGTACCTAGGAAAGCAATTACTATTTGAGGATTTAAATAAACAGCACAAATAAAATGCTAGAAGGAAAATTTTTACCACCTGTCAATTATATTTACTGAGACATTAAAGAAATACCATTAATTTGTTTAATGACCTTTTTGTCACATCAATATAGTAATCATTTTAAAATCATAGCAGGCATTCAATATATTTGTGAATTATTTTTTTATTTATATGAATAATCTTAAAGTATCAAATAATTCAGAGTCTCAAAAGTATATCTATTAAAGAAAATTCAAAGTTTTAATAAGTATAAATATGTAAAAAATTATTCTACAGAATATGATTGAAGAAAAAAGTCTGAAAATTTCTAGGGACAATTAATTTTTTTTAATGTCAAGAGCCAGCTAAAGTTTATAGAAAGGTGAATAAGATTAAACCATATAAAACAAATATTGAATCATCAAGACAGAAATGTTAGTTACATTTTAAAACTTTCAGAAATCTACTTTTGTACCAAATTATCGGAGAGCAAACACAGCCATCAACAAAAGTAAAGACTGCTCTATGATTCAATAACGCAAGAATGTGCATAAATTGCACAACAGCAAAGATAGAATGAAATAAAATATTTTCACTGACCAAAGAATATTATTTGGCAAGAGAACTTAACGTCATGTTAAAAATATTTGTTAGATATTAAAAAGTGAAGTGTTCTCTATGAAAAGTTACATTATTTTAAAGAAGAGATTGTACAATAACTTACTAAAATTATCTTAATATATTATTTAAAAGTAAAGCTATAACATTTAATTTTTAATTTTTTCAATAAAAATTTACGAACAACATTTTTCACTTTTTTTTTTTTAAAGATTCTCACTAAAAATAGTATAGTTACAGTATTTTAATAATCCATCTCAATAATAAATGCAATGGTACTCGAGCATAAATAAGAATATATATCAAAGTGTGTGTCTGTGTGTGTGTTATCCAGAAAAATAAAACACAAAAGATAATGCTAATTAACAAATGTATTTTTTATTGCACTAGGATTGCAAATCTTACACAAAATCTATTTTATATTAATTATCAAAAGCCATTAATTATATGCCTCAGAACTGTGAGAGTGTCCCAAGTCAAGTGGTGCAATATATTTCTGAGTGTTCTTTCTCATCAGAGGCTCCCAAGTGGTATTTATCTTCAGGCTGGGTTTACTGAGGAGTTTGTCAGTGCTTAGCATATACACTGATTCTTTTGCCCGAGCCAGGACATTCATAGTGCTGCACACTGGATATTGGTACTAGGTTCAGGACTGCAGAATCATGCCACTAGATTGTCTAAGTAGTATGTGGACTAATGGTATTGGTTAAAACTTATCTGGTTCCTTTGCAGTTGTGGGTTGCTGAAAAGTTCCATACTCTGGTTCCATTGAAGAAATGGACAAATAACACAAAGGTGAATAAGAACAGTAAGTTAACCAATATAAAATATCCTCTAAGCATGGAAAATAGGAGGAGGACACTGTATCCAAATGGACTGAATAAAAGGTTCTGTTCAAAATTCTGAGAAGTTTCCCAAGTTTGGCAGACAGCTAAAGAAGATCAAAGGATGCAATGGCCAAATCATTGCGAATATAACAACCAAAATGAGCATGCTGGTCAGAACAAAGTATAGAATAATGATAATTCTTCATCTCAAAAATTCTAAATTTATAAAAAGAAAAAGATATTTGCATGAACTGAACATATGTTAATTGATATTTTTTTCTTGTGTTGATTACTGAAATTATTTTATTCATTTCACCTGTTGTGCTTGGGTATATTTTAAAAGAATAGGTTTTCTTTTTATTAAAACAAAAATGTGTAACTTCAAGGATGAAAACCTTCCTGGAGGGTAACAATTATTTTACTCTAAAAACCATTAAAAGATTGCTTATAAAAATAGACAAGATGCTAGACATGACAAATCAATATACTCTTCCTTTTAATTTAGCTTTACGGATGTAAAATCAAAATATAGATAAATAGGAATACTATATTAGCCATATGTGCATATAGGTATGAAAATAATTGGCTTAACTGCCAAGATATTTTAAGTGATACAGCCGACTATAGAATTAAATTACCTCCCTTAAGAAAAAATCTCCCTTTGTGTAAATGTGAACAAAGCTGCAAACAATAAGCAGGTTTAAAGAACAATTAGTCAAGCCATGAAGAAGTGAGCATTATGTCTAACCTCATATTCAACTGATTAGGTTATTTACAGTAAATATAATTTTACCCAATATCAAAACAAAGAATTGGTATAATATAAAATTATTGTATACTATCTCAAGTATGGTAGTAAAATATTATTATACATAATACTAATCACTGTTGTCAATTGCAATTTTCTTTCTTTATTTAGTCAAAAAGCTCAATGAATTGCATCATACATATCCACAAATTTATCAAAACAGCTGTTTCTGGCTAGTGAACATTATAAATTGTCTGCAGAGTTACATTAGATAATATCAATATTTATTAAAGCAAATGGACTTTGTAACCTTATTGTGAATATTTATAAAATATTAATTTAGACCAGCACATGCATATCTGCACATTCATCAAAATCTATATGTGGATGAAATCCCGTGCTTATTATATTATCCCAACAAAGCATCAATAGCAGAAAAAATAAATAAAAAATAGCCATTCCATTTAAGTGCTCCTCCTCCTCCATCAAATCATTAGCTGAGCGTGTATTCATTAAAATAGGAAATAACAGAAAAGAAAATGCTGCTTCTGCCCATCATAAAGTTGAAGTAGCAACAGTACCATCCACAGCTTGAAAAGCTAAAGTTGCAGCAGGTTGCTGCAGCTTTCTACCTGTCTATAAAGTAGCCTGCTTATGAGGAGTCCCTTGTCAATACAGCCAAAGCAGGTCTTACTGGCTTACCCACTCAGTAGTTTCCTCCATGTTGTCAGGCAGAACAGCCAATATCACTACTACCATGTGCAGATCAATACAAGATGGCTACTGCTGCTGCTTTCATCTCACTCTTTTCCTCTCAGCCTCAAGCATGCCACTACATATGATATACCACTCATTTGTTTAGTCCAGTAAAAGCTAGGAGTGGGTTTGCAGGAAATCATATTCCCTTCTTTATTTGCATTAAAAAAATAACAAAAAAATAACAAAAAAATGATAGCACCTCATGCTCATATTCTAATTATAGACACTAGTAAAATATCCAAGCCAACAAGATCAATGTAAGATCAGCAGAATAACCTGATTAAAAGAAAAAAAACTGTATTTCTAATCATGTCAAATTGTGCTGGAATGCAGTGTTTAAAATGAGCTGCACTCTAGAAATAGGTCCCCCCGCCCAATGCACAATTAGTGAGTGGCTCAAAATGAACATTCTGCAGAGATGGAAATTAAGAAAAAATGACATAAATGGAAATAAATTCCAATTTTATATAGAGGAATAAAAGTATATCCTATATATTCTTTGAATTTACTAACTTTTTCTGATATCTTACTATAAAAAGAAAATTTTGAGTTATATACAGTGGAAATATATAATTACAAAAATAATTATAAATTGAAAACGTGCAATTTTAAAACAAAAATAGTATATGATCTGAAAAGAATTTTATGTTACTATCTTACATTTTTACTACTAACTCCAAAACCAGCTGTTTAAAAGATCTTGCAAAATCCTACTTCCTGACATATCAAATACATTAAAATACAGAATAGTAATATTTTATATAAGTAAGAAATAAATGAGGGAAATGAAAATAAAAAAATATCATCTTCAAATGAAAATTCTTTAGTGAATAATGAAATAATATAGCAAATGTATGCTATCTAAATTATAAGCACAAAACAATTATCAATAATTGATCTTTTATAGCTCATTTGGAAAATGAAAATATTTTCATAAAAGAATGATTTTTATTAAGTATTATTATTTAAACTTGTGTGTGTGTGTGTGTAAAACAAACTGAACCAATTTTTTTTTCTTGTCATGTCTCCCAGGACATATTTCTTTATCTGTAAATTGAGTTCTTGGGAAAGATAGTGGAGTGGTTTCCAGTTGCCTTCTCCCTGGTTTTGAATTCAGTTGTCCTTCCAGACTGGCTGCTATCCAAGGCTCAATCTACTCCTAGGAGAAGAAATAGATTTGTGTCTTTCCCATAGCAATTAGTATGAAGTGAATACAATGGAACATAACAGAAGTTGAACTGTGATCACCAATTCCACTTTCTGCGCCACTAATGATATCCACACATCCAAAATCATATTCAATTTTTAAAAAAGGACATGGCAACATTTACCAAATATCTAATATTACCTACTGAAAATAATCTTCAAAAACTTAATGAGAATTTTGTATAATTATTGGAAATACTTCAATAGAACTTCAAAACAGTGACTTAGTTTAATCAGATTTTGTGACCATCTTTAAGTGATAATGAACAGAATGACTTGCAGTTAAGATATAGAATCAAATACAAAATAGCAAAGTACAATAATTTTTCGAGTTAATGCTACCAAGTCTAAATTACATGATCATAGGAACATATTTATGTAAGTACTGAACAATTCTTCAAATTCCATGCCTACTTAAGAACTGTATTTTTTTTTTTTTTTTTTTAAACTATGTTATCTTCAGGTGTTAACATGCTAAGAGTAAACAGAATGGAGTTCAAACTCCAGATGAAAAGTGTGCATTCACTTCACACTAATGTGTTTGGGAAAGGCATGAATCCATATCTCCCCCACTCCCCAACTATAATAGTGCAGCTGGAGCCCTTGTCCTGTAAGGCAGTATATTTTTAGCATTGAGCTGGTACACCAGCCCTGTAAAAATTGCATTTCTTATGGAAATCATGCCATCACAATTATGTTTACTCATCGAGGATTCTGCAGAAATAATCACATCATTATTATTATGCACTGAAACAATCAAAGATTTTCTCATTTTCAATGCAAAAACAAATGAAACTTGATTAAATTTTATGATATAAACAATATAATTTTTTTATAAAATTCAGAAAGAAACTAAGTTTTATTTTAACTATTTCATGAAATCTACCCTTGAACTTTATTAAAGGCTTAGAAAAAAAGTAAATACAGAAAAAATATTTGATATTAATTGAACCATATGTCTGTTCTCCATAAAACATTGAGAATAATAAACACTGGATTATTCTCAGAAAAGAACTCCATTATTGCCAGGAAAAAAGTTAGCAATAAAATCAATAACTTTACTCAAAAGTATGCTTTGCTGAAAGCTATAGTTCTAAATTACACACTGTTCTCCTTTAATAGCTTTGTAGCTCAGTGAATGACCTACTTAATATCAGTTATATGGTTAAATTCTCATTGAAAAACTTTTTTGTAACCAAAGAAAAATTACTTTTATCTACTTAAAAATATAGCAGCATGTTTATTTTCAAAAAACAAAAAGTATATTACAAAATATTTATCAGATAATAAAAACAATTCTAACATCTGTACCAGTATACTAAATCAAGTAGGCTTCACTTAATTTTTGCTTCTAATAATGACCAATCAAATACATTGACAGCTTATAACTGACTGAACAAGCACCCTTCCTTATAGATAATAATAATTAATATACAGACTCATCCTTGTAGGCAAAAGCTAAAATCCCCTGCTTGCAATTTGAATGTACAAAATTTATTTCAGTTAATTTGGACAATAAATTATGGGGAGGACATTACTTAAAACATTCCATTCTATTTTTAGATATTTTAGCACTTGAATAACAAATCTGTGAATTTACTAAATAAAAGCGTCACCATTCAGAAAAATATTACACAGCTTATAAATCTAAGTATAATGGCTATCATTCCAATTTTTATTACATACATTGTATACAAATAAATAAAATAATTATCAGAAAAATATTAGCTCCTGTTATTTTCTAGTTTACTTACAGAATTTATTAATAAAGAAAAAAACATTAAAGTCAAAAGCATCAATATTTTGTTAGCTTTGTGCAATATTCCTGTCAGAGATTATCTTAGCAAAAACAACAATCTGATTAAATTAATGGATATAGAGCAATGAAAAATCCAACTCGGTGAGTTTCAACTCCAAAATAGATACAAAAGTTTTTAGAAAGCAAAATTACCAGCAAAAAATGCTAAAATTTAATAGTCAGTTTGGTCATTAAACTTACAAAAAGAATACTTAATGACACAAACATTTTCTTTTTATGGATAAAATACAAAAAAAAACTATAAAGTGTAAAATCTGTCAAGTGTTCTAGCATATAATATAAGCTTTATGAACAAAAAATAAAGTGTGTAAAGAAATTATTCATGTGTATATTATGCTATTTAGATCATTTTTTTAAGTTAACGGTTATAAAACAGTATTTTCATTTTAGCAGATTGTGTATTACTGATTATTACGTCAGATTACTCTATAAATGCTAGTAACCCTGTAACCTAGTACTACCTGCTGTATGATCAGAAACCAGTTCCCCTGCCAGGCTTTTCTGGTTAGGTAAGTAGCTAGACACCCAGCAGGATTAAAAACAAAACCTGCAAAAGGACAGATGAACCTTCTTGAAAGGTCAATAGACATCTAGCACAATAGCCAGACCGGGCATCATAGGTGTATGCAGCCAGTGCAGTGATAACACATTGGGCAGAAAACTTCCTAGAGTGAAGTCAACAGCCACATGTCAATTAGGGCTGATTGATTTGTAGAATCATAGTATTGCACTCAATTTGAAAGTTGGGGTTTGACATGATAAATAACGACAAAATTTTTTTTTCAAAATCATTAGTTTTTTGAGGAAATGAGTTTAAAGTTTAAATTTCATTCTAGTGATCAGAGAATGATTTAATTCTGTCAAAACCTTCTATACCCTTATGGCAAACAAATGTGTAAATGTCATTTAATAAAAAGTTTTCCAACTGCCACATTTATCTCATTCTCTATAAATCAAAGAAAAACAAATCAGAATATAAAAATATTCATTTATAAAGGCAAAAACATTAAATACAATAATGTATTTAGGTTGTGATCAGCGATGATCATCATTTCTTTCTCATATGGAATTTAGGTTTTGTTATTTTTCAGTGGAAAAAAATTAAAATCAATCTCAAAAAAGATTTTTACACCATAAAACCTCAAAAAAAAAATTCTTCATTTTAATCAACAGTAGTAAAATAAATTTTTCAATAAATCTTGTATCAGAATTTTCTTTCAATAACTATTATCTAAGTTCTTACTATTATAAACATTTGCCATTATTTTTATTACATTCAATATTAAACTCTTGACCACTGTTTGTCACTGTAAAATTAATTAGTTCTGCTTTTTTAAACAACTTTTTTTTTAAAAAAAGAAAAAATAAACATTTCATTTAATCTCCATAATTTTGCATTTTCAAAGTGACTGGCATTTATTTAAAATGTGTTTATTTTGGTGGAAGAAACTATATTTCCATTTAGGTAAGTAATACTGCTTCTTTCTATTTTTCTTATTTCAAATTTACATTTGAAATTTTATTAAAATAGGATAATATTTGCACTTGTCCTCCTCAAAAGAAGTTAATGTTAATTCTTTAATTCTATGCGTCTTTTTCTTTTTAATTGTTTAATTTGAACTAGTTCATATCTTGATTTTCAAAATTAAAATTAATTAAATATAAATTTACTCCTGATAATTTCCCCTTCTCTAGTAAATAATATTGTGAATTTTCCTTCATATTTATTATGTAGGCTACATCTGTTTTTAAACATATGCATTTTGAAATTTCAGGTTCCCATTGAAGAAATAGAATATTTAAAAGTTGTGTGTATGTGTGTGTGTGTGAGTGTGTGTGTGTGAGAGAGAGAGAAAGAGGAAAAAAAAAACAGGACCAAAAGGCAGTTTCCAACTTAGAACTATTGACAAATATGCTGTCAAAAAACAGCAAAAGCATACAACTGAAGCAGAGAGATTATACACATGTTGCCTTTACATCAGATATTTTTCCACCAAAGTTTTCCCATAAAGAAACAACTGATGATAGTTTTGAGCCAGAGAAGCAGTCTAAGGGAACTTAGTCTCTAGATATGCCATGGGTTAACTTATTAAAGGTGATGTATCTTCCAACCTTGGGGCATGGCTTGCTAATGCCTTTTTATTAGACCTACAAGATAAGGCTTGGGTGAAGAAAGGATATCACTTAAAGGATATTATGAATGACATGACAAGTGAAAAATAGTCAGGGAATATAAGTAACCACCCATCAGAAGCAAGAATATCAAAAGGACCAGAGCACCACTTGGTTTTCACCAGAGATGGACACTGAAAGTACTCACCCACAGACTTATCCCTAACATTGATGCAACTGGTATTGTTATAACAGAGGATATTGCTGTGGTTTTAGAAGAATTCAACACTAAAAATTTCATTAAGGCAGTTTTTGTGGACAATACCAGTACAAACACTGCTTGTTACAGCTCTGGAGAAAAAAAACTTAAAAGAATGTTACACACCATTCACTTCATCAAAATGAACTTCCATTTAGAGCTGTTTTTAAGTACGTTGATGGAACTACAAAAGGCCCTACTACTTTTACTCGTCCTCTAAGGAAACTTTACAGAAATGATTACCAGGATTTGCCCCAGGTAAAATTTAACACTATCAATGCCCCTCTAGATAACTTATATCTTACTGTAAGGGCAATGGAAGTGGTGACCAAAGACTGCTTAGAATATGCAGCAGGAATTTCAAGGGTAAATGAACCCTAGATTTATTACCTGGAAAATTGGGTGTTTATGGACCAGGTATTTATCCATCCTTATTGTACAGCCTTATAAAATTTATAACTGAAATATATAGTTAGTTTGTTTTAAATTAATTTAAATTTAAACCAACTAACTACATATATTTCAATTAATAAATTCCATAACCAACAACTGTACATCTTCAACCTGATTCAGAAAATAAATCAACAGTTGACTGAAATACAGAATGTTGCATTAAAAAATTTACAACACAAAAATATTTTTTTGTTTCAGAAGTAGCAAGCCACAGAAAAAAGATTAAAAGAAATTACATTCAACTCTGAAGTGATATACTGGTCAAATTTGATTAACCTCTTATAATATGGAGTTTGTGAAATTGGGCTTGCAGAAGGCTTTTCAAATAATGAACTACAAGAGGTTCTAACAAATGGAGCAACATTGGAGTTACCAAATTTACCTGCACATTCACAAGATGTGGAAAAGCAGTTAAATTAACTACTGAAGCTTAACAAAGAATCAAAGTACAAGGACATTACTAAAACATTCTACCATCAAATAAGACCATCATTTACTTGATTTTCATTAAACAATGTAAATTTAGAACTTTTTGTCTTTATATATATATATATATATACATACACACACACACATTTATTTTATGTTATTAATTATAGCCTAACAAATGGTGTAAGATCTTATTCATTGATTAACCTTTTTTGTAATCATTTAAAATTTTAAGTTTTCATTTATCAAATACAGCAAAAAAATTACATATTTTGCTTGTGTGGATACATAATTAGGATTCTGGTTTGAATATACTTTACATTCAATGTACCTAATACAAAAAATATCAACTTTAATTGGATTTTATTCTTGAAATAATAAAGTTCTGAAGTCAGTTTGTAAGCAAAAACATGGAAATTAGATATTTCTGTACATTTTTTTTTCAGAAAATCTTAAACTTAAATGCTCAAAATTATGAATCTAATTTTTGGTGTTAGTACTTATTACATCAAACTCCATTTTTTGAACCATGTGCAATATTGATTTTATTAAAAAAAAAAAAAAAAAAAAAAAGTGAAAAATCAACCTGCCCTAATGCCCATGAATATGGTAAGCCTTCAGGTCTGAGGACAGACTGACTGGCTGGTTTTGACCTGAAGGGGGATATCAAATCAGATATGTAAAACTCATTAGTTGCTTAACTGTACAGTGACCCTATGACCACACCCAGTCATGGATATTAATAATTATTTTGAAATATTCAAGATATTATGAGCAAAAGTTTTATTCATTATACTTTGTACTTCTGTGCTAGTGAAGATGACATATCATCAGAGTCAACAAATTTAACAAAATGAAATATTTAAAATTATTTCTATTTTAGGCATGCAGAAAATATTTCACCCCACAACTTAAATTGTAAACAAAACTTACAATAAAATGTTTTAAAATTCTAATAAATGCAGATTAGAAAAAGTAGGTTAGTCAATATAATTAATTTCAGCTAACCAAAGTTTATTTGTAATACATTTTCATGTAATAACGGGGGTGGGGGTTTAAACATTTAACCCTCTCAATTATATCACAAGATTTTACTTAATGAACTATCCTGCTCTAAAGTCATCATATTTGCATATTTTGTCATGTGAATGACATAGTTAAGGGTAATTTGTTAAAAATAAGTTGTTTGTTTTTTTTTGTTTTTTCTGGTCTTTTACATACCTATGGAGATTATATATATATATATATATATATAAAGTAGATTTTCTAGATGTTACCTTCAACCTAAGAAAAGGCACACACAAACCATACAGAAAACCGAATGATAAACCACAGTACATACACATATACTCCAACCACCCGCCTTCTATAATCAAACAGATACCAAAATCTATTAACCGCAGGCTTTCCGACAATTCTTCCGATGAATCTATATTTAACAAAGCTAAGAAAGACTACGAAACAGCCCTAAAAGATAGCAGATTCCCAGCAACACTCACATACTCAACACAGAACACAAAAAAGACCAACAGGAAAAGAAATATCATATGGTTCAACCCACCGTACAGCAAAAAAAACGTAAAAACAAACATAGGAAAAATATTCTTCAAACTTTTACACAAACACTTCCCGGAATCAAGCACCCTACACAAAATATTCAACAAAAACACAGTAAAAATCAGCTACAGTTGCACCGAGAACATGGCACAAATAATAAAAAAAGCACAACAGGAAAATTATTAACAAACCACACGAACAAATTAAACCCACGTGCAACTGCAGAATAAAAAACAAATGTCCCTTAAACGGTAATTGTTTACAAAACAACGTAATCTACCAAGCCACGATAAAATCAGCAGATAATGAAGAAAAAGTATACAGAGTAACCGAAGGACCATGGAAACAAAGAAATTATGTACACAAAATGTCTTTCACAAATAGTAAATATGCGAACAGCACAATGCTTTCTAAGTATATCTGGGAAATAAAAAACAAAACACACACCACACCAAAAATATCTTGGAAAATAAGGAAAAAATCATCAGCCTACAACAACCTATCAAAAACTTGCAAACTTTGCTTGGAGGAAAAAATATCATTACCTTCCCAGATCAAAATAAATTATTAAATAAAAGATCCGAGCTAATCTCAAAATGCAGACATGAAAACAAATTTTTACTACGTAACTTAAAATAGAAAAATAAATAAATATATAAATAAACAACAATAAAATAAGCAAAATAAATTACTCCAAACAAATTACAAAACCACACCTGTTAGAATATGCGAAATAAAATCAAAACAAAAGAACGGACGAAAGTTATAACTGTTATATAACGATAAAAAATAAAAAAATTAATAAAAGATAATATACGTTACTTAAAAATCGAAAGCCAAAAATATATAGTGTAACAAATAAATAACAACAAGTATAATAAATTGATCTAAATACATCCAAATATATAAATAAACAACCGATTACGATAAACTAGCCGTTTAGAAAAAACAAAGATAATCAACCCAAATAGATAAATTAAAAACTGTTCCGACCAAAATAATAGTAAGAACAAACCACAACATCCCACCCCAAAATTCAACAAATAGATTTAATCAATGACAAATAAACAAATATATAAGATAAAAAATAAAAATGAAAATAAATAAAAACAAGCAAAACAATTTGACCCAAATAAATAAGCAAACATCCGACTTCCGGTAAATGACAGCCATAATAGACTACCAACAATAAGCTATATAAACAAATTTTTACTACGTTAACAAAAAACACCGATCAAAATAAAAAATAAATAAATAAATATATAAGATAAAAAATAAAATTAAAATTAAAAAAAACAAAAAAAAAACAAGCAAAATAATTTGACATAAATAAATAAACAAATAAGCGACTTTCAGTAAAAGTAACTGCCAAAATAGACTACCCATAATGCACCACTGATCCTTATATATAAATAGCCAAGAAAAATAACAGCACTAGTTGCCTGACGATTGCACTAGCATGAAACAGACTGTCGCCTCCAAGTGCCGACTTCCATGTCCACTTTTATATTTACACACGCTCTATCTCTGATATTGAGCACTTTATCCCATAAATATAGCATACTTTAAGACTATATTTCTTCATATATATATATGAAAATTTAAAATAATAGAACAAATTTTCTTCACCTTCATAAATTTCCACATTACCCTATTAATTAAATATAACCAGTCAGCTGAAAACAATTAGAAATTAAATCAAATAAAAACTCAATGGCCTGAAAGAATTACAATTGGAAGAATAGTTGAAAATTATCATGATAAATGTTAGAGAACTTAGAAAAATCAAGGGTTTTGTTCAAGTAGATAAAGTCCTTGTTACATCCTACTAAAGTCAGTGGCAGTGTGTCAAGATTTATAGATGGAAAATATAAATCCATTTTACAACAATGAAACCATAATAATTATTAATATATAACAAATACTCTACACACCAATGGCACTTTCAAGTTTGAGTTTTTCTCTTTCTCTATAAAAAAAAAAAAAAAAAAAAAAAAAAAATGTTCATTGGTTTGTTTAATCTGCTGCTCTGTATAACTTGCAAAATTCTGTAAAGATTTTAAATATACAATTGATTAGATCAATTAAATAAAAATATACTGTATATCAGATCGCATTCTACCACCTTAAAGGCAAGACATTTTAGCTATCACAATAACAGTTAATACCATGTATCTGAAAGTTTAACTGGCTTGTACTTAGCAGAATACAAATATTTCACACGTTGATGCCATCATCACAATCTGTGTGTTCATGTGCAGTCATTGTTCACATATAGATATAAATTCACAGAGAATAAAGACGTTGCAAGTTATTTTGAGTACTTCACAGCTTTATTTTATATCTATAATGAGCAAAAAAGTATTACAGCGTTATTTGTGAATATCTTCAGTAACAACGTAAACAAATTATCCTTATTGCCCCACCCATTTTTTTAAAAAGTTATTTGATGTCCTAATGAAAATAAAACCTGTAGGGTTTGGGGTTTCATTGTCATTTTTTTAGTATGTACTAAGAAAGCAAATAAATTGATTACAAAATTAAAAAAATAAAATAGAAATGAGAAGTTGATACTTTATATCTTAATGCAAAAATGTGTGTGTCTATGTGCACAGTCATACTGTATTCAAAAACCAACTAGAGATTAATTTTTAAGATTGCATCATAGAGAAAGGTGCACAAACAGCACAATTTACAGAACTGACATTATTGTCAGATCAGCATAGAGATATGCTCATAACAAGCCTAACAATTCTCAATGATTTGCAATTATTATATTACATATGAAAGCAATTTAACCAAGTTAAATTTAGAGTAAAATAACACTGGAATTTATTTAATGCATTCATTAAAGGATAAAAAGAAGACACTTCAAAACAGAATGAATGGAAAGAGACTTTTGGTGGAAATAGATGTAATACCTAGCATGAAGCAATAATTATTTTGTTGAAAGCATAAAAATTAGTAGTAAAGAAATAAAACTAGTAAAACAAAAATTTGTGCATACACACAAGATATTTTTCCAGTATTGCTATGTATACTGGTCCAGATTATTAGAAATTGAACTATTTAGTCTCATTGAAGAAAACGGTTCAAAACAAATATTGAAAGCTGCCTGAAGAGAGAGAGAAAAAAAATACAATCCCTACGTAACTATGATCTGTTATACATACATCAATTTTGCATTTTTTAAAGTTATAATTTTGAAAGCCACTAATAAAAATCAATAAGCAATTTTTACTCAAATAAATGAAAAAGAAAAAGAAAAAAAAAGAGAAACATTCTCAAAAGCTCATTTAATTTTTTTTTAAATTTTCAAAGATAACTGAAATTTAAAAATTTAAGTCTTTTTAGGGGCATTTTTGACAGAAAATAATCCAAATAATAGCCATCTCAACTAGTTATTTCATCTGTCTGATATATTTTTTCGATTGCAAAAATTTTTCAAACTTGCATCAATTCCTAATCTTGTGCAATAAGTCAAAAGAATGTCAATCATTATATCTGATAAGATATTTAAATTTATTTTATCTGCAAGCAAATATTCAAGGTAAGCTTACTAAATTTAAAATATCTAACATTCTTACAACCAAAACCTATAAATTTAATCACTTTATATTTTTCAAGTTTATGAAGAATATATAGAAGACTGGTTACTGATCTTATGTGCAGCTAACATTAATTACTGAAGTAAAAAAAAAAAAAAAATGCACTTAAAAGCTGCAGTGAAGGGGAAAAGTTCCCAAGTGATTTTAATTTATTGAAATCATTACTTTCAAGCATTTGAATAAAACTAAGTTTTTTTTGTTTTATTTAAAATTAAAGTTTTTTTTTTTTAATGACACAGCCTGAAGTAAAAAATAGAATCAATGAAATGAAAATTAAAATATCTTTAACTTAAAAATAAAGAAAAGATTTTTTCTATGAAGCTTTCTAATATTTGACATGTTTTCATACGATTGCTTCATGAAGGTTTTCTATGTTTTATAAGCAAATTGTAAGAATGTATAACATCAGTAATGTAATTATTCATACTTTATTATTGACATTCATAGTGGCACAATAGTAATTTTAATAGTGTCAGCATTAACTATTAACATGAATAATAAATGAAAAACTATAATCAGAATTGCTTAAGTCACTTTTCAGCTCTTTTAGATTCAGACCATTTAACATTATCCAGTTCATTTCTCACATTTTTTAATCAAATATTACTTTCTACAAAACTATTATTAAAAATGAATTTCATAATCTATATTGTGAAAGAATAAATAGAATATCCTAAATATCTTTTCTCTGGATAATGAAATAAGTCAGAAAGCAGTTAAATCAAGTGAAATTTTACAAATTTTAAGTTTTTCCTTCTCTATGGTAAATAGATCATCCCTAGTAAATGATAATTCCTTTGCTTTTCTTAGCTTAAGTTTTCTTAACTATTATATACAGCTCTGTTTATAAACTGAATCTAGAATAATCTTATTTCAAGTCAAATAAATTTGTTATTAAATTTGCACTTCATAGAGTAAATTAGTTTTATGTCATCTTGCCCACAGTGGAAAAAAAGTGTCAAGTTTATGACACAAAGACAACAAAAGTATGTGTTTAAATCCATATTCTCAGTGTTAAATGAGTTATCAAACAGGCACATAATAAAAATCAATAATAAATGAATGAATGATTGGTCAATATCAAAAGCTCAATAAAAAGCTAACTCATGGATAGCTTGCAGCTAAACTAGTTATTTAAATATCAAACTTTCACATTTATTAATATATGCTATATTTATTGGTAATAAACCAGATAGAAGTAGTATATTGCAATAAAAATAATATAACAAAATTATTAAAAGAAAAAAATAATTGTTTTGGTCAACTGAAAAAATTAAATTTTTTTTTTAAATTAAAAATGTGAGAAAACTTGAATGTTAAAAAATATTGTTTACACCAGTGTACAAGAGAAAAACTGTCAAGATAACTTAATTTGTTTATTTTTAAGAAAAGTCAATATCAGTATCCATTATAAGATTAATAAAAATAGCTTTAAAAAAATGTAAAATTTAGTTGCTTTTCAATTCACCTAAAATATCAGAAAAATTTTGTTCTGAGAACTTTTATAATCATTCAATATTACATTTTTTCCAAGACATTTGAAATATTAAAAATACTAACTAAATATCATTTACTGCAAAGTTTAAAATTATTAAAAATAACTGAGAAAAATAAGAATACTGCTTTCAAAAGGGCTTTTGCTAATTGTACTGGTTTTTTCTCAATTTAACATTTTCTTTTTAATTTTTTTTTAATAATTTTTTAAATTTACTTAAAATAAAAATAAAATAACCAACAAGGGAAAATGAATGACTTAAACATTCTTTTTTTAGCTATTAACTCAAAATTCAGCAATAATACTGAACATTAAGAATTTCCATATCTCTAGTAAGTGAATAGCATCAAGAGCTCATCATCAATACAGAATTTTTAAGACTGATTAAAGTTCAATTAAAAATATTAATTCTGTTTGTAAATCTTTGATTTTCCTTGCAGATACCCTTTGAAAAAAATATATCAGACAATCATTTCCATTGATGATTTGTATGACAGAAGTAAGATTAGTTGATCATATGTTATATTGCATTTTCTGTTTAGGATCTCAATATAATCACCTATGTCTCATTAACATTATTAAATTTTAAGTAAAAGCATGCCAGTGGCATGTAAAAGCTGAAACTAAGTCAATTCCCAGCTTTGCCAATTCTGATGGTACTATTCGAGGTTTACATAAAACAAGTTTCACTAATGATCAAAAATATTAGAAAAAAAAAAAGTCTAAATATTCTGAAAACAGTATGAAATGGAATATTTATATAGTATCAAAAATAATTAATTTCAAATGTATTTTCTTCTTTTAACATTTTTACAGAAACTAATAATTTTTTCCCTAAAAAAAAAAAAGAAAAAAAAAAGAGTAAACAAGTACACATCTTTTAATTACACTAAATTTTAATTAACATCATTCACCCTAAAATAGTGAAATCAATTCTTTTAATTTTGTGAGAAGTAGAAACCCAAAATAGCTATCGAGCTGATCCTTTCAAATTATGCATCAAAATAAAGAAATGCAATATGGGGCGGGGACAAGAAATAAGTAGTCAATTAGAGAAAGGAGGAAATGCCTTCCACATATCAAGTAATCTCAATGTTCTATTTGAAAGCTAAGACTTGTAGATTGATAAATACTTTTTTTTTCTTGTAAAGAGAAAGCTTGATTTTAAATAGTTTCACATAACACTTGTCTTTTAAAATATGTCAAGGAAAAAAAAAACAATAAAAACTGAATCAAAGCACAATTTCTATCTGCATAGTCATCCACACTAACAAAAGAAACTACATAAAGCTCTTATTTTCTAACAAAATCAACCACCTATTTTTAAAAGCTGGCAGAAAATGTAAACAGGTTTCTATAAAAAGTAAATCATATATATATATGAGAGAGAATGAATTTTAAAACAGAATATCAAGACATTTAGTACAAAACAGAAATTAAATTTTCCCAACAAGAGGCCTTTTGTGCAAGAGAAAAAGACAATGGAAGCCTTATAAAAATTTGAGGTTTTTTTTTATTAAAATACTCTTTTCTTTACAACTGATAAAAAAATACAGTGGCCTGTGAAATATTTCCAATTTCACAACATTCATAAAACAAATCAATATATTAAAAATTACAAATATCAAATTCTTATAAATTTCAAGTGTATTGGAGGTAACTGAAAAGTTTTAAGAATAACCTTATTTTCAATCTAGTCTCTGCTTTTTAATAATGATCTACCTAGAAACATTCTCAGGTCATTAGTAAACCACTATGTAGATGATACCATAGTTTATGGACACTTCAAAAAACCAAGTTGATTGGAGCCCTGTAGTAGATTTCTTTGACAGCTCAATGGAGATATAACAGGCTTTTTACTTTCCATACCTCAAAAGTTATCACTGTTCAAAATCAAAGTCACAATGAATGGTTCCACTCTCAATAAAGTTCCATATTTTGAACATCTGTTGCGTCTTAAGTTCACTCTAGTTCTTAAGTTCACTCTAGTCCTCAAGTGGAACTTACATATACAATCCATTGATAAAGAAGGTGAAAAAAAATGGTCAACTATCACTACAGGTTAGTAACTGCTTCCTTCTGCCACGCTTTATCTTTACAAGTCAGATTAGACCAAAAATTGCTGCTATATCTGGGCTTTAGCTGTTCAATACTTACTTACCAGACATCAAAATCTTTTTTGCATTTTGTCAGGGAAGACATTTTCCACTCTATAACCTCTTTCCCCACAGATACAATGTTGAAAACCTATCTACCCACCATCACTTATTTCCATGGCAGATGTTCAGGAGTTCCATTTTTTACTTCCAACAGTCCAGACCTTTACAGCTTGGACACAACATGCTTCTTTGTAGAAGAAAAGTGTCCTAAA
This sequence comes from Acanthosepion esculentum, assembly GCA_964036315.1. Taxonomy (NCBI): domain Eukaryota; kingdom Metazoa; phylum Mollusca; class Cephalopoda; order Sepiida; family Sepiidae; genus Acanthosepion; species Acanthosepion esculentum. The sequence continues at coordinate 34,554,203 of OZ038490.1, forward strand.
TGTAAGTTGAAAGTTCAACTCCAACAGCTCCCCAAGAACTATGACTTTGTGGAACAGGCTTGCTTTCCTAAACATCATAATCACTCATAACCTCTAAGTCAAGGGTCAATTTTTATCTATCCACCTTATCCTACTAATCTCCACAATCTACCACTTTCTCTTCCATTCACATCACACCCTATTCATCATTACAAATTCATCTGTAATCCTCTACCTTGAGAGCCTATCCATTGTAGTGAGTGGAATTAAACTTTACAGAATGATATATTTAACATACAGTACCACTATCTTCTCCAAACTTCTTAATTCTAACTTCTCAAAACATTTCCATTGTCTAAACAAAGAAAAGCTAGAGTTGCTTTTTGTAGTCCGCCACTCAATGTTTTCATTAATTGGATTTATAAAGACCTGAATAAATGGTAATTCAAAGTGCAATGCTTAGTAAATATAACAGATGAGTGAAAACTTCTTAACCAAGCTGTTACTGTTTTTGATTGGTCACAAAAAAATATGTTATGATTAAATATTATGCCCTTTTCTCTTAATTCCAAATACTTTTAGTTAATTTCAACCTTCAATTGATATAACGCGAGATCATCATTTGTTTCACTGAAGGTAGAGGACTCCTTTCCAATCCCACTATATACATAGCATCAACTTCTTTAGATGAAAACTGGTTTTCATTCAGTTATTGGTGGTCAATTTCACTTGCCCCACAATCATACATTCCACATGGTAAATTATCTTCTTTCAATTACTCATCAAGGATTTGTTTCTAAAACTTAACATTTTATTATATTTAAATAGTGAATCACATAAGAAAATACAATCCAATAGTTCATTTATTTTTTAGTTTCCCATGAAAGCTAATATAATCAAGCTGGTGCAAATGATTTTTCAGTATGTTGGCTCTCATGTCAAATTGATTCTTATCAATTTCTGAACCATAACTGGTCAAACTGACCATAGGACATCTTCCAGTAAATCTTTAGCATGAAATATTGCAAACAACTTTCAACATTTTGATAGTATCAACTTCATAAAGTGCACAAATCCTATTTTGCATTTGAATCACATTTTTGCTTTTCTTGAAATAAAAAGGTGCATATATCAAGTATGTCACTTATTTAATCTATCTTCAATGTTAGAATCAATAAATATAGGCTGATTTTAACAATTTAAAAATAAAATGCATATTCATGACAGCTGTTAAAAAAATAAAAGACTAAAAAAATCAATAGTTTTAAATCAAGTTAGTTAAAAGTAAGAGCTAATGCCATTCAAGAAAAAAAACTTTTGAGGCAATGTAATACTTTAAATTGTATTTTGTTTTTTGTTGAACGATATGAGCATCTGCATATACTGCAGTAGAAAGCATGCAAGTTAAACAATTTTTACTCAGTGCTCCAAATCATGTTGTGCCAAATTTAAGAAAATTAAAATATAAAAATATTCAAGTATTTTCAGTTCAATTAGCATTAGTTTATTTCACAGCCTACACTGAATGATACTTTAGACAATTTGTAAATAGTAAAAATTATAATTCTTTAATGTTTTTGAAAACAAAAAAAACAAAAACAAGTTATAAATTAATGCCATTCAAGTAAAACATGAAATTTACTACTTATTTGTTGGTCATTTCACTCTGGTATTTTGTAGCATTTTCATTATTGAATTCAAACTTGTTATTGTCATCTATGAAATATGTTGCCATAAATTACTCAAGTCAGGCTAAAGTGTGAATAAACAAGCATATGTACAGACATCAATTACTTTTTCAAATCTTATCTCATGCAATAACTTCATTTGTATATTTGCAAAAATTCAATATTTCCAATATAAAAATTTAAACATGATATGTATTAACAAAATACCAGCTTGATATACACCTGAGGAAGGCTGGAGGGCAAAACAGTGCTAAAAACAGCAAAGTTGAGGACAATAATCCAAGTACAAATAGTGTATAACTCTTCATCCCCCCCCCAAATACTAATTGATATGAATTAATACATTCAAACTTTCTTGAATTTTATAATTTTTTTAAGTAGCTTATTTTCAAATAGACTTTAAAAGACATTTTATACAACCTGTTCCAGTGAAATTGACAAGTCTTTCCTTTTCTATTGGAAAGATTGTTAAACCTGGAAAAACTGTACTTGACATGTTTAAAGCAGCAGTTAAACATGTTCTATTATACACAAGTATTTTCTTTTTAATGTAATAGAAAAAGAACTTATGTATTAAATTTGCTTTAATAATGTTAGATTAATTCAAAATTTCAACAAAATATTTTAAGTGAAAATCTTTTGCTCCAAGATGAATTTAATTAAAAAATCTGGCATCCATTTCATTATATAAACTTATTATAGCCAATTGCCTACATTAGTAGTAGAGGTCGTTTTATTTTTATTTTTTTGCAACAAAGTGTAACGTTCATATCCCAGCTCATATTTTTGACTTTGTTTTTGTATCTTTTAAAATAAAAATATTAAGTTAATGCAAAAGTTCTTACCATTTGCATAATTTTAGGAGGAAAATAGAAGTGTCTTTGGAGCTTACTCAGCTCTTCATTGCTTTTTGAATTAGTCAACTGTAGTGCATTGTTTACAAGTCTTTGGAAAAATTGTGAAGCTAAGAATTTTGGGTTCCATATAAAGCATCCATCAGCATTTAAGCACTTTCTCTTACTACAGTAAAATATCAATTTTACATAATATAGTTAATAGCAATAAAAAATGGAGTTATAAGAATCCCCCCAAAAACTATGACTGGTTCCAGGACCACCCCCAACATCTTAACCTCAGCAGAATCTATTAGAAAAGTTAATTGGAAGCCTCAAAAGTAATTCTTTATTATAAATTGCTGGAACTTGAACCTATTGTTAATATACACTACTCTCTCCCCACTTACAGTGTACATTCAGGATGTGGACATGATTTGCCACAGCTTAATGTTTTTGTTGGTCTCAGCAATAATTTGTTTTATAACCCCTCTTTCTCTTGTAATATTTGTTATTTTATCCATTTGTACAAAGTTGTTAAGTAGGTTACTCAGTGCTTCTCTTATCTTTAATGTGTTCTATGTATTAAATTCTCCAAAACTTGTGATGTGACACAAAATTTTCAGCTTTGTTATGAGCAGTTTGTAGTTTCTACTCTTAGAACTTTATTTGTTGTATGTTCTGTCCATAGTATTTTCAATATTCATTGGTAAAAGCTTGCTTCAAATCTTTCATGAAAGAATCATCCAGCATTTTAAAAGGGTTGACATTATATAGCAGTCAAACACTCTTTTCTTAATTTCTAATGTTATGTTTTAATCTTTTCGTACCTCACTCATTTTCTGTTAAGTATCTTTTACTATTCCTTTATGCCTTTGAATTTCTGTTACATTGCCAAGATAATTGAATTTCTGCAGGCAGGTCTTCAAATTCTCTTATAATCATCTCACTATATAAATAAATCCAGTAGAACACATCCTTATGCTTCTCTATTTCAATTTGTTGTCTATATGCATTCATAATCAATACCAATTGATCTTCATGGAAAGGATATGAATAAATAAAAATATACACAAGAGAAACATTTTAAGTCATAAAAGAATTGCAGTAAATAGAAATATTAAGCATCAAATAATATCAGTCTAAGTGCATATATAATTGTTTTAGAAAAGCATTTTTAGACAACCACACTAGTTTTGCAGCTAGATCATTTCATGCACAATCTCCTATCTATAACAGAAATATATCAAGCACATTTTAAAATTTACTTTTATCTTGATTTTGCGAAAAAAGTTAAAAATATTAATAAAAAGTATAAGTAAACAATCATAAATCCCATTGATATCTTTAAATAAAACAGTTTGAATACAGAATACACAAATGTTGTTTTAAAACTAAGCCTTGAAATTATATAAAATAAACTTGTTTATTTGAAGTAGAAATTTCAGGGATTTCTTTTTTTTTCCTTTTTAAGTGAATAGAAGAGTTAGCATTTTATAATTTTCTTGAAAATAAAAAAGTAAATCATATTTTTAATCATTGGGGCCTATTTTTTTTTTTTTTTTTTTTTAATATGGCAAAATGACTACAATTTTGCAAAACATGAAGGTTTCTTTCCTATATCCAGCTCATTAAAATTCAAAGATAAATAATCACAAACATATGCATCCTCATAAAAAATGTAAATATATAAAAAAAAATTTTGCTTGCAAACACTGAAAATTAACAATTACAATGAATTTTTGGCTGAAAGCGTAATACACTGCAGATATTTCATAAATACTAAAAACAAAATGGACATTTAATATCTTCAAAAAGCTGTTAAAATTTGTCATCAAATAAATTCAAACCACAAATTGCAACACCAGTGAATAGAAGATAGAATGGAAAGGAAACCAGCTTCCATAATTGTAAACATATTCAATGATGATCCAAACTGTCTAGTTTTGAATTAAGACAGGATCAAATAATTAGTATAGATATGTCAACAACATTGATGAAACTGGGAAATGTATATGTTCATTATATAAAAGTGAGAAAAGTTATGAGGAGTTTCATTAACTATACTGCAAATTCATCAGTTGAGGATCAGCCATAATCTTTAGGAAATAGGAATATACACAAATAAGATTATAAAATTAATAAAGAGTGAGTCATTTCAAAAGAGAAGATTATATTGATATTATGGCTATTAAAAAGATTAAAATCAATCAAACCCAATACAAAAGTTTGGTATGAACATTGACATCAGTCCAATATGAACCACCATTTTTGGAAAGTGTACAAAATTGAATTTAAAAAATAGTTTTAAGAAATTGAATAGCAAATCAAAGAAAAGTAATAAACTATTAATTATACCAAAAAATTGTGCAATTTTTCTGAAAATTGAGACTATAAATTTTCCTCTAATTCTCATCAAACATCATTACAACTGAGTATATGCTAAAAGGGAATTTCCTACAGGATTGAATAAAACATCTTAGAATATATTTTTCCATTCGTTTGTACAAAATTTATTCATTTTTAATTGTCTTAGAACAGTTACAATTCTTGTTCAATTTTTCATTCTCTAATACTAGATTAATATTATATGCCTTTCTATTCAGACCAGCATGCCCATCTTATTATACTCAAAGTTTCAGTCATTATATTCTTTCAAATTCATCAGTTGTTGGTCATGCTCAGTAAGAACTTTATTCAATCCATAAAAGTAAATTATTCTCATTCCAAAATACATCACATTTCTGCACTACCCAATGACTGCCAATATAAACCAGATATGCTTTAATCATCACTTTACTCTATTACACTATTGAAGCAAAAATAATAAAACAACACTAGAAAATAAAATAACCAAAAGAATCAGTGTATATGTTAGGCTCTGACAGAAGAACCTTTAGTTCAATGAAAGAGATAGAGAAATGACAAGGACGGATAGAGAGAATGAACAAAAGATATTCTCTGAGTACAGAAATCAAAAATTCTCATGAATTGTATAAAAGGTCCAGATCAAAATTCCAAGTTTATTGAATATGTTAAACATTAGAAGGTTGGAGGATTATGATAACCAAAACACAAGACAACCAAGAAAGGCATATAATGATTCATTTCAAAATCAGAAATAATGCTATTTTTCTTTTAAAAAGCATTAAATATTAACAAATTCATTTTTAATAAAGATAAAAAAAATAACAATCTTAAAGTCATTTACTTTAACAGATATTAAACACTTTTATCACATTTTTTGTCTACAAAACTAATATTGCAAATAAGCAAATTATCTCTGCAAAATTAAGTAATCTGAAATAGTTATGGTTAATCACAGTGAGAAAAAAAATGAATAAATCCAATTTTATATGCTGTGATTTTATTAAAATTCTAATAGCTTTTTCAAACAAAAATTACCAAGGGAGTATATGCTAATAGCAGTGTGAAGAGAAAAACATCCTTTTGACAAGTTTTCTTTTTATTGCCTGAACCTATGTAAAACTTTTCTAAACTTTCTTTATCTCTCATAATTTATAATCAAACTATTTTAAAACTTAGGGGGATTCACCATATTATTTGATGGCTTTTATGAGATCTCAAGCAAAAATTTAAGATGTATAGTGATTATAGTAATTTCATCATTACCAACATTAACTTTATTTGCTAAAATATTGTTCAAGATTATATTTAATAGCAAAAAAGCTCTTTATCAATTTTTAAAAACAGGATTATGTTTGTCAAAACCTTTTCATTCACCAGTACAGTGTTTTTGTATCAAAAACCATAAATCTATTATTTGTGAATAACAACCATTTTTAACTACTTTTTCAGAGACATACTTATTCCAGATACATATTAAGTCAAAATAATTAAGAGCAAAATAATAAAAAAGTAGCAAAAAGAATTTATTCCAAATGTTAACATTGAAAGGATATATATGCTAATATCTGAAACTAAAAAACTTTAGCATCTGTTCTTGACAATTGGCAAGATTAACCCAAAGACAAAAATTTAACTTTGGCATATCTTATTCTGTACGAGTATAAATATACTGACCTTGTTTTAATCTAATTATGCACAAGCAAAATAAGTAAATTTGAATTTCCATGTACCAATTTAAATTGGTCAACATATAATTACAATGAATACTCAAAATTAACCAATTGTTGCTACAGGAGTTATCAGTGATATCTTCTGAACTAGAGGTACACTTTTTATATCTGAAATCAAATTCAACAGTTACCTTGAAGTTTTGACACTGAAGTTAAACTAATCAACTAGATTATAATTTACATTATTCACTCACTGGAATAATTTTTCATTAATGAAAGAGAAACAAAAATTCAAATAACATTCTTTATCCTCTCCAAACATGGAAAAGATTAATTACAATCATGAGACTCTTCTTTCAAAATGTGATTGTCAAAATTATGAGTTATCCATGTAAATTGCATGTGTTGAGACTCGGTAATTCACAGAATTAAAATTACTATTTTTGCACACAAATATTAAAATTTGTAAATGGAAAATTTGAAAATTTTACAGTTCTTATGTTTAAAAACAAATATATATCTAACTTCTGAGAATGGGAGAAAGAAACAATGCATTCTTATGTTTGCAAAATAAGAAATTTAGATGAATATGTCTATTGACTGGGAATACCAATAACAAAATATAATACCAACTCCTTTTTAACCTGAAAATGAATAAGTAAAAGCTTTCCACACTCACTACACACCAGTGGATTTAACATGCCATAATGATGAGCAAGTTTTCTGGAGTGAAAGAGAATGAAAAGACTTTAGAAACCCAATCCTAAACAGGGAACAAGGAATAAATCTCACATGGACCAATTTCCTATCAGGAGTTATATTCTCACAGATGTCCCATGACTGTCACCTTCCACCAAACAAAGATATCCTTAGTAAATAACTATATACATACACAAGACATTAACTAAATTCAGAAAATGAAATGTCTCGAATAAAAGCACAATTCATTTACAAAGTTATTTTTGTATGTAAAAGTTAGAGAATTTGTACACAAGTCTCACATTAAGACATTTGAACTCAAGCTGTAAACCATATTAGTAAAACTGAAGTACGTCGCAAATAACAGTCAATTCTAAGTAGATATTAGTCATTAATCAAATAATTCTCTTCACACTTGATAAAAATATGCTTATCAGAAATATTTTTATATTTATCCAACTCACATGTGCAAATGCCATTCTCTCCCTGCTGTCACTGTGCACCTTTAAGACATTAAGGATCATGGATTTTTACAGCTTTCTGTTGCTCTCAGCAATACTATTTCCTTTACAACACCTTTTTCTTTTCATGATACTTATTCCTCTATCCATTTGCACAAACTTGTCATGGTTACTTACTACTTTCCACTGCTTCTCTAGCCTTCAAAAAGCCTTGTGAACTCCCTAGGATTTCTTGCTCTATTGTGTCTCCAAACCTTTAAACATCCTTGTTTTTCACATGCCCTATCCATTGTATTCTCAAAATTCATCGATAAAATCACATCGCCACTGCTTAAAGTCTTTTTTCAAGTCTGATGAAATTAATGAGGACAACTAATATTATAATACAAAATAAATCACCTTCACCTGTTAGAAAATATCTTTCTGAACTAATTTTTCAAAAATGTATTTTTGGATGATACTATGTAGACTTATAGCTTAATTGTGCTTGGGGAAAAACGCAGATCAATATTTTTAAAATAGAGTTTAATGTCAAACACAAGTATGCATACAAAATAAAAATGCAATGATTTTATAGCGTTTTACTAACAAAATTTTCGCTGACAAATATATAGGCAAAAAATAAAAATAGTAAATCTTTATCTAATGATAAATATTGAGTCTATGTTAGTTATACATAAAAAATGTTTAAATTCAAGTGCAAGTGACATGAAAAAAATGTTATTTGTTGTTTTTTCTAAGTGATAGTTCTGAGATACGGAAACCAAAGAACAGTGATACCTAAGGTTTAAAAATTCACTTTTAAAAATGAAAAATTCTTTCTTGAAGTTTTTATTTAAGTTTAATTAAGCTAATAGATTAAATTAGGCACCTCCACTAATTTGATACCTAAAATTTAAAATGAATTTTTTAAAATGAAAAGTATTCTTGAAGATTTCATTTTAGCTTTAATTGAAAGGTAAACGATTAAATTTACTATTTTCAGTAAGTAAAATATTCTAGTGCATTTCAAATAAAAATTAAATAGATCAGAATCTCAACTTTTTGTCCGATCCAAGAAAATTTTCTTTAAAACAGCCATTTTCTTAATTTTAAGAAATTTGTAAATGAAACAAAATTATCAGTTTTAAAAATTTTCAAAAAATAAAATATATATTTCTAACATGTTATTTGAGTAAAATTAGCAAATTTAAAGTTAAATTAATCTGATTTGAAATAAATATTGCTTACTTATAGCATAAAAAAGTAATATACAAGCAATTCTTAATGACGGGTCCTGTTTTTCTTTTATTTTCATTGACATAAAAAAAAAATTTACATTCTCCAAGGAGCCTACTTTTAACTAATAGAAAAATTATGGAAATAAAAATGAATTTAACAAAATCTCATGAAATTAAGCAAGTCTGGGTTAACATATGCATAAAAAAATTTTAAAAAAAAAAAAAAATTTTTTACCAAGATTTTCTAAAAACAAAAAATTTCAAAAATAATTTCATTCATTTGTCCTGAAAGTTTCATTAAAATTTGACAATTTGATTTTTGCAAGGATTTCCAAATCAATGTGTTTTCACTTGGGGGGGGGGGGGGGAGTGCAAAAGGTAATTATAATTATTACATCCACTGATGATGTAGAGAAAAGAAAGGAGTAAAAAAAATAATCTAAAAATACTTTGGTTTTTCATCTTAATAAACATTTTGACAATAAAACTTTGTTTTTATTAAGTTTGTGGCTTTTTTCCTTATGCTATGCTGTTTTCCCACAAAAAAGTAGAGGTACCTAGATTAAATTTAATATTTCCAATAAACAAAATACTTTGCTGTATTTCAAAACAAATTTAAATAGATTGGAATGCATTTTTTTTTTTCAAATTAAATTACTAAAAATCACAGATTTTACCCATATTTGCAATTCTCTCACCACAATGTAATTCTCTTTAGTGAAAGAATTCATTTTGAATAAGTCACAAAATTTATTAAAATCCAACAATTATTTGATTTTTGCAAAAATTTCCAAATCATTGCTTTTTGACTGCAAACAGAGACTAAAAATTTCCTATGCTAATTTATGGTCACCCACTGAAGCAAGGAAAAAAAAAAAAAAAAAAAATTAACTAAAATTTTGAAAGTTCTAAAAAGGATTAAAAAATATAATTTAATCAAAACATCCTTTGTTCTCTCCTCTTAATAATAATGAAAATTTTAAAACTTTGTTTTAAGTTTAGATCTTTTTTCATCATGCTCATTTTTTAGCAAAACTTTGGTGGTACCTACATAATAGCTTTTAATCCAATAGACTGTGGTCTTAATTTGAATCAATAAACACTAATAATTCTATTACAATATTTTTATATATATTTAAAAATAAAGATATTTCAGCCTTAAATATATGCTGTATTACCTTTTCCATATTAAAGTCAGAAAAAAAAAATACATAAGCAAATACTTGCAATGTTGAAACAAGAGTTTGAAGCCAACAATTACAAAATGTTCTTAGCAATATGATTGCTAGAAGAAAGTAATGCTCCCTACTCTTCAACTGCTCACAGGGTTTAATGACAAGTACTTCTAATATTTACTAAACTTAGCTTAATTGGGCTGAAAAAAAAAAAGAAAGAGAGAGAGAGAACTTATGTTTATGTTACACCATTCTTCCCAATACAGAAACTTGCTTGCCATGAAAATTAGCAGACAAAAATCTTAGCTTTTACCTTTATTGATAGCAGATACATAAACCACTAAGCAAGCTCTTATATTTACTCATCACCCTATTTTTTAAAATAAATATTACAATGTTATTTAAGCATCAAAACTGTTCTATTGTAGCTTTTATGCAAACTAACTAAAAGGAAGTATTCTTGTCAGCATCCATACAGCAAGAGGTAAAAATGTTGAGTTCATATCTTTATTTTTTTTCCATAACCTTTATTTTGAACAAAAAAAGAAAAGGTAAAACCATTAGCAGACCTGTCTTACTTAAGCACTAAATGTACAAGTGAGAATCCATTAGCGAAGAAAGGAAATATTTGCTGATTAGTTTCATTTGTTCACATTGTACGTGGATAAATAAGAGCAATCAGCACAGAAATTAATGAAAGAAAATTAATACTTAAAGTAAAGCAAATTTTCAAAAATATTTAATATGCAAATCAACTTCAGATAGCTTGAAATTTACTTTCTTATTGTAAGCATTATTTTTAAAAGAAAAAAAAACAAACTCATTTTGAAATGCATTTTAAAATATTATACATCAAAGTCGGCAAAGAAAAAGAGTGGAAAATTTAGAGTATTTAGGTCGTAAACAGAAGTTGCCAAAATATCTTTAAGACAATTTACCAACAGCAAAAGGATTACAAGAAATTCTTCTACAAATGCAAAATAAATGAAAGCATGAAAAATGCTATGGGAAATGTGTTTGTTGAATAATCTAAAAGAAAACTTCAGTTTATATATTTAAAAATTCCCTTTATTAAACAGATTATTCACCATTTTGTCTCACTATGTTTCAGTCAACTTCATAATTACATTTTCCTAGAACTTTATCATTATCAGTAAACAACTGCTTTAAGTACTTAGTCTTGGAAAAAAAAAAAAAAAAAAATTTTTTTCATTAACCCAATTCTGAAAAAAATTGGAATCAATGTAGATACCTATACTAAAAAAGAAAAGAAATACCTATGGTTTAAAAATGCATTTTAAAAATGAAAAAAAAAAAAAATTTGGGGAGCTTTTATTTTAGTTTTAATTACAAGCTAAGGGATTATTTCCAATAAGCAAAATACTTTGCTGTATTTCAAACTGAATTTAAATTGATTGGATTTTTATTTTTAAATCATTAATATCAGCAATATTGACAAATCAGTTAACATAATTCTCTTTATTAAAAAATTATCAAAAATAAAATACTTTTCTGAAACTTTGAGGAAAATAAACTGATTTAAAGTTTAATTAATCTGAATATTACTTTTTGTTTAGAATATCACAGAAAAGCATTTTTTTTAACAAGGAGGTGGGTATTTTTATGAGGTGACAAATTAATAGTTTGACATTTGACAGTTTTTAAGTAAAGGCACATAACTGTAAAAATTACTTGAATGCAACATGAATGCTTTTTTCTTTAAACAATTTTTTTAATTACCCAGTAATAAGTAAAATTTATGAAAATATTCAAGTAATCTAATATTTTAATAAATTTTAGGTACTTTGGCTTTATAGCCTTACTTATGAAGATGCTTGTTGAGGAAATGTTAAAAAATTACCAATAAATTTGAAATATATTATAATTGTCACTTATTTTCTGATAATGCTGTATATGGATGTATATACAAAAATCAGCATGTTTATACACATAAACAAAAAATTTCAAAATTCTTTCTAAAATACTGGAGTAGTGGTCATTAAATTGTAGTAAGTTTTTCTATTTATGATTAGCAAATACAGTTTACTTAACAATATGACCCAACTGCAACAAATTAATAGAATTTTAAGATTTAAAACATAAAAATTCTTGTAATTAAAATTTTTTAAAAATTAAAATTCTTGTAAAAATTCATTGTTCATCAAAAGAAAAATTTGTGTCTATAATATATCTTATTCATAAAAGCAATTTAAAGCTTTTCTAATTAAATAATGTCTTGGTTTAAATGCATTTTTTATTTTACGATTCAGAGCAGATTTTCTGTAATTGGTGATTCTGTTTGACAAAAAAAAAAGAATTTGAGGATTTAAGTTCTCCAAGGACTTTTTCACCTAATATAAAATTCAGCCATACAAAAATTAATTTCTCAAAATTTCATTAAATTAACAAGAAAAGAAAAAAGAATCCATTATTTTGTCAATAAATACCAAAAGTTTCATTAAAATCTGGCTATTTGATTTTTGCAAGAATTTCCAAATCAATGTGTTTTTCACCACAAAAAGATGCTCAAATTTCCCATACTATTTTATGGTCACCTGTTGATCCAAGAAAAATAAAATGTTTAACCAATATTTCAATGGTTCTGAAAAGGATTAAAAAATATAATTAATCAAAAAATTGTTTGGTCTTTCCTCTTGATAAAGATTTTGATAATAAAACTTTCTTTTTACTAAGTTTGGGGTATTTTTTTACCATGTATGCTCAATTTTTAATGAATCTTTGGAATAAATGGCAATCTGAAAGCAGTACTTGTCTGAATTAATGGATAAGCTCAACAGACAGAAGTAGCATATAGTTGAGAACTTCCTTTCAAGCCCCACATATACATATTTGAATCAATAATAATTATTAATTATTAATGATAATTCATTTGGCTGGCCTCCACAATTTCTTACATTCCACATTGTTGGAAAGAATCCACTTTTCAGTGCCTATCACCATTAAAAAAAAATTGATAAATAAAAGCAGCACTAGTGTCCCCCACCTCCAAATCCATTGGCTATCATCCCACATGGGATAACATTGTTCTCAAGTAATGATTTCATCAGCCTTAGTTGGTCTACCAAACCTGGAGTATCATCCAGCAAGAATTTCCAGCAAAATTTGCAAACCATTTTTGACACAGTCATGCACAAACTGCACAATTCTTATTTTGTGTTTAAGGTATATGTTTACCTAAAAAAAAAAAAAAACTTTTTTTTCTTTCTTTCTCCAATGTTAGAACCAGTAAATAAAAATGCACTAAAAACAATAATTGTCATAATAAAAAGTCTTTTTAAATGGTGTTAGTTAAAACTAAGGATTCCTCATATATTTTTTTGGTAAGCCCAACAAATCTAAGGATTTTGTAAGTGTAATATGGATCCCAAAACAGTAAATATACCCCAGATCAGTACTTGCAATATTCATTTGAAACACGATTTGCAAAGAGATTTACAAAATATGTCTAAATAATGAAAAACAACTTAAGAGGGTGTTTTCTTAAACATTAGACAGATTAAGTGTGCACACACGCACAAAATATTTTAATTATTCATAATTAGCATGACTCAATTTTTTTTTTTAAATGCCTATTATGTTTGGTAATGATCATTAAAAGGTGTGGTACTGAAAAATCTATTTGAAGAGACTAGAAAAATATTTCACTATCTTTTCCTCATCAAGAAATTTTTTTAAATTTCAATGAGTGACAAAATTATAATTAGTTAATTGTGAACAGTTTGCAAATATAGAAAGATTTAACTTTGAAGATGTTCATAAACAAAAAAAATTCAATATGAAAATTAATCTGAACCCCAAAGTATACAATGATACAATCTACCATGCATGCATAACAAAAATATTTCAAGCTTTTCTTCAAATTTAAACTTGAAATTTTATAGATTATTTTTGTTCCAAATTATATAAAAATATTTCAATATATGAAGGTAATTCAGATACTTATGGTTAGAATTTAGAAAAGTATTCAACTTTCTTTTATGCTAGCATTATGTAAACAAAGTAAAAAATTAAATTTAATATAAAAATTTACCTCTTCAAGATTTACTAAAAGTGAACCTATTTGTAAATGAAACTGATGTTACCAACAAAATTTGAATAAAATACATTGTTAATGCCATTATTGTAGATGGCAATGTTAGTGGTTTTGTATAATATTTAAATGTAAATTATTTTTTTATACATTGCATTACAAGTTGAACTACAATAGATGTCTTAGCACAATTAAAAAGTGCTAGGAAATCAGATATGTTTTAATAAATGCAATGTCTCTTGGATACATGGCTTGGTAGTTAAAAGTTCAATCTCTGGGTCTGGCAGTGCTGTAAAGTCATATACTTTGGCTCAGTTACAGAAACTGACAAGTGACACAAAGATGAACAAGACTGGTGTGTATTAACAGATGAAGCATGGAAAGCTAGATGAAAACAATCTATCACTATGAATTGAATAAAGAGTTCAGTTCAAAACTCCAAGAAAGTTACCAAATATGAAAACATCTGAAGAAAATCAGAGAGTACTATGGCTGAACATTATGAGTAAAACAACTAAGATGAATATGCAAGTTAGAATAGCAGAGCATATAAAACCCTTCAGTAAACAAAATAGTAATTATGAAATTTAATCCAATTAATACTTTCTGATCATATTTGTTTTAATTATTCAATAAAATTTAATTCTCAAAATTGAAATAAAAATGATTTAAATTCATTTTCAAATATTTGAAAAATTACTAGTAAAAACATTTTTAGCATATTTCAATTTTATTGCTCAATTTAAGATATACATGTAAAACTGCAAAGTTGTTAAAACAATATTTTACTTTAATTTGCAGCTTTGAAATTTTTTATGCAAGTCATCTGTAATTATTTGTCTCATTTCCCTGCCCACAAACTAAAATGTTTTCTTATAAACAAAGATTAATATATCAATAGTAATTGGAATTTTCAGGAGAGATATGAGTATTTACATACACAAACTTATTTCATCTATAAAAATTTTCCTTTTTTTTTCTTTTTTTTAAAAGAATATCAACATTGTGGATACAAAATAAAAAATGTTATAAATACATGTTAAATGTTTATCAATTATCTGCCAAATCTAAATCATTACAATTTCTATTCTACTGACATGAAATTGATAAATCTTTTTTTGCTGTCAAGACGGTTTCATAATCCAAAGATACCAAATTTGTGCCCACAAAGAGAAAGTAGAATTAGGTTTAAACTGAGTATGTTATAATTTAATTATTATAACTTTAAAATGACAAACAAAAATTTAAAACTTGGAGCAATAAAGATTTACTTCTCAAGTAAATCAAATCTGTGGATAATCACTAACGATAAATGAACCTCTTTCAATCAGAAAGAAATATAGCGGTTTTTCAGCATTACAGTGCTCTACTTAAATTATTTTTAGTAACAAGTATTTATACATCCACCTTATTACTTAGAGCAAGTAGTTTTCAGTTTCCTAATTACAGATTGATCAGACTAAGATGAGAGGGGTGCTGAAAAATTCTCAGTTTGACCCACTTCTGAAAATCTAAGCAAATATCAGTATTTATTTGTAAAGGGCTTCCTTAAACTAAAAATTATTTGCTTTTATCTTGAACATCCTTCTATTAATTATCTTTCTGAAAGTGAAATAGGAACAAAGTGCTTTATTGCTTAATTAACTAAAGACAATGTGTAAATTGTTACAAACTTCTTTACATATTCCTTCTGAAGATATTTTGCTTCCCATTTGAGAGAAAAGATTATTTTTTGAAAATATACTCTAAAAAATAAATAAAATTTAAAAAAATAAACTAGTTAATCAAAACAAGTATTTGTTAAACAAATGAAGACATTTTCATTCATTATTATTTTTAATTTCAACATCAGTAAAATAAAAAGCTGTAAGTTTTACTATATTTTTTTTTTATAGTTAACATATAGTAGATTTTATAAGCAAAAGAAAAAACTATTGGGAGACAGGATCCATTCCTAATATCAAACTTTTTTTTTATTTTAAAGTCAATACTCTATATGAAGCATGATATTTAGCTACCAATCTGTTGCTCCAGCAACTTTATGGAAAAATCTTTATAGTATATCTGACCCCCAGCTTCTTAATCAACTGATGATCTTTTATCCTTGAAAAGACACACAAGCCCCCTTCAAATAAATTACAATTCAATAATCATACTTTCTTTAAGCTCCTCAGAAATTTATTTTTATTTTACCCTTTCACACGAATTATTTTTACTATTAATATTTTTTACAATTTAAGTTGTATCACTAAAACAATGTAACTGTTCATAAAATAATAATATACTAAAATTACATATTTTTAATATTATACTAAAGTTACATATTTTAAGAAAGTGGAAAAAAATGGGACCTCTAAGTTTTTTTCTTCCTAATCCTATTGGGACAATGATTAGTTTATGTTGACAACCTGGCACTCCTCGCAAAATATATTTAAGGATTCATTCAATTCAGCATATAACAATACATTTTTATTTTAGTTCATTTCTTACATTTATTTTATTTATAAAATAAATATGAAGATTGTTATAAGAGTAGAAGAAAATTCTAAGTAGAAATGCTGGCTTTCTTTGATACACTATATTCCTAAGTTATGATATTCATTAAAAAAAAGTTTTATTTCAGGTCATAAATGAAATATAATTTAAATGTGTGCATTTATGCTCATATTTAAAATTTTATTACAGAGCAAGGCTGAAAAATTCTCCACCTATCCCAATTTTCTAAAATCTGACCAAGTTTTTTTTTTTTTTGCTTTTTTTTTAAAGAGCTTCCTGATCAAGCCAGGCAATTTTTAGTAACCCTCATACTACAGGGACTCAAGCAGAGTTACTACATCAAATATGAAAGTACACTTTCCTTGTAAAAGCGCTACAAATCTAAATAGACATGCAAAAATAAAAAAAAGGTGTGCATATTCACTTTTCTTGAGTGTTATTTACTCTGGTAATCGTTCATAACATATCTAATAAAAAAAAAGTAAGTACAAACGTACTGGTTTTAACTGTTTCAACAATGAGAGTCAATCTATAAGTTTGACTCTGTAATTTCACTTTCTTGGATTTAAGATAATATTTTATGCAGGAGTGTCAAACTCTTTATTGATAAGTTTTGTAAAATTATTCTGTAGGTAATTTAAAATTTTTCATTCACAAATTGATGAGGTATTCACTACATATATCAATTCAAGTTAAATTTTGAATTTAACTCAAAAATGGTCAGTTAACATTAGCAAGTCATGTCAAACTTAATGTGGTTCCTTAGTAAATATGTTTTTGACAAATTTTGTTAGGTTTAATAAATGCTAAGAACATTTCTAATGCATAATCTCTTTCAGAATATTTCATTACAATTGTTAGTTCCTAGTCATTAAGCATTATCAGAAAAAATAATTTTATACAGACACCAAATCACAATGAGCTTTCAATAATTTCACTGTAAAATGATCAAAGCTATTAGGACTTTCCAGAAAATTACATTTTTTTTATTGTACATTTACATACTTATAACAGTTTAATTTTAGATGGTTCTGCATGTTATGAAATGTGGACGTGTGTGTGTGTGTATATATATATTACACACACACACACACATATATATATATATATAATTCAGTGTTCCTGTTCCTACTACAGTTCTCCTACTCATCTTTATACTTGCAAACAGCCAACGAACGTGAAGACTGATCACAACCAACTCCCTAGCTGGCTGCTGCTGCTACAGCTACTAGCTGCTCCCTGCTACTGACATGTTAATGATATTTTCATATTTCCTGTCTGTCTAACTGTTATACTCTAGCTCCCTGCCACCAGGATTTTTACTTTCTGCCCAGATATACCCTCTCTTCTCTCTATCCATCCGACTTTCTGGAAAGGGAACTCTTTCTACTTTGTGGAACCCTGTTCAGCAGCTAAATTTCATTAACTTTTAGAGAATTAACATTTATCTTGTTCACTAGCACATGAAAAATAGTTAAGTTTAATGGATTCTGTTGTACAACTTTAAATGTTACTTTCTTCATAAATTCAAGACAAAACAAAATGGATACATTCTGTTGCTTATTTGCATTATAAAAATTATTTTTTTAAAAAGTCAATTCAAAAGGAAAGACAATATTCCCAATACCAGCTTTGCCTATTAAACCTGTTTAATTGCATATAAAAAATGTGGCTGATAAGTACTATTTATACTATAAATATAAATAATTATGCTTATAATATTGTACTTATCAATCTTCAGTCCACACTGAAGACAAGAAAATATGACTTTTTATAATACAGATATTCACTGAAACCAATGTGACCAAAGTTACACAAAATCTGTGTGTATACACTAAGCTCTCTACAGATGAATAAAATTTTAATCTTTTATCAATACAATTATTTTCTAACAATGAAAAACAATAGTCAAGTTTAAAGCATTTCCTGTTCATTTATTCTCATGCAAGCAACAAAAGTTTCTCTGCTTTAAAATGACAAAATTTTAGATTAAGATTAGTTGATTATTGAAAAAAAAAAAAAAAAAAAAAAAGTTAATATCTTTTTCTAAGAGCAAACTTCTATAGGTTCTGTGTGAGAAATCAAGATAAAAGCAGGTAATAAAAATATATCTAGTTTTTAAAATATAATTTTCATCAGTATTGAATTAAAAACAAAAACAAAACAAGACAATTATACAAAATAATGTGCCGTGCAAACTTTCATAAAACCTTAGTTGCTTAGATAATTTATCTTGTAAAATTCCACAGAATTGTACAAAATAAAAAATATTTTTCATAGTTACAAAAATTAAAAAAAAATGTATTGTTCTGTTTGGAAAATTGAATTGGTTTCAATATTTTTAATATATAATTTTTTTTTCAAGGAAATGAATTTAATTGTATCAGATTTTATTTTACAATATCCAAATCTCTTTTTACTTTAAAAATCTGCTTGTTGAATTAAGCGTGATGTTAGTGATAATTATATTCAAGTCCGAGTAAAAGTCAGGACTTGATTACTGATTTTCAAGGTTGGCAAACCCATCCCACAACACATTTCTATCCCCATTTAGCCATGTGCCACACTAAGCTAGCCTTCAAAAACAACAATAAAGAAATGGCAGACAGTAAAAGGGGAAATAATTCATCTAAATAGAATTCATACTTACTGAAAAAATTTCATTTAATGCAATTATTGTATATATGTAGTTATAAAGGAATTCCAAAATATGACTTCACATTTTACAAAGCCTTTTTACTCCAGACATTTTTCCAAAACCTAAGCTGAACAAGTTCTGTATGTTTTTTTTAACATCATTCAAATAACAAAAAATGAGCAAAGAAAAGATTAATGTGTAGAAATTTCTCAAAAATTTAATTTATATTTGTATACATATTTCACAGAGAAGCTGACTTGTTCACCAAAATAGCAATAGATTGATATTTTGCTAAATAAAAGGTTTAAAGTTAGATGTTAGCTGCATCACTTACTCTAAATTAAGTTTCCTCTTTATTCCTAACAATTTCAGTCTAATTGTACTTATAAGCATTATTTAAAAATATATTAGAATATATAAAACAATTATAAATACACTAAATGATTTACAGTACTAACCATCAGTGGCAACTTCAGAAGGAAATAAAGGAACCTGAAGAAAAAGAAAGGATGTGGATTGAGATGGGGACATACTCAAAGTCAATGGAAATCCTTTAAAAAGGATGTCAATCTCATTCTTAAATCTCCTTTCAAATTATACCCCTCCTAATCATTTTTAATTGATCACTTTGCTCACAAATTATTACTCTGATAAGGATGTAATAAAAAGTTTGTTTAATGCAATGAGCAAATTCATAATTATGGACAGAGATTTAAAATTAATATCGAGTTTAACTTTCAAATAAAACAATAACAAAAGATTCATTAATTACAAACACTGTTAAATTTGTAAATGTTACCAATTTACAATTTTTTTCTAACAAGAGGTTGACATTCTACTGAGACAATATTAACAGATGATACTACAACATTGTAACTAAAAGCTCTGAAGAACTTACAAAGAGTAACAAAAGCAAATTTCAGAATGTTCCAGAGCTATGTTTACATTACTTTGAAGTTAATGTGACATCCGTGATCTTAATATTTGGGATTTCCCCTCCAAAAGATTATTTACTTAGTTGTTAGTTCAGTGTCAATTAACTTTAAAATTAGTAACGCTAAAGGCTAAATCTATTTTTTAAATACTCAAATAACTACAAATAAATTTACAAGTTATTAAAAATGCTTATATCCAAATATACAGCACTCTTTAATGTTAATTCAATAAAATTACTTGAAATTCGTAAAATAAAATAAAAACTTTAAAGAGAAATCAAAATTTTGTCCATCTTTTTTTTGTAACATAAGCAATGAAATTTTCTGAATTTAAAACCGTTACTTACTTACTACCATACAAAATTTGGAAACCTTTTTTTAAAAATGTACAATTAAATGTTTATTAATCCTAATAAAAACTCACCGTTTTACTAAAAATCAAAATATACTCTTTGGATATGAAAATTTCAATATTACATTTCAAGTTTCCACTAAAGTTCAAACATTGTAATTAAACTCAATGACGTTGAAATAACAGGATAGAATAAGTTGCAAATTATATAAATAAACTAAAGATCAGCAACTATTAGTAAATTAACTATTCCCATTATCAAAGCTAGGATTCTTTTACTTTTTCAACAAGACTGATCCAACAATGCATCTCCAGATGAATTCCTCTATTCAAATAAGGAAAGAAGTTGTAAACAATTTATAAAAGATTAGTAGAAAATATCTAAGTATCAATGAATGAATAGTGTTCAAAACTAGGGCAAAAGTTTAAAATCCAAAACATTGTAATTTTGGATTATCATTACTCTGCAATTTGTTTTCATTATTTACAAGAGAGAGGTAAATTTCCTCTTTATGTTTAAATTCTGAAGCTAAAAGACATTTACAGAAATGTAACAGCTGACTTATTTTCCAAAGAATTTAGTAAAGCTGGAAGACTGCAGATAACTAATGCACTTTTTGACTTTGTGGGCCAACAATAACATGGAACAACTTTTAAAAGCAATATTTTGATGCTGACATTTCTAGATGTAAAATTGCACACTTTAAAAATGAAGGATGACAGAATAAAGAAAAACTTTAGCAAAATCAATGTGATGTGCATTAATAATTCGCTCTAAAGTAGTTATTGGAAACTAAAATCAACTTTATTTAAAAAGAAAGTCTACTTTTACATCGTAACTAAATGTCAAGAGAAATAAATACAATGGCACGTAACGTAAGAATTTTCTTGTATAAAAAATGTATTGAAATATCTTAAAAATAAAATACATCATATCATCATTTACCGTATGCCAACTGATTATATTTTTTTTAAAGCAACGTAATAAATAAATAAGAAATGTTTATTTTATGTATGTCAGCGAGGCTTCCTTGTTTAAAAAGGAGTTTCAATTATTGTAAAATTGGAAATCAATAATGGATTTATTTAAACATTTGGATTGTAATGAAGCAAATGTTTAACAGTAACTAACAACACCATTAGGATTTCATAACAAAAAAATAATCAAGAATATGAAATAAACCAAAAGTGGCTTACATTCGTAACATTTTTGTCAGTGAACACTAGAAATTATTAAATTTTTCAGTACGATAATTTTTTAGGTAAAGATTTAACAAAAATTCAGAGGAAAGATTACTCAAGTGTTCGCGAAATAATTTATCTTTTTAATTTTACAGGTAAGAAAAGATTGAACCATGGCAAAAATGCTGTATTGTATAATATTTACATTTATCAACAAAGACAGGAGAAATAACATTTTTTTTTTAAATGAAAGTTTAGTTGATAGCAACACATCGATGGAAGAAAAGCTACAACCTTGGTTTAGTTTCCATAAAGGTTATTCAAAGCAATTCACATTACAGGCTAAAAGAGAAAGAATACCAAACATGGAAGTAAAATATGCTCTAATTCTATCTTCACGTAACCAGGTCAATCAATAGATGCTAAAAGAGTCAGTCACAGAAATTTTGCTCGACGAAAATAATTGATAAGAATCGGTAAACGAGTAAATAAATATTCTTTTCGGCCGAAGCAAAAAGTACTTAAAGGAAAGCAGTAACAAACATGGAGAATTTCTTTACAGTTTACATGTGCTCACCAAAATAATTACTAGGATTGGAAGAAGGGCTTGGCAGCGAACAATAACAAAATGGCCATTATGAAAAAAAAATGATTAAAATAAAAAAAAATCATTGAAATTTCTCAACGAATCAACAATTTTCCTTTTTGGCTTCATTGCGATTAGTCATTCTCCATTAGTGTAGTGAACAAAACAGGCCTGTGTCTTGTTTAAGAGAAGAGGGAGCCATCGTCAACAGGAACGATAGTTTCCACACCCATTACCATGGAGAGAAAGGAGGACAACTATTACTAATATCAGATAGCTTTACTCCACTCAGACGAGAAGTTCAGTTATCTCAAAGGCTGACCTTTATTAACCCAACAATATCCAAAGATCGTTATTTAATAACAACAACTTTGACAGTAAGATTGCTAAAGTAACTAAAAGGCCCATTATAAAATCATAAAATTTCAATCATAAGCAAAATTAATACAGATTAAAAGAGAAACAAATTTGTAGTTTTCTTCAGTTTCAAAAACTGAAAAGACGAGACTCAACACGACGATCGGTGAAGGGAAACTAGATCAAATCAATAGGATTTATTATTTTTCCAATTCTCTAAATCAACTCACTATGTATGTCATCAGAACGAGAACACTAAAATTGCTTTTCTTTGCGATTCCAATTTTTTTTTTATATTATGCGGGATAGTAAACCAAAACAGTGTACAAAGTCATAGTGCAAATGTTCTTAACTCAAGGAAAATTGCTAGTCCTCGACCGACCTCCGAAAAAATCTTTCCCTTTATATAGTCATGCTGGGGATCCGTTTGCTGCTGCTTCACAAGCTAAGCAGCTAAAATTGCTTGAGTTTTACAAACACTCTTCTTATCCAATGCATAGGCTAACAAGTAAATGTTATATTTTTGAGTTACACCAGAATTAGAAATAAATGATTAATTTAAAAATAACAGATTAATCTTACAAGTCTACACAAGTAACAATAATACATGTACTCAATTGAAAAGCTAACGAGGTTAACATCAAGAGGTTTGGATTTGGATTGTCACAATTATGAAGGAAAATAGTAGAGTTTAAACATAAAGAGATAACTAGATCAAAGTACATCTTATTGTGAAAAAGAAACTTTCAATTATATTATAATTCAGCAGTTATTGAAAGAAAAAAATCTAGCATTCTTTTTTCTGTTGACAAGAACCTTTCATAAGGCTGATGTCAGAGCAGATGGCGGTAGACATTTGGAGACAGTATGTCACTCGCTCTTTCCTTCCATGCCAACACGTGCCGCTGCTACTGCTAACAATAACTCACGCCAAAATAGTAATAATAATAACAGAAGGGTGTATATGTACTATATAAGTACTGGCTAGAGCAACACAACAAACACTTCTTTATCCGCATTACTATAACAATCGTTAGAGAAGCATCATTTGTCCAACATTAAATTAATAAGAACTGATTTAAATGAATCAAGTCAAATATTGGGAAAAATAAGGGTCATCAGCAGAGCTTATTGCTGCTGCTACTAAACTTGCTTTTACAAAAAGGGCGAGATGAGGAAATACTACCTACGAGTAGGTATACTCGGCATACTAATGCTTTTGTTTTCGATAGTACTAAATCTATATCGACGCTTGATGAACCGTAGGCATGTATTATTTTCTATCGACAAAAACGAAAGGCATAGAAAGGAAAAAATACAGTTCATTTTACCCATACCATAAAGATTACTTCCATTAACGACACCCAGTTTGTCAATAAAGAGTAACAATAAAGGAACATTGTAAAAGACAGCGAGATGGAGAAAGAGTCAAAAGATGAAATTGTTTTGTTTATTAAAAGAATAAACAAAGCGCTTTATTAGTTTAAGCAAAGAAAGTTTACTTTAAAATAGTCGATAGAAAAAAAATTATAGTTTAGGAAATAAATTCGGCATTAATTAGTATCTTGAATAGTAATCCTGTAAACAATATACGATCAGCAAATGGTCCACAATGAATCTACACAAGCGAGTAGTGGCTATAAATAGCAGTTCTTTGTCCCCGGCCCAGTACAACAACCAACTGGACCCTCTTCTCTACACCATCATGGCACGTTGTCGTCGGCAGCCAACATAACACAGTCACGTACACACACAGTCAAAGCCTTATCTGGTCGAACCGGGGAGGGTTTTTTTTTCCCCCACTTCACGGTTTCGGATTTTTCTTAATTTCTCACTCTCTGATTATTATTTTTTTATGCCAGACACAGAAAAATCCAGCTTACCTTCTTTTTTAAGTGGCGTTTTGAGGCCTGATAGAGGCGATCACGACCACGGGGAAAAATTGCTGCTATAATCACAATGAGGAGGAGAAGCTGTGCGGATGGAGGTGAGGTGGTCTGAAGCAAAGAGTGTGTTGTACTCCTACTAACACTATTAATAATGCTTACTACTACTACAACGACGACTACTATTAGTGCTTAATGCTAGTCTTGCCAACAACAGACGAAGCCGGCCACCGCCGCCACCACACTGGTACATTCCTGGCACTCATCAGCAGCAGCAGCGACAACGGCAGACGAAAGCACTTCAGAAAGAGAGAGGGGGAGGCTTGATGAAAAAAAAAAAACGAAAGGAAAACCAATAGAGAGAGAAACTCTAAATCGAAAGCAGGAGGGTAAGCAAGGTTTCAGACAGAGGGAGAGTACAAAAAGGCAGTCAAAGTGAAACACCAATATAGAGGAAAATTTTTTTAAAAAAATCATTGAAACAAAGAGGATGAGAGAGACAATTTTAAAAAGAGAGGGGAAAAGAAGTAAGAGTAAAAAAACAGAGAGGAAGCCGAAAAGAAGTTACAGAAAGAGATGTAAAAATAATTTCTAGTACAAAGAAAGGAAGTTTTTTTTTTAAGCAAATACAAAGAGGGCGGAAGTCGGTAATTAAAAAGAAGAGGAGCTGAAAAAGCTTGGCAGAGAAAGCAAATTTAATGTAAGAGGAAAAGGAAGATTGTAAAGAGATTTTTTTTTAAACTTCGGAGGAGGTTGAACAGAGATGATAGTAGGAGGGAGAGGCTAGATGTGTAAAAAAAAGTAGTGCAGTGAGAAGAGGATCATGATGATAGACAAAGACAGAAGAGGAGGTTGTTAAATAAATAAAAATGACAGAAAAAAAAAGAAAAATGTTGCTTAAATCATAGAAAGGAAGAAAAAGAGAAGGAATTTAAATATGGGGAGGGCTGAGGTGAATACAAGGTCAGCGCACCATATAAAGCCAAGGTCACAGAGCATGCTCAGCGTCTTCCTGCCCGCCGGCAAATCTGGGTATGTTCCACAACGAAACCGATGCCGGTTTACCTCTCCCCTTCCATCGTTTTCACTATAAAATGTCACAGAGAAAAAAAGATTTGAGATTCAGCCACGAGAAAGTGACTGGCTATTGAATAGAACCTGGTTTCTTTCCCGCAAGAGATTTCCAGCGTGTGTCATGCGCAGCACTTAACTATATATCTACCCTGCCCCAGCAGTTGTTACTTTCTCAGAAGTGAAAAATTTATTTCTAGCTCACTCACTAGTACTATGCTTTCCATTCATTCATATGTGCTGTCGGAAAAGGTCGAGACAGAAACGTGCACTTGTGTGTAATTTGATCAATAAGTCTACATTCAGAATTTTTAAAACATATTTATTTTCAAGATAATGGTTCTGCTTGATGAAAAATAAATATTTTGAAATCATTACTTAGGGTTTTAACGAAGAAACTAAGAAAATCAACAATAACTAGTTAGTATTTTATTTTTGGTTCGTTTTTGTTATATACATTTTTTGGAAAACTTACGAACAATAAAGTTCTCAAACAGACGACCTTAAGGCCAAATTCGAGATGAAACTGACACTAACAGGTGTCAATGTGAAAGCCTTTTCACGTTAGCGAAATAAACTGATTTTTGGGGTTTAAAAACAAATTTTCAGTCAGTTATTTTCAAACGAATCGACAAAAACAATTAATATAACTACTTTATCCATGAACAAGTTTTTTTCCATTATTTTAAAATACTCAACTTTCAGTTTGTTTTATTTGGAGAGTAGGTAACTTACAGTGCATTTATTTATTTGAAGTTAACTTAAAAAAAAAACAAAAAACAAACATACTGGTAATTTTTAGAATTGTGCAGAATAACTTAGTTAAGTATTCAATTCATAGTTAATTTAAAAATTAATCAATAATTGTTTTACTTCAGCACAAGTTTTAAACTGAAAACAGTTCAAAGTAAATTTCGAGAACTTTTTTTTAGTTTAGGAATTAAATGTCAAAAAGTGCTGCTGTTAAGAATAAGATTGAAGAATTAACAAACTTAAAATTAATTATATACTACCTACAACCTATTTTCTTCTCCAGTGATAAAATGTACTTTCAACAAGAAAACTACAGGCGAAACAGTTCTGATCAATCAGCAGATGTAAAAGTAAAATTAAATGTAAGAATTTGATTAAATAACACTTCTACCCTTTTATTTGTGGATATTATCATTTTTATGAAGGTAGCTTTAAGATTTATAGAATTTTCAAGTACTGACAAGAAACAAAACCAATTTTTAGCAACATAGCTAGTAACTAGTTGGTTTCAATAATTTACATCAGCTCAGTAATATTAGTTTTTCTCTTAAGTTCCAACTAAAAAATTAAATACTAAGAATCCATTGCATCATATAGCATTTATTGTTCATTTCGTTAAGGTTCAATGAATCTAATGAAAATCTTCCAGAGTAATAATCAATGTTTAAAGAAATTTTATAAGTTAATTATCCAAATTCCAAATCGATAGTTACTTTCTTAAGTTAACATTCCAAGATAAACATGCAAATAATATTAATTATTGTTCTCTTTTCAATATCACCATACGAAGCACAACAAACTAATAAAAAAAATTAAGAATTAAAATTTTTCTGAAGTTTGGATGAGTCACACAAACTTTGGTAAGTGGTTTTGTGACCACAGCAGAAAGAAAGCTGTGATGTGTCCGTGTTTCTGTTTTTAAGTATCTTTGAACTTACCAAGTTATGTATTAACAAAGAGAGGGAAACTGAATTATTTACTTTGGAATCAGATATAGTAGTAAAACAAAAACGTCTGTCCACTTCTGAATTTTGGATTGTATAATCAAGTTGTGAATGTTAAGTTCTTTATTCTTTAACAGCAGATTTCATTTTTTGACAGTAACACAAAATATATAATATTGAAATTGCTAAAATAAATGATCATTTTTATTGAAAAATAATTCTTACAACTATTTATATAAGGATGGTATTATTACTGTTGAGTAGACCTATGGAATCAAAATTGCAATAATTTTAAGCTACATACAAATTTAGCCGATTTCATATTTTAGTTTAATCATGTTGTGTAATACAATAGTCAATTAATATTTTCATATGGTTAAAGTTGTGGTTGAAATGAAACTCACAAACTGAATGCTTGAAGAGCTAAACTAGCTAGGGCCAAAGAAGTTTTGTGATTATTGCCAGTACATCAAACAAGATTGTCAAGAATTCTATTTTTCCAGAAATTTCTAAAATTGGAACATCATGAAACTATATAGCTGGCATATTTAATAAAAAAAAATCTATAACATTAGTATCTGTATCACTAATGACCAGTGCCAAAGTAAATCTGTTTGAAAAATAACTGTCTTTGTCAGGATTTTTGTTTGCTTTATAATGACAATGTAGAAATATCTCTTTAAAATGTTAGTTTTTTTCTTTATGGAAAGAAAATGCAAAAAATGGTTTCAGAATCGGAAAGAGAAAAAAAAATTACCATCCTTTATAACTAAAGCATGATATATTGGACCAGTATAGCAGAATGATTGTATGAAGATGCCATTTCTACCTAGAAATATGAAATGAAAACATGAAACAATTACATTTTTTTTTTAAATAAAGCATTACCTAACTAAATTTTAACTGGCATAATCTCTCATTATTGTCATATAATGTAGTATGAATAAAAGAATACAATCAAAGAACATTAAATAGAGAGATTGAATTATGAACACACACTCTAATTTTTTCATTTTTTTTTTCAAAGATTCTAAAATGGGCCATGGAAATGGAGGTATTTGTTCAATTTAATTTCTTAAATTTGGTTGAAGATAATTTGTCAGGAATTTAATAAGAATATAAGTCAGTTAAAAATTTAGCAAACAAAAAAGTTCAACTTCAATAATACCTATTTTTAATAATTTTCATAATAAAATCCCTTATCTAGTGATGTCAGAAAATAGGATAGCTTAAAAATAAAGGATTCAATAATTTGCACTTGTATTAAATAAAACCTCTAAGTTATAAGGAGTTAGATATTTAATAAGATATTTATTCAGACCATATGTTCATTCTAAACCAAGAAACCAAATTCTAAACTTCGACATTTCACATAATTCAGTATATAGCATCCTCTTATTTTCCAGCTTTTATCTAAGAGCTTTAGAGTACATTATAATAGTTTTATTCAAAGGGGACAGTGTTCCACATTAAACCTCCTCATTGTAATAAGAGAAAGGGATGTAACACTAATATTGTACCAGTTATATTAAATTTTGTTAAATTTTTATGGTCTTTTTCTTAACTTTCACTTTGTTTTTATCCATACAAAAATACAAACAAGGTATCTATCAGCCAAAAGTGAAGTAAAAAACAAAATTCCATTATATTCAGGCAGTATTATGTAACTATATAATTGCTTTTAAATATATATAATAGACAAGGATGGAATGAGCCATAGACATGTAAAACATGCCTTCAATAATTGATAATCAGCTTAAGGCTCTGTTTTGGGTTGAGTTCTAAAGACAGGAGAGCAGAAGAAAAAAAAATGTTCAAATATTGTTTTAATTCCACTGTATAAATTTTGTAGATACAGAAATGGTAATTACATCAGAAATTTTACAAGAAACTTTGCAATTTACAATGAAATAATTTATGTTTAATTAAAAGTGATTTTTTTATCTACCTTTGTGGGTGCTGATCTTGAGAATCATGAAGTCAGGATTTTCTAACATTCTCATTTATTCTCTACTTCCTAATAATGCTTATGGTCATCACCAATTTTATAATTACTGCTTGAGGAAGTGGCTCATTTATTAAAGACAGTCTGTTCAGGTTTGAGTCCTTAAATGAATTAATCTTGTACAAAACCACATTTACAGATCACAAAGATTATCTAAGAAATAAGTGAACTACATGGAAACTGAGCCTATAAGTAGGTCTGTAGGATGAGCACAAATGAGGTCTTTATAAATGAGGTCATTGCACAAGATCTATTAGACAAAAGTTTTCTTTATATGTTCAATGATAAGATATTTTATGTTAATACAAAAGAAAAACATTTGTTCTTAGACATAACAGGATATTTATGAATACATAAAGTCAGTGATTTGTTAATACATCACCAACATAAAAAAAAAAGAGTAATGAAATTTTCTCAAATTAATTTTCAGTTTCATCACTAATATTCATTTAACAGATTTTATTCCTTTTCTTCAATGGTCTTCCATACAAATATCTAGATAACTTTCAGTAAAAGTGCAGTCAGTTTAGTATTAGTTGCCATGGGGATTAAGCAGTGATAATAAACTTTCTCCCTCCACTCTAACAGAAATATATGTTGAGTGTTGCCAGGTATGCAAGCAACAATCTGTTTTTCATTTTTTTACTTCAGTTGATTTGTTTTTAAGGAAGAGATAACATTCACCAATGTGATATAATAGTGTTCTTCATTTATTCACAAGGAAAATAATGTGCAATTTTTATGGAGAAGGCCAGATATGACAGTGTGGATGGTCAAACACTATGTTTATTTAACTGAATATGAAGGCGGCATTAGCATTGTGGGGAAGATTAACAGATTCCTTTGTTTGTACCAAATTCACATTTTACAAGAAACATTGTGATAGAGCAACAAAGAAGAAGAAAAAGTGAAGCTAGTTACTAATACTCTGTAGCCTTAACCATTCACACTTCAAGTTTACTTGATACATTTGCATGTAAAGAAATAAAAAAGAAATGAATCTTCCCTAAAATTCTAGCAGCTAATTTTTTTGTATCAACTGAGATAGCTAAATACTTAAAGAAATGACAAGAAATTAGAAAATTCAATAAATTAAAAAATTAATAAGAAAATCTTTAGAAATTAATAATTTAGATACACTTTCCTTTAAATGTCAGTGAAGAGGAAAATCATCTTTCTTATACAAACCAGAATATCAGAAAAAAATAAATTTTAAAATCAAAGGGATGACTTTTTTTTTACCTAATGCATATATGTAATTATGGAAACATTTTGGAAAACAAAAACATTTTCTTTCATTTTAACATTTTATAGACTAAATTTAAATTGGTTTGCACTTGATTAAAAGGTGGTACTATAAAAGAATGCTATGTTATTAAATTGAAATAAAAAAGAGATACATTTTGATTATGTAACAATACTTAATTGGTCTTCTAGGGATTAAGATGAAGAGAATAACTGTAATAAGATATATAAGTGGACATTGAGGTCAACACCCAGCGACAGTGTTTCATGTATGAAACAGACTGTTGTCACTGGGTGTTGACCTCAATATCCATTTTTATGTTTATATATGCTCTATCCTTGATAATGAGCACTTTCACTAATAAATATAGCATACCATAAAACTATATTTTTATCGTGTATTTGTGCGACATCCGCCTAAAAAGGCTAGCAAGAAAAATGCAGGCAGATTTTGACTAAAAACAAAAACATGATACTAAAATATCTCTTGGTTACTTACTTTTGGGAGTCAGGTGAAATATTTTAAGGATATTTCATTACTTGTAAGCCATTATTTAAATAATGAATGTGCCAAATTTGTCCATGTATCACTATGCATATTCACATGTTAAATTAAACCTTTGGTTTCCATTCCCTTGACAATCATATTTTGTGTCATAAAATAAGCCTCAGCTTTTAATGTGTTCTTTCGAAGTGTCTCGATACTACTGGACCTTGATTTCCCAGAATCAGTCTGTTAACAATCATGAATTGTGCACATTATATCAGCTGGAATAAACATGTCCTTGTTAATTTTTTTAAATCTATCTTCCTTATTTCCTGTCTTAGTCATAAACACTAGACAACAAAACCAGGAACTATCAATAATACACTACCTACCATGGATCTCTTTTTTTAATTATATTTAAATTACAATGAGATAATAATTTAAAAATACACACACAAAGAAAAACATTTTGTATAACACTTAAAATGATAGACATGATCAGTGTTGTCCTCTTTTTTCTGTCTTTCGGTTTCTATTCCCTTGTGAATTAATTACTTAAGAAAAAAAAAAAAAGCAAACAAATTAAAATTAGCTAGTAAAGGTTAACAATGATCTTGGAAACTACTTCAACCTATTATAAAACAAGTTGAAATAGTTTCCAAGATCAAGCAACATCACTGGCAAATAAAACTTAATTGTCAGAGAGCACATTTCTAGTAAAACTTAAATACTAAGTCCAAACAGTATGGAATAGAATTTGAGGGAACATTGATATCCATATGAGTCATGCAATAACAGCAACTGCTACTTTTTTTTTTCATATGTTTTTTTGGAGGGGGGCAGGACTAGCAAGCATATAAAGAAAATGTAACAGTAAAAACAGTGCCTTATATGTGAGGGTGCTGAAAAGTTCTCTGACCAACCCATTACCCAAAATCAGTGTTTTAATAGCCAAACATCAAAATGACAATTTTCTGGACGAGTTTTTCAGAAAGCCTCAAATTCTTTCTTATTCCCAAAGAGCATCACATGAGTAGAAACTATGAAAAGTATGAGAATAATTAATTCATGCATTTCATAATTAGCTGTTTCTTTTTTTCCCCTCTCTGTATCAAATAAATACAAAATGGGCCCACCACTAGGACTTAAAAACAAATTATCATCAAATGGTTAAGATTATTATTTTTATAGAATATCATGTTCCTTCAAGATGTAGGCAATCATGACACTCCATAGATTCCTGTCCCTTATTATCTGTGAATTTTTAGAAAACACAGTGAAGTAATTTCCTGTTGCCTTATCCACGGTTTGAAATTCAGATATTTTTTTAAAACTGATTGCCATCCAATGCTAGAGTGCTTATACTCTGCTGAAGGAAGAAGAGACTTATTCATGCCATCCCCAAGATAATTAGTGTAAAAGTGAATGCAACACACTAGCCCAGAATTTGAACTTTCACCCTATCTTCAGCAAAGAGAGAAAATACTTATTTAGCCTCCTATATCCCTAATCTTAATGTTTGCTATATATATATATATATATATATATATATATATATGAGAGAGAGAGAAGGATGATTTTGAAAGTTATTTTTAATTTTATCAATTCACTAGAGAAGTAAGATAAAGATAAATTTTCTCACCAGATTTATTTAGTCTGTACATCAAGACAATCCTAACAGAACTGAAGACTTACCAGAATTTATTAGTAGTAGATATAATCTCAATATAAAATACAAATGACACTGTGCAGATAGGTTCAGAAAGAAAACTGAAAGTAGTACACTTAGATATAGAAAAGCAATGAGAAAAAAAATCATTAATTTTAAGATAGAGTGTCAGCAAGAAACAGCCCAAGGCATGAGCTATATGTTTAGGACACCAAAACCAAGTGGAAATTTAACTATCTAGATAGTTTAATAACAAATGACAAAATGTAGCAGAAATCTAAAAGCATATAATAGAAAAGGATGTGTTTTAGAAATTAAGCAAAGTCTTAACAGATAGGAAAATGTCTTTAGAAACAAAGAGAATTAAACTATGTAATATCTAATCCTTCAAATAGAATATTGGACAATCTCCTCAAAGACAAAAAAGAAGACTTGAGACAACTGAGATATCAGCCTACTTAGAAATGCTGAGAATATCATACACAGAATATGTGAGTAACAAAGAAGTTTTAAGGAAACTGATACTTAGAAACAGACAACTGAACTTCTAGGGCACATAATGAGGAAAGAGAGCCTGGAGCAATTAATATTCATAGGACATACTTTAAGCAAGAGAAACAAAGAGTAGCCTACTTAACAAATTTACATGAATGAATTGTAAAATAAGGACAAAAATGGATGTGACAATGTTAATGTTACTTAAAGGAATAAAATACATCAAGAGAGGCATGATTCCAACATAAAAAAGATAAGAATAGTGCTATTGTTAACTAATTTTTTTAACCAATTTAAAAATGTAAGTGAAATTAAATAGGAAGCTAAAATTTAAGCAAAACTAATTCAGTTAAGCTTGTCATAAAACAATGACAGAAAAAATATTGTCTTGTAATTTTTGCAAAATTGAAAAAGAGTGTATATACAAGGAACAAATTTAACTAGTTCAAAATTTCAGAAGTTAACCTATTTCAAATCTACAAATCCCACAAGTTTCATAAAAAAACAATACTGTAATTTGAGTATCTACTGTTACACATAAAACTGGACAGATTTATAGATGAAAAAGCTTTCTCAACATGAACCAATCCTAATTCCAGAGATTACATTGCTCCTGGATTAATCTTTTATTAGTCTTCAACAATTCTTGAAATGTCTTTTTCTTCAAATTCTAATACTACAAAACTTCATCCACTGTTTGTATTCTATGTTGGAAAATATGTGTATACTTTTAAAACAAAAATTAAAAAGTAACTTTAAAATATTGCACAAATGGCTTTAAAATAACTGTTGGAGATGTGCCTAAAAAGCACAACACATATCAATCCCTTAAGTCAAAAAAAAAAACAAACAAACAAATATCTTTATTACTGACCTAAGAAAATTTGCTGGTCATTAATTTGTTTATATTTACTTTTACTAATTACAACATAGACATTTTTTACAATTTATTAATCACAGTGTTTTAGCTGATAAATGAATCAAAGAAAAAATAGAAACTTTCCATGATTCCTGAAGTCATTTGCAGTTTTATTTGAGGAAGATTATTTAAGTATATTGTTTACTCTATTTTATTAAATCAAATACTTTAAATACTTAAGCATTTGTATAAACAACACAGACAATGGCCAATATTGTACAAGACAAGGAATTTGGTTAAGATGATAAATGTACATAGCTGAAGTTGATTGAGTATGTTCTGGAATAATGACCGAGTTAATATTTTGTGTATCTATAAATACACTTTCAGTGAAACAAAAAGTAATTTCAAAATAAGTTTCTACAATGTTAGATAATGTGACACAAAAAGTTCTAATACTAAACAGAAAACTTGTTTATTCCCAATACTATATCCACCACGAAAAATTAAATGCATCTCTTAAAGTTTTTCTTTATTCTTTGTTCTGTCTTAAATGAGATTAAACAGAACATAAGGCACAGTAGCAATTTTCAAACTAAAGCAGAAATATCAAACCTAAATGCAATATTCTAAAGTGTCAATTGAGATTGTGTCACAGGGATAGTGAAACTGACTTCAAACCAATTTTCCAGGAAACAAATAAAAACAGAAAACTTCAAAGCTCATAATTGCTGTTGTTCCTTCCACCTAAGAATATTGTCCTAATTAATAATTTTTCCCTCATTAATGTTTCTGCCATTTAAATGCAAATTAATAAAATATAAAGACATGATGACTGATCAATTACACAGAATTTGGAATACTTTATATTAGACCTAGATGCTGCTTTATAAGATTTCAATATTTTAGTAATGGTATAAAAATATATTCAATAAGTTATATGTATATAAACATAGCATGACCAAGTGGTCAGAATATTAGCATTTTGACCATGAGAGCCGAGATTGAATCTCACCATAGGCAATTTGTCAAGGAAGTAGCTTCTTGATAATGATAACCTGAAAAAACAGTCCCAGCATGTGGCACTATTGGGAAGACCTGAAAATAATACCACAGGTTGACTCAAATAAAATTGGATACATGAACCTGTTTGGAAGCCATCAAGCATTGTGCTAATCATCATGACCAAGAGTACTGTTCAACTAATGATCAGATTAGATTATATGCTCTCTCTCAGAAACTGTAAAGTTCAGTCAGCATAATTATTATATAAATCACATGTTGGTACTGTAGATGTTAGAGAAACAAAAATATGCCTGGGCAGGCATCTGCAACAGGGATTAGTTAGCCACTCTAGCAGGTAAGTGTAAGCAGCCAAACATGATAAATCTAAAATCTGACAAATTTTAAGTTTCTAAGTAAATTCATGAAAAATACAATTTTAAACATTATATAATAGATATACTTCAAAGATATTATTTTAATAGTGGGTGATGCTTCTGTGCCTAATCCTTTGAAGTTTGATACAGAAATGTAATCTACAATAATGACAAAGGAAAGTTAACAGGAGTCATGCCATGAGCAAAGAAATTCAAAGCAGAAAAGTTTAGTCCTCAAGATATTTTACATATCTATACATTTAGGACAATAAAATAATCTTAAAACTCAATATAAAAATTACATTCCAATGGTTAAACACAAGAGTTACTATGATATTTATTGTTATCATATTGTTATTGCTCTTGGCTATAGACACCAAACTTCAAAAAAGTAAATGGCTGCTATCAAATATAATTAGTTGTAAACATGTAAATAGATCCTTTCTTGTACTCACTCAGGTTACCCATCTTAATATGTAAATGAATTTTGAGCTTATTCCTTTGACAGGCATCTAAATTTTCTGAATGTTTTACCTGTAAAATTAGTGAAAATCTATACAATTTTTTTATATATATATATTTTTTTATTCAGCATAATCTAACATTTGAATTGTTCATATCAATGACTAAATATTTTCCCAATTATTTGAAACAGATGAAAAAGTTAATGATTAAAATGGAAAATAGGTTGTAATGTAAAGAAGCAATTTTGAATTTACAGAACTTTAATATAAATAAAATAGCTCATGTTTTAATTGATGCTTTAATTTCATTCCTTTAAGAAAACCTAAAGCTTATTAAAATCTGTATATTCTTAACTTTATCATGCTGTGTTTTATAAAACTATCATTCATTTTTGACTGGTTTTTATATCCCATACACATCTATTCCCAGTTGAAAACTAATACACTACACACTACTCAATCTTAATTATTTTAAAATATTTTTAGTTTATTAAAGTTTTAAAATACAATTGGTACAATTAACTGATACTTAATTCTTATAATCATTTCAATAAACACATTTCATGTCCAAGCTTCTGAATAAAAACTTAAACCCTGGGTCATTTCTCAAAGTTTTTCACATTTACACACCTAACATTTTATAAGAGATAATTTATGTAAATACAAATGTTTAATTTAGTTTTATGACCATAAAAGTCAAGTCAGCCTAAAAAACATTACACACACCCACACAAGCGTGTGTGTGTGTGTGTATAATATGCAACATGCACTTTCAATCAGAAGAATGTAGCCAAAATTCCTGAATATTTAATGCACTCACATTACATGATGAAAATCCAGGTGTTAAAAGAAGGTGGCTCAAGTGCACAGTTGAGCAGTCTGCTATAAACTGTGATTCTTGAACTAAAATAATCACATTGCTAAAACTATAAAAATACTAAAAATATAACATTGCAAACTTTAGAATTATTAAAAACATGAGTAATTGCTTAAACTACAGTAATAGACCTACTGTAATTTAAAAAACAATTATTTATATCTCTCTGCAGTTCCTTAGATCATATATCAACTGTGTTATTTTTAAAGATATCTAAGTTTTCATATTCTCTGTAGTCTGATAGAGTACTGAACTGAGCTTACAAGATAATGAAATATTTCTTGAAAGTAAATTATATGAATGACAAAAATAATTCAAAAAATTAAAACCTTTGAGTTCAGTGAAATATTAAAATTTTCTTAAACCTTAAGTTTATTGAAATAAATTCAGTATCTTAAAAATTAAGTGTTAAATTTAATATAAAACCAACAAAACTAGAAAATTTTACTCGAATGAAGCCTCAGATTGCTATCAGTTGATTCTTTTAAAAAATTAATTTCATAAACTACCAAACAAAATTTATATATCAGTAGAAAATAAGCCACAAGGTATAGCATAATTTCTATCAATATTAAACAGCAAAATCCCTGAAAATTTAGAATATGAAACATGCAGTGAATAACAAGAATAAGGTGCAGCCACAAGACACTGAAATATCTCTCTTACACAAAATATAGAGAAAGAAAAATATTTAAAGATCACAGGAATTTGGAGTAAGTGTTTCAGATGACATCTAATTTTTTATTTCTTTTTTTTTGCCAGGTAAGGAGGTTAATATGCCAGCATTTCAAATAATTCTTGGTCTTAATTTTTTAATTTGTCATCTGAAGAAATTTAATATGAGATGGTCAGAAAACTTGAAATGCACATATAATTGATTTCAGTAGGAATTTTCAAAGTTAAGAATGAATAAGTGTTTTGTGTTTTGGATGCAGAGTATTAACTTAATCAAAAAAGTTTGTATCCAGATATAAATTTATGAATATTTTAAGAAACTAATACTGTTCATTCAGTAAAGTGTTCATGAAATGAAAATTAAATTTAAAACCGAAATAACTTCCTCATTAAGTATCAGTTTAAAAAAATGTGACTTCAGAAATTACTTTCCAATAAAACAAAATATTTAGCAGAATGTTATTTCTTTATAATTTCAACAAATTATATAAGTTATAAAAAGTCTTCTTTTATAACAATGATAACCAAAATTGAAATATATTCCAAAAACTTTAGAATTTAAGCTTTTTATTAATTTTATGAGTCAGTATTAACATAATTTGATCGCCTTCTATTTTTTTAATTATCAGTTAAACAAGAATTACTCTTGCTGCTAATAGAATTGAAATACTGATGAACCAAGTACATCTTTTCAGTTTAATGATACTGAAATCATTAAAAATATAAAATTTAAAAAAAAAAACCCAAAAAATGATTTTATCATGAAGTGAACTATTTTCTGGTAGGTATTTTCTATAAAAAGATGCTCACAACCAATAAGAGAATGTTTAACATTAAGTGGCCAATTTTCCTTTTAGCTTAATATTTTGACTATTTTCCTCAACAATGAAGATTTGAAAATGAAAATGATCTTAAAACTGTTAGCTAGTTTAAAATTATCAAAAAATAAATAAAATTAGATAGATATAGATATTTGGTTTAAACAAAGTGGCAATTTCATGCAGGACAAACAGATATATTAATCTTTTGATGCACAAATGCAGACACTGAAGATTTGTGTGTGTGTGTGTGTGTGTGTGTGTGTGTGTGCGCATATATATATATATATATATATATATGAAAAGGGCAAATATTGTAAAACCATAGATTGTAATATCATTTGCTAGCAGCCAGTTATCTTCAGGATATTGGATAGAGAACACATCAAAACTGTTTAGGGATTGCCTTATTCAGATGTACAAGACCACAGATAATGACTGACTTCAAATTAAATTATTTGAAATGCACATGGATTTATTTGTAAGGAACTTAAAATGTTTTGGGGAAAAAATATAAACAAATATCTTCTGGTTCATTTTTACAGTCTTATTCTGTCTTTATCTTGATTACAAAATAACGTTAATGAAGATCTCAAAAGCCATTAAATTCAAGTAGATTCACAATTTTTGTATATAAAAAGTAGTTTTTTATTTTTATATCCTCTTAATATAAAAGCAAAACACTGAAGTGCACATTAACAAAATGCCTACACATTCTATTTTAAAAAGACCATTTATTACAGAATAGAAGCTGTATTATACTGAATGTGCTAAAATTCTTTTTAAAAACTCAACAATCAAAAAAAAATTGTTAAAAATTGACCAAAATAACTGACAAATTTAGAGATATACAAAGGTACATAGGTAGAATAGACTATTCTTATGTTTCATTATCTTAGTTGTTAATGTTTTTGTTTTTTTATATCATTCTTTTTCCTTTTCAGCATATCTAAAAGGTAGAACCAAATTAGATGAAACTTTGCAATATGTAACATGATCCTGGGCTACAGAAAAACCAGGATTTTGCGCATTTTGTAAGCCAATAAAGTCTGATATCTCCACAATAGAGTCAATTCCTTTACTTCAAAATAATCCTCTGATTTCAGTTTTATGCAATCTTTGCAACATATCTTGTTTATGTTGTAGACTATAGCTGCTACTTTCAAGAACTATTAATTTTACACCATTTTTAAAAGCAGATGGTGAGCCAGCTGATTTAAAATTATTGCAGAATTTCCTCATTTGATTCAGGTTTCTGTATTTTTCATCTGATCCTCTCAAAAATGAATAATTAAGCAAAAGTTTTTCATATACTTCTATGCTTAGTGAAATTTTATCAACTCTAATGTGTTTCTTGATTGATGGAGGAAAATCTATAATATTAAGATAATTTGCAAACTAGCCAAGCAACACTTTGGATATATAGTTGATTATGCTATACCATATCAAATTTTTCCTATCCTACCAGAAAAATTTGCCTTGACCACTTAAAACAAAAATTCAAGTATCTACTTAATTTCAACACAAGATTTTTCTCTTGTTTAAAAACAAGAATTAGCTATAGGAGGATAAAGCTTTTCTAGTTATTTAATATATAAACAAAACTGTTTTTACCTGTTTTGATTGACTATGAAGATAGCATTTCAATACATGATGAACAAAGTGGTTACATCTGTTTTTAGTGAAAATGGGTCATCCAAACATTTTATTATTCTTTGTGCTATGTCTAAAGTGTTTACATCTTATTAGAAGACGACATTTAATATTATAAAAAGTCTATGTCCATTACCCAAATGATAGTTCCTAATTGGATCAATGTTCAATTTAAACTATTCATAAACGTTTTGAGAAATAAACTACTTGTAAGTTCTCTTTTTGTAGCTAGATGCAGTAAAGCCTGAGTAGAATTGAAAATTTAAATATCCCATTTTCATAGTAATTTGCTACTTTGCTAAACAAGACCCCCACATATAAAAGTTGCATACCAGCACCTGATAGTTGATACTCTGACCAACCAACTGCAAGGTAAATAGAAAAATCTTTATTTCTCCACATGTTATACAATCATACACTTTAATCATGTCATTAATATTGTTTGTAGATTTTTCAAATGTTTGCCTGTGTTTATATTGTCTAAATCTATCTAAAAAGTATATAAAAAAAACAGTTCATCTATATAGTTATTAGGCACAAATTGTTATATCTTTTATTAATACAAAGTAAAGCAGCTGCTATATGATACTTACACATATTTATCCATATCATTATCAGCTATAAACAATCAGGACAATTTAAGTTTCAAATGCTAGTTACCTTTGGTCATTAAGTTAGACAATGTTCTACCAAATCATTGCTAAATTGCAACTCTTTCACCCAAAATACATTTTTTGTACAAATAATCCTTTAAACTATCATTTAATGACAAGAGATTCTATGCACAAACAATTAGTCAAACATGCAAGATGACCTTTGCCCCCAAAATTCCAACACAGTCAAGCATTTAAAAAGTATCTGTAGACAGACAAGATGAACAGGAAGAGATGCGTGACTAACACTAAAGATTAAGTATCAAGTGGAAGTCAAACATTACAGTAGTGATATTTGATATGTAATATGAAATCAAGTGTCATCAACAAAGTGCATTATTGGTACTTAATAGCACAACTACTCCTTTTAAGTTACAATCTAAAAATTACTTCCAATTTTGTCAATCAATGTCAAAACAAAAAGCTAGATCATTTTTATCAAATCATCTTAGAAAGCACAAAAGAGAAATTACTTA
Source organism: Acanthosepion esculentum (assembly GCA_964036315.1). Taxonomy (NCBI): domain Eukaryota; kingdom Metazoa; phylum Mollusca; class Cephalopoda; order Sepiida; family Sepiidae; genus Acanthosepion; species Acanthosepion esculentum. Next base: position 34,595,304 of record OZ038490.1, read on the forward strand.
ATAAATTGAAATTCAAAACCAATCACAATTCATTATACATTTGATATTTAAAACATTTTTAAATGTTACAAGTAGCTTTCCACAAAGAAGCGTTATGGTTAAAATTAGCAGTTACCATCAGCTAAAAAGATTCACTTATTGTAACTTATTAAATGATGAACATGAATATTTCTTAAGTAATTGTTTTCACAAAGGACTTGATTTTGGAATCCTGAAGAGGATTATTTTGAGTGTTGAGAGAGAGAAAAAAAAAAATTGTTCAGGGCAAAAGGGATCTAGACTTTAATCAGAACAGTTGGAAACCTCAAATTCTTTCCTTAACTGCAATAATGATTAAGTAGTGAGTACTGCAATGGGTTACAGAATATATAACAAGATAAAAAAAGTTTCATTTAGAAATATGTCACCCCATACATTAAAATCTAAATCAAAATTTCAAGATTAACTACAAAAAGGAGACTTTATTTCAATTTGTAATCAGATTTTTCTTCCTTTTCCTTAATGCTTCATTAACACTGTAATTGAACTAATATTTTGCTTTGCTACATAGAATATGTGCAAAAGATTATTAGCCTCTGCTATTAACTGGTTACAGAAAGCCCATTTGTTACTGTATAATTTATATTAACCTGTTTTACATCAGTGATCAATATTTGAATATGTGTATTGCAAAATAATAGCTATTTCATTTTAACACTGAGGAAAAGCCCTATATAGCAATTTAAATTTTCAGTATAAAATTTAAATTTTAATCCATAGTTATTTATTTTCCACAATAAGGATTAGGTGTACACAAATGTCATGCAGTTTTAAGTAGCTATAATATCATTAAATGAAACTTAAATTTGTTATACTGCAGTCACTTACAAACTTATAAATGTTTATTCGTTTGTTTGTTTTGTTTTACGGCATATCAACCTCAAAGGGTCAAAACTTATAAATGAAAAATAGTGATATATTCTTGTGAAATCAAGCTCAACAATATAGGGAAATCAAAAACAGCTGCAAAATTTAGAAAAGAAAGTTTTCTTTTCTAAAGGCGAAAATTTAATTGATGACTAACCAAGACTTTAACAATAACAGAATTTTTATATACACATTTACTGACAGAATTCACCCACGTTTCTTTGTTTTTTATTAAAGCATATAAATAATTTGTCCACTGACAACTGAGCTACTTAAAATTATATTGATAGCTACCTGTCGACAGGTATCTGCCATGGAGACACAGATTTGGAAATCTATTTTTAGAAGAAGGGGAGGTAAACCTCGAAAATTTTTTCAACACAAAAAATTTGTTCAAGTTGTCTTTCTTAGGTGAGATATTGTAATTATTAATTTTATTACTATTTGTTTGTGTCTGATGTTAGTTTGTGCTGTTTTTTTAGTTTTACTTTTTTCTCCAAAGCTGAAACCATTTTTACATCCTGTGACTTTAGTATTCATCACAGATAACGATTCTAAAATTTGAAGTGATATCTCTTGTTCCAATCAGACAAGTTCCATAGAGGATTTTTATCCATGCTATTTGCTTAACAGTAATAGAATGTAAAAATGGCTTGAGCTTTGCAAAAGCAAAAAATAAAATGTAAGAAAAGCTAATAAAAAATGACAATTTATGCTTGAATAAAAGAAAATATCAATAGCATATAATACAGAACAGAGAAATATATAAAACTTTATACAACCTGATACTTTACAGCTTTAATAAGTAAAAGCAAAATGTTATTAAATAACCTAGCAACCATTTTAAAAATAGACCAAATTAAGAATGTGTGGGTGTGCATGTATATATAAACAGTTAATTACTCAATTTCATGAATTTGTGTTAGTTTTATTTTTACTCCCCAGAAAATGAAATCAATGGATGAAATGTAAAATTTATTAAAAAATAAAAAACATTCAAATGCACTAGTAAGATATTATGAATGTTGCAGTTCTTTCAAAAATACATCAACCTCAAGATATATGTATTGATAATTTTATTGTTTCTGAACAATTATAAATTACATTGAAGGGTTTAGAATTTCCATAAGTAAACAAGGTGCAAAATAATATTAGAGATTTCAATAATACTGTGCGAAAGAAAGAGTATAATGAATCCTAAGAAAAATGTGAGCAAACAAGCTATTCTTAATTAGAAAAAAAAATCATCAATTCAACTTTAAAACCCTATCAGTTATTCACTTATCTCCGCAAATTTGCACTAGATCCAAAACTCAGAAAGGACACACATCCCTCTAAGAACTAATTATTATGCTTCTTTTCTTTTTTTTTTAACTAGATACTGAGTTAGTTATAAAGTGTATTCTACTGTTGTCATTGGAAATATTGATTTGACTTCACCAAGAAAAAAAAAAAAAGATTACTTTTATGTAACAGTCATAACATGCATTTTTAAAGAATTGACAAAATGTTTGATTATTCAAACAATGATGATGGAAAAGCTTGTAAACATTTTCAACTTATTTTAAGATAAAAAAGATACTGTGAATAATTTAATGTTAAAATTTGCTTGCAAAGTATAACAATGATCACTTGTTGAGCAGACCAAGATATCTGAATACTAATAGTTAACATTATAGAGGACAGCCAACATGCTCAAAATATCTAAAGTGGTTTTAAATCAATTTCATTACTTTAATGTGGAGTTTCCATATAAACAACACACACAAAAAAAACTTTCTGAGCTGCATTTCCAAGTGTAATTTGCTTCTTCAATGTAACAAAATATTTATTTTTTAAAACAAATTATGAGCTGCAATGAAAAGTGAATACTTTCCAACATACTGCAAGTGATCATGGGCAAATGAAATAAAATATCACAAACCATAAAGTCCAGTTGAGCTGTATATATGGTGAAATTAGAAGAGAGTCCTCTATGAAGAGTTCTTTTTTCAGGACACATGATCATAATTATCCACAATTTTTATTATTATTTGTGAATTTACACAAGTTTATGGGAAAGATAGTGGCATGATTTCTCCATTGCCTTCTCTACCGTTTTTAATTCAGAGTTGTTGCCCTCATAGACTAGCTACCACCCAAGGCTAGAAAGCACAGTCTACCCTGCTATTTAATCCATAGCTGGATGGAGAAGAGATGAATTCATGCCTTTCCCCAATGATGTCTGAACAAGACTCAGTCAGGATCTGAAGACAACTCACCAATTTCACTTTCTGAGCAGAAGTACTTTGAACAAGATTGACTTAGATCAATGAAAGGTAATGGTGACAGCATTCAAAATTAGTTAACAAAAAGAGTGTAATATTCTATCAGGATCACAGTTTAGTAAGGACGTTTTGACTCATCTTCCATATTCACCTGAAGTTTAACATTTATTCTTACAAAGATTTTCTTAACCCTTCCCAGTAGTAGATGGGAACATGTTATTGAATCAGCCAAAGCAACATGGTTTCCATGTAGTGGCAACAGGCTTTGAAATTAGTGATTTATTTTTCATCAATAGATAACTGAATTTCAATTTCATTGCAACCAAATTTTTGAATGCTTTGGAAGCCTGATGAAGCTGGAGAAATAAATTAATTTAATTCCAATGATAACTTAAGACTTATTCAGTGCATATACTGTTGATGGAAACACCTATTATATTTACAATGTCTTGCATTTTTTCAGCATCATTCTTGCATTCAGTTTCTCTGGAAGACTGCAAAAGCCCCCAAGAGCAGTTCTTTGACAAGGATAAAACGTAATGAGATAGAATTATGAAATTATCTGATGGCAAAAGATAGTGGGGGGGAAAAACTAAATATGTTGTTCAATGAAGTAAATGTTGAAAATAAATTTATCTTTTATTTATACTTAATAAGTTAAACAAAACTTTTTAGCTACCCAATATTACACATTTCAGAATTTTTCAAATGTTTTTTGTAGTTACAGGAAATAAATTGCAATTATTTGATTTAAGATATAATCAGATTTTTACCACATCATAATTCAAGCAAAGAAATTTCTTTTTCAGTACCAGTTTGGAAAATGGTATAAAGTATTATTAAAACTTACCAGTGAAAAGCACCAAAATGGAAATATACTGTCCCCAAACCATAGAGAAATGATGCATCCTGAAAAATATTAAAACTGTTAGGCAAAATATCAACAAGGATGGTAATGTAAAGAAATGAAACATATTTATAAACAAAAATGTTATCAGTTTATAAATTATGTCAACATCCAATACATAAGAAAACTGAGAAATACAAATTATTTCAATTTGATTCAATATGCACACCGAAACAATCCTCCATATTATTAACAGCAAAATAATATTTTGTTTTTGTTTTCAGAAAGTTCAACAAAAAAAAGTAATAATTTATTTTTCCATGATTTTTATTACTTTCATTAAAATAATGGATTAAGTAATAAATTTATGATTTGTATAATTACAAATCAATAATTTATTGCTCTACTCATTATTTATAGTTTATAATGTTTAAACAAGCAATTAGATAAACCTATGCTATATAATTCTAATAGGATATAGAGCAAAGAGATGGAGTACTTTTTTAGCTTATACTGATTAGGTACCAGTTTGTCATACAAAAATTTTTAAAATGTTATGGACATTACTGATCTTGGATAGTAATGTCAAGAATTTATATTTTTCTTCAAGTACATTTTTGAACGTGTCATAATTCAAAAGTTTAATCAAGCAGAAATAATTTTTACTTATTCCATTTCTTAATGTAATTTATCTTTTTAGACAAGTTTCTGGGGTGATGAAGTTTCCTATTTGTCATTAGCTATATGGGTCATGTAGGAGAAACAGCATTTCCTTTTTACTTGACAAGACAATGAGGACATGAAAAAGCTAGCAAACAATTTTACTGAAAATAAGACATTTCACAATGCATATGTGCTAAAAGAATTTGATTTATATGTCAATGAATATCCATCTAGTAAAAAAACAAAATAAAATATACAATTCAAAAAACATGAAAAACTATAACCAGTTTAAAATTTTTGCAACAAGGCAATTCCAGTTCACTCGCCCAATAATGGGATATAAAATTACTTTGGTAACTGTAAACTCATTCTGAATTAGTTCAAGTTTCTAATGTTTACAATAAGAACTTCCAATTTTGTCAAGTGACATTGTATAAGCTTCTTACAATATGAATGCAAAAATGAGAATTAACTGTTACGAATTTTTATAATTGCAATTTGTAAGTAATTTTTTTAAAAATATAATAAACAGAACTAGTGATAAAAGTCAGTCATAAATTGTTAACCAGGTCTAAGAATTCATAAAAAAGAAGCAAAGATTCTATGTGATAGATCCAAAGATTCTACAAACAGATTTGTTAATGACAAATATGTAACAAAAAATATCCCAGGAACTGATGAGACTTAAACTGATGAAAATTGTTCATCATAAAGCCTTTAATTGGCTATATTTACCTAAAAACCCCAGTTGACATTTTTCAAAAAAGTCAATAAGTTTATTTCAATTGTGTATAATCTGTCAAAGAAAAATTTCCATGAAATGTTTTAAAATTATTCCGTTCATCAAATGAACAAACAGGGTTTGCTCAGAATACCACCAATTATTTAGCTAGTCTTTAATAAAGATACTAAAAATTAATCAAAATGAGAGTAATGTCTACAGCAGGATGTAAGCAACAGATTATGCTAGTGAACATTTTGAATGAAAATTGACTTTATTTTCTAGATTTATAAAGTTTGTAGAAATTGTAAACTTGACAAATTCTAGAATGCCCATTTTAAGGAAACATGTTTTGCCATATTTAGAATATGAAGCAAGGAATTTTGTATTTGAGATGGAACTTCACAGTTTTGGTCCTTTTGTCTGCTGGCCAACCTGACAAATTTTGGAAGGCAAATATAAAGACAAAAGGATGGTTATACTTAGCCAAAATTAAAACAATTTTCATGTGTATTATGTAAAATAAGTTTTACAACCTTAGAAATAAGCAGCTATTAATGCTGTAATTACTATGAGCTACAAGTAACATAATTTCACTATATGCTTAAGTAGTTGTAAGACATTTTTTTTATTCAGAAATGTCTCAAATTTTAAAGTGCTCACATAAGACAAATTAATATGCAATAAGAGAATAGAATATTGGTTTATAATTTCTCCTGGACTAAAGTCTTACAAGTTTTACATAAGTGATGATTTTAAAAAGTAGAGATTTTTCACATAAAAACTACAAAGATCAATTAGCCAAGTTAATATCTGATATATAATTCTAGAGCAAACAGATTTAAAGTATTTCTAAATATAATGTAACAGTGGCTGGTGCTGTATGAGCATAAAGACACAAATCATGTATTTGTCATCAATTCTTCTAAAGTGCCAAAAAATTATAGACAACAGCATACTGAATGTTGAAGTATGTAGAATGTAATAGGTAAAAATGGTAGTGTATCTGTGGCAATCATGAGACATGAGCAATATTTCACACCATCTGACAGCAGAATGATGAGACAAAAAAAAAAAAAAAAAAAAAAGCAATACCCTATTTCCAAAAATGGCAACATTCTCAGCATTCATCAGGCAAGAATAGCATGGGGCATAGTAGGAATATGTAAATTCATGTCAAACATCAACAGTATGTGAACACTGCAGCTAGGTGGGTGTAGATGATGCTAGAACAGAACCAGCAGTAACAAGAATGGTAACTACCCAATAAAGACAAACATTGCATCAAATTACATATCAATCAACTAGACATCGGTGTTACTCAGCCCATCAGGATAATGCACTATACAATGCACACTGCATTCACTCAATTAACATAACTCAAATGAGTTCAACCTTGGAACATGCCTGGATTGATACATCTGCACAACTCCAGCACCTCATGGACTCCATGCTATGTCACATAACTGCCTAACTCTTCAGTGTACAAACAAAATCTGCTTTCATATTGAATGCAAAACCAAAAACTTTTATTGCTGATTTTCATGCACCTGCTTTTAAAGGAGGTATAAAAGATTTCCATATCTCAACAAGCAAATCTCAAAGTAAAATAACAAAGGTATCAGAACATTAAACAAATTAATTTTATAAACAGTTTCTGTTGCTTTTCATAAATATTTGAAGACAAAACAATTCTCTGTAAGTAAACATGCTGTAAAAACAATGATATATAAGGTTAAGCTCTATGAAAAAACAAGTCATATTAGAAACGACAATAAAATGACAAAGATAACGAAAAAAGTTTTTTTTCAATTGTTATGCAATCCAGAATAGCCAGAGACAAACCTATTTATATGAATATACTTAAGAATCCAAATTGGAGAGCAAAAAATCTAAATATTAATTTTGTTGATGTAATTCAAGTTACAATATCAACTGCTTATAGAAAATAAATAACATGATTAAAATCATTACAAAGTTATCAAGATTTAATTTTAGGGAGTGCTATAAAATTCATGACTTGACGCACTTGTCAAAAAGAATTTATTTTGGAATCTCTCCTTGATCAGGCCAAGTACTTTTAAGCATGTTCTCACAGTTCTAGAGGATATATTTGAGGTGTAAAAATTTCGAGCATTTTCATTAAAATTAGTTAATAATAACTAGTACATATACTAAACATCAAAATATTTTTCAAGTTTCTATCAGCTGACGCTAAAATTTCAGAAGTTTTCAATTTCCTTCTTAATGTCCGAGTTCAATGAAATTTTCAATTTCTCTAAATTTTTGACAATATAAGGAATGTTGCATTGATCAAAATAAATGATAATCCGATGGCATCAAATCCAATGAAAAGGAATCTCCCATCCTAAATTCATTGGGTTTCTCGAGGTTTTGTTTTTTAACTGACAAAGCAACATGTGAACAAGCTTTCCCGCTTCTGTTCTGTCTGTAAATTGCAGTTTCCATCATCAATTGGAGTGCTGAAACATTAAAGAGGATTGTACCACTTTGCAGAAACATTTTTGTCAAGCTTCAGTAATTCCTAATATTGTACATGTAATATTCCAGCTAATACATGGCAATAAATCCAAGAGCATAACTATATTATAGGTATTGGATGAATCACAATTTCTTACTTTCCATATTATCGCTTGTCACAATTTGTTTAAAAAACTTACTCATGTAAAACACAAATATCAAAGAAGCCAAAATGGTACAAATTATTTTCAATGCTTGGACAATTTGAACATAGTGGCTATCTTCCATATCTTGTAATGTTCTTATGTCAATATTTGATGGTTAACAATATCAACTAGTCTACCCAACTGTGAAATATGGCTTAGAGAGGAATTTTCAGCATGAAACCACTTCCCAAGTACTTTATAATCTACACAAATATTCATTGTTTCAGTTGCAATTTTGTTTTTCTTAAAAATGAAAACAATATGCTAAAAGTGTTTCAACATAAAAGAATATTTGGTAATTTTGATAAAATTAAAAAGAATTTTTTTTTAATTTTAAAAATATGCATGCAGATCGGACAGATGTCAGAGTACAATGAAAAGCAATCATTTTTAAACAAAGTTAAAAAAAAAAAAATCTTGTAATGTCATTACAGAACAAAAGAGAAGGAACTTTTTGATCCATCCAATAAGTCAAATAGTTTAGGTCTACAAAACTAGCATACAGCAGTTTTCAAAATAACCATTAAATTTGTACAACTATATTCAGTTATAAAAACAATGGATCAGGACTTAACAAAATAATGCCAAAATTATTTAATTCAGAAGTGAAATTACCTAAGTTTCTTATAACACATTTTATTATTCTTAGTTTAATGCCAGCAATATATATTACAACAGAAAATAAAACATTTTACTTACCTTCCAATGTTCATGATTTGAATAATAATATTTCTGATAAGCAGACAGTGCTAAAAAAATAAATAAATAAATAAATTAAAAATTGACAATATCGTACACAAGAAAATATTAAGACAGATCAGTTTGATAGCTTAAATTATTCCAGTTAAAAGAATATTGGTAAACTATGATTTTATTCTGAACTAATTTTTGCAATTTTTTTTTTTTTTTACTCAACATGGTTGTTAGCTTGCCTGAAGAGCACAAAGAGTCAAGATTATCAAATAAATGGCAAATATATCACCCAAATATTTTCAGATGTTACAGTGAGACTAATTTCTCACAAATATCTTTATAGTTCATTCATTTATTAACACATTAAGTTAGGTTATATAGATTTTTAATAAAATAAATAAGCTTTAGCTTTTTCATAGTAAATTAAAAACATACCTTTAGCATATTGCTCTAGAAGTAGATGCAAATGACCAAGTTCACAATATAAAGATGCAATTGGAGAATTTTTGCTGTTAGTGGGATCCTTGGCAAGAAGCATTGCATGCTCTTGAATTTTTTGTTGGTAAAAAACAATACCCTAGAAACAAAAACATCTGAAATTAAAGTCACTTCATGTAGCAATTTTCTGTAGACAACAAATAAGTAATTATTTAATATATAAGATGATGGTGTGAAACCAAACAATCTTTTTAATCTTCCATAACTTCTAGTACTAATATTATTTTTTTTTTACGAATCCATGCCAATTTTCTAAAGTACAATAATCATTTTCTCAATACTGTTTTCACACAAAGATAAATTTTAGTTTCACAAATGAAAAACATTTTTTTTATAAAATTCATTGAATCAAAGTCATTAATATATTTTTGTTACTAAGTGAAATGTTTTAACTAAAAGCACCCACTTTAAGAGTTTTTGGCCAATATTAGATCTCATTAGCAGCATCAATTATTATCCTATGAGAACATTGAACTTGAACACTCAAAGCTGATTTTTATAACATTGTAATCAGAATTGGTTAAGTATGTATCAAAACATAACTTTTATATAGTAAACTATATAAAACTTATCTCTACAATATATACAAATTCAGTTAACTTGTAATTTCATTATGCATGAACAAATAAATTGATACCAATTATTAGTTTTATATTCAACTTAAAACCTGATTTATGTAGCAAATACAATTGTCAAAATTTGTGCTTTGGTTATAAATTTTCATTTTTTTTAATGCTGAATACAAACATCATCAATAATAAATTTAACCAAATTTATAAACCATATTTTTGTAATCAGCAGATTTGTATTTTTCAAAGTATTTTGTTTTCCGACTAGTTTCCTATTTTCAATTGATGGTTGATTTCTAAATTATCAATCTTTTTTACAAAACAGGTTCAAATAAATTCTTACCCGTGGTTATTAGAGGATAAAAAAGTATTATTCTTTTGAATTAAATAAAATTTATATTTACGCTGATATCAATTTAGCTTAACAGTAAACAAAAAAAATGGAATTGTGTAAGACTGTTTGAGTACTGTTTTTACTCGTATAGACAATATACGTTTTTGTAATTCAGGTTTTTAATTGAACTTGGATTTGGTGTGGAAAATATGCAACTGTCTCAGCTACAATGCCTTGTCAATCAATAAATGTCAAGTAGGTAATTAAATAAAAATAAAAAAATACATAAATCAGACGAGTTTTAAGCGTTAATTAATATTAGGTTGGTGCAAAAATAATGTCGTTTTTTGACGTTCAACTTCATGTGAGAAAACGACATTATTTTTGCACCAACCTAATATTTTATATCAAAAGCACAAGGTGATTTAATTAGGTTTTCGACTTCGTTTATTTAGTTTCTGTTTATCATTGTATTATTTTAAATAACTTTTTAGTTATGTTAAAAAAGGCTAGAAAAGTAAGATTGTCTCAATTCGATAAGTGCATTTTGAAGTTTTATTTTAATTAAACATGAAAAATAAAATTATTTGATTTGAGTGGTCGAGACTCCGTGTAAAAGTGGAATCTGATGTTTGATCTGTTATATAACCTAAGTTAAGGTATATTTGTTAATATAAATTTGCATAAAAATAGTTCAACAGTTAACCATCCATATTTAAATTTAACTTTCTAAAGTAGGCCACACTTGCTGCTTACTGGCTAGTTTGATGGAAACACTTTACAACACATGGCGCTCATTTTCAAAATAGATTTTACATTTTTACACACAGTATCTTATTTACTACATTATTTTCATTGGGAAAAAATTGTTATAGTTTTACAAATTCTCTCGAATAAACGTTTAATCAAATAACGGTAACGTCTTTTCATAGGAAAATTAGATATAATTTAAAATGTTGTTTCTAGCAACTGTAAAAAAAGTTATTTAAAAAAACAAAAAACATTTAAAACTTAAGTTGCCAATATTGGAATTTTGACAGTTGATAGCCACATAAAATTGACATTTATGCGGAAAGATTTTACAATTTACTAACAGTAACACCCACTCAAGACACTTTTTTAAAAATGCGTTCGATTTAAAACAGAGGTTTGTTACTTTCTATGATAACTTAAAAACAAAACATTAAATTTGCAACTTTTGACAACAACAAAAATCCAATTTCAATGGAGATAAAAGTTTCACTAATACACTTTATAAGTTTTTTTATTCATTTTTTAATCGTTTCAACTACTTTAAAAATGAAATCTCAAGTTTGGAAAACTAAGTTTTAATGCTTAAAGCAATCTCTAAAAGTAATTTATTTTAAAATACTTATTCCAAGCACTGTATAAATGATGCATCAAATTTTAGAAAAATAACTAGAAATAAAAGGATTTAACCGAACGTTAATTTAAAATTCAATGTTTACATCCTTCTTAGAGATGGCGCCCCTTGTCATCAAAACAAATAAGAAATGGTCCCCCTTATGTTCACTGGCACTTAGCCAACAAACAACTCCACCAAGTAGCATAAAACAGACAAATTATTTATTCCCCATCAGCACTTATGCTTAAGACATAATCTGGCTTGATTTCTACGCCTTAACCCTTGGTTTGGAAAAGGTTTAAGTGAAGAAAAACCAAAGAAAAAAGTACGACGCAAAAGTGTCCCGATGATTAGGGCCAACAACACCTACCCGCTCCAGCAGACTTCTCTTCACTTCGCCTCCGTCATCGAGTTTTAGGAAACCAAATAATCGACTGGAAAAAAAGATAAACAGAAGAAATTCATCAGGAAATTAAAGAAATGAAAACACAACTATTTGTTTTTCTTGAATTTAAATCGGAAGCCCAAAGTCAGTGTTGGCACTAAAATAATCACAGAGTAAGGTGTTGTATGTCATGGCCATCATTAGCGGTGGCTGGTCGTCATATCACAATGACCTACGAGTTTGAGTTGTGCGGAGACAACACACTCACATCATAAACATATTCTAAACAAACACACCATACGAAAGGGCTTTCCATAAACAAACCTGTCGATTTCGGAGAGACTTTGACGCTCTTCGGTACTAAGAATTGACTCGGGAACAATATCCATAGTCATTGGGGTCTCCTTGCCGATCATGGCACAGGGTGTAAAATGCGAACGTAAAGTGTCGACGACGTAAAAAGAAAGAAGAAAAAACAAGAGGCGACAACTGCGATAATGGCTGCTGCTGCTGCTTGCCTTGACCTCACAACCTTCTTCAACTTTGACATCGATTATCAACCAATCACAGCCTTTCATGCAGCTATATCCAAAATACTACCCGACTTTTTAACCGGAATGAAACCTCTCCTTTCAGTCATCTAAATTTAAATTTAAAACTAAATTAACATTAAAAAAAAAATTGAACCCATTTATCAGTATTATTTGCTTCATTTTTTTAATAATAATCTTTTTAAATCAATTAATGTAACTTTTTGAGAATAAAATTCATTACCAAAATTATTATTATTTTTTACAACTGGAATAAGGCTACGAGTTACATAAGTAATTAACATTATCCAAAAATTAAAATAAATTAAGTATTTACCGGTTAGATATTTTTCGATTAAAAATATTTCTGTTAAAAAAGAAAAAAGCTACTTCATTCAATTTCTTCTCTAAATAATTCTGACCTGAATTATTTCTCGTGACACTTGTAATAAAATTAAAAAGTTTGTCCCCACCGCCACACGCCCCTTAAAAAGGAAAAAAATTATAAACTAAAAAAGAAAACTTTTTCCAAAATTCTCAACTTGCGAGAAATTCGTTACGTTGGGTATATAAACAAAACATTTTTAGGAGTATGCACAAAAATTTAAGTTAGTAGTAAATAATATTAAAAATTTTAATTTTTTTCCCATTTAAAATGTGATTATGTTGCTCATTTTATAAAAAAAAGACAAATTTGACAACTGGCTCGTCATAACTGAATCATCATTAATTTTTTCTACTTCTTTCCACTTGTAGATGTTCACCGTTAATTGCATTTTAAAATAATTATGCGGATGATGATTAAATTATGACAACCAAATAAAAAAAACGTTACCCTAAAAATACTTGTTTTACAGACTACTACTTTGTTTCCAGGCCGATTTTGATGAATTTTTTGGTTAAAACCGTAAAACGTCAACCAGTGCCATATTTTACTAAATGAGTTGTTCTGTAACAAAATACGTACCTTAAAAACGGACATTTTTTAAATACTAGTTAAAATTTCTGAGTATAAAATGTTTATTAAACTAACTAAAATTTGGGCTAAAATACATCTGGCAAAATTCCTAAAAAGAGCTCCTGCTAAAAACATATTTTCACCTTGCTAGCGGATAATATTTTAAAATCGTTTTTATTCGTCTATAACTACTTTAAAAACTTATATTTTTGTTAGATTACGTACGTACGTCACTAACGGGTTGGTGAAAATTTGTTTGAAATCAAGTGATAAAGTTCCAAATCCAGTGTATGCCAGATTTTACAGTAGAAATGCCTCCCAAGTGCCCATTTATGAACTTGTCACAACTATTGAAAATTAAATTTTATTTGAAAAATCAAGAACTCTACAGAATTGATTTCACATTTCAGCATGAGCTAAAAATATGGTTGCACCAAATTTTAAAAAATACATTTATCATGTTATAAAAAAATATTAGTTGTTAATTAATATTTACTCCTTATTAAATATTAGGATTACACATCTTTATAAGTCATTATTTTTTTTATATTTCAAAGAGGTTAGTAACAACAATTAATTAAAGTGGTTTATTTTTTAAAAAAAGATACCTTATTGGCATAAATTGAAAATTATGTAATGCATATTTGCTGTTTAAAAATACAAATTCATTCAGATTCAATGGAAAAATATTATAGCCATTTACAAACTGATAATCTTTCTGAAAACCTGAGCTTTATTGTTAATTTTTAACAACTTCCAAAACCAAAATATGAGACAGAAAACTGTTAAGAAAACATATGCCACTTCTCTATTGTTATTCTTCTCAACTCATCTTTATTTCTCCAGTTTCATATTGTCCTAGCTCAGGAATGTAATCTTTGCGGTTAAATATTTGCTATAGTAATCATGTTACAAGCTTTGTTCAAAGTTTGTCTTAAGCTACTGCCTTTTATCATTGAATCATAAACAAAAATATCCCCATTTAAATATAACCAATTATACATTAATGATCCTAAGTAATAACAATAGAATCAGTATTTGGAAAGAATAGGGTACATTTTGCTTTTGAATTAAAATTTCAGCAGTTTTCCTATATGTTTTATATTAAATGTTTTTCATATAAAGGCACTTAACCTCTGAACTACAACTTTTAAATAAAACTCTGGAAAGTTTTATGCATTAGCTAACAAGCTTTAAAAAATAAAAATGGAATGGATAGAGAGAAAGAGAACCCAATTTTAGAACAATAAACATATTTATTGTCTTTTAATTCATTCAATAATTTAATCATAATTTATTCATATCTATAAAAAAAACTAGGCCTATGTTTAATAACAGTAGTCTTTGCAAAGTTATCTAAATAAGATAAATCAGTGATTTGCTTCAATGACTTTCTTGTAACTTTGAGCTAAAACAAGATTCTTTTATAAGAGTTATTAATATCAAACAAAATCAATTGCTTATCCTTTTATATAGCTTTTAGATGATTGGAAATAAAACCAAGTGTAAGTTCAAAATATGTATAAAAATTTATATAATAAAAAAATATAAAATTATATAAAAATTGATTAAAAGGTAAATATAAAAATAAGGCAGACACTTTGTTGGTATTGCATGTATTATCTGATGTAAAAAAAAACTGCCAAAATGAAGCCAGATGGTTTATAAAAAAAGATAAATAAATAAAATTTAGTTTTCAAAAACTCACCAAAAAAGGCTTAAATCTGATGGTCTCAAAACCCACCAAAATAAAGTTTATGAACAGGCATGGCTTAAAGAAATACATTTTGTAATTTTTTAAACAAGTGAGGAAGACACAGCCCCATAATATTCAAATTTTTATTCAATTTGGAGCCAATGATTATTTAAGAAGTTTGGTTTGTCTGACAGGAGGGTTTTGGCTTTTATAGACAAATGACTGGTGGCTCTTTCTGAGATCTGAATGAAGACAAGGGAAGAAAAATAAAGGGAGGAAGCAGAAAGAAGATTCTACAAATTTAGAAAGATATATGAGTATCTTTCTATTATTATTTGTAAAAGTTTGTCACAAATTAGAGGTATTAATCCTGATTTCAAACTTATGAACATTTGAGATTGGTTTCATTTTTTAATCTCAGTTGATAAAATTGAACTATTCTCTAAGAAAAGAAGACAGAAACCCAGTGACACCTGTGATAAGTCTTCCTTCTCAACCCTTTTTGACAGTTGAATGTATGGAAATAAGTGAATATTTTGTTAATAATAATAACTGGTTTTTTGATCAACAGAATTGTATTTAGTATTGTTACTTTGCCTAAGTGTTTGACAAAGGAAAATTTTGTGCAAGCTTATTTGTACATTTTGTTTTCTCTATTATTATTTTTATATCATTTGTTAATTTCTTTCAAATTTCACACTGGAGTAAGAGTTTTGTTTTTTTTTCATTTGTGCTATTCAAAATACACAGGATAAGAGATTTTACATTCTCTCTTTTTTTCCTTCTAAAAAATAACTTTAAATATAAACCGGAAATCTTTAAGACAGAACCAAAATCAAAAACAAATATGTATAAAGGTACTCCAATCACATTTATAACAATATGCATGACTGGGAAAATATGTAATTGAAATTAAATAAATAGAATTCAGAAAAAATGAGCTAATTATGACTGTCATACTAAGGTCATTTACGTTCCAAAATAAAGATCCAGAAGTTTGACATGATATTCTTAAACTTTCTTAAAACTGGTTTTCCTCATTAACTCTGAAAGCAACATACAATTACTTTCACTGAATAATCCTTTATTTTTTAATTTCCAAAGATATTTGTTGGATGACAATGTAATAGCAATAATTAAAGTCACTGATGATTGTAAAATGACAGTAAGTTTCATAGAAATCATAAAGTCCATACTCTAGGAACTACAATGTGGTGTAATAGCAAGCTTATCTTGCTAGATCAATTATGAATAGTGAGTTCGATTCTCACTGGGTGTTCCACACCTTCAGCTTTCTGCCACATCTAAGTTATGCTTAGAAAATCATTTTGGGCACTTTGATGTGGTGTAATAGTTACCAAGCTTGACACGTTAGATCAATTACAACTGAAAAGTGTTCGATCCTCTCTGGATGCCCCATACTTTTGGTCTTGTGCCACATCTAAGTTATGCTTAGAAAATCACCATAAGGTCCATACTGCCACTAGTTTGTCAAAAGTTGATGCATTCATGTGAAATGCAAGTTGTCTTATACTTTTTGATGAGTTACATTTATTGGTGAAATTACAGATTAGCCTCTATGCCTTTAGTCCAAAGATCTGTAAAAGTAAAAAAGAATTAAACTGACCAAAAATTTGAACATTTGAAATACTTCAGATTGATCAATGTTTCTGCCAGAGATCTAGATCATTTTTTTTTTCAAATACAATGACGTTCACCCCTGTACAAAGCCCAAGAGCCACTCAAGGTAGAGGGTTACAGAGTAAGAAGCACAGTTTATGAGGAAGATCTATTTAAGGAATTGTATAAATGATAGCTGGAAAATTTTTCAAGATGCAATTGTACTTTTTTTTACTGCAATATTGTTCAGTCCTCATATTACTACAACCATTTACATTCTAAGATCAATCAGAAAAGTTTTTCACTACCATATTTTAAAAACAGTACCAAAATTCTTCAAAGTAATTGACTGAAAGTGGAATAGGGGTCAAGTTCATCTAAAATTCCTATAGCATTTTGTGCTTTCCTCTAATGGCTAGCAAGCTTATCTTGCTAGATCTATTACAACTTAGTGAGTTTGATCCTCCTTAATCTCAGCCTTGTACTACAACTAAGTTATGCTTAGTAAATCAGTATTATCTTGGCTTTAACATTTTCAAAATCAAATGACATAGAAAATTTAACTCTTGACATGAAATGAGTAACATGCACGATTTCTAGAATAGTTATGTAATTGTAAATAGGATCTTTTCTTGAATTAGCTATAGTCAAATACAGTAGTAAGTTTTCAAAATTAGTCATTAGTGACAGTTAATAGACTCAAGCTTCAAAATAGCTAACATCATAAAACTATTTTATTGTAAAATAACTCCAGATGACTACACTCCAAAAGCTTCAGTTCACAAAACAAGCTAAGATTCTTTATATACTTTCCTGGTGTTTAAGATTCTACACAAATTTATCCTCATTAAGAATAAATAAATAAAGTCAAACACATTGTGAAATAATATTATTGGTCAATCAGATTACCTCTAAGAAGAAAAATTCATATTGTATGAATCAAAGTATTATTTCATTTTGCAGCCAAGTCATCATCACATTATTTTTCAATAATTAAAATAATCACCAGTTAGAAATTGTACAAGTGCATAGCATGATAAAATATATTTATCTTGTTTCTGAAAAAATAATACAAGGCAGAGTTGACCTTTTGTATAGTTGTACAGGTAGTTTAATTGTGATCAGTGTAGAAAATGAAATCAGCAAGCCAAATTCTGGTTGTGTCATGTTCACTTTCCAAAAAGCATGATTCCATCTCTTCCTCTCCAGCTATAGATAAAATAGCAGAACAGACTAGACTCTCCAGTATTGGTTAGCAACCAATCTAGGAGGGAAACTTGGTAGGATATGGAGCTAGCAACTCTATCCCATAAAATCTTTCTATTGAAACCACAGTAGCATCAGCTCACAACTGATCAGTGGTAGATGCATATTTACTGCTATCACTACTAATCAGTATGTGAGCCCTGATTATATATTTATATTAAAAAAAAAGAAGGCCCACTCAGAAAAGTAATGCAACACAATCTTTCTATAACCTTACTTTGCCAGGTACCCTAATTAAAATCTGAGGATACATGACTTTCAATTTTGTAAAGCTTCAAAGATTTATTTTTTCAGGTTATTTTTACCATTACCAGAAGTGTGATGAATTTAGTTAATAATAAAATAGACATGCTTAAGTTACATATTTAAATAGTGTCATACAGTTAAAAATCAAAATGCCATATCATACAAAAAGGCTTTAGCTCTATTTAAGTTTTTCCTTTTTAATATATTAAAGGTTTTTAACATCAAATCTTGATTAGTGGCTAATATTTACTATATTTTGCATAATAATGATTAAACTGTAGAAATGAGAATAGCTTTGGTTTAGTTCTAATATCAAAAGGTCTTGGCTACATGCAAAAATTCACATTAGGTTTTTAGCTTTAATATTTATGACCACAATAATATTAGAAAGTTGAATATTTAAAAATATATGGTTACAGTGCTAGACCGATGCCATAATGTGTTTATAAGATAGCCTGAAATATTTCAGATATAGAAATTTAAGTTCCCTAAGGCCATTAATTAGAACAAGTCTTAACTCAATAAATACCAGCAATCAAGTTAAATGTGTTGATTTTGATCCTAGTTTCAACTGGATGGCTATTCTGTCAAGTAAACATTTCATTAAAAGAAACAAGAATAAAAATTTTTATTAATTTCATGTTTTTTTTTGTTTTTGTATATAAGCTGTTTCAAAATGAAAATGCCCCCAAAACAATTCAAGCTTAGTTTTAAAAAAAATATTGAGGATCATATGTAGCCATAGAATGTTATATTTTAACATGATGATATGACAGTGATGCTGAGAGTTAATGTACCTCCAACTATTGCCTGAATAAAACCAGGTTATCATTGAGCTATAAGGTTAAGTGTATTTAAGAATGAGCATATTCGAAACAAATGGAGATCAATATCTGCAAATTCCAGTTTAAAATGGAATCAGTAGATAATGTTAAAATCCTGATAATGTTTTTGATTCATGCTGTTAATGAAAACAATTCAGCACTGGTCTATTATGAATTAGATTGAAAATGAGAGAGAGAGTAATGAAGTGCATGACAGCTCGTATTCTTTGAAAAAAAATAAAAGAAATTAATTTTATATAGTAATGATAGGGAATTAGCAGCTTAGATGTCTACCTTTGAAATTAGTTATGGTTTAAATCCAACTATCAATTATGTACTTTGTACTTACAAAAGGCATTTACTTCAAAATTTCCATTCATACAAGAATACATACAGGAAAAAGATTAACTCTAAATAAGCTTGAAGCCAGATAAAAAAAATTAAAAAAAAATGATTGTAACGTGAGATATAAATTATTGAGAAAAGAAAACATACAATCAATATTTAGGATTGGGTTTCCAGTTACTTTTAAAGTCAATTCCATTTCAATCTCGGTAGGCACTTGTGTCTTAGTGGTATTATTGCTTTGCTTGAGGTGAATTGATTAAAAAAATAAATAAATAAAATAGATGCTCAGGTAGCTTGAAAATATGAATTCATTTAAAATTATACAAAAACTTTTATTGCACCAGTTGTTCATCATAGTAATAACCATAATGCCAGACTGTGTATTCAAAACTTAAAATAAAAATTCCAGGATAGTGGTAGCTTGTTCTTACCAATGTGGACCATGGTAAACTACTGTCAGAAGCCATGCATTTGTATGGAGTATAAACAATTTTAAACTGCTGCAGACATACAGCAATGTGTGACTATTCACAACCATTTTAAAATTCTCAAAAACTCAAAGCTAGAAGCACTCAAACAGATAATAGGAATTAAGTCTTCTATTAGATCTTTCAAAAAATTCTTGAAAGAAACTTGTCAAACCTGAATGTTCAAAAGCCAATGCAGATAATACATTCTTCCAAAAAGTATCTCAGTTATATACTTAGAAGATAATGGTGTGTATTAAAAAAAGCTGCATTCATATCACAACTACTGTGAGATCCTAATTCTGAGAGTGAAATTAACTTTTAGATAAATGTTATATATATATATATATATATATATATATATATATATATAAACCCGGACAGTTAAGTTATTAAGCAAATGTCATACCAATGCTTAATAACGTAACTGTCCGGGTTTCAATTCCTAGTAGTGGATTCATACTCCTGATGAGTCCCAAATATAGGACGAAACGGCCGTCCAGTGCTTTCTGCATTCAGTTGAGGTTTCTTCTTAAACTCGATGAAATACTTAATTATGATTATCTCAAATCCTCCTAACAATTTCTTGATTATATATATATATATATATATATATATATAATCATTTCACCCCTGGCAAGGCAACAAAGCTACTAAGATATTACTGAGAGAAAAATAGAGCAGACAATAAAAGAGTAATGGAGACCAAAAAAAATCACAATTGATATTGCATTTAAACTTTTGATAATAGTTGACAGGATACCAAAAAGCCAGAAGAGTTCCACAGGTGAGAAGTACCAGAGGAAAAAAAACAAACACACAACACAACTTACCATTATTTCAATGGTAAAATGATGATACTTAGCTGCCAATCTGCTTAAATTCATAAAATTGAGGCACCAAAGAGGAAAGCTCATCACAAAAGTTGCCATTAAAAAATTTATAAAAAAAAAACAAAAAAAAAAAAAAAAAACACACAAGTGAAGCTATGTTACAGCAGTGGGAAAGTGACTGAAGCTGAGATGCCAGCTCAGGACAGATAGCAATGCAGATTATTATTTGGATTTTATCAAGAATCTCTAAATACAGAACAGAAGCACCAGACCGAATGTGGCAGTAATACTTGATGCACAGACAAATGGCGGACTTATAAAGGAGCAAGATAGGTTTTAGTAAAATACAATTGTCAAGCATGACACAGTAAACCAATGTTCCTAGCAATTGACTTTATATAATCATTTGAGTTCATGTAAGTAGAAAACATTAGACAGAGAAAGTGAAATGAGTTATTCTTCTGGAGATTAGCATCAGCCAAGCTTATACAAGGCAAAAAAGGTTTTCTAAGATGATTAAGAGAGCAGTTTAGTTTGAAAGGTGTTAAAATTAACAAGCTATTTCTTGCAACAGATTGTAGTTCACTTTTTAGGTCAACTGCCAATTTGTCCTTATCGGACCAATCAGAATTAACATTAAGATAGGAGTAAATAATCATGTCATCAGCATATATACCGAATTGGGAATTGATATCAGGAAGGCCATCAATAAAAATTAGGAACAAAGCAAGTTTGAAGATAGAGACCTGGGAGACACCCACATTTATATAGAAAGATCTAGAAGAGTAGCCATTGAAGACAATCTTTGTGATTTGACAAGTCAGTTATGGGTCATGCGTGATACATGCTTAGGCGATCATGTATCTTTCAATACACAACTGATGAGGCAGATTTTTTTCCCCCGCAGTAGGTTGCCATTTCTTTCTGCGGTAGACCAGTTGCCATCAAAAGCTATAGAACCTGGTCTGTCCAGCTATTTACCCATGGCTGAGGGGAGAAGAAGAGGATTCATACCTTTCCCAAAGGTATTAGCACGTAAGTGAATGTAATGGATTCAACTGGAATTTGAACTCAGATCTCACATTCCTCAATCCAAGCCGCTATCCATTACTCCACCATGTCTGCTTGACGAGAAAGATTGAACTAAATCAAGAATTTGGCCAGAAACACCATAACCCTTCAAGATATCTAAGGCAACAGCCCGAATTTCACCATTCTTATCTAAAGTTTGACAGACTCTTTCAGCAATAACCATTAACACATTGACAGTTGACCTAGAGAAGTGAAAGCCATATTGCTTATCTGTAAGAGGAGATGCTTAACCAAATCAGAGTTGATTACAGCCTCTAGTACTTTGCCAAAGAGAGGTAGAAGACAAATAGGTTGGTTGTTTGAAGGATCAAATAGTTTGCTAGAATTCTTAAAAACAGAACTACAGAAGAGGATTTCTAACAAGCTGGAAAGTAAAAAACAGCACATTCCAACATTGTCTAAACAAGTAATGATTTGCAAAACATGCAAGTTATTACTTTTCACCAAGTCAATGCATTGCATACAATCTTGCAGATGCATTCAATTAATGGCTTTAGTTGCACAGGTGTTAATGGCATCTCAAATTATAAGCAATAGTTTTATAGTTATAATTTCCCTAATGATTCAGAGATAAGTTTTATAGCTGTAAGATGAAAATTCTATAACATTAAAAATGTCAAAAACATGCATATTAAGCTGCTTGAGACAAATCAAGAGCTAATAATAATAATTATTATTATTATTATATTGCAATTAATTTATAAAAGAATACAATTTAAAAAGCCATAAAAAAATTTGAAGTTTTCTAAATAAATGTTGAATTATTTAATAAAATGCAGTTTACCAGGGTGTTTTTGTTAGGGCAAGAAATATAGTTTTTATTTGTATATTTACTGTACAACTTGAGACTTCAGTACTGTCCCCCATAATACTGAAATTTATATGTTTCCATTTTTTGAGTAATGAATTTATTAGGCTGACAAATGTATCTGACATTATATTAAAATAAAAAGACAAATATACTTCAAGAAGCAAGTTGTTTGATAATTCCGAGTCCTCAGCAAGACAGAAATAAATACTTCTTATGAGTCAGTAGAAACAACTATTTCAACATTTAATTCATTAGGCTAAAGGATTCTTTATTTTTCATTTTTACAAATGCACTATTTCAGTAAGCAACATTTAGGAAAACATTTATCTCACTTATTTTCAAGAAGTAACTGGCTCAAGTGCAGATAAACAAGTCATTAAGTGAATTTATCTACAACTTTGTATACAATGCATCTACTTAGTGAAAAATGATAGTTATCAAGCTAGTTTTGCAAACCAATGCTTGCAAGAATTTAACACTGATTACCAAACTAGACAATGTATATTCCTGTTAAACAACCAACCAGCTCTATAAACAGAATATTTTTTAAATCCTTACAAGTTTAGTAGCAAAGTATATGGCTATTGCCAGAGTAACGTGAAATCTAACAAGTTAAAATAGTTGGCACCAACTAAGCTATATTGGAGAGGAAAAAAGAAATTGATTTTCTGAAAGCAAAGTAGTAGAATCCATTCTTACATAGAATCCAATACACAAATATCTTTAGGGAATTTTTTTTTTCCCTAACTTTTATTATAAAATTGCCATTTTAAAAGTGGTGCACTACATAAATCTCAATGTGTATTATTCTTTTAGTTACAAGTTAATAGGAATGCAAGTCCTTAATCTAACAGGAGGAATAGTAGCATTGGCAGCCATTGTAAACAAAAGAAAAACAATTGAGTTTTAGGTAAGTATATGTAGACAGAAATTATTAAAAACTAAGTTTTCCTTCAAAGAAATCAATTTATTTTTATTTTTTTTTTACTTTTTCTTTTGTAAGATTCAATACAAAACGAAATATAGACAGCTTGTGTCTGAAGATGAAAAAATAAATAAAACAGATGCACATTAATGATTGAAGTAGCTTTAAACACAGAATTTAATTTCAAAGGCAATGGAATCTGCATAGCCTGAAGAATTTTAAGTAATAATCCCTTTATTTCTTAAAATCATTTGCACATTTCAGTGTTCTATTTTAAACAAGTTACATTGCAAACAAAATGTATTCTATATGGTTATTGTTCTTTCAGGAGCAGGGTTATTGGGAAAAGTTGCATAATAAGATTAGGTAAAGTCAGCAATGAATAAACTTGTTTAATATTTAAACAAAATGGATACAATTCATCTGACAGCTGATGTTATTTTTAATAGCATTGGAAATAAAATCCAGTGTGTTGTGACTACTTGATTAAAAAGGAAAAATTGAAAATCTTAAGGCTGTAAAAGAAAAAAATTAAAAAAAAAAGTAACTGAATTTTTTTCATAATGTTTTATTGTCCGTTTTTGTTGCTTTGTTTCTTATTGACTATCACTTCCAAATATTTGCATGAATACAATGTACAAAACTAAAGTAAGAGAGAGAGAGAGACAATAAAAGAGAAAGAGCGGAGAAAAAAAAATTCAAAACTGTTGAAAAAGAAAAGTAAACAAATAAATAAGATAGAATAAAAAAAAAATGTAAAGAATTTAAATAAATAAAAATCCAAATGTGTTTCTATCTCCCCCCAGGGTACTGCATAACCTCACATTTGTCAACCAGCTCCTAAATAGTGGCTGTGTTGGGGAGCCTGTGCAATGTAGCAAGTTGCAGTCACTGAATTTGGCTGGAAACCCAGTGCAACCATCAAAAAATCTAGTAGCACACTAAAACACACAAATAATTAATCTTTCAGTAGTAGAGCAGCAAAAAAAAAAAAAAAATTGTGATATGACATTGATTTTTAGGAGTATATGATGTTTAAAAAAATGTATTGTGGTGCCATATATATATATATATATATATATATATATATATATATATATATATTATATTTGCATTGCATTAAAAAGAAAAAAATCAAGTTCAGTGAATAAATGCCAATCAGTTTTTAATGTGAAAAATTGTCAGATGATAATCTGGATTTCAAAGCTTGTGTATGTTCTGAGCAATGTAGTTTTCAGATATATGGATTGAATAAATTTAAATGCCCACAGAAGTCTGTCAATTAAAATGTCAATCAATAACTTAAAAAAATTATTTTTTCATATTTTTGTAGAAATAAATTAGTGAAAAGATTGGCATTTTTATTGAAACAGAACTTTAAGAATAAAAATTAACTTTAAATCAATGATCAATGAAAAAAAAAAAAGGTTCTGATTCAATTTTTTTTTTTTTTTTTTTTTAAAAAAAAGATTCTCAATTTGTGTGTAATATTTATGAAGTTTCAAGTTAGTGATCTTAAACCTTCATATTTAGAAAAAGAATAATCACTTAATTACATTAAATTAAAATGGTCACTGACCTCATGGGAAAAATTGAAATGGTACCACTCATTTCAATAACACCAAAGGAGGGAAAAAAAAAAAAAAATTCACTAAGATAGCTGCTCAGGTTCTTAAAACTGACCATGAGTTTTTGATCACTAAATTGATAGGGTGCACAAAAAACTTCTATTAAAATATTCAGAACAAAGAGGAAATTTCCAAGTATGGAAAAGTCTCCTTATTATGATAATTTTTATAGAAATTGCAAGCAGGCAACCAGTCTGATATCTTTCCATTATGGAAATTATATTTTGTTTTATGATTTCAATTGACATTTCAATTTCTAAGCTTCAAATTAATATTGGTTACATTTATGAAAAGGTTATTTTGGTAGGGGGGTATGAAAAGTTGGGAAATAAATATTTTGATAATTAGGTTAGCAGATTTTAAATGCAATAGAATT
Source organism: Acanthosepion esculentum (assembly GCA_964036315.1). Classification (NCBI taxonomy): domain Eukaryota; kingdom Metazoa; phylum Mollusca; class Cephalopoda; order Sepiida; family Sepiidae; genus Acanthosepion; species Acanthosepion esculentum. The sequence continues at coordinate 34,620,860 of OZ038490.1, forward strand.
ATGAATTGGCAGAATAAATAATATTTATACACTAATGATATCTTGTCTCTTGGTAAGAAAAAAAAAACCAAGCTATTTTTTTAAGCAACATTAATAAAGCAGCAAACTTATCGAAATACTTTAGGTGTGTGTTTGTGCTTCAGTTGAAAAGTGTAATTTACAAGATAGTGTGCTCAAAATTAATATTTATGAATAAAATTACTGCTAATAATGTTTTTATGAGTTATTTACTTACAAGAGACCAAGAGGTCTCTATACATTATCCATGTAAACAAGGATAAAATAGCAGCAATTAAATTTTAACTTTCAAATGTTGATTTTTCAGCAAATGTTTGAAAAATTGTCAATGCTGACAGATATAGCAAAGTGAAACACGAGTAGTAGAAAAAAAGCAAAGTGGAAATCTAGCAGATGAACATGCAGCATTATATAGTTATTTTTCATGGATACAACAATCAAAAACTAAATGTATTCTTGAAACAAGCAATTGTTTCTGTTCATTATTGTTTTTCTTTTTTCAATTGCTCCTACTCAGTTAATTCGAATATTTTTAATGGTGAGAGCATGCTTCAATTCAATGTATTATAGATATTTTTCATTCAAGAGATGTTTTACTACTTGAACAACAACATTAGATTTCTAATAGATTGTGTCAAACTGGTTGCCTGTAATGTGCTTAGTCAGTAAAAGATACATGGAAACACTTTAGACACATTCAGTAGATAAGTTATAAAACATACATTTAACGGAGCTGCTTAGTTAATAGCATACATTGTGAGGCTATGTAACTCCCTGGGTTATGAGGTTATGTTTTATTAACAGCTTTCAAATACTGCAGAGCATTATGAGCTGCCTTGCCATGACCTTCTTCCACTGTTGGTCCAGTTCCATGGCATACAGCCATTGGAACAACTGTCATCTGGACAAAACACTGGAACTGACCTGAAATCATAACAAAAGATCTTGTATTTAGAGCACTGAAATAAACAAAAATTCAAAATAAAATTCCTCATATAAAAGAAAAGTTTTATATCCCAAGAAAATATATAGAAAGACAAGTGAATAATTTCTGCAATGTAATAAAAAAAATAAAATAAACAGAAAACACTTATTCTTACATAGAATTCTTAGATAATTGAAATAGGAATTTTTTAGATTACTATCATGAGGCTCTATAGAATTCAGTCAATATTTATAAATTTGAGGGAGAATTTTTTTTAAGATGAAGGATAAAAGTCTTAAAAACAGGAACAAGGAAGCATATATATATATATATATATATATATATATATATATATATAATCTCAGAAAGAGTGGAAATTTCTTGGTCATAATGAAAAAAGAAATCCTAGAGAATTTAGCACTCACAAGACAAAGAAAAAAAAGTATTAGGGGAAACAGTAACATACTTAAAGAAATTGTATAAATGAATGGTAGAACAGGGACAAAGAGGAATGGTAAAGGGCTAAAATTACTTAGAGCAACAAAAGACAAGATTATGGAGAGCAATGATTGTCCATGTCATGAAAAATCTTGGCATATAAAAGAAGGGAATTACGGTGGTTCTATATTAAGTTAATTTCAATTGAAGGTGTCCTTCAAACTTTATTTTCATTAATTAAAGAGGAAAAATGATGGCTGCTTTTAAATTTTAGTTAATCTATACCAGGAGCAAAATAAGTTAATATTATCAAACAAATGTAGTTTACTGTTGTTGTGTACAAACTTAAAACACTAATAAAACAAGTACAGAATTGGATGGGCAGGATTTGAGTTTTCTATAATACTCTAGTGCTAATTTTTCATATCTTAGCTTTATGTGTGCTTTATGGGTTTCTATGTTTCAAAAACTCCAACCTTCTTGGAAGCTAATCTTTATCAAATAAGATTTTCGATCTGGTCTATAAGTAAAGCAGCCATATACCAGTTTTGATCTATATATTTTTAGTAAAGTTGGCTCTTCACTCTATATGGACCCTCATCATAGCAGTTGTAACACTTTACTACATTTGGAATTCTGTTTATTTAAGTATTTCATGTGGAGATAAAAGTTGATTTTTTTTAACATAATGATTCCAAAAAGTTTGTATTCTTCAATTAGTTATGTTTGTTCAAGTTTCAGAAAAGAGGTCATTAAATATTTTATTTTTTTTTTTTTACAGTTGACAAAAAACAAAATTTTGTTGCTACTTATTAATTTATCCAATTTACATATTGCTGTAGTTGATGCACTATTATATGAATATGTCTTTATCTATAGCTTATAAAAAAAAAAATCATAGACATAATCAAACCCCCAAATTTAGGCATATAAAGATATTGTTAACCTTGTTTCTGAATGTCAGAGAGGGTAGATCCTACACAAACTTTCTAAAATGAAAGCATAAAGTTAGGCAATCTGCCACTCAGCCTGAGGTCATTTAAGCTTCTCAGGATACCAAGTATATATATATATATATATATATATATATATATATCTCAAAATTGCTGCTAGGATTTTTATTATTAGTTTCCATTTTGAAAATGTCTAAGCATATAAGGTAATTAACAGCACTTCTTTTGTTTCAGCAGTAACATTGGAAATTGATGAAACTTGATTTTCATAAACCAGGCTAGCCTTTTTATCATATATTCTCATTCAAAATTAGGATAGGGATTACAGTATTGACAGATTTATTTAACAGCCTATCAACTCCTTACGAGTCATTTAATGCCCAAATTTAATTTTCTTGGGAGTTTTGAAGTAATAAAATAGAACATATGTTATAAAATAGGATATATGTTATTCTGCTTTCACAATTGAATACATAGTAGATGATAATCAACTTTTGTGCATATACACGTTTGTATAGACAAAATTACTAGAGGTGGTGATATGTGCATTTTATGCTGTAGATTTGTTAAGTTATTTTAGAAGACAGTCTGATTTCTTTAAGAAAGTGTAGGATATTATATGGATTAATCTCATGAAAGAGTTCTTTCATGTTGGTTGTTTGGTAGTAGCATTGTGTTTGAGATTTAGGAAGCATTGATAGATTTTTCTTATTGAAGGAGTTTCTTGTTTTTGTGCAAATGTCTTGGTATTATTTTTTATGAGTTACTTTGGTGTTTTTACAAAATGATTTAGAGAAGTTATTTTTTATTTTATTTAGGAGTTCAGTTTCCTGTGTATGTGTATTGCAACATTTCTTTGCTTCTTTTGTTTTTTTTGCTTGATGTTAGATGATTGTATAAAGCCATTCATTGTAATCTGATATCTTCTTTGCATTTGTTATCAAACCAGGTTCTTAAGCAGTTTTTTTTGGAGTTAAACTCTTGGACATATATTCCTTTGCTATGGAGATTAGTGTTTATGTGAAGTGATTTGCTGAGTCTTTAATATTGTCACTTAGTTTTGTTACATTGAGATCTAAATTCTTTCTAATTTACCGTTTAATTTCCAGCAAAGAAGGTTTTCATCATCAAGTTCCAAGTTTCTTTTAATTGTAAAGTGATTGCTAGCACATGTGCCATCATGTACTGTCCACATGTAATCTCAGTAAATTGTAGGATTGATAAATATATAACCAAGTAGTTGCCAGTAGCTTGGTTGAATTGTTTTGAGATTTCTTCTTGAAGAGGCATAAATTATTGCTATCAATGTTTTTTAAGGATGTCTTTTTGTGTTCTTACATCTCCATGTAATACTGTGATCATTGAAGTCACCCAGTAGGATGGAAATTTTCAGAGCTATTCTCATTGTATGCTGAGCTAATATTCATTTATGGGATTATGATTATTTTACTAGCATATCAACCACTATAGGTCATTATTGCAAAAATGGCATTACTATCTATTTATGGGATTATGTAGTAGAAATATATATGGAGTAAATATTAACTGTTTTATGTAGGGTTACTTTAACAGAAACTGCTAGTAGGTTAGATTCAAGATTAATTTTATTTTGAAGTATATCATTTCTAAGGGTATATACACATCCAGAAACCTTATAACCAGTAACCTATGTAACTGTATTGTTCATAGATTTGATATTGATGTTATCGTTTTATTTACTTTCAAGAAACCTTTCTTAAACAAGACAGTAACTTCAATATCAAAAACTATGAATACAATACAATACTTCTGTTAATAGTACATTAATGTTACACTTTGGTCCACAATAGTTCCACTGGATGATTTTATGAGTCATAATGTAGAATAGGGGTTATCTATTGGGAGTTTTGATCTGAATGAGTTTATGAAGTTTTATTGTATGGTTTCCATTGTTCCAAGTATGTTGAAACAGTTTATTTCCAGAGGATATTTGAAGTCTGTAGATCCTTCCAGTTGTGTTCTTTGCTTTGAGGAGGATTGTTGGCATGGTTTATTTTGTGATCTTTGATCAGTAACAAGGAAGATACTGTAGTACAATGGAGTGGTCACATTGGAGATCTTTGTGATCTCTGCAGGATATGGGTTTTGGACTTGAAGGTGATCAAGGAGAATTCTGGTTGAGAAGAAGGCGTTATTAACAGTTTCTGTTTTGTTGGAATGGCTTGTGTTTTTTTTCACACAGGTAAGTTTTTGTGGGGGTTAGCAGTGGAAAGGGTTACATTTTATCCAAGTGTTGCTTTTATTTCTTTTATGAATGCTGGTCAGTTGTCTAGTTGTAGTTTTTGTAGCCTCTCTGTGAGTGCTTTGTATTTATCTAGTTAGTTGGCATTGGTTGCAATTGATGACCTTTTCACAACACTTGAGTATAACATTTCTGGCCTGAGCCTCTACCATCCTCCCTCCTCTGAAAATGGCACACTTCTGTATTTCACCTCCATGATTTCTTCCTTTCCTCCAGATTTTGCAGGTTTGTGTATATTCCAAGTGGTTTCTTTAATAGCAGATTCAATTACTGTTGCACTCCCCCATCAGAGTGGTTTGAGTATTTTACTCTACATCTCTTACAGGTTGGTTGTCCCACACATTTAGATATGTGATACCCAGATTATTGGCATTTATCATAACATAAAAGGGAGAGTATGTATTGGTCCACTTTCTTGACAGTGGAACCAATTTAGATTTCTTTTGGTATGGGGAGGAGGGGGAGTTAACCATATATGTTAGTTTGAATTAGTTTGTCATTTTTATGCTTATTCTTCTAAGATCTATAACCCTTTGACTTTTGAGAAGTTTTCATCTCACCCATTATGAAAAGGGATAGATAGTTCAGGGATACTCACTATGCCCTGGTTTGTGTTTGGTGGGGATAGGTTTTTATTTTTATGTTGTGGGATGTGTATCCTCAACAATGCTTGCTGCTTCTCCCACCACAATATTTCCAGGTTTCCTGTTTTCTTTTACCTTTTATAAATTAAATCTTAAGGATACAACTTATCAGCCTCTTGTTAATCCTAATGATATTTGCATTTGAAACAACCAAGTAACTTGAAATATTTGCATGTGTGTCTTATAACTGTTAGGAGTTTGGCATAACCACCTGATTAAGCAGATCAATCCTCTTCAACTGCCTGTCTCATCCAAGTGGAATGTTGCAATGCAAGCCACTGCTTACTACCACCTGCTAACAAGTGAACACTTACACCTTCAGGGATGTAGCTTATTCTAGACCCCAACAAGATTATGTATGTGTGTATATATATATTACATACACACACCCCACAGAGATGCCTAAACACACAAGGGAACCTAGCAAAAAAATACAGAAATCTACATTACTTCTTCTGATGAGGCAGGTGCGATTGTGATCGTGAACAAGAATACATACAAAGAAAAAAATTAATTCACTACTCAACAATACCAACACACATGAAAGAACAAGCAAACAGAAAATAATTGCTGAAATGCAAAGAATTAACAAGGACATTAGGAAACTAATTAAAAATGAAACAAAGACTAATAAAATATCACCCTAAAATACCCAAACTTTAGAGTGTCCCTAAAACCACAAAACAGGTATCCCAATGCACACCAGAGGCCATACCAAAAATTCTAGCCTTGGAACAATTGGTCCAACTCATATGAGAAGAAAAAAAAAGAAAAAGAAAAAAAATCAAGCCACCTAGTTGAAAAACTAAAAGAAATAAATATGACAAACTCATGGCCAGTCTACATATAAAACCACTTTACACTAATGTTCCAGTTAAAAAATGCTCAAATGTCTTTAAAAAGAAAAGAAAAAGCACCTAACAAAATGAAAGAGAAACTTCTTCCTATGAATAGCTAGAATAATAAAAAAAACCTGCTATCTCATCACCAATCAATGCTATTTTCACATTTAATTTTTATAAACAAAAATTTGGATTACCAATGGGATTGTCTCTTAGTGGCATGATGACATGTATTTTCTTAGAATTCCTTGAATCTGGTCCCCTCCAAAATATTTTACTCAAACAATCGACATTTCCAATATATCGATTATGCTCTTTTAATATATCCTTGTGATACTGATTTACATGACCTTGTAGATAAACTTAAAGTCGAACACACAATAGAATTTAGATATGAAAAGGAAGAAAACAAAACTTTACCTTTCCTAGATATCATGCTACACTGTTAACAGTAGCTTAAAACTTAGTGTCCACAAAAAAAAACTAATAAAAACAATCTAATAAACTTCTATTCCCATCGTAATAAAATAAAATCCAGAATAATCATCGTATTCTACTTTAGAGTACTCCCTTCTATACACTATTTTATATTCAATGCAAAAAAAAAAAAAGGTTCATAAAATATTCCAAAATAGAAAAACACCCCCACCTGACAAACCCAATGAATCAAAAAATATATCCTACCAACTATCACAACTAAAATTGAAAAGAATTTATCTAAACTTGACATAAAATTTGTTATAAATACATCTAGAGCAATAAAAGACTTAGTCAATATAAACAAACAATAAGCTAAAAATTTAAGGAGGAATCTACTGTTGCTGTAATAATTGTCACAAAAAATACATAGGAGAAATTTCAACAAATTTAAATAAAAGATTATATCAACACAAAAGGTAATTTTACAGAATACATTAAATGCATTAGTTGCTCTCAGTAACAAGACAGACCACAATTTTAATATTAAAAATGCTACTCTGATCAAAGGAGAAACAAATCACTAAAATTAATGTTTAGAGAGTGCCTTGATCACTAGATCATCCACAGTAAATTTGTGGCCAGGTTTTACATTTCACCATTCCTGGCAGATCTATTATTACAGTGTGGGATATCTAATAACAAGTGATGGAAACAAACTAAAAGAATCTAGACAAAATCAACTAGGTTATATACCCAAAACACACACAATAAAATAATAATAAAAAAATTATAAAAAAAAATGAAAAGTAATTTAAAATTTCCAGTATCTCTCATTCATGTGCAATCACACCAATGTAAACGGATTTAGTCCAATGAAGTCCTAAAGGACAAAACATGACAAAACAAAAATTTTGACCCACTTTGTCATACCTCTTTCCCCCTATATATAAAATAAACAAGGTAACTCACTTTACTACTGCTCATATTTCTTTCCTGGAAAGTTTTTAATTTAAAGATAGTTAATAAATAGATTTAACCAAAATTGTAAAATAAAATGACTTCATCATATATATATATATATATATCAATGATTTTCAAGCTTAATCAAATTAGTAAAATCATTAACAGGTACAATCATTACTAAAAACAACAAAAAAAACAAAACAAACAAAAACTATGAAATAAGAGTTATTTAATATTTCAAGAGTTTTTTTTTTAGTCTTTCGACATTCTAAGCTTTTCAAAAACAACTAGCATTAATTTTCAGTTTCAATGAATGTAAAAACCATTTTCCAAAACACTTACCTTCAGTAGTTTTTTCTGCAAGATCATGGTAGGTCAACATGAAACGCTGAACTTCAGCAATTTCTTGTAACATCTGACAATAATTAATTTTCTTATCACTGGGCAGAGCGTTGTTCTTTTTACCACCAGATTTAACTATTTTGTCATAAAATTGCTGGATCTCTTTATCAATTTGCTTAGGATTGGAATAAGAATGGTTTACACGCTCTTTTATAGTTGAATAGGAAGAAATTCGAGGCTCAGAACTCTGTTAAAAGAGAAAGAAAACAGTTAAAATATTTAAAAAATATACAAGAAGCCAAACACTCATAATTCAAGCATAAATAAACAGTACTGTAATAAAATTTCTATTCAATATTGTAGCAGTATATTTTTTCTCTCTCTTCAGAGGTATAATACATCTGTTAGCATGCACCAGAATCCCTCAATGTTTATCACTGTCTAAACAAATTCACCTGATTTTTTTTTTTAATTGAATTTACCCAAAGCAAGGCAGTAATGCCACTAAGACCCAAGGGATTACTGGGTGTGAAAGAATTAGGAAAAAAAAGAAAACATTATGAAGGAGTGGGATCAATAGAAGAGTTATCAGGAAGACAGATAATCATTGATATTGCATTTAAATTTTTGAAGATCAATGTTGTCTGGAAAGTATGGAGCTAGAAGAGAGCTCCACAAGCGAGAAGTGTGAGTAAAACTGTTAGCATAGAACTTAGGGTTACATCTAGCCAATGCAGCTGTAAATTGATGAGACCTTATTAGTACTGCGCTTAAATTCATAAAGTCTAGGTACCATAGCAAAGAACTCATCCAAACAATTACCATGAAAGTATTTATGGAAAAGGCACAGGTAAGCAACTTTCCGGTGATGGGAAAGTGACCAAAACCAAGACAACAGGTCAGGACCAATAATATTGCCGATTCTCCTTTGGATATATCAAGAATTTAAATAAATAGCAGGAGCACTGACCATATGTGGCAGCAATATTCTAAGCACTGGAAAATGGTAGACTTATAAATATGCAAGACAGATTTTAGAGATGTATTTCAATTCCTGTCTGTGGGTAGGAAAGTGACACTCAAGACATCTTCACTGCTACTTATGTCTTCTCTCACAAATGACCAAATCTTCCCTTTAGTCAGCACAAACTCCTACTATAAATGTCATTTTCATTGCCCCTCAATTGACAGTTTGTGACTACCTTCTGGAGGATCATATGTGACTAGAATGTGGTTTGACTATACAGGCCCGTGACTGGAATTCACTTCCTTCCAGCCAAATTGCACTTGATACTGAAAGTTTTTATTTCCTTTTTCCCTACTTATGGACAACAGATGACTGCTCTAAAGATCTCACATTTAAATTTTAGTGTTGGCTATCATAAAACACCAGTGGCTTTGGGCATAGTTAAAATCATTTACAGCTCACTCCTAACCAATAGACAATCACAGCCCATTATGTAACATCAATGACATTGAAAAAATAGTTACAGAACTACAACAATATTCAACGCTTGCAATATAGCTTCTATTTTTAACTGCTCATTTCATCATTTATTATAAATATCTGCTCATCAAATAAGAAATTTGACAAATATTCTACTTGGAAGAGTCTTTTTTTTTCTTAAATCCATTCAGCTATAGAGTCACAAAAATTTACATAATTGCATAACAAGGTTATAACTTCCTTTTTTTTTTCTTCTAAATTTGTTGCAATAAAGAATTATGAAATACAATAGCACGGAATGAATCTGCCACAGAAGTAACTGAAAAGAAACTTACGAGTGGGATCTCATCTTCTTCTTCAGAATCTTCAATGACTGGAGGAGAAGATCCACCTTCTGCTTGCAGGCTACGAATGCGAGTAAGCATTGCATGGGCTGCAGCTCGCTTGGCACTTTTCTTTGATCGTCCAGTTCCTATAAAAAGATAAAAATTCATGCTGAAATTATTTTGAGCAATACTAAACAGGACAAAATTATTTAAACATTATATTAAATGTGCATTGGCAACTAAGGAGTTCCTGGAGTAGGAATAAAAACTTGGATATTCAAGTGGACAGGATTTTTGTGTGTTGAGAATTACTTACAATGCTATTTTTACATCACTGATCTACTTGATTCAGTAGATGACAAACAGATTTCAGATAAAACATTTTATGCCAGCAGAATTTGCAGAAGTTATGCAATTAGAACATAACTGTCACCTACAATAAAACAGGTGTAAAGGTCATACATAGGTACCTTCAAAAAGACCTGTAAAACAAAAGCAGAAGGAAGAGAAGAAACATGACAACTTTTCCTATTTTCTTACAGGACAATGCCAAATTCAAAAATCCTTAAACTGGCAACAGAACCATGACAACAGATTTAGCTTACAATAATCAACAGAAATAAGGTCTGTATAAGTGATTTTTGACTGGCCAAAGAATAATGGTTAGACAATTATTGCAGATAAACTTGGAGAGAAGACAAAACACACACACACACACACACATCCAAAAAGCCATACAAATGTGTTCTATACAGGTAAAAACAGTAATTCAAAAGCCATGAAATTTTCTATTGTCCAGATACTACAAGTTCTTCAGTATTCTAAAAGAATGCAATGAAGACTGATAAGAAAAGGAGAGAGAGAAAACACCTCAGTTACAAGTGCAACCGAGGTCAGCCACTGATAACATCAAAATTTCAACTAATATTAAGAAAAAGGCGAAACAATTCAGTTTATCAATACAACAGCTGAGAATAAAATTAGATTCCATATCAAACAAATACAACTTACAAGGTGAGACTGATAAATTGTCACCATTTTATATTTTTAATTTTGTGCACGCACTTTGTTCTTGTCGACTGCACCATCTGTGAGAAAAAGAGCACCAGGATGCAATTCACTCTGCCAGAAATTTGAAACAGCATACTATACTGCTTGACATTCATACCAGAAACTCTAATATGAACATTTGAGAGTGTTTGGCTGTCAATCTGAGGACAGTGCAGAAGATTAAAACAGAGTTGATGAGTCTAATGGTAATTACGAAGGTGTCTGGAGTGATCACTAATGATAGCAATTTTATGTCTCCATCTTCCCACAGGGCCTCAGATTCAAATGCCTTGAGGAAGTAGTGCTGCCCTGAGTCAAGAGGGTGACTGCTGGAAGACTATGTCTGGCATCAGGACTCTTCACCATGCCACACATGCAGGTGAACCTAGTCATGGCTGTCAGACAATTTCCGTGACCACATCACTCCTTACATCTGGCCACATAACTCTCCAGATTGCAACCCCCTTGATTATTATGTGTGGGACACAGTTGAACAAGAGACCAACAAAACTCCTTGTAACACCAAAAATGAACTGAAGGCAAGGCTTATGGTAGCATTCACAACTTAAACAAGGAGAACATCCTGAAGAGTTGCATGAGATTCTGAAGTCATCTGGAGGTTATGTTGAAGACAATGGCGATTTTATTGAATAAATTTAATTTGTGTAATTTTGGTAAATATGTTAAAATAAGATGTCAGTGTTACTTTCATTTTTGTGTAATTTAGACGACAATTTATCGATAGCACTAAGTACAAACATAACAGTAAGTAATGTAATATATACATACTGGACACAGAACCAGTCAACAATACAATAAGTAGCATGATGACAAATTTGAACACACAAAGGGGTACTAAAAAGTTCTTAACCTGACCAAGAAATTTCATTTTTTATATATATATATATATATATATATATATATATATATATATATATATAAAAACAAGATTGGAAAAAAAACAAATATAACTTTAATGCAAACAAGTTTTAATTTTTCAGACATACCTCTTTCCTGGAACTTTCCTAGTTTAACAGTGCAATAGAATTCACGGGCATGAGGTGGGCCCTGAGGGCTATCCAAATCATAAATAGGAGGCCGGATGAGATTTTTCTGTGCAAATTCTTGAAGCTCACCAATTGGGTTTCCAGGGACCCCTTCTTCAGAAACAGCTGGTGATCTAAAAAATTAAAACCAATACAACTTAATATGTATTATTAACCACTGCAGGTTGAGCCAATTTTTCAGATTCTTTTAAAATAATTTTTATCTTTAATTACTTATATCAAAACTAGATAATGGAATACATGCATACAGAAGTAAAGGTTAAGAAACAAACTTATACTTTAAGCTGAAAAGGTTTGTACTCTACTTCGAAGAATTTCCTATCTACAAAGAGACATACTACCTGCACTTCTACAACAGCACAAAATTTCTGGTCTGTAGTGCAGATAAGTTTTGCATTCATATGAAATACCATCTTGCTATAATTGCTCTGCAAAGTGATAGATATAATTTATTGGAACTTACCTACTTTTGTATGAAAAAAGTGATCCTGAGATGGATAAAATGGTAGTTTGTGTGCAAGAGTTACCGGTAAGGAAAGAGTTATTTGTAACAGCAATGTAGAGAAAGAAATTACTGCCACTTGCACTTTTTTATGTACAGGCTAATACAATAAGATTATCACTTAAGATATTAAAATGGGTAGTGATACAAAAGCAAGATGGTATTTCGGCTATTATTTCCATAACAGAGATTTTAATATGCACTTCAAAGAGCACAAGGAAGATTTTTCTGATATCATACTTATTATAAAACCCAGGTTGTGTGTGTGTGTGTGTGTGTGTGTGTGTGTGTGTTGTTTATATATGGGATCGGATTTCCGACATTTTTCAACTGATTTCAACAAAACTTCACAGGACTACGTAAAATTACCCGGTGGTGGTTCTGACAGTACCAAAAATTGGAAAAACAATTGTTTTTGCACGAAATCAATTTGAAAGCACGGGTAAGAGCCATTTATGCAGATTTTTCGCAGTCTTTGGACGATGTTTTGTTACCGAGCCACCAAAACAAAGCAAATGGTCCAGTTTCTGATAGCACTAACGCTTGGCTATCTAACAAGTACCAAATTGTTTGCAAGACTGTCAAAGCCGCTTGACCAGGGAACCATAACGGGGGTACCAAGGGACAGGTTTTAGCCCTCTGAACACACATTCACTGGCACAGTATGTAGTTTTGGTTTGATTTAAATGAAATTTATGACACACTTGCGGCTTACTATCGCCTTTATGTGTGTCAAATTTCAGAATTTTTTGGCAATAACTGTAGCTGCACACAGATCAATCTTTTTTGTAACTTCCTTACACACACACACACACACAGCTGCGTACAACTGAGTCCGTGTGTCGATACCGAGACTGCTGCAAGCCCATTGGTCGCTTCCACAGAGCTTGACCTTGGGGCCCTGTCCAATCATCGTGCAGGATTTCTCACATGTTATAGCGCCCGCGTGATCACACGTCAGCTTATGTGTAATTGCGCTCAATGTCAACCACCTCTATTGCATGACTCGGGTGTGCTTTCACACTTTTGCGTTTATTGTTGCCCGCATGCACGCACTTGGCTTACTTTATTCGCCTACTTTGGACACCGCAAGTTGTTGATTACGTGTTCTAGCTGCTTTTTGTTTTATAGTTCCAACCCAACCCCATACATGTTAGCCAATTGTACTAAAAACCCCATTTCCTTTTGGATTTACCCTTGGTTTACCTTTTTAAATTTCCACTTTTTTAGTTTCGAGTTCCCCTTTAGTAACATCTGAACTCATTTTACTGGGTGTTCCCCTTTTTGTGTCTACGTTAGCAGTGCACGTTATTTCGTTTTGGATTTGTCGAAATCTATTTTTAAGCTTTACCCTCTGACGTTTTTACTGTTTGGATGCCACCTAAAAGGAGGAAACTTTTGGGACGGCGCACAGCAGCTGCCTCCACCGCTAGAGCAGTGAGGGCGAGTGAAACCCCTGAACATACTTCTTTGCGTCTTTCACGGATGGCCTCGAGCTCAGCTGCTCGCTTATCTACGCGGACTGAAAGGTTGGCTTCAACCATGTCCACACGCCACGCCAGGCTTTCAGTTAAAGAACGTTCACTTCAGAATTCACAGGACGCAGTCCGCGTGGCTAGGTTGAGGGCTTCACAGTCCCCAGTACAGAAAACCCTTTGTCGTTTGTGGGATGCCACTGCCAAAGCTTGCTCCAAGAGTTTAGAAAGCTCCGAACAAACAACTTCACATCATCTTAGGAATACTAGGGCTACAGCTGCCACTAGAGCTTCAGAACAACCCCAAGAAACTGCTCATCGTCGCTTTAGAAATGCCATCCACCGCGTCTGCCATTGCCTTAGAAAGCCCTGTACAGACCACTGTTTGTCGCGTTAGAAATACCCGCTCTACTGCGTCTGCCAGGGCTGCAGAAAATTCTGAAGTATGCCCTCAACGGCTCAAAAACATTAGCCAACTTCAACCTTCTTTGAATGGCATAACATTGCCGTCTGCGTCATTTTGGTCAAATGCCGCATACAATTATGACTGCACTGTCAACTATTCCGCTAAGAGAGACGTACAAATAGGGGCCATGGATAAAGTTTGCACTTTTTGAAACGCAAAAAAGTGGGCCAGTGATCAACCTGGGCTTTGTTGCTCTGGGGAAAAATCAAACTCCCTTCTTTAGACGAACCTCCCGAGCTGCTTAGGACCTCCTTCTGCGTACAACTTTGGAGTCAACACATTTTCTTGAAGCAATACAGAAGTACAACTGTTGCTTCCAGATGACGTCTTTTGGTGCAAAGGCTATTAGTGAGAGGGGATGGATGCCTACTTTCAAAGTGCAAGGTCAGGTTTACCACTTAATGGGATCACTTTTGGCTGATCAGGGAGAGCCACCTCAGTTCCTACAAATTTACTTTCTCGCTGACTACAACGAGCAGGTTGATGCGCGTCTCGGCATTCTGCCTAGCGATATTTCCGTCGCTCCCCGTAGAGACATTCTGTTCCGTCTACAAGACATGCTTCACGAAACTAACAGTTACATCTGAAGCTTAAAGTTTGCATTGCAAAACAACTCTTCGCCCTCTTTCAGCATTGTCATCGATGCAGGCAGACAGCCTCACAGTGAGCATGAGCATCGCTTCAATGCTCTTGCATGTAATGAAGTTGCCACAGTCATCCACGGTGAGGAGCATAACAGCCGTGACATTGTCATAAGGCACCCGGCGGTGGTCTGCGCCGCATCAGTGAAACCCACCGTTCATACGACACTCTCCAATACCCGCTTCTTTTTCCATATGGAAGCGATGGGTACCACTTCAAAATCCCAATATACCAAGCAAGCAGCGATTCCATGTCGACCTCAAAGACGGTCTCCTGTAGGGCTTACTACGCCTACATGTTTATGGTTAGGGAGGGTGAATTTAACCACTTGCACAGGTGCCGTCAACTATTTCTTCAATTCGCTGTTGACATGGCTGCAAAAATGGAGTCTGAGAGGTTAGGATACATCAAGTTAAACCAATCCAAACTTAGAACTGACTCCTACATTCACCTTCGTGATGGTCTGCATTCTGATGGTGACCCACGCAATCTCGACAAA
This sequence comes from Acanthosepion esculentum, assembly GCA_964036315.1. Taxonomy (NCBI): domain Eukaryota; kingdom Metazoa; phylum Mollusca; class Cephalopoda; order Sepiida; family Sepiidae; genus Acanthosepion; species Acanthosepion esculentum. Next base: position 34,636,160 of record OZ038490.1, read on the forward strand.
CCGTGCATTTTGCCTTCCTCTTACACTGGTGGCCCTCGATACATGCATGAAAGGACACAAGATGCAATGACCTATGTCCGTCATTATGGGAGGCCTGATTTGTTCGTCACATTCATGTGCAATCCGAAATGGGTTGAAATCACACGCAAACTTTTCCAGGTCAGCAGTACTCAGACCGCCCTGACCTAGTTGCCTGCGTTTTCCGGTTACAGCTTATGGATTTAATCCTTAAAGGGCAAGTCTTCGGACGCGTTAAGTGTCATATGTATACAGTGGAATGGCAGAAACGCGGTTTGCCTCATGCCCACATTCTGCTGTGGTTCAACAATAAGGTTGACGCAAACAAAATAGACGATTTTATTTCTGCTGAAATTCCGGATCCTCCGCTGGATCCTTTGCTCCATGAAATCATTAAAAATGATATACAGCCCCTGTGGTGCAAATTACGAAAGAAGGTCATGTTGGTCAAGCGGCCCCACTTGCGCAAAGGGTTACCCCTGTAAGTTTATCTCAGAAACGCAGACTGCGATGGATGGTTACCCACTGTACAGATGTAGAACCCCCGCTGAGGGTGGCAGAACTGTGACAGTTAAGGGGTACACTCTGGACAATCGTTGGGTGGTGCCTTATTGCCCGCTTCTGTCCAAGACATTTGGAGCCCACATAAACGTTGAATACCGCCACTCGGTTAAGTCAATAAAGTACATCTGCATCTACGTTAATAAAGGCAGCGATCCTGCCGTTTTTGGTATCCGGCGCGACAATTGCGTTGATGAGGTGGCTGGACGCTACCTCAGCAGTAGCGAAGCCATTTGCCGAATTTTCGCATTCCCCATATACCAAAGGGCTCCAGCCATTGTGCAGCTCGCTGTTCACTTAGAAAATGGACAGAGGATGTACTTCACAGAACAAAACGTCCAGCAGGTTGCGGAAAACCCTAAAGACACAACCCTAACGGCTTTCTTTAAATTATGCTCAACAGATGCTTTTGCCAAAACATTGATATACCCCCAAGTCCCGTCCTACTACGTCAAACAACTGGTGGGTTCGGCGAAAGGCTGGCGACCCTGTCGAGGGTTATCCTGATGTAAGGTCTAACTCTTGCCTTGGACGCACTTATACTGTGACCCCCAGCCAGCAGGAGTGCTTTTACCTCCGCCTTCTACTTCATGAAATTGCTGGGCCAACGAGTTTCACAGATATTCGCACTGTCAACGGCATAGAGTGCCAGTCATATAGAGAGGCATGCTTCCGTTTGGGATTGCTTGAAGACGACTCCCAATGGGATGCAGCCATGGCGGAGGGTGAACTTCTCAGAATGCCATCACGGCTTCGAACGCTGTTCCCCATCTTGCTTTGGCGATGCGAACTGAGCGATCCTCTGTCGCTCTGGCTAAAGTACAGAGAATCCATGTCAGAGGATGTGCTGTTCTCCATTCAGCGTAACAGCCCAGGAGTTGAATGTGGTTTCACTGACTTCATATTCAACAGAGTGCTGGTGGCCCTAGAAGATGTTGTTTTCGAACTGGGAGGTGCCTCTTTACCAACTTACGGTTTACCACCAGTGCTCAGAGACAGTTTTGACACTGTACCAACTGAGTTATTGCGGGAAACATCCTACTTCGAGGGGCTAAATTAGTCCTGGCAGAGGTACGGCGTCGTGGGGAGATCGCTATTGCGGTCGCATCTTCCAGGATTGCTGCAACGTTGCTACCGGGAGGTAGAACTGCTCATTCGGCTTTTAGGTTGCCGCTTGATCTATGCTGGTCACAAATTCCTCTCTGCAACATAACAAAGAATTCGCCACAGGCTGAAGTTCTGCGGAGATGCAAACTTATAGTTTGGAATAAGTCCACGATGGCACACAAGGTTGCCCTTGAGGCACTTGAACGATGTCTCCAAGAAATCCGTGACTCCTCCGACCCCATGGGTGGAGTAACCCTTCTCCTCGCAGGCGACTTTAGGCAGACTCTACCTGTTATTCCTAAAGGTACATGCGCTGACGCTGTCCGTGCCTGCCTGAAGTCGTCTGCCCTTTGGCGCCACATGGAGACTCTTAAACTGAGCACGAACATGCGTCCCTACTTGAATGGGGACTCCAGATCCGCTGACTTCGCACGGGACCTTCTTGCTCTTGGGGAGGGGAAAATGCCATCTGACACACAGGGTTTTGTGCAGATGGATCAGGTTGCCACCACTGTTGAATCACCAGATGAATTGATGAATGCAGTCTTCTACAACCTATCCACTAATTTTGCCGATGCCGATTGGCTTGCTGGTAGGGCCATATTGGCACCGAAGAACTGTACAGTTGATTCCATCAACCTTAAAATGTTGGATTGCATTCCCGGGCAATGTCATGTTTATAAGTCCATCGACAGAACTTCCGATCCATCTGAATTAGCTGAGTATCCCATAGACGTTTTGAACTCCCCTCAGCCGTTCGGACTCCCACCTAATATTCTTCGGCTCAAAGTTGGTGCTCCGATTATGCTAATCAGGAATTTGCTCCCACCTAAACAGTGCATCCCTTTCTCCGAACCTGATTGAGGCGACCATTGCAACTGGCTGCGGCAAGGGAGAAGTCGTTCTGATTCCCAGGATGCATCTTCTTCCATCAGACGCAAGCATACCAATCAACTTTCGTTGCTCACAATTTCCCATGAAGCTTTGCTATCTACATTAACAAATCACAAAGACAGATGCTTAGCATCGCAGGTCTGCATTTACGTGAGCAGTGCTTCTCACGGCCAATTTTATATTGGGTGCTCACAAATTGGGTCTAAGGACAGGGTTTTCATTTACTCTCCCAACAACTGTGCTAGAAACATAACCTACACAGAGGTCCTGTAAACAATCCACCCGGTAGCGTTTAAGCGCCATGCACACATATGCAGTCCAATTGCATGGCAAATTTTTTGTTTGTCATATTGGTTTTAACATTAGTAATGGCAAGTGGAGACTATGACGACCTAAGACATCTTTGTAAAGGTTATCAAGCTCTTTTGCTGCCTTCTGACTTTCATACCTTCACCCGCCATCATCGCGTTTGTTTGTACACTATGATAACCTCACCGTATTCAGTTGCAACACAAGCTGCTAGACACATGAACACCGGCATTAGACATGATTGCTCCACTAAAGTTCCCGTTCCATTAACAGTTGATCGGAGCACCTGCAGTTCGTATCAGTGCATACAAGCACATTCACACTTGAGAAGCTTCGGAGTTCGTTTAATTGTCACAAAAGTCGAGTGCGTCTACGAAATTCAGGCTTCTGCTTCCATATACACTTTACGGCTGCCATGGGTGAAACATGTCAGCCATACAGCTTTATTGTTTTGTTTGTAGTCATGTAAAAAAAAAAAAAAACAAACCTAACACACGCCAAGTACGGCGACCCCGGTCGGTTTTCATAAGCTGTCAGCGTGATGTTGACTGCGACTGAAGAGATGGCACTTCTCCATTGCAATTACGATGCTCGGCCTTACGGCTAACCTGTTGTGGTTTTAAGGGCTCTCAGCCACAATGTAGATAGTGACAGATCAGAATAAAGGAAGTTATATCACAGAAATTTTTTTACCATGACACCCCGTCACTGTTCGCTCTTCTCTCGGTTTTACGGTTCTGCTTTGTGGTCATGGCAGCGCCGTCTTTTGGGCATAAGACGTGTCTTTTAGTTAGACAAGTGATTTGTTTGTGATTGCGCACGGCACATTCACCGCACGTTTTCCCTTCAATCCCTATGTATGTTGCAACTGAATCGTGGTTTCTTGACTACTTACCACAAGTGCTTCCAGTAATGCTTAACGGTCCAATTGGTTAAAGCAGTAACTGCTGCCAGCTTTTATTCACAGATGTCTTAGTAATGGCAAATGACTGATGCTACAACGGCTTTCTGTTACTTCCTTCGAATACTTGGGCCTGCATGATGTCTGCTTAAACTGTGTGTGCATTGTGTTTCAACGTTTTGTAGAAATTTAGTTCCTGTCGACTTACAAAGCATATCTTTCAAAGCCGTCCCCAACTCTCACTGTTACATCCCCGGGCAATGCCGGGCTCTACTGCTAGTAACAAAATAAAAGCCATGTAGATTTGTTTCAAAGCAATTTTTAAACATGAATGAATAGCACTACATTCCATAACTTAATATCAAGGATTAAATTTTAAAATAAAAATTCAAAATGCTTGAACAGAGTATATCAAATGAAGATTAAGTCAAAACTATTACAAAGATAACTTGATTAAAAAAAATTATCAATTTTCACTTCGATTTTAAGACATAACAGATTTAACATGCTGTAAATATAATTTTAAAAAATCATCCATAATACAACAGAATTATAAAGGAATTTTAAGTCTATCATCAAATTAGAAAAGTTTAACAAAGTCCTAATAGAGCACAAACTACAGTGTAACCCGGATATAAGAGAGATTTTCTCTGGTCCCAAATTAGAGCCTGTGTTAATGTATATATAAGAGAAACCCGGATATAAGAGACTTCTTCTCTGGTCCCGACAACTCTTATATCTGGGTTACACTGTAATTACATTTGTAATATTTTAAAGATACACTTTCTTCATAGAATAATTAAATGAGCATTGTAGTCATTGTTACTTTCAAATTATCTATAAAGCAATTGAGTTTTAGATTATCGCTTTTTTTCTAGAATGCATCAGCCTATTTAAACCTTTAAAACATTGATTTAAGAGAGTATTATCCCATAAGAAAAAGTATATCTCATGGAAGAGACGGAAAGTGAAATGGCAGCTACACTTATATATATATATATATATATATATATATATATATATATATATATATATATGTGTGTGTGTGTCTTCCCCATTCACCCAAGTAAAGATAGCCTTTTGTTTTTAAAAAAAATCAGTAATTACTTAAACACTGACCTTTGACATCAATGAAAAATACACAACCATCTCAGCCATAAAGCTATCTACTATCCAGCTTTTATATTTTAAAATTAAATATTTTTTTATGATTATTGTTTTAAACACACATTTTTGTAAAAAAAATAACATGAAAAACTAAAACTTACTGTCTTCCATCACTTTGCTGCTCACTTTTAATGCCTAAAATTTGGTTATGTGCTGCCAAAGCAGCAGAATGCTTGGCCTTTTTCTTACTGGATCCTTACAAAATAAAAGAAATTCATTTTGAATTTATAAAAGAAACAGGGAATTCTCAAATTAAATATTCCATTAAAAGTAATTGTGCAGAACAAAATCAAATCAATTTTTTTTTTTTTTTTACGACATAAAAAAGCTGAAAACAATGTATTCCTTACTGGAGTCATATATCAAGGTTATTTTTTTTAATGTTGTCCCTTTGGGATGTAAGCAAATATGGTTATCCACAGATTCCTCTCCTTTGTGAATTGCCATGCCTTCTTGGGAAAGAGTTTCTTTTTGCCTTCTCTACAATTTTGAATTCAGAGTTGTCCTTTCCCTAGACTGTCTGCCACTCAAGGTTAGAGAACACAGTCTAGTCTACTATTTAACCCATAGCTGGAGGTTGGGGGGGTTGGATTCGTGCCTTTCCCAAGGGCATTAATATGAAATTGAACACAACAAACTAGGTAAGATCTTGAACTCTACTGAATTTACTGTGCTATAGTCATTACAGTACCCACATATTCATATCAAAATACCTTGCTTAAGAAAAAGTTAATGTGAAATTTTTTATTCTTAGTATAAGTTTCTAAATCATTCTGATCGAACAACAGAAGAGATGTCACCCTCAAAAATAAAAGGATTCAGATTTTGGCAAATATAGATCTACATACATGCAAAAAAATGACATGTCAAAAGGACAATTTTTCCCATGACACCATTTTTTTTTTAACTACCTTCAGACTTTGGTAATGTTTGTTTTAAAAAACAATGATTAGTACTGTAATAAAACCTAAACACATGAAAATGTGTTTAAAAATGTTCTTTGTTCTTGAAGATTGACAACAAAAATAAACACTATTATATGGTTTATTTACACTGTCATATTGTTTATTGGAATGTTTGTCAAAACATTGGCTAATTGCCAATTGATTTGAACTTTATAAAATGGTAAATAAGGATTTCCTTACAGTTGGTACAAATATTTTAATAATTTAGTAAATGTTTATAAATTTATGAATAACAAAATTGTTTTCATATTTATTTCTTTTTAAATGAAAAATATTGCATTGCATTAGTTTTTAGAATGTTATAAATATGAAATTATTCTTGTAAATAAATAATCTAATAAATAGTGTTTAATATTTTTGTTGTAAATTCTCAAGAACAAAAAATAAAAATGTATAAATTCACTTTCTTATGTTTAGGTGTTATTACAAATCTTATCACTTTAAAATCATAAACATTGCCAAAGAGTAAAGGTAGTTAAAATAAAACAGTGTCATGGGGAGAAAAAACTGTCTTTTTGATATTCTGTTTTTTTTGGTAGACACAAAAGGTCCATGTTTGTCCATCTGCTTTTATGTAGAGACAAGTTTTAGAGCCTTGGATATGTAAAAGCAACATGAAATTAATGGTGTGGGAAGTTGGGAGAAAAACTACAAAGAATTGATTTGCTAGTATATAAGCAGCACTTAAAAAGCAATAAATAACCTCTCATTGATTTTATATTCATAAGCTATTGCAACTCCAGTTTATTCAAAGTAACATTCTTCATATTAATCACAAAAAATAAAATTAGGTACCTACACTAAAAAGAGCATACCATTATGAAAAAAGGGTCCCAAACTTGATAAACAAAGTTTTATCATCAAAATGATGAAAGATGAAAGACCAAAGTATGTTTTGATTTTATAAAATATTTTAATCCTTTCTAGTACATCCAAAATCTTGGTTATAAATCTTTTTTTTTTTTTTCTTGCTTTATGGGATTAGTATAAGAAATTTTAGCGTTATTTTTGCAATAAAAACATTTGGAAATTCTTGCAAAAATCAAATTACTGGATTTTAATGAAATTTTCAGTATTTATTGAAAAGGATGAAATTATTTTTGAAATATTTTTCTTTTTATTTATATGTTAAAATGCAAATGTTGGAAAAACACCTTACCTTTCCCAGTGGCAACAATGTCACCTACAGTAACACGCATTATATAGGTGGGCTCATGAGTAGCCCCTTCATTTGATATGAGATCATACTGAGGGGTGAGACCTCGTTTGGTGCATAATTCCTGCAGGTGACTGATGGGAGTCTTTCCAGGTGGAATTGTCATCTAAAAGACAAAACAAAGTAATAAATAAACAACTGACATAAAAATTAAGCTTTCCAAGGAATGTTTTCCTGTGAAAATATTAACTTTCTTTCATTGAAACTCAAATGCTATCAGACAACAAATACTTTGTTTACATGCTTTCCAGCTTCAAGTTTTCAGTTGTAAACACTCAGAGACAGAATTTATTACTTACAGGGCATTTCATAAGTGTCAAATTTAGCTTAGTCAAAAATATATGGAGGCATATAGTGAAATTGCTCCCACTTTAAAGCATAAGACTAGTTTTCTTCAATGAACATTTAAGTTAGAAGTTTTTGTCAAGATCTTAATATTTTCTTTTAAAACTTGTATGAATTCTAATCCTCAAATACATTTTATGCGGTGTATATGAAAGCATTTATCTAAAGCTATCATTTGGATAAGGAATGCATACAAATTATTGCTATCACATGTTAAGTGACATGGTACCTACAAAACCAAAATCATTAGAGATATTTGCCATAGCTGTAAGATAAAGATTATAGGTGTGATTATATATACAAAAGAACAATTTAACTAAATGATGTGTTTGTCATCAACAAGAACTAATAAAAATTATGATCCCACCATTACCAAAAGTGACTATTTTGGGCAGTCAGGTACAAAAAAAAAAAAAAGAAGAAAAACACACACCCATAACCCTAGAAATACAAAATCATTGTTTGTTTTTTCTTGTTAAGGCATACAAAATGAAAATGTAAGAAAAATTAATTTAAACAAAAATTATCTGGACATCATGAAACTTATTTTCCAGCCTTTGTTAGATAATCTGTTAGAGATTTATTTTCTTTAAGAAAATTTTCACTTTTATTAACTTTCAAATTTGAAGGTTTTATAGGATGCCATGTAGCCATGTCATTAACAAACAGGTGAAAATAGACTAAAAATTGCTCATGACTATGCAAATGGAGAAAAGAAAGAAAAGATATTCAAGAAGAACATAGTTGGGAATAGTTATATGCTCATAAGGTAAATAGAATATAATAAAGATAAAAACAGGAGACCAGTACACAATCACCTTATCACAGTGAAAGAAAAATAAAACATTCCCACAAAAATATCAATTTACATAACATTTTTATAGCACATGTTTATAGGGGGAAAATGGCATTAACCACAAAGCAATCATCTTTTCCACATGGTAACAAAGTCATAATGCAATATTTTTGATAGCATTTGAATTTGTTATGCAATTCTATTTACTGCTATACAAGAACCAATAAAGTTTGTAAATTAATCTATATTAACATTCAAATACACAAATAAAATTTAGCTATTGACATACATTCTCCGAGTATAGTTTAAGAACAAAGATTTTGAATACATTATTTTGGATGATCAAATAGACACTGAAAGCCACAAATCTTTTACCTGAAAACTGACTGGAAGTAAAAACATTGAATAATGTAAAAGAAATTTACAACATAAGTACATGAGCAACTATAATTATTTAGAAACACTTGTCAAAAAGAGTCAAAGATTAAAACACAAGTAGAAAAAAAAAAATTACATTACCCAGGAAGGTAAGACTAAAGCAGTGCAGGTAACATGCAGTCTGGTACATATTTTTAATGTTTAAAAATAAAAAAGCAGGGTTGAGATGATTTTAAAGAAAGTGACTGCACTCACTGATTCAGGTTGTCCTGTGGGAGTCATCTATGTGGATTTTAATTTTTTTTTTTTTCTAAAAAAATTTAAGATGCTGCATAGCAAAATGCTGAAAAGAGAAAAGTATTAAGTTGGAATCTATGAGAAATTTAAAAAAAAGTCATATATATATATATATATATATATATATATTTGATTGAATATGCATGTGATAAAGAAAGAAATTAGAAAGTAAAAAAAAAAATTAAAGCAGGGCTGAGCAAGAGTATTTTGTCAGTTATTGATTTTATAAAATTACAATTTCTTAGTGCATATTCATTTTATTCTAATTGTGAAAAGTTTTGATTGTAGTGAATATATTCATAACAAGATTGCAATGAAGAACCACAGAAATTTGACATTTTTCAGCAAATAAACAAAAAAAATTAAGAGATCTCATAACAAAGATACATCATTCCTGTACAACTTTTTAGTAGTTGAAATGAAATAAGGTTTTAAAGCATCTTGGTTCAGGAAAGTTGTTAAAAATAGAATATTTTTTTAAAATTTCATTAAATATGAAAATAACTTAAATATAGCTCAGTGCATTTTGTGATATGGAAAAACAAGTACAGAAAGTATAAGAATCAGACAAATTTAAGATTTCATTTCATTGTGAATCATTATCTCAAGAAATTTTTAACTATATTAAAAAATTAAATATATTGCAATTATTGTATTTTATTTCTGCTTAAAATAAAAATTGCTAAGTGCTTTAAATTAACATTTAGAAATGTGCTAGTCACAGCTGATACATGCAAAATGATAAAGAAATTTATGCCTTTTTAAGATATGAAATTATTTTTTTTTTAATATTTGCATTCATATATTGTAAGTTTTCTCTTCAGAATCTCTAGTGTGCATCTCTAAAAATGTTTAATGCAATTACTACAGAATATTCATCAACATTTAAATTCAGTATATAAAAAACAAAACTTATGTACACATTTTTATGTTGTTATATTAAGATTACAGTGAAATCTTGGACTGACAAGAAAAGGTTATTGTCATGTGATGACAAAAAATGCTTAGCTTTAAATTTTTATTAAAAATAGATTATTTTTGTTTGTATTGTGATAGATGTCATATCAGCACATGTTAAAATAAATGCAATTTGAGTATTTTTGCTTATTCTAAAATTTGAAAATAAGCACATTATGCATTTTAATGAAAAAAGTAAAACCGACCCAAATACATATATATGCAGTTTATGAAGTTTCATGCATAGAACTTCTTGCTGAACAATGTTCCACAGTTAAGCAGACCAATTCAGGTTGGTCAATCAAAATGAAGACCCTCCTTGAAAAACATTTCAAAACAGTGGAGATAGCCAACCTCAAAATTTATAGTAGTTTGATTTTTAGTGGTTTCAATGTGTAAGCAAAAACAAAAGACATGCATGTTATTTGCTACTTAATAAAAAAATTAAGAGTGAGAAAATTAAAAAAATGTTTTTACAGAAATGTTAAATTAAATATAAGATTATGAGGTAAGTAAAATAAATTACCACTAATTGTACCCAAAGCCAGTTTTCATCCAAAGGTGATACAGTAAGGTGACTGAAAAGAATTTCTCCACTTTGACACCTTCTGGAGAAGCAAATAATTTATTCAATACTGCTGACAATTAGGAGGCAGTAATAAATAAAAAGCATCCAGAATTAGTTAACAGAAAGATAGTAATATTCTATCAGGATACTGTTAGAGAGCAGGTTTCTTTGCTAAAGAAGCAAAAGAAAAAAAAGTTAGAGATTGTTTATTGTAAGTTATCAGTTACATTATTCAATAAACATTGCACCATTGAATTACCACATAAAATTTGATATGTTTTTAACATTAACTTTTTTGTCATTATTTACCTAAACCAGTACACATACATTTGCCTATTTTTAAAATAGACAACTGTCAGACCCTTTAGGATTCTTGTCTAAAAATAAGAAAAAAATTTTGAAACCTCTGAATTAAAGTATTCTCCATAATAGGCACACATATGAATTATTGACTTAGTTTTTTTGGCACAATCCCACATCAGTGATCAAATACACTTACTCAATAATAACTAGACCAGACAAGCATTCCTGACAGTTAACCACACTGATGTATTGTTATTCCATTTAGATAATAAAAATCCACTCAACCAGTCACTATTATAATCATTCTACAGAATTAAAAATAAATAAAAAACATGTGACTAAAAGTTTTGTGTTCAGTTTTCTAATAAATTTAACAGAAAGGCTAAGATAGACAATTGTACAAAAAGCTTGATAGCAATATTTTTCTGTTTTTCTTTTTAACAGAATTTTTTATTTTACAAGCTCATAAACGTAATAACTTCAAGATATTTCTTTTTCAAAATAACCAAATGAATTTGGATTTAAATATCTTATCCCAACATGTACACAAAAGGTAAGTAATTTTTAAAATAAACATCAATTTGTAATATCTGATTCATAAGAAATAAAAAAAAAAGCTATTTCAGTAGAACTATCAAATAACGGCTAAAAAGCCTTTGATAAATATTCAAAGTTAGAATTTAATTAAGTTTAGGAATCCCTTCCATTTAAAAGTTAGTGCACTTTGCTCAAAATAGAAAGTGAATTTTCTGAGTAAATATTTAAAAATAAATATGCATCAAGTGAATAATTAGCAATTAAACAAAATGTGAAGCACTGTAATCATGGGCAAACATTTATAGATATTTTTTAAATTTCTAATTTTAGTTTTTACTGTCCATTTACAAAAACGAGGAAGGATAATCAGAGAACTCGGAAATTTGGAGATTTTCAAAATGGTAGCGTTTTTAGATGCGTTTCTAATACACAAACACAAAAGTAAAACTCATGAATCACATGTGGAAGTGAAACATTATAATTTAAAATTAAGCTAGAAGAAAAGTTTAATTTTATAATAATATTCACATTCATATTGAAAAAAGTTTAAAATACTAAAAACATTACGATTTTCTCAATATTTACGTTTAGAGTGGAGTAGAGAATTTTCCAATAAATTATTTTGAAGCTAAATAAACTAAAAAAAAGAAAAAAGAAAGGTAAGTAAATGAAAACCGATTTTATGGAATTTTGATCTTACGAATTAGGTTAAGCAATCAACTTTAGAAGAGGGATAAGATAAATCTTCAATTTTCAAAACCCAATGCAGTTTCCACTTTTCTCAATTGATACCCTCCTCTTCTGCCTGACCTTATATTTTAGTTAAAGTCAAGGTTGAAATGACAGAATATCAAATAACAAATTTCAAAAAATTAATTAATAAAAATATTAGTTAAAAATAAAATATTGTAAATAATATGAGTGGGATTTGGAGATTGCCTGAAACCAATTTAAACAAAACAAGACTTAATTTCCTTTTACAATGGAAAAACACACAATCCTTATTAGAATGATCAATTATTTTAAAATACCTACATAAAAAAGCTAGGCAGATGAAACGTACAGAATTCTAGTAAGAATAATAATTCTGCATAGGGATGTAATATTCTTATATTCTGAAACGGCATTAAAAAAAACCCAAAAAAAACTGTTCCATTAGCCGTAAGAAAAAAATATATGTATAAGAAACATTTTCTAAACATAAAACTAAAGAGTAATACATGAAGCATTTATTATTTAAAACAATGAATAACATCTTTGATATTTCACTGCACTAGTGTGCTCAAACTAAAAAGAAAGCCCCAACAACTGAGATTGTCGCTGAATTGTTTAATTCAACATTGGGGAGGAGAGATTTTATAAAATAGATACTTAGATTGTCATAAAGTATTTAAAGAAACGGAATTTTACATAGCAAGAACGATGTTGGGTGTTCAACTGGAGTGATAATGTGAATAAAACAGAATTACAAAGAAGAGGTATGCATAGATTAACAGCAGCTTTCCTTCAGCAGATCAACGTTAAATGTACATTGCACAAGAGACAGTATAACGGACTGCACAGTAGCATGCCTTGTACTTTATAAATGAGCATTGAGAAATAGGACATCTTTGACTTCGAGACAAACATTTATTATGAGATAAACATTTTTTTTTTAATTCAAGTAGGCCTTCACTAGTTAGTCTTTCCAATCAATTAATGGAATTGGTCTTTCAGAAAAAATAAATCGACCTATGTAATTAATAGATAAATCTACCAAGATTTTTATTTTTACATAATATAATTATAATCGTAGTTTTCTAACTTCCCATTTATTTTCATGTCTAAGTACATAATAGTAGAAATTATACAATTTCCAACATGGCTCTAAGAGTTTTAAACCGAAATAGTCTTCTTTGCCTCTTTTAGTCATCAGGCTGTGGTGTTTTAAAGGATGTTGAAAAGGTCTGTGTTCCTTAAAGCAAGCTTTCATCCAAATAAATAAAATGAAAAAGATCGGCGTTAAATAAGGTTTCAAATTCAAAGAATTCTTATCATTGAACCTTTTTGACTTTCATTATCAATATTTCAAATACTAAATAAGTAATTTTTTTCCAACTGACAATGCTCGACTAAAATTCACGTTGGAAACTCGAAGATTTACACAAAAATCCAATCAATAAACATACATATAACAGCACCATTAAATGACTTAGTCGGGTAGTGTGCATTTTTGATTTGACAATTTTATCTCATTGACTAAAGAATAGAGGAAATAAAATTTCGATAAATAAATGAATATTTTTAGACAATTTTTTATAAATTAAAAAAAAAAAGACTCGGCATATAGAGACATTTTCATTTATTGCTTGAAAGAAGAAAAAGGAGGAACATTGAAAGAGAAATGTCTGTAGTGTACTAAAGAACGAGACAATGTTAAATCCAAAAATTATATATCTAAAAAAATGAAACTCAACATCGTAAATAAACTACTACACATTTTAAAGTATAAGGCCATTGAAAAAAAAAAAGGTTTAAGTATCAACCCATAACGCAAAAAAGAAAGAATTAAGGAAGCAGATAATGTCCGATCATAACAAATTTACATTAAAGCAACTTGCAAGATTATTTTTAATTCATAATGAAACCTCATCTGCAGAAACAAAAATGACTAAGCATAAAAAAATTAACACTAAAAAAAAGAAAGAATATAAGAAATAGAATCTAGTAAAAAAGTAACTTTTAATCTAAATGTGTGTATTAAAAAAAATGAAAAAGAATGACATTTTTGCTTTAATGGGTTTATAACTTTTTAAATAAACAAATGTTTCTTTTTTTTCCCTAATATTTTGTTAGATTATAATTTCAATAAATTACTTCGTGTGAATTTTCTTTTAATATCAAAATTATTTAAAGGTGATTACAAAAGTAAAAGAAATGCTTTTGATTTTCTTACAGCTGCAGTAGCAGCAGTAGTAGTGATGGTGTTGGAACTACAGTAGTTGGGGGAAATGCAACTGTGAAAGAATGGATGAATTGCCAAAAGAAATGTATGCATTTAATTAAGACTCAGCCTTTAGAATTGTATCAGATACAAAAGCAGGTTACATCAAGGAGAAGATAGCAAATCATTCACCTCAAATAGCGTTCCAATCAATAAATATAGAAAATAATAAATACAATAGTTTCTCTTTTAGGAGGTCGAGCACATGGCTAACCTCGTAACATTGTTGTAGATTTGAGGCTACCGACTATCTCCAAGAAAGGATACTTACTGGAATTCTCAAGAAATATAAAGCTTTTCTTAACAAATGTGAAATCTAACATACCAGTAATTTTATGAAACAAAAATAATGATGGTGATGATATGAGAAAGACCACCCACCTCAGCACACTGTTTACCAGGGTGCACTCTTCCACTGGGGAGTCTACCGACAAAGGTCTCTCCTGTGACGTAAATTAGTATGAGCCAGTCGCAAACTATCACAATGTGGACGTTTCGTCTTGCACAAACGAAGAAATAAAATAAAAATAACTAAAACAAAAATGTTTTTGTTTCAGGTAGTAACAAAAATATAGGTAATATTACTAATCTTATCGCTAATTTAAGAATCAAATATAAACAACACTTCAGAACGGTTTTTGACTACTTTTTGTTAGCGTGGGCGGGCTTTAAGCTATTCTACTATTCGAGACAGAGACGTTCGTTTGTTACATTCTGATATTCTCGAATAACCTCTTTTATATCATTTCTATCCTTATTCTCACCTTTTCTATCTTTTAGGTAAAGGTAAATGATAGTGTCTGCTTAATTTGCATAAACTAAAGTTTATTTTAGACTTTCTAATTAGTCTTATCTTTTGATATCAAATTTATTTGATTATATTATCCCAATTGTTTGTTCAATCAATTAAACTGAAAAATAAATTTAGCCTCTAAAGTTTAGAAATAAATTGTACAGAAGGTTTTGAAATTGTAAGTCAGCTATTAATAAATTTGTAATACAAAAATATTAACCTATTCGTTGATTTATTCTTTTACAGATCTTTTAATTAAAAATTGTATTGATAATTGACTTAAAATTAAGAAAATAACTGATATGTTATGAATAAATTACCTGTCAATAAATTTATTAGATTAATTGGTAATCATTATTTTGTAAAACTGCTAAATTCTAAAATATAAAAATAAAAACATTAATTTTTATAATACATTTTGGAAAATTTATTATCTATATGCAAGGTGGTCCTGAAAAGGTTCTTGGGTCCACCAAGAAAACCTCTCTCGAAATCTGATGCTTATTCACTTGGGCATATTTTTGAAAGTAGATCAAGTTAAGATACCCCCTGATGTAAGGTACTTTCCATGGTTATTCAAGAAATTATTAATGTTCACTCTAGCTTCAATATGAAAAAGTAACTCATTTCAACCAACTTCAGTTTTAGGAAAAATAACATGTAACAACAGATAAATAGAAAATAGAAAAAAAAGGTCAAATTCGTCATTTTAGCTTGACAATATAGAAAATAAAAATTACTTAAATTAGCTTTTAGGTAATCAGAATTAAATTAAAAAGCAAAACAAACATCTTGTCTCTTCTTTAGTATAAAATACATTATAAAACACTCATTATATACTGGCATTGATAATTTATCATAGTCACAATTAATACAGTAGACAAACTTCCAATGACTGTGTTAAAATTTAAAACTGCAATTCTTTGCAACAATGTTTTGTCTGCAAACTTGTCTGTATGTTAATTTTCTGTGATTGTGTTTTCATAGGAAAATGTTCCTAAATATGGACATATGTAGTAATATTAAAAATATAATAATTAAAATAACATGTAAAGATTTTAGAGGCATATCAAAAAACTCACATAAAGAGGATCAAATAAATGGCAGAAATCCAAGAAAAAACTAGCAAAAAAGAAAATCCATTGTAGAATTATAATTCTTTGACCATAACAATGAATATTCTGCTAAAAATATTTTTCACCTGATAAGCAGTAGGTTACTGGGATAAACAGAGAGAAAAATTGACATGAAGTAGAAGATGTACCGCTCCCTACTGGAAGAAGTTAACCTGAAAATGACTGGGGCAAGAAAAGGAATGGTTCTGATTGGTCCTAAAATTCTTTCTATTAGTTAAATTTTTTTCTCACGTGACCAGAAGTAATGCAGGAAGCCTATGCACAGAAGACACATTTACACTCTTCTCTCATTACCATGAAAGTATAAGCTTCTGGTTGTTTCTCCATCAAAATCCTATAAATCTAAAATATGATTTAAAATTTTCAAACCTAGAAAAGACAGTACAAAGCATAAAAAGAGAATTTCCAGCCAACCACTTTTGGGTTGAATAAATTAAAAAACCTTCAAGTTTATACCTACTGAAAACAGATAAAGAGGAGACTTTACAACAAGCTGTCATCAGTCAACAAACAAATGTTAGTTTGTCTGCATAAACTTCTGCAAAGCAACTCTCTTTACCCAAAGTGAGAAGTGAAGCAAATAAAGGCTGACCAATAATTGAAGCTATTTACCAAATTCTTGAAGTCAATACGCTTGAACTTCTTTTTCTCCTGTAAATTGTGAGTGATCAAATTTATTAGATGTATGAACTTTATCTATTTTAATTTAAAATTTTATCATAATTATTTGAAATTTATTTACTATAGTAATTGTGACTGTGACAAATTACTAATGCCACAATAAAATGATGAACCAGTAAAAAGGACTTTAAATACAGGTTTTATTTTAACAGGCTTTCAAAAAATGTCAGTGTACTCAGGCACACTACTTTAGTGTCTGTATAATAGCAACATCATTTGTATACAGAACTGTTGAATTTTTTCAATAAAATTTTACAATTAAGAATTTATGGAGATGTCAATGACTAGCTGACATTCTGTATCAGAAGTATAATTTCACCTCAGAGATATTGACATCAAAGTAACAAAATAGTTCTCCACTATAGCTGCCTTACCTGCTGAAGTTATTACAAAATTCCTTCTTCAGTGCTTGACTCCCCAAAATATAATCAATTAAAATAAACTATTTTATATTATAAAAAGACAAAGTCTGAAATGCTGGATAAACTTATGAAAACAACAATCATAGGACATCTATAAGTTTATCTAAAAGAAGTGTTATCGATAACAGATTGTGTTGGCAACATTGAAAAAAAGTACAACATAAATTTCTTGCTTGCATTAGCATCATCCAGGAAACCTGTCACAAAAAGACCCAACTTGGTATTCAATTTGTGAGATACATATATGCCCACACAAGAAATCAATCAACCATTCCTTTCAACCAACTTTAAAATTACATCCGCTTAATTTCTTTTTATGTATCACAATTGTTTTGTTTGAAGCAGATATATAAAATTATCGTTATTCTGTTTATTTATGTATGTGTTGGATTGTTTTATTTTGAAATGGCAATGGCTTTTACTAAAATTTGTGAGGGGATTCTCAGGTTAATTTAAATAGGCCTGCAAATAAATATTAACTGTTGATATTCCATACATATTAAGCAAATAAGCTAATGACTTTATAGAATATAAATTTAACAGTCTTTCTGTACAAACAATAACAAATACTATCAAACTCAGAAGAATATTGAGAAAATAAACAGCATCCATAACAAAATCGACCCAGACCATATATTGCAAAGACCAAAAAATGAAAGTATACATTACTATATTTTTTACACTGACAGGATAAAAACATTGTTGCATATTTCCCAAGAAGCAATGTTAACCAGTTCCTGATTAGTAACCAACATTTTCAATGGCATGTATAAAAATTATTTCTAATAATAACAATAATATTAAAATTGTATGAGAAAAAATAATTAAAATGTTGGAATTGTGTAAAAATTAATATAGAAATTATTTTAATAAAAAAGATAATATTAAATTGTATGAAAAACTTAGAAAATTAGAATGGTTTCTAATACGGTTTCTTTGAAAGAGAACTTACCAAAATGAAGCAAGAAACTTAAAAAAAACATGAATAAAAATTAATGTGTAAAGATTAAGCCAAAGACAGATGGTTTAAACTTTCCATGGCAAAATTTTACCAGATAGTCTTGGTTTTGATGTTGTTAATAACCAACCAAATTTGAACTGAAAACTGACACAGTTTGATTGAATATTTAACCAATGTGGATAAAACATATATGCCCCATAGGAATTGGTTTATGAACAGTTTTTGATCCATGTGTTTGCTAAACAATGGGGGGGATTTTGATTGCAAGGTCAGAAAAGAAAAAACACCAGGATGTGAAGAAATTGTGATCTGGGTAGAAATGAGTAACAGTCTTGGCATGTAAAGTTTGCTGCTTCTGCTACAAACAGAAAGAAACCACAAGGCATATAGAAGCTGTGATCTGGGCAGAAAGGACTGACCTTCTCAGTATGTAAAATCCAATGTTGCTACTGAGAAAGGAAATAGACCACTTGAGCAAGAAAACTGTATGCTATGAATTGGGATGATAAAAGGCTACTATTACTACCACCATTACTATTACTATTACTGTTGCTGTTAAAGAAGAAGAAAGAAGAAAAAGAAAATGAAAGAAGACTAATCTAAATTTGATATGTAAATTACTTTTCTAAACATATGGCTTTTACCTTATTTATGAATGACTTTTATAAACCTATGAGTTTATCCCAACTGAATGCCTTTTATAAACCTGTGAGAGTTTATCTCAAATTTGAGTCTGCCAAAAATTTGAATATTTGTCAAAAGGACCCAGAAATGCAGCTTCGCCTGATAGGTCAACTTTTTATCACCCCACTTTGAAATTAAGGCTTTCAGCTTTTGAACCTCCGTCATTTTGAATTGGGAACTTTTTGTGCAAGGCCTATGTCATAATTTGTACAATTTGTATAATGCAAAAAAAATTTACATTATTAATAAATATATGTTTCTCTGTAATTTTACTTGGTGTAAGAGTTTTCTTGTCTTTTTCGGTAGCGCTTTTAAAATTGAACAGTTCCCTTATCCCTCTCATTAAGAGAGGGATAAGATAACTATTACCACCCCTTTCTCTTATATCTTTTATCGTCTTTTTATATGGAAAACTAATTAGGCAGAATCCACTAGCTTTGACAGGAATCGTTGCGCAAGTAGGACCTACAGAGATAATATACAGTTCTCTTATCCCTCTCATTAAGAGAGAGGTAAGATAACTGTTACCCCTTTCTCTCTCCTATATCTCTTCTCTTCTTTTTATATGAAAACTAATTAGGCAAAATCCACTTAGCTTTGACAGGAAGCCGTTGCGCGAGTAGGAGCTACCGAGATAATATTGGTTTACTGGTTATCAATGTCTATTGAACGGAATTTTTCTGGACCCAGCTATATCAATCTCATCTGTCAGTGGTGAATAAAATAGATTGTCAAGGGAGAAATTGAAATTCTTTATTTAAAAGATCCTTGTTGATCACTAATTTTTGTAGCATAGTTGGTAACATAGTATATGTTTGCTGAATATTTTTCAAATCTATCTCATGCAAGATAGAAACCTGTTAATCTGGAGCCTATCTACTTATTCGTTCTGCTAAAACAAACCGTTTCCACGCAAGTAAAGTCAATTGTCATTTAGCAAATCTGCTTGCGACACTCTACATTCAGCAGCACAAGAACAGTTCAGAACGTCTGCTAGCATCAAAGAGAAAAAACACCCATTCATTCGACACGCCACTCCTCTCATGCAACACGCCGAAAAACAGCAATGTTTGGCGGATTTACGTTGACATATCTCCACATTCAACTGACACTGTAAGATAATTCTATCCCGTCTCTTGAACACTTTGAAACACGTATGACAAATTTTATGCAAAATACAAGTTAGGTACTACCAATCCGACAATTGTGTTAAGTGTATTCCGTAACAATCAAGAATCCGTCAAAATCACATATCAGGTCCCAATGATGACGGATTAGTAATGAGAAATGGAGAAAAATAGGCAGTTTCAATTGAACATTTTCATTTTATTTGATTTATACATCCATATCATTATACTATCACAACTTTATTTGTTTGTAAAACATTTTGTATATAAATATAATGTTTTGACTTATTCCATATTGCGTTTCATTAAAAAGAATAATCGTTATTGTCTATAAATTATAGAAGACTTCTGAGAACCACCTGTTAGTTTTCCACAACTATAAAAGTAAAATTGATCAAGAAAATAGTATAGAATTATATACTCATTTAAATTTAAATACCTCGTCAATAAATTTAATTTTTAACGACGTTAGTCTTCCTCCCTCTTTGAGTGAATTAATCAGAAAATACCCACGTTACATCACGTCATGGAAACATAACTGGAAAGTTTATCACAGGATACAGGAAGTCATGTTTCAGCTTTTGCCAAAACAAAAGAAGTTTCTTCAGAAAAATCTATTGTCAATCAATATAAAAATAAAAATAATAAATTTTTGATAGTTCTGTAGTGGATTTAAGAAGGTTGCGTGAATATTTAAGATTGTGCTGTAAATAAAATATGCAATATCCAGAAACATAAATTATAAGAAATGGCCAAATGGTAACGATATTCAATCACGACAAAAAATACATGTTTGAAACAACAGATTAAATTTTATATACACAATTTACAATTTCTTTTTTGTAATGACGTGTGCAAAGGTATATTTTAGAGAAAAAGTTCTTTGCTTTTTCGGAAATGTTCAATGCCTAAAAAGTTGTCTGCCTTTGATTAAAAAAGTTGAATTTAACTTAGACAAAAGATTTTTCTATGAAAATTATTGAGTGAAAAAGTTTGTTGTATAAATTTTTCTAATCTCTCATAAAGGAAGTTTGCTTTTTTGGCCGCACATAATTTCGTGTGTATCTTTCACGTGTGCGAATCTCAAATGCGACGAAAATTCGTTTACTATTTCTATTTATAATTTTCTTAACAACGAAATCAGCTCCAACGGGGATTGGTAGCTGTTGCGAATTTTTCTGTGTGGGCGAATGTTGTATTTTTTTAATTTTTTAACCAATAGAATTTTTTGAAACATTTAAATTAGGGATGAATTTGAGAAAGATTTTGTTATGTTGGTTGAGCGTATTTTTGCACAAATTTTGACTGCTTTGTTATGGAAATTTCTCGAAGCTTATTTTTTTATTTAACAGCCAATGAAAAATGTTTGAAATTGAAATGAGGGTTACTAAAATTCAAAAAGCAATTCACTTTCAAATTGTCATGACATGGAGTAAAAGTTCAAATATCTACAAACGATTTATCTACTCCGTCCGTGACTAAAGGCTGACGTTATGTCTTCATGACCTTGACCTTTTCTTCATTGCGTTGTCACACACCCTTCAATTTAAGTTAATTTAATTTCATGATAAGCCTAATGACTTTTTAGTTCTTGCAGTGTTCTTCCTAGTTGGAACACACTTTGTGAATATTTTTATACTTTTTATATTTCGTAGCAAGTCTCAGTTTATTTTTCTTAAGATTTTTAGTACTTTGCAGGACCAGTTAATGTTTACACTCCCTTTCCATGTAAACCGGCGACTTCTCCTTGAACGCAAAGTGAAGGAAACAACGACGGAAGTCTACACCGGTGTCAACACAAGCTCTGTATTAATACAGTCCTCTTTTTTTTTGTCTGCCAACTGGACGCTATTTGGGCTTTCCTATCTATTCTTACTTCTGGCATTCTTGCCCTTTACCACTTCTGGCATTCCTAGCCTTTACTACTTCCGGATACCATAAACCCTTAATTTCGCCTACCTCAGACTCTGACTTCTGGCATTACATTCGACCCAACTCACTTGGTTGATCGGCGTTAATGGACCTGCTTACCTTATCCTTGAACTTCCAGTTACACTATACTCCCGGCTTTTCTTGTCAACCTAAATCATCTGGTTTAGGAAATTGCTGTATGCATATCATCCAGACTCGAACAATCTATTCCGTACACTTTGGTTAAAATACTACGGAAGTTTCATCATTGAAATTAACCAGCAACATTTCAACACTTACGCCAGACATGTGAACTTATACTTCTAATGGTAAAATAACCTACAAGTATTCTGGTCTATAGTCTAAATAAATTTTGTATTAATATAAATATCCTCGTTCTGTTATCCATTTTTGTTCCACCTGTCAGATTTCACGTCTTTAATTTATAAACATTAGCGGGCTTCCTGTGACTATTATCTGGGTGCACAGGCCATTTTATATCGCGCCCCTACAGGGATCTACTATAAATTGGTGACCCCGACGTAATCTGATGAACCTGGATAACTAACCCAGACTTTTGTTGGTACCATCGTATTCATGGTACCAAACATTGTACATATCATCCGGCTCGGGGAAACGGAGAACCCAGCAAGTAGAAGCAACAGACCTTGCTGGTAGTAACAAATCTTGTCGCCTCTTTTACCAGTAACAACAAATTACAATTTCTGGTTGATACTGGTGCGGCAATTAGTGTAATACCTGTCATCAACCCCCCCCCCATTTTAAACTACAAGCAGCTAATATCTCCAGCATTAATACATTTGGTAGCAAATCTCTCACCTCGAATATAGGCATGCGCTGGGCTTTAACCTGGTTGTTCATTATTGCAGACGTAAAAACACCTATTCTGGCAAATTTCAATTTGGTGGTTCACATGCATACAAGAACACTCACTGACAATATTACCAACATACGTGTTGTGGGGACCTGTTCACGGCAGAATACAACTGGAATCAGTACGAGGACCTTTCACATCCCATTAAGAATAATGATTCAGTCAAACACCAGACTCAGCATCATGTGAAAACGTTTGGTCAGCCAGCATATTCTCGTCACCAGCGACTGCCACCACATAAATTACAATTCACCAAGAAAGCCTTCAACGAAATGTTGCGTTGCGTCTTCATCCGTCTTTCTCATAGTACATACGCCACACTCAGTGCCCAAACCAGGCAGTTCAAATTTTCAGATTTGTGTCGATAAAAGGAAAAAATTGGACCAAAACACAAATAGTACGGAAGTTTCGTTGACAACAGTCACTCTGAATTTATCTGCATATAACCCCAACAGCATACAGTCATGGTTTATATTCAACCCGAAGAAAATTGTTTCACAAAGAGCCCGGTACTTCTATTTAGTCGAAAAACTACCAGTAGAAGTCGTAGAAGAGGTTACGGACTTACTCGAGACAATGCCAGACGAAAAGCCCTACGATAAATTGAAAACGGCCATTATTAAACGAACCGGAACTTCAAACGAGACAATGCTACGCGACTTTTTTACCCAAGTGGAGCTAGGTGACCGGACTCCTTCCCAGTTATTGAGACACGTAAAGACTGTTAGGTACTAACGTCATGGCAGATAGATGTTGGACAAACTACCCAACACAATGACACAAATTTTAGCATCCACTTTTGGCAACGACTGTTGCTGAGCTCTCACGAAAGGGTCGTCTGTTTTAAAGTTTTATATCCTTGATAGAACACACGGATATAATTTTTTAATAGACAACGGGACCGAAGTGCGTGTTTTACCATCGGATCGAAAAAAAGTTCAAAACCTATACTTCAAGCTGCTAACGATACGAAAATTGATACCTCTGGCGAGAAAGCGGTAACCATGACTTGGGTATACGGCGAAATTTTTTGTGCGTTTTCACCCAAGCTAATGTTACCACACCAATATTAGGTGCAGACTTTCTAGCTAAATTTAATTTATCAGTCAGCATGACCACTCATTCCCTTGTTGACATGTGACAGAACTTTCTGAAAGGAATTGGCTCCCAATACCAGACAAGTGGAATTAGTACTGCTCAAGCTAAGTTAACGGTATTAAGGAATTAATACGGAAATTACTCAACCTATTAAAAACACGGACACAATTAAACAATGCTAAACACTACATAAAAACAACAGGACAACCGGTACACTCTACACCGAGACGATTAAAACTTGACAAATATAAAATAACCTCGACAGAGTTCCAGCAAATGCTACAAGTGGATATCATATGCCCACCCAAGAGAACATGGTCATCACCATTGTACATGTATGCATCCTTGTCTCATGCCGACAGTTGTTCGGAAGAATCCCCCTTTTGTTTTTTATCATTGGTAAGTAAATACGAAAAAAATATTTTCCATAAATTTGAAATGGATCCTTAACAATTTGGTCAGTTTTTTTAAACCAGTCAGTTTTGTGCCACACGTGATACACGCTTAGGTGATCATGCATCTTTCGATACATGACTGACGAGGCAGATTTTTTCCCGCACTAGGCTGCCATTACTTTCTGCGGTAG
Source organism: Acanthosepion esculentum (assembly GCA_964036315.1). NCBI lineage: Eukaryota > Metazoa > Mollusca > Cephalopoda > Sepiida > Sepiidae > Acanthosepion > Acanthosepion esculentum. The sequence goes on from OZ038490.1 coordinate 34,660,756, forward strand.
ACCAGTTTCCATCCAAGGCTATAGAACCTGGTCTGTCCTTCTATTTGCCCATAGCTTAGAGAAGAAGAGTTTTTAACCGCTGAGCATAAAAAGATATCCAACTTTTTTCCTCAAACCGTTTGGCCTTCATAAAAATACATTCCTCTCAAAAGAACATGTAAAAAACATTTATTATTACACCAAAGACTAACAGTAATAAAAAATAATTTTTTTATAAATAATTAAAAATTTTGATCGGGAGATCTTGTATGTTAATTAATTTTTAACTGCTAGCAAAATACACAATTCATACAAAATTCTTTTTTTGTTTTATTTGACCAATAGAAAATGGATTTAACTTTATAGATGGTCCAATAGCAGAATGTGACAATTAATGAAGCTCATGAAAATTAGATTTATGCAAAGCTTTCAGTATATAATGTCTAAGATAAAAAGTGGATATTTACATAATATATTAAAATTATTACCTGATAATGAAATCTTTAAGGTTAGTAAAAGATTTGATTTATTCAGTATCAGACTGTACCCCAATAATTTGTGACAAATCACAAATATCTACGGTCGCAGTATGGAATAGGAATCGGTAGCTATCTATCACTTGGAATAAGGTTGCACCAACAGTATGCTGACTACTGTCACTAACTACTTTGGCATGTAACTGCTAGGACACATTTTCTGCACATTAATATTAAGTCTCTTTCAGTATCGGATAATTCTAGGCACCACCAAAATGGATGCTTTTTCACGCAAAGTAAATAAAAAATCCACACCCCCTGTTTAAAATATATGCCAAATATCAGAGAATTATCCGATTCAATCAAAGTTTTCAGAAATTATTCAGTAATAAATGCATATTTCACTGAATAGGTTATTTTGCTAAATACACTTTGGGGAAAATATTTGGGGAGTATATTATGGGTGTATACTTTTGAATCTATCTTACATCTTTATAAGTCTACTATTCATCTTTATTTTGAATATTGCTGCCACCTCTGGTTTGGTGCTCCTGCTATATATTTAGAGCTTCTTGAAAATCCAACGAAGAATCTGTTATGTTATTGGTCCTGACATGGCATCTTGACTTCAGTCCCTTTTTCACTACAGTAACGTAGCTTTCTTGTGCCTTTTCTATAAATACTTTCAAGGTAATTGTTCTGATGAACTTTCCGCTATAGTACCTAAACTTTATGAATTTAACACAGTACTAGATTGGCGGCAAGGTCTCGACAATTTCGACTTGAAATAGCTAGATGTAACCGTAAGTTCTATGCTAACAGTTTCTTCTATTGCACTTCTCTCCCGTCTTCTTGCTTCCTATTCAACTTTGATCTTCAAAAATTTAAATGCAATGTCAATCGTTATTGTCTATCTTCTTAATTCTTGTTCTTTTATGGTTTTCTCATTTTAGTAGTTTTTCTCATATTCTCTAACACTCAGTAACCCCTTGTTTCCTTGTGGCTTTATTGACTTACTTTTTAATTTGGGAGTGTTCGTCCAAATTTTTTCAGTTATATAAAAAGCAATCCCTGAAGATCTTATTTTAAAAAAAATGCAATATCGAGTGTGAAACGTCTGTTGTATAATGAAATGTGTAATGTATGAAGAAGTATGGTAGCGTTTATCTTATCGGAGGAATAGATCAGTTATTAGTTTTCGTATGTTGGCCGGAGCTTTTTACGTTTTGTTCTTCTCTTCTCTTAGAGATACTGACAGTCTAGAGTTGATTTTGGCATAGACAAGATTACGAAAATCATAAACAGTGGGGATATACCAGAAGAAAACTCGTGATCCATATTCTGATTAATAGAGCGTGCAGCAGAAACAGGCCGGAGATAGGACAAGAACAGTGCGGGTTCGTTAAAGACACCGGAGGAAGGAACGCGATAGTCACACAAAATTTCTTAAAATCGGCAAAGTGTACCAGCAAAACAGTGTGTCAAAAGGACGGTTTTTCTCTTGACACCACTATTATTGTAGACTCCTTCAGCCATTTTTATTGTTTTAAGAAGCTGCTTTTAGAATTTTAATAATACTGGATCCATACATTTTCTATGTATATACGTATATTAAAATTCTAAAAATAGCTTTAGATATTGAGAATATGATCTTCATTTCTTTCCTTTTTTCGACATTATCTATGTTGGTCCCTTCACTTCTACAAGAATTTTATATTACTCTTTCATTAGAGGCAAAATTTATACATCTTGCCGAATAAATAATTTCTTAATATTTCCTCCAATTTGTATAAATCGTGATATTTTACACAAAAATTATTGATATTTTCTACAAATTCTTTGTTTTGCAAATTTTCTATAAAATATATTAACCCCAATGTAATTAAATTTTATTTTGGTAGTTCTTAGTCACGCAATGACTCCCAAAAGTGACAGTTCTGTCGAAACTAATGCAGTCCGCCAAATTAGGCTTCATCGAGAACAACGTTTGATAATCAGTAATTGGTTAACTTAAGTCTGTGTCAATGTTATGCCTTGTCAGCATAAAAATATAAGTACTACATATGTATTTTTTTGTTCTTTGGAATATGGTTTGAGTCCATTTTGTTGTGAATGTATTTTTCTATATTTTAGTGAATGTGGTGGTACTTGTTCTTGTTTACAGGCTGTGGAAATTTTATTCAATAAAATTAGCTCATTTACGAGATTTTTAATTTAGGTATGCATCGGATTTCCTAAAAAAATCCACAAAAACGCATTTAAAAAAATGTAAATGTCTTCTTTGATGTTAAATTTTGGTAATTTAAATTTTTATAATAGTCTAAAAAAGATAAAAATTCTGTATACAAATAAAGTTTTTAGGCGTTTTTAAAACATTAGCACTTTCACTAATCGACTCATCAAACCGCCATTATAGATGAAAAATGTAAACAATAAATTTAAAGATATCTTTAAAATCCAATATTTATCCGAGAGATGTGTAACGGGGTTGATGTTGGGTTGTTAATGTAATTTACCCTGTAGAATCTAACTTCTACATTTCAGTGGATCACACCTAAGTTTCCTTAATTCTGTCATTTAACAACATCCTGATTGAGCAATAAATATGAAAATTGTATTTTGTGTAACGTGTAAAGTTCTTAAATCTTGTGTAAGCTAAACACATATAGGCTTCAAAGCAAATTTCAGCAACTGACATATTCTGATTGGTCCAATAATTCCAAGGTCATGTTTCCGCCTATGCACAACATGTTCAATTCAAAAATGCACCAAAAAGTAAAAAGGTGTTCTCGAGCCTATCACGTGATTAACAAGTAAATAAATATAATACACTAGCACATTCGAACCAGTAAGCACTGTGGCAGCAATGCAATCACTTACTAAAAACTACGTCACACATTCTGAGGCTAACGGTTACTTATTAATATAATCCAAACCTGCAGAAAATTCACTCATTCATTCACACAACAGCTTTCGTTCATTCCTGCCAGAGAGTTAATATTTAATTACACATCTTTTCTAGTGAGAATCGTGACCTCAAACTAGTTGCTAGACAAATCCACGTCACTTTATCATCTGAAGCTTTAAAGTTACTTTTTAATATAACTCAAACTTTCATTCACTCACTCATATTCTCATTTGACTTCGTTTATTACACAGCAGAGAATTGTTTAATACTTCAAGTTTCTCAATCACAGAACATTATTTTCTTCTGAATCTTCTCAAATAATTCAACATTACTTCTTGACAAAAAACGGTCAAAGGAAGACAACTTTTATGACAACTAAATTTATTCCAAACTACATTGAAAATTTACATTGCACAAAACCGTTTAAATTCTACATAAACAGATTAATACTTTCACTGACTTTGTGTACTTTTCATGACAACTTAAACAATCTTTCACTTAAACTCACACATTACAGTCCAAACACCTCAAAAAGAGTTTATAAAAAGATTTAAACAAACATCACACAAATTTCATTTACAAATCTGAATTCATTCCAGCATAAATCGTTGTATTTCTTATGCTAAATGCAATATTGTTTTATGTTATTTCTCATTTTGTTCATTGCTCTGTATTTCGTTGAAGAAGTAATTAAATGTGTTGAGGATTTATGTTACTTATTTATTTCACTCTACTAGTGGTAACCCCAACGTTGCATTGAATAACCTATCCTCCACAACCCCGTGTTACATGTAGTAGTTGATAGAGGATTCATTTTCTCTTTTTTATACTGAAAATGAAATGAAACGTACAATAAGACATTGAGACACGTGTTGAAATTAAAGAAAAGAATGTGTATTTTTCTTTTTGTGTTGTTATTTACAATATTGGTTATGAGGTGTGTTAAATGTTCTCAGGGTTATTGTCTCTTTCTGTTTCTTTAAAATTTGGGCTCGTTTGTTTATAATTGTTCCGAATATTTCGTGGTTAAGGGAAGCTTTTGAAACTGTCAACTCTGGATTTTCCCGGAGTGAAAAAGATACGTCTTGTCCAGTCTGTGTTGTTCTTTCTACTACTGCCATTCTTGTTTGTGGTGGAAAGCTTGTTTTTATAATGATGAAGTTTCAGATATTTATTTCTATAATGATAAAATATCATCAACATCATGAATCATAACAGATGTGTTTCAAAGTCAGTAAATTTAAGAATTGATTAACTGGATCGTCTAGTTCTTATTTTGTTTAGTAATGTTCAGAACTAGACAATATCCCTAGACAACAGTAGATCGAGAACAGTCTACCCTTGTAGATTAAATAAAGGGTTCAGTTTGGAATTCCCTATAGATTACTCAGATCGATATATACACCTGAGGAAGGCCAGAGGCACAACGATCAAAACGCTGTGATAAAAACAACAAAGATGAGGAAATTGTGTAAATCATTATAACTATTCATCCCAGAAATTCAGACACTAATAACAAGGAGACAAAAATTTCACCATCTCTAAAAATAGATAGTTCAACCAACCAATTGCATAACCAAGATATAAGGCTGCAAACCAATGAGAATCGAGTGGTCTTTTCAAAGTGGGTATATAGACGTGTATATAAGCCAGCGGAAAATCAACCAAAATTGGGGTCGATAAATTATTTTTGTCTATTCACTGATGCTGCGATTATCGTAACATATCCAGAGACGAAAGGGTTGAGTTTAAAAAATGCGACAAATAGGAAGCTCGTTCTTCGCTTTAGCGATATGATTTTTCCCGCCAAGTAAGTGCATACATATGAACCCAAAGTCAAAAGACTTAGAACTAAAAAAAGAAGAGATGGATTCTTTTGAAACTATAAAAACAACTTTATCAAGTGTAACTGCTCTCGTCTAACTCAAATGTTAATAACTAAAAGCTTGTAATACAGTGTGTAGTTATTGCGAAATAATAACTCCCTTCACCCAATCTCTTTAAATTCAGAGGACTGAGGAAGAAGAAGGGAAGGAATTCACGAGCCTATGTGAAATTATTTTTGGACCAATGAAAAACTTGCCTTCACAGAAATTAGCCAGTCAGCCAAGAAGAAGGAGAATAAAAAGTAGCGAGCCTACGCAAAAATTTTTTTTATATAAAATGAGGAGAAAAATTAAATTAATTAGAGAAGGGTTTCTGGAGTCATGTGAAAGGTTTCGTTTCAATTCCTCATGACAGCATTGAAGTTCTCACCTGTGTAAAATTAATCGCCAGTTATATTATTGGCCTCTAACCAACACACAGAACTTCAAAGAATGTTCTTTCAAGAATCCAAGAAAGTTAAGTATTTCAAACTATGTCTCTTTGTCTACTTTTGTACGCATGTAAACCATATATCCCTTCGGTGAGCAATGAACTTTCTTACCTTTGTCTTAAACATTTTTAATATTGTGTCTGATCATTTAATCTGCTGCATGAACATTTCCTTTTCATAACAATACGTTCAAACTATGGACTTTAAGAATTCTGATTTATTTTCCTGAAATGAGCTACTAGCATTACTTCAAGCGTGTAAATTCGTGAAAAATTCCTTATCTTGTTTTGTTAAAATCACCTGTGTGTTTCCTCGTCATTATCATCCTTCATTAATCTTCTTGGCGTGGATAAATAAACTGTTCATTTTAACCCCTAAGATACTAAGTGTAGCATTACACCAAATGATCGACAGTAACCGATTCCGATTATCACAGACACAGCAAAAAATTCCATCTTTGATAGGGAATTGCTAACTACTTACCTTGCAGTTTTGCGTTTTAAACACCAGATAGAAGGCAAGAATGTACTGTTATTAACGGACCACAAACATTTCTGTAATGCTTTCAAAATCAAACTTCACTGAAGTCTGACAGTCTGACAGACAACAACGCCACCTTTGTTTTATAGATGAATATTTTAGTGATATTCCATATATACAAAGTTGTCAGAATATAGTACCTGGTTGCATATCTCGACCACCTAATGCAGTCACTATAGATGCATATAATTTGTAGAAAATGGTGAAACACTAAGCTGTTGATGAAGAAATTAAACTCTTTCATGATCAGCTGAAGCCATATCGTATAAATAAACATCAAATGTATCTATACAATATGTCATTGCTCTTTCCACGACCTTTTGTGGTGCAAGAGCTCAGAAAATTGGCATTTGTCAGTTTGCATAAATGTATCACACCTTGGAATATCAGCTTCAATAAAAATGATACGGTCGAGATACTACTGGTCGAAAATGAGCAAATCAATAAAATTATGGTGCAAGAATGTCAGTATTGTCAAAAAGCAAAAATGACCAAATATACAAAGAGACATTTCAGCCATTTGATTTACCTTCTAATCATTTCCAAACAGTGCACCTGGATATAGTGGCTCCCTTAACACCAATGAAAAATCTTATTACCCACTATTTCTCACCTTATCAATATTTACTAACGTGTATCGATAGAAGTACTCGATGGATAGAGGCATGTCGCATGATAGAGATTTCAGCGCAATCAATTTATACGGCGTTTGTTGATATGTGGATATCCATATTTGGGGTTCCCCTCTACATTGTTACAGACAAGGAAATTGTTTTCAGAGCTATCGAAAATAATTGGTTTCGCACAGACTGTGGACAACATATTACCTTCCACAAACAAATGGATTAATTGATAGGGCGCATTGAACTGTAAAACGTAATCATTGAACAGAAAAATATCATGGTTGTCAACTCTAACTATTGACCTCGGAATCAGAGTAATACCTAATAAGTCGAATTACTCCCCATATACTGCAGTAACAGGAAACAACACACAAATTTGACGAATATTAATCAACACAGTAATGAGAACATTGGGATAACAAATTCACAAATAAAAGATTTAGCTAAAGAAATGCCGACATTTAAGACCAATGAACTATCCAATGGACGTTTCTATTCCTTATTCAATTCATATGTCCAAAACGATTTAAATATTTGTAATTATATTTGGTTATGAACAGAGTTTGGAAACTCCTGGAAACACAATACACAGGTCCATTTGAGGTATTACACCCTAATTAGAATATTTTACGATAAAAGTTTCTGTCAAGGTGAACAATAGTTTCAATAGAAAGAATAAAGCCTGTATTCATTTCGGAAACCAAAACTGCTCAAGATTTTATCAAATCTCATCTAGAAAATTCTGACAAATTCTGAAGGAATATAGACAAAAATACAGCAAAAAATCCAATTCTGGAAGATTTTTTATGGAAGAAAATATGTATTTTCACTATTAAAAATGAGACATAAAACACACACACACACACACACACACACACACACACACACACATATATATATATATATATATATATATATATATATATATATATATATATATATATATAACCTGGCAGCTCAAATTGAAAAGGACCTCCAATCGGTTGTGGACTGGGGAGAGAAATGGATGGTCAACTTTAACGCCTCTAAAACAAAACTGCTCTCCATTAACCACCACAAGGACCCATCCCTGCATCCCATTAGAATGTCTGAGGACCAACTTCTCGAGAGCTTCTCTCTGCGGCTGCTCGGTCTCACGCTGTCCGCTGATCTGAGATGGAACAAATACATCGAGTCAGTTGCATCATCCACCGCAAGAAAAGTTGGTTCCCTGTGCCGAGCCAGGAAATTCTTCTCCCCGGAATCGATCCTCCAAGTCTATAAGTCTACCATTCGCCCTTGCATGGAGTATTGCTGCCATTTATGGTCTGGGGCCCCTGCGTGTTGCCTCAGGGTTCTTGATAAGATCCAGAGACGGATATGCAATGTGATTGGCCCTGATTTGTCATCTCGTCTGCAGTCGCTCTCTCACAGACGCGATGTTGCATCGCTCTGCCTTTTCTACAAGTACTTCCACGGTAATTGCTCCGAGGAGTTGCTTTCGCTTGTCCCTAAGCCTCGTGAATTTAAGCGTCCTACGAGGCTGGCATCCCGTTCCCACCTCTTCACCGTTGAAACTGTTAGATGTAGACGTCTCTTCTACTCCAATAGCTTCATGTCTCGCACATCTCGCCTATGGAACTCCCTTCCCTATTACTGTTTCCCTGACAAATACAATCTCCAACGGTTTAAGTGTAGCGTCAATCGTCATCTCCAGTTGCCTTGATCTATCCGCTTCCCTTCTCCACTTCCTTTCATCTTTCATTCCTATCTGCTCTCGCTCTAAATCTTCTGTAACCCCCTTGCCTTGATCGACCCTCCGTCCTTCTCTTTCTCCACATCCCTTCCTTTACCACTCCTATCTGCTCTTCCTACAACCCTTCTGTAACCCCATGCGTGATAGTGGCCACCAGCCTTGCTTGGGGTGATACGCTTTAAAAAAAAAAAAAAAATATATATATATATATAATTTTATAAGAACTTTTTTCTCTAGTGCAGAAAGTGTGTGGTGGTAATGAAATAAATAAATAAAAATAAATCACAAGAAACCCAAAATACCTCCACTCTAAAAATAGATGAATAAAAATCACCAAGCAAACAAAAACTTAGTTTGACCAACCAATCAGACAGCTTTCACAATCATGATATAAGAAAAGAAATAAATAATAACAAGCAGACACAAATTTCACCATATCTAAAAATAGATAGTTTGAGCAACCAATCAGAAAAAATTTCCAACCAGGATAAACTGTAAACTAATGAGAAGCAAGCAGCCTTTTATAAGCAGATTTAGAGATGTGTATATAGATGGAAAATCAAATAAAATCAGAGTTGATAAATTAATATTGTCCATTTTCTGATGCTGCAGTCATCATAACATAGCTAGATATGAAGTATGACTAGCTGGTGACCTTAGACAGCTAACCCATCCTTACTACATCAAAAACAAATATACCTTCCTTTATCACATAGTCAAGCACTGGCTACAACATTTTTGGTTACATAGATATGTATAGGTATATATATATTTACTTCCACCAGGATTCAACTGAAAAATCTCAATCCTTATTTACAGATACTTGAGGATTTCATCAAACCAAGAGAGTAAAGGTGCATTCCTGATCCCAACACATGTTCTTTGACTTTGCCTCATTAGTTTTTTCTATTCCTACATTGTGGCAAGTACATTTTATCATATTTTTTTGTTCCTTTGTAAAGTTGGTGGTTGTGAGGAGTTAACTAAAGGGACTATAGAAATAAGTCTTCAAATATAATTTGTGTAAATGGGTTGATAGAACAGGTACAGAGGGAAGGCATAGTGTAAAAAATTACTTGACTACAAAAGGCAGGAAATTGTATAATGTTATGATTGTCCAAATTCTGAAACATTCCATAGCTTAAGAACATAAGCCCTCCCTAAAATAATTAAAATCTAATTTTAAAAAATGAAGTATTTTTAAAAATTTACAAACTAATGCTAAATTTAGTGAAATTCTGATTGCAATTGTGTTAAATATAAAATCAGTAACAATATTTAAATAATGTTACTGAAAGATCTATCCAATAAATATTATCATGCTTAAAACTATTAAAAAGTATTTATGTCTAATGATATTGAAACATCTTAAACTTTGAAAGGTTAAATGAGTACGAAACAGTCTGTCTACTTGAAAGAGGCATTTTTTGCTGCAGTTTGAAATCTGTTTTTTTCTTTCAAATCATACTTTGTGATCAAGAGCCTCATACTTTCTAACCAAAATGTGCAAGCAAATACTTCTTTAGTGGAAATTAAATGGCTTAAATATAATAAATATTGAAAATGTAATAAACATAGCAATTTATAGAAACAGAAACATCAATGTTGATAACATTTACCTAAGAGTCATTCATAAGAATAGAAATTTTTAATATTGAATTATACAAGATTATGGATGACAGACAGTGACACTCCTCAGCTAATGAATGTTCTCTGAAATGTATCTACAAATGATGAGTTTGATTGAATGCAATAAATTTTTATGACCTGCCTTTCTGTGTATCTCACTAACTTCTGGAAAGTGCATACTTGGCTTTGTGTTTATTTTTTTAAATGTCGAGACTCCAATTCAACAAACAAGTGATTATTAACTCAGTCACCAATTGAAATGTCCAGAAACATAAGGACAAATAATTATGCGCCAAATTTAACAGCTATTCTAAATCTTCTGATTACAACAGAACCTGTAGTTAGTGTGACCAATGGCCTGTGACCATGTCCAGATTTGGTACCCATTTTATTTTCATCAAGATCAGAGCAATACGAGTATTAACATGACATGTCAAATGGAGAGTACCTTGCTGCTGTAAAAAATGTACATCTGAAAGTTAAATAAAACTGAGTCACCATTCACAACTGCTCCTACAAAATGTTTTTATTCTGTCAATAAATTAACTGGGAATTTTCTTCTTTGGATAAACTCATATTCTAGGGTAATTAAATAGTTCAGAAAATAATGGTTTGACAAGATTTTTAATGGAAATGAAAATGCTGTTTTGTTGATAGCTATAATAAGTATTTATATTCACTTGTGCAAGACAGCATTGTACAGAATAAAATACTAAAAAATAATTCATATTTATGAATAACAATATCTGCCTCTTTCCACTTTTAATAATAGTTACAAACAACCTGTTGATACTAGAAAGTTCATGTTTGAATTCTGGCTGCAAGAAAAATAAAAATACACATTTCTTTGAAATTCAACAATGAGTTACACTTCATCTTAGCTTGAGGAAATAAAAAACGATGTAAGATTTTTTGTTGCACCTTGAGTGTTGTAGATATACAACACTAAATAGCAGTTGATTTCAAATAATTTATTTTTAAACATTAAAAGAATATTAATATAATATAGATATGTGGCCTGGCACATCTGATAAAATTTTGGAAATGAAGTCAAGTTTGAATCCTGACCATTGTTTCAGCAGAAATAACCTTAGGAAATACACAAATCCATAATTCTCTGTACTATTATCATATCATTAAGACACTGTTATGATAGCAAAGGAAAACTGAATGAGGGTATTATTGGGTAGGTGTTCTCCAAAAAATTTATATGCAATTTTGAAGGGACTTAATTCCTTTTCAAAAATACCAGAATTATTTTGTATAATTGTATTTATAGACATTTTCTCCTTTAAAAATAACAAGAATGTGACATTTATGTTTGTAATTGATTGTCCTTTACTATTTCAGGGATTGAAATTAATGTACTGTACTTGAGAAGTATATATAGACATCTGAATGAATTAACAGTTGATATTCAAAGAAATCATATTCCATAGTTTCATTGTATATGAAGCTAAAACAAATTTGGTGCAGCAAAGATCAATATCATAGCACTACTTCTCCAAACAAAAATGCCTATTCAAATGAAAAACAGTCAAGCTTTGCCAAAGATTTTATCAATACTACTCAACATTGAAAGTACCTAAGTTGGTATTTGTCCCAAATATCTGTAAGTTATAAACTGCCAGAGAACAAAATTAATTAAGATTTTTAGCTTCAGTATTTCTCATGCAATATTTTAATCAACAATTTTGAAGGTTTTGGATTACCATTTTTCCCAAACTGGTGATTATTATTATGAGTTGCTGAAGGTTCTATATATTTTTTACATCTAATTAAATCTTTTGATAGAAAACCTGCTAGTCATTCTGATTGGACAAAAACAGTATCTGCTTTGATAAATATGTTTATAGAAAAACAAATATATTTTGAAAATATAACTGCAATGAGCTGACATTTATAAAGCTAGTTTTAAAATGATCTTAGGTAGCCTATCATTATGTTTTGTTAAAAAGTATAAAATATTAAAGATCATAAAAAAATAAATTTTAAATGATTTTTATACATGCATATTGATAGGTTATGCTGAATATTCCTTTAAAAAGATTGATCAGCTTGCTAATTAAAAGCTTGTGCTCAGAAGCATAACAGAAATGCAATAATTAGTGATAAAAATAATAAACAAAAAAGCTCACTAAATACCAATAATGTAGTGTACAAAACATTAAATGCATTTTTTATATTGGTGGTCTCAAAGAATATAATCAGCTCATTCAAGATGATGCCTTTTTATTGCTTGATGTTATGGGGAGTGTATGGTATTGGTAGAAGTAACAGGATTAGCAGTGAGTGAGTGAGTGAGTGAGAGAGAAGGAGAGAGAGGCAATCAATTAATTTTGAACAAATAGGAAGTATTTGCTACAGAGGAAAACTTTAAGGTAATGTGATGGACTGTAGCCAAAGGATTTAGGTTTTTTCCCCTCTGTAAGCTGCTTCTTTGTCGAGAATAAAAGGAAAAGATGCCAGCAAGCTTTCTGTTATCACAATATATATTTTTTGTGCCTACATTAAGTTTCAAAATCGTTTAATAATCTATGCAACATCCAGAGGAATATACTTAATGACAATTTCATAATATTTAAAGAGGATTATTGTAAACCAATAAAATAACTTTTGTGTGTGCAAACCATTTGCATGAAGAGAAAAATACAAGATAAACGCAAAGAATTTAAAAATAGGATATGGTAAAAATAACACTGAGACTGATAAAGAGGAAAGAGGGCTATGAAAATTTGATACTGACAGGACAGATTGAAGGCAAGAGGGATAGAGAAAAACAATGCATAACCTATCTGGCGAGATTGAGTGACTGGAGTAGGGTTTGGGAGAGATTGCAAAAAGACACTTTATTAAGACTTACAAAGGACAGGAAATTGCGTAGAGCCATGATTGCCAACATCCTGAAGTGACACAACATATAGAAAAAATGTAATGATAGTCATACATCTGTTAGTTATCTTTTTGTATTTTGTAAATATCAGTTGAATTGTCCAGTGTTCCAATTCAATTTGTGACATTAAATTATTCCAGTTATTCTATGGAAGTTGAAATTAAATACAGATATAGTTTTATAAGTGATACTGTTTAACTGATAATTTGAATTCATTCACTACAGAACAGGTGGCAGGGAAGAGAGAAGCAGTGAGTAACCTACATATAAAAAGCGTGTGTAAATAGATAACAGAGCAGGGACTCAGAGGGAAAGTAAAAACAAAAAAACATTGCTAAGGATAGGAAGATGTGGAGAAATATGATTGTCTATGGAATATCGGGCATAATGGAATAAGAAGACTGTTTTTCCACTATTTATTAGGTTGGTGCAAAAATAATGTCGTTTTTTGAGTTCAACTTCATGTGAGAAAACGACATTATTTTTGCACCAACCTAATAGCTCTTCATCATGTTACACTGTTGCCTTTTCTATGCTTGTGCATCTTATATTAGTCCTAATCGCATCTGTAATTATTCAAACTAATTGAATCATTGTATCTGCTCGACTATTACGTCATTATGATCCAGTTTCACTAAAATCAGGATTTCATAGAAGTCAGTGTAGAATGAGTTTCATGCCTTCTTGCTATCATGGCTTCAAGTTTACTTTTAAACAATTTGCAGGTTCTGTTTAGTAAAAACAACCATGACGGAAAGACCGTACAACAAAAAATGGGGATCACTGGCAAGTAAACATTAATAAAAACAATGTAGATATTTGTTACTTTACTTTTATTGAAAAATATAATGGGTAGCATAACAGTTATTGGTGCAAATAGTGAAATCAGTCAAATTCAAACCAAGTATGTTATGTTCACTTTTACTCTTGGGAAAGACAGAAGTCCATCTCTCTCCATGCAGCAAGGGGTTAAATAGCAGAGTAAACTAGGTTCTCTAGCCTTAGATGGCAACCAATCTAGGAGAAAGAAAACTCTGAATTCAAACCAATGCTGTGAAGCATGAGAAGTGCATTCCTTTTATAGAGGCTTTGCCTGGTTATTCATTATAACTGATTTTCAACCAACCATCCTGTACCTCATCTTGTTGTTTGGTCTTGGAACGGAAAGTCAAGGTCAGCCTGAACCAGTGCAGCCACTTACCTAATAATCCACTTATACCATTCTTTAAAAAAAAAAAAAAAAAAAAAAAAAAAGAACCATCCTCATCATCTTCCCTTGGGATGAATAACCATTGTTGAATATAGCAGATTGTTGGTAACTTAACTACACTCATATACATTTATCAGAAATACAAGTTGTATCATAAAATTAATGACAAGAATATATTTGGGGAATATCCTTACATATGCATGGCTCAGTCTCACAAGTCACTTTGAGTGAGTTGGCCCTTTATGTATTCCCTGTATCAGAGTAATATTAACTGTCAACATTTGCACATTTTATCCACAATTGAATAAGAATTAAAGAAATAACCCACTCAGTAATAAACTGATACAAGTAATTTGATTCCACTGGGTTTGAGCCCCTTCATCTCAATCGTTAACTTTTTTAAATGTGAGTCTGGGTGATGTAGCAAGTTGTTGACCTTTAATTTTATGATTTCCATAGATGTACATCAAACATTTGGGAGAATCTGGACAGATTGATCTGTCAAGTTACTCAGAATTTACCATATTGAACCAAATATTTTCACATCTCTCAAAAATCACTCGAAAAAATAATCTTGTTTTTTAGCAATTCTTTTTATGGCTTTGAGAAAACTGTTTCATGCTTTACCAGCAATCACATGTTATGTTTTCATACAAAATTTTTTATTATACTAAAATAAATTGGTTTATCTCATTTTCTGTAATATTTATTTTATTCCATAATTTTTATTTACCCAAAAGGCTGTGCAGTTTTGCCAAAGAACATTTTTTTTTTTAAATCAACAAAATATGAAACAAACATGATTTAAGTAATCTAAAGCATTTTTTTTTAATGTAAAAAAAAAAAGTGCTTTGTGGTGTAGTTTATGCTAGGGACCGATTATTCTTTAGAAATTGATTTTTAAATACAAACAATTTTAGGACTTACTAATATTAATTTTTATCACTCTCTTAATTTTCTTTTTGTAAATTATGTCTAAAACCAACAGAATGCACCAGTTAAATGTGTAAAACCTGTAGGACTACTATAGAGCATCTGTAGAAAATGTAGTAAAAGTTTTTCTACAGAGTAGGGGTTCATCTCTTATCTATAGAAAAACATCAACTCCATAGCAAAATCTCTAAATATAATAGTTGAGTGGAGGGGGAGATTTTAGACCATTGATATCAAGGTTGCAGCTACTAAATGTCTTTCTATGGTGATCTCAGGGCCAAGATCCTTGATCAATATAGGTGATGGACAGGCTCATGTTTTTTTTTTCACCAGACTCCTCCACTCATTAGGCTTAGAAGACCTGAAAAAATTCCAAGCTCAGGTTGAAAACATTGCAAGCCTGTGCCAGCCATGTTTTGCAGAAAACTAAGCTCAACAGATTCCTGAAATTGATCAAAGTCTTGGAATAATGATGGTGACCAGAATACCTTTAAGATATTAATTAAATGTATTTTATTCTATTTGTTGATGCAAGTGTTTCAAACTAGTGTCTTCATTTCACTTTTCATTTTAATGCTTGCCAGCTTATGAGTTTGAACATTGAATCACTGAATTGAAGATAATATAACAGTAGTCTGTGTCAGTTTAGCTTTATATGTGAGAAACTTCAGCTTGTTACTCTATAATTTGGTTATTTTTATTTTTTTATGTACTTTTTTCCAAAATTATATTGCCAGAAAAACCACACCTGAGTTTTAGAGATATTTTTTATTTATTTCAACCCAAGATAAAATTCTTTACCTGTCACCATTTTTGCCAAAACAGGAAAGTTTATTGGATGGGTACAGGGCCATAATCATGCTAAATTACTGAGTTATCTCCAATTTAATATTTGGGTTTGATTCCTTAAGAACTTCCCAACTCATCTAATTTGCCAAAACTAATTTACTAATTATTTCTTCCACATGTAATTCTAATAAACATTAAATACAATCAAACTTCATATTTTTCTTGTAGCAGAAATAACTTAATAAAATTTTTGTAGCGATTATTTAGTGTGTGAAGTTTGCTTGCTTTGCAAAGGCATTTCTCCTAAAGCATGACAAATTCTCATTATGTAGAGTCATATTTTTTATGGATTTTCTCTTCTTTACATATGATTTACTCTAATATAATCAAATCAGTAGAACTGTTGGTTTGATTATAATAAAAAAAATTATAGTTAATTGATAAGCAGCTAATTATAAAAGCTGGTCTTTTATACAAATCCTGAAGAACAAAATCATTCAAATAAAATACAAATATGCTGGATGGGGAAAACAGCAGAAAGTCATTGAGTAATAAAGAGTTGCAATAACTTTATTCACAAAAAATAAATTTTATAAAACATTAACCAAATTTTTATTAAGTATAAAGAAAATATCTCTCAGAAATATTGTCAGAAATAAAGTCAAAAGTAAACATTGAAACTATTTGTCCATCTAAAGACAAAAAGAATAACAATTTTACAGGTGAAATATAATACATGATGTTGCACAACTATCTGAATAAGAAATTATGACATGCAAAAAAGATGCAAGCAGAAAAACTAAAAAATATTTCATCACAGTAGAAAAATACTGAATTTGAGATTTTAGGTAATGTTCAGATATGAACATTTTTAACATAACAGCATAACAAAAGATAAAAAGAGGCATACATCAAAATACTTCTGAATTTTTTTTTTTATACATACTTTATTCATTTCTTAAAATTTATAAAAAAATTATAATTAGCTGGGAAAAAATGATACACTATTTCTAAGCATAAAAAGTACAATGGAAAAAAGTGATAAAAGATAATGCAGAAAATAAATATTTAAATGCAAGATTGAAGAGCAGTTTGACTGTAGTAATGATTTTTCTCAAATAATCCACTTTATGAAACTATTTTAGCACTGAAGAAAATTTAGATTTCATATAAATGTTTCTTATAAAATGTTTGTATATCAAATTACAACTTGAAAATAATATTTACATAAAGATTGTTACCAAGAAACATTTCAGTATACAGCACTTTTAATAGACCAGATTTCATATAAAATTGCTTCTTTTCCTTGAAGTGTTTTTTTTTTATGAATATAGACCAACAACAGTAAATATATATTTTTGAGTTGAGTAAACTCATAACAAGCAGACTTTCAGAAGAACTGTCTTTGTTTGTGGAGGATACGATGATTACAAATTTCTCTAAATATACATAGTAGTATGGCAATTCATTTTTCTTTTCTTTGGTACAAGAGAAAAAACACTTATTCTTCCTTTACAAAGTCTCACCTATATATCGATGTCTGGCTTATCTTCTCTTATTAATGAGTTTGTTCATATCTGTAGCTAAGCAAGGCAGTTGAGCTTTGTGGTTTTAAACTTATGAGAAAAGTATTATATGCAAATAAAAGCTTGCAAATGGAATGTATGCTAATATTCTTGATTTCAGAATAGGAAGAAACAAATATAATGTGGACGGATTATTCAGAGTAAAAATCAAATTACTATTAATCAAGAAAATCAGCTGCTTTTTAATAAAGTCTGGAATTGGGAGTAAAAAGCCGTTTTCTTTGCAACAGAACATGTATACACACACACACACACATATATATATATATATATATATATATATATATATATATATATATATATATACACTAAAAGACCAGATAGAAAAAGGTTAAAAAATATAAAATGCTGTTAATATAATTGTAATATATTTGTGAAACATTTACATTTAATTAGAAAATGTAGTTTATCAACAAACAAGTGAAAATCTTAAGCTTTTTATTAATTAATTTAAACAAACATTGAAAAAGTATTTTTTTTGGTTGGTTATAAAGTTAAGACCATGTGTGAAAAAAAGAATTACTGGACAAAAATTTTAGAACTCGTCTGAGTGCTCATAGCTCCAGGTGTGTAGACATCTACTTAGCTCATATCCAGCATTAAATTTCAGATTTTAAAATGGCTAAGGGTAAAATTTTAACAAAGCTCGAACAGGGCTGGAATTTTAACTTCAAAGATGTGGTCTTTTGCAATGAGCCATTGCAAATGAAATTGTCTGT
This sequence comes from Acanthosepion esculentum, assembly GCA_964036315.1. Taxonomy (NCBI): domain Eukaryota; kingdom Metazoa; phylum Mollusca; class Cephalopoda; order Sepiida; family Sepiidae; genus Acanthosepion; species Acanthosepion esculentum. The sequence continues at coordinate 34,679,093 of OZ038490.1, forward strand.
AGCAGAAATGTCATTGCTAACCTCATTAAAAATTCAGATGCATAGGCTTCTAAAAAATCAAGCTGTCAACCCAATAAAATCTCACCTTCTCTAGACAGACACATTAGGCATGAAGTTAAGAGAGATTCAAGCCTCACATCAAATCAGATAAAAGTGAATACAGATGCTGAATGCAGCTCTCGAACAATTTGACAGCATTTAAATAAGAAAGGGTTTAAGAACATGAAATGGCAGCAGAGGCTTTGCCTTCTTCCTCGTCATAAAACCTCCCATTTACAATTTGCTTCTGATTATCAAATTTGGGATGTGGATAAATGAAAGAAAGTGTTATTTGCAGATGAGAAAAAAATTCAACCTTGATGGGCCAGACAGTTTTCAGTGTTACTAGCATGCAAGAGATGTCCTAAAAGAAATTTTCTCAACACAACACAGTGGAGGTGGATCAATTATAGTTTGGGGCTCATTTTCGTACAATGGAACTCTTGAGTTACAGGAGGTAAAAGGGCATCAAACAGCTGCTAGCTACATTGACATGTTAAGAAAGGCATCGCTAATTACTGAAGGCCCTCATCTACGTGGAGAAAACTGGATTTTCCAGCACGACAATGCTGCAATCCACAACATTTGAAGCCTGAAGGAGTTTTTATGGAAAACAACATTCAGCTTTTGAGCCATCCACTGTGCTTTCGAAATTTAAACCCAATCGAGAATGTTTGGGGATGGATGGCAAAGGATGTTTATAAATATGGATCACAATTTGAGACTGTGGATGCTCTTCATGCTGCAATTTATGCATCCTGGTCGAGCATCCCAAGCACCAGAATGAGTACGCCAAGGTGAATGTTCAAAGTAATTCACAAAATTGGTGGATACACTGAATATTAAATTGTTGTTGTGACTTATTTGTTCTATATTTTCTATTTTTATTTACATGGTCTTACCTTTATGACCAACCAAAAAAAAAAAATACTTTTTCAATGTTTGTTTAAATTAATCAAAAGCTTAAAATTTTCACTTGTTTGTTGATAAGCTACATTTCCTAATTAAATGTAAATGTTTCGCAAATATATTTTGTAAAGTAACAGTATTTTATATTTTTTTTTTAACCCTTTTGTATCTGGTCTTAAGATTTTGACCAGGAGTGTGTATATATTTTATATGCACATAAACATAAAAACAATTATTAATTTTTTTATTAAAAACCAACAAGATAGATTTTTATCTACAGTGACAGACAATTTTAAGAAAGGTCATTTGCTCGAATTCTTGCTAAGTAGATGTTTCACATACACACACTGAAAATTTCTTGGCCCAACCCATTCTCGAAATCTGACAAAACATCAAATTTTTGTTTTGAAATCCCTTCTTTGTGAAACCAAAAATTTTACATTAAGTGAACACCAAAGTTACCAAAAAAGTAGTTTACAATGTATCTAATTTTTAAAAATGGGAAAATTTGTACATGCTTAACACACACATGCTTATCAGATTATTTCCAAGGACTGAAGATTTTATACCAAATTGTGAAAATTAAAAAAGAAAACATGAACAATTTTGTTATATTTAAATTCTTATTCTTATCATCCTCAAAACAATGATATAGAATGTCGAGTTGAAGCTGAAATGAAGGAATATCAAAATATTTATTAAATAAACACTTTATTGTCTGCAACTTAATTATATGCCAGGACATTTTTAAGATATTTTCATTTCTCTCTTCATAATTGTGTGTGTGTGTGTAATATAGGTAAGTAACATGCCGCCTTCTAATTTACAGCATACAAGCATATTCAGATATGTATTTTTCAGTTCAGTTGAATGCATGTAGCTCACTAATTGACAATGAAATTCAAAATACACAAAATAAAAAAATTCTATGAGAAAATTCTTATCGTGAAAGAAAAATTCTTCAAAAATTTCCCACTTGATTTGATGGAGAATGAACAAAATTTGTTTGAAGAAAAGTTGCCCAAAATCTTTCTTCTTTTATGTTTGAATGCACTTTAAAATTTTTTAACGTTACTGATTTTTTAAAGGCAAAACAAAATTTCTAAAAATATATGAATTTTCTCAAAACATAAAATAGAGAAAAATAACTTTAATGCAGTATCGTTTATATTAAAAAAAAAAGAAGAAAAAAAGCATTTCTGTAGAAGTTAAATATTATAAACCCTGCAACCTAAATCTACTTTGGGTAAGCAGTAACATGTGCTTCTAAATAGAACTTTCCAAGCTGTTTGCTTGCATTACAACCTACTTGTATTTTTAATAATTGTTTCTTAAAACTTTGGGAAAACATTAATACTGTCAATAGCTGTAAATTAGGTACAGCCACTTTTTCGCTGAAAAAACAGCATAACATGATGAAAAAAGGCCCCAAACTTATTAAAAGCAAAGTTTTATCATCAAAAGGTTTATGTTATTATTAAGAGAAAAGACCAAAGTATTTTTATGATTTTATTAAATTTTTTAATCCTCTCTAGCACATCCAAAATTTTGGTTAAAAATCTTGTTTTTTTTTTGTGTCAGTGGTTGATGTAATATTAGTTTAGTGTTTTAGCACCATTTATACAGTGAAAAACACATTGATTTGGAAATTCTTGCAAAAATCAAATAATTGTTGGATTTTAATGAAAATGTCAGGACTTAATTACAAATTATTTTTGAATTTTTTTTTTTAGATAATCTTGGTAAAAATATATATATTTTTTTTTGTATATGTTACCCGCCTCCATTTAATTTCATGAAATTTTGATAAATTAAGTTTTCATCTGCAAATTTAATTTTAATTGAGTTTTTTTAAACTACTCATTTCCTGAAAATCTGCTCCAAATCGTAAAATAAAAAATGAAATAAAACTACAACATTATTTAATTGGAAAAGCTTTTAATTGCTTTTATAAATAAGATATTTATTATTGCCTTAAGAAAAAAAATTTTTTGATAAATAATGAATTTTTACAAGAATTGATTTCATTTTTTTTAAAATTGTCATTATAATAATTTATAGTTTTTAAATCTTTTAAAATTCTGCATTACTTTCATCCAGTTAGGTGATATTGTTATTAAGTAAAAACTATATTTACTAATCAAAAATTGAAAAGCTTATTAAAAATCATTTTGCACCAAGATTTTTTTTTTAATTTTAAATTTTTTTATGTATGTAAAATATTATGTAATGTTCCCATTTTTGAAAGTATGGTCAACCATATACAACATCATCAGAAAATAAGAGCAAATACTATAGTAAATTTAAAGTCAATATTCCTACAATTAGATTATGGAGAATATTTTCAAACATTTTTAAGATTGCTGAGTATTTAAAATTTATATAAAAAAAAAAGGTGCTCATGTCATTTTCTTAAATTATGTTTTACAGATAAAGTCTCTGTAGAACAACAATCATTACGACATCAACTGTCAATGCCACATCAATTACATAAAACATGGTAACACCGGTTACATAACACAGCTACTATTTTGTTTTAAAAATACAGTCCTGTGTTATTTTAAACTTAAAGTAAATAATATTTTTTTCAAATCATATTAATTATACTTTAAATCAGCTAATATTCCTCAAATAAAGTTTCAGAAAAGTATATTTTATTTTGGGAACATTTTTTAATACAGAGAATTACATTGCGATAAAAGATGACTAAAATGGGCACTAATCACCTATTTTAGGGAAAAAAAAACCCCCAAAAAACGATTCCAATCAATATAATTACTGTTTGAAATACACTAGAGTATTTTGCCTACTGGAAATTGTAATTTAATCCTTTATCTTTCAATTAAAGCTAAAATGAAAGTTTCAAGAAAGCTCTTTTCATTTATAAAAATTCATTTTAAACCATAGGTATCAAAAATTAGTGGTGGTACCTACCTTAAAAATTCTTATTAATATTTGAAGAAGCAAAAACTACTGCAAGAATAACATTAATAAAAATTAAAAACAAAGTCTAGTCTGTTTTTTATTCTTTTTATAAAACATAGTGCTGAAAGTTGTACACCAAAAGATGTATACATATTTTGACAGATTTATTAACAAAGAGTAATCAACTTAATCTCTTGTAATTGTAATTTTGATTTATTTAAATATCTGCATGTAGCAAAAAAGGAAAAATGAAACTAAGTTTGAAAAATATATATAAATTAACATTTAAAAATAAAAATAAACTCTTCTTTTTATATTTCTCAATATTCTCTCTATTTGGATTTGTTTACTTAAAGTATAATTTTCTGTTTAATTTTAACTTAAATTTTTTAAAAATGCTATATTCATTAAATTTTCAATATAAACTTTTGGGGCTAGGTATAATAGATTTTTCCATTTATTTTTAAAGATCGTTTAAATTTTAACTATGTTGAAAGTTTTCTTCTACTATACTTATAACAAGGAAGACAAAATCTAATAAAAGTTAATGATAATGTATATTACAGTTATCTGATTTCTCTTCGTAGGTCAGTTAATGTAAAACAGCCAAAATGGTTTATTGTAGTATTAAGATTTTTATTAGAGTAATATGATTAAAATGTTTAACTTGCAAATGAAAACAATTTCTAGTCTAGTTTGCAAATTAATAGTGTGGGGTCAGTATTTGTGTTAATAATAATGATCTGATTTTTGTTTGTGTGCTTATTAAACAAGATGAAAAATATCATATCAACATTAAAAAAGACAAAATAAATAAAAAGATTACTAATTGCTCCATAAAAAATTACAATTTTATTCTGTAAAAAAAGAAAAAGAAATCATATAGAAATAAAATTCTTTTTACAAAATAAACATATCATAATTTTATGGGCATCATTATTATATTATTCTTTTTCTCTTCCATCATGAACAATTTTTCTAAACTGCAAGCATGTATGATCAAAAGTCAATTAAAAGTTGGATCCTGCTTATTAGGGCTTAGCACAAGTTAACTTTATGTTTGAGATGGAAAAGCAGTTTGGTTAATTACTAAGTAATTTCCCTCATTTATTTGCCAATAATTATAATATAAATTCTATAAATAGAAATTGACTTAACATTGAGGTTAAATGACACCTTCAATGGCCTTTAAGTGAGTCTTATCTTATATCTGTAATGTCAAATATCTTTGTTATATAGTTATATAAATTACCTCTTTCACAAACGTTTTTAATTTTTCATAAACATTTCAGTTACTTTAATTGTTTTCCCAATGTTGCATTCATGTTGAATGTTCATGCATTAGGAATAAAGAAAATGAGACAAATGTCAATTAGGCACTCAAATTTGAATGAAACACTAGCACTTATATAATGGTCATATAGTACCTATCAAGAGAATTTTTCTTTTCTCTAATTACTGATCTGAGGATTTTAAAATTATTATATTTAAAACTTATTATGTATTTGCTTGTTCCTTTCAGTTAAGTGTCATACATGAAACACGCTTGAACGATCACGTCTCTTTTTATTCATCACTGATTAGGCAGAAGATTTTCCCGCAGTAGTTTGCCATTTGTTTTTGCAGCTTGTTTTCTTGGGAAGGTTATAAATGTTATTAGTTTTAAAATTTGCAATATGTTGCATATTATGATACAATTACCATTCCAAGAAATATTTGACACCAAAAATAGAAGGCACAATTCCGTTTATAGGAACTTTAGCCAGATTTCCAAGTTTGCAAAGTTTTTTAAAACAAAAAAAAATTTTCAGAAAATTTTACATGATTATTGAGTAACAAAAGAGCACAGTCAATTCTAAAACCTGACTCGTTGCTTTAAAAGTCTTCAATACAATTGCATTGGTTCCTGCAACAAAAGAAAATAATTATTATATGATTACAATGACAAAGCAGTTGAAATATTTGAAAGTAATCAATATTAATAACTACGAATCTATTGTTGATTTTGTGAATATATCAGTTTTTATTCACACCATCTTTAAAATATAACTCACATTGCTTATTTATTAGAATACCTGATTGACCAAATAATTTTAAAACAAAAAGTAAAAGTAATTATGAAAAACATTCTAAATATCTGATAAATAAGTTTGATTAACATATTCAACAAATTCTAAGGATGCTGGTAACTTTTTGGAAGGAAGTTTCTAATGCAATTTTATTCATACCTTTTTTCATCATTATTCACTTTGTCCCTTTTTAAATTAATGGAATGCTGAAAAGTTTTTGGCCTGACTAAGTAGAATTTTTTAAAAATTCTGATGCCTGGTCATTTAATTTGGTTTTTGGAGGTGATTCAGTCCAGTAACTTTTCAGTACCCCTTCACATTTAATATTTCTATCTACCAGGTCAGAGTAATAATAAATATAATATGCTCTGGTGTGGTGGAGGATATCACCACAGGTAGCATCTCTCCGATTGCAGTTAAAGAAACAGGGCCAAGTGTCAATCCATGATGCATTAAGGAAATGGCAAGGGAGTTTGAAAAATGTTGCTTCTACTCCCACATAGAAGGGTTGTAGGGAGGTGTGTTACATTAAATTGACTGTGTTCAATTTACTCTCATATGAAGTCAGATAAATAAAATACTTTTGAAACTATCATTCCATTTATCCACATCTGTGTATCTGAATGAGAAATATAGATTACTTCCAGTAATAATGTTGAGAATATGAATCATTATTAAAAATAAAATCAACCATACTTCTGTTAATTATATTTTTTAAAAATAATTTAAAACTCACTGACTTGCAATTTACTGAAGTTGAGTAATAGTGAAGGCATTGGAACTGCTAAATTCTAAAAAGAATGGTCCTTCTTTTCCTGGGTGAAATGTGCAAGGCGTCAGATTATAAATGCCACCAGAGATGTTGTCAAGTTGTAGGACACAATATCCTGCTCTATTTTAAAATACAAAATAAACATTTATTAGTTGCATCTGAACCAAAATTATGATAAATAAAATTAAAACTTTTTTTTTTTTTACATTAATTATCTTTTCAAGGTTGGAGATAGTCTAAGTGAGTGGTCATGTTGAAACACACAAACCATTCTTAGTTTCTATACAATAATACTGTTTTAAAGTTTGTTTCCTATTTTTCACTTCTATTTGCCTAATTAGTACTCTTTGTTTCCAACCCAATAAAATGGTCAGAATTCTCCTATAAAATAAAAAATTCTCAATGAAATATAATTAACAGAACATAAAAAATGGAATTAAATGAACAAATGTTAAAGCAGGAACCTCAAGATTTTAAATTTAATCTCCTAAATATCAGTTAAATAATTTTGCTATAATTTGGAGATGAGTTAAAAAATTTTTTTAATTCTATTGTATACAGAAAAAAATCAAAGATAATTCTCATAAAACAATTGCAAAATATTAGCAACATGAAATAAAATACAAACCGGAAATCTCCAGATGATTTTCTTTGAAATGAACTAAGAGCATTTGGAACATTCTCTGAAACAGTAATCACTTCAAATCCCACAGCGTATTGCCTGATAAATAAAAAGAAATTCTTTGTGAATGGTTATTCAAATCTTTACTTTTAATGCTAATTCCAACTCAACAGTGTTAAATAATCGCATTCTATGTATATTTCACATACATAGACATCAGTATGCATTGGTTTCTATTCTCTTATTCACTTGTCAAGAGTTAAGAAATTGCACTTGTCCAATAGAGATCCAAAAAGCACTTTCCATCAGTAAACAAAATTGCTCAACTCTGCAAATAGATAATCACAATATGCTAGTAACAAAAACTCAACCTTTGTTGATAAATAAAGAACTCTGACATGAATATGCTAATAAATAAAATTCAGCTTTATATAAAAACTAGCTGAATTACCAGTGCCTTGCTGCATGTCACACAATTTTTTGTAAGAAAATGATGATTGATTTTAAATCATTGTTATAATTTGTGTAGAAAAATGATGCATTTCAATATCACTCAATGATCTTGCTGATGTGACCTCCATTTTCTGGTTTTCTCCTTCTATATTTTGGATAGGAGTCATTCCCTTGTTCAATTTTAAATTTAATTTAAATCAAGGGAAAAAATTTTCAGTGGATTGTTTTTGCAAAAAAGCTTAATCAGATCCCCTTGATATGTATTTGATGCAATACTTGATTGAATGAATTGATGAGCAGATTTCAACATTGATATGACAGTTAAATTGAATTATTATAAATTTTACTATTCAATCACATCATTTCTTGTTGTATACATGTATTAGCAGTGAATGTTCTAGTTTACAACATGTATACTCCAATGTCTTTGCTTTTATAAGCAATTAACAGGGAATACAGATGCTATAAAAGTAAGCTGTGAAACTGGTAATTGCAAGTAACCTTTTGCATGTATATTTACTAAACACAACATCAAAAACTTCATTGTAGATGAACAATATACTTAATCTTCATTTTTCTTTAGGATATCTCAAAGTAGTGGATATCCATTATATTTAGTCAAGAATACATCATACAAAGCAACATTAACTATCTACAATTTAGTTGAATCCAATGACAAGAATTATCTCTACACTCAAAAGTGAAATTAACTCTTTTACATAAGCTTTTATAGTTTATGTTGAAATATCATTTCTCATGCTAAAATTGTATAGAAGTGAGTTGAATTAATATCATATATTTAAATTCTGTTCTTGTCTTGAAACTTACTTGGGACCCAGAAGTTCAATCAGTAAATGATTTGATGTGCTGTTGTTATCAATTTTTATCTGATAGATTGGGTTTAATTTATGCGTTTCAGGGTAGTTGCTGCAACCACCAGCAGATCTTCCTTTCCAGTGACCTGTGATCTGTAGAATAATTGTTTTAAAATAAAATCAAAATATCATTTAAGTATTTAAATACTTTCATTGTATTAAATATGAACACAATTTTTCACAAAATCTAGTAAATTAACTTACATTGAAAATAAAAGTTTGATCACATGGGTAAATACCTCTGCCATTAAATGTATGTGTGTATGCATATATATATATATATGTGTGCATGTGTGACACTGAGGCATTGAAGTGGTTAAACATTAATTCTAAAGCAGGAAGAGAGAAGAATTAACCCAAAATGAAATATAGGATGGAAGATAGAGAGAGAGAGTGGAGATATTTTCCTCAGTAAGAATGGGACATCTGGATTTCTTCTCTCCTAAAAGTTTATTTTTCTTATTTATCAAGAGTCTGGCAGGTGGTTATAAACAGATTTGGGAAATAAGTTTACAACTTCCTGGAAAAATTAGAAAAACATTATTAATGGAAAGAAAAACAGAGGAGTGTCCTATTTTTTGTTGACGAAAACGAAAACAAGGAACAAATCTTTCTTTTAGGATTGAAGTTATGAAAATCAATCATGTCATGCAAAGAAGGTGATCTGATTTGAGTTTTCGCCCAGGTGCCAACCAGCCCAGGGACAGAAAACGGAGTGTCTCTTTGTTGAGAATTTAGATAAATAAATAGGTTTTCATTGCTGAAAATAGATTTGGAACATAATTTTTATCTATAGTTCGGAAGGTTAAAATGAGAACAAATTCTGTCATCAGTGGTCTGGTTTGTATTTTTGCTGGACAGAGATTTCCAGGAAAATAGAAAAGATTCGAACAATTAAAATTAATGGCTGGAATGGAACCCTGCCCTCCCACCTACGTGCTTTAAAAATTAGATTTGTCACAGATTGTTATGCATGCCCTGGAAAGTAGGCTGAGGTCAAAAGAGGAGGAAAGGGCAGAATTTGGCCCCACCTGTGTGAAGTAGCAGTGCAAGCTGTGAAGTAAAGCAGGTTGGAGCTAAGGGAGAAGCAATTTCTGTGTTTATTCTCATAGAAGGTGAATAATTCTCCAAATTTGTAAAATTGATTCAGAAAGCAGAAATAGGGAACAAAGAAAACCTTTATTTGAATTAATGAAAATTGAAGAATCACCAAATTCCCAGAACCCTTTGGCTCCACAACAGTTTTGGGCCGAAGTGCATATAAACAGATGACTTTGGGGAAATGATAGACTGAGATCCCATATTGAGTACCTTTGAAATCCATGCCAACTGACAGACAGAATTCCTGATTCCAAGATTTTGAACCCAGACTTCCAGAAGTTTAGACAAAGCCCGGTGTCACTAGAGAGCTTGATGCAGGAAGGGTTAATTTTTGTTGTACCAAGAGCTATATAAACCAATTGAAGATTACCCCACAAGTCTAAGGTTTTATTTTTTTGTCAGGAAGATATTTCTTTTTCCTTAATATAAAACCCACTACAGCTTGACCTTGACCTTTGATCTTCTACTGCACTGAGATCAAGAACACAATGTGAGCAGAGATGGTGTGAATCGAAGTGGCCAGCAACCAACAACCAACTTGGACCAGCGCAGAGTTAGCACGTGGTTAAAGCATCGTCCTAACACCCTGAGGACCAGACCACTAAATGTGGCTAGACCACTGAGTGTGGGCAGTGGCAAAAGGTCTTGGTGCCAGTGACCAAGGATGTAACCCAGTTGCAAAGGGGTGTTACATGTGTGTGTGTGTGTGTGTGTGTGTGTGTGTGTAGATCATATCTGTTAACTTATTCAAGCATATCTTGGTCAATTTAACTCACAGGAAAAAAATATTTCTCTCTCTTGATTTGATAAAAGATATCTTTGCTTAATATTTATAATATAAAAAAGATTGATAATGATAAGAAAGCCGCTACAACATAAAATGATGAATATATGTGAGGAATAAGTCCTTTAACATCAATGTAACTGTTATGGTCCAATATCCTCACACCACGCTTATGGTCCAAGGTAGAACCAACACGAACACAAGAGTAGTAAATAACAAAGATATATTACAACAGAAATATAATACAAGAAGTTGAAGGTGTTAGTATTAACTGTCAGTCTGGTTTAGAGTGAACTAATATATCTTGACTCATTAGGTCTCAACTCGTTCCTCATCTCTCTCTCTCTCAGAGAGACGCAGTATTTATAGAGTCAGGAAGAGTTCATTATTGTTATAGGTAAGTTCCCATAACAGTAACAAAATATACATGTGACATTCCTTAAATATATTTAGCTTTGATACATCTGTTTCGTTCAACTGGATGTGTTTTTTTTTGTCAATAATTATTTTAGATTTCATAACTCTCGAAAATGATGAAAATTTCTCTACTTTGCAAAATATTGTCTAGGAACTGTTAAAAGTAGAGCTGTACAACACAGAGTGATTTTACAAACTTATATAATCAATGTTAAGTCTATTTCATGTCACAAAAGATGCATACAAATAAACTATTTGAAATCATATGAAAGGCACCAGAGGATGCTTTCATTTTAGTAGAGTGGTAAAGTCAGGAGACAAATTCCCATTGTTAAGTTTGTTATTTTTGCAAAGTATGGCTCAGTGTGATTGTTAGCAATAATATTAAGCATTAAAAATACTCTCACAGTAATTGAAATTTGTAGAAAAAATTGAACAACATTAAATGCTTTAGAAAAAAGGTGGGGATATTTATTAGTGTAACTCACTTTTTTATCATATTCCTTTTTATAAGGATCTGTGATTTTTGTCAGGGAAAACTCACAGGAAGAATACACACGTAATGTGTAATAAATAGAACTGTTTTTTTCATACTGGGAAATGATGAGTGTGTAAGAGTGGATGCCTTTTTCCTCCACCATTTTGCAAAGATAATGTGGGCTATTGATTCGGACTCCATCAATAAAAGGAGGAGGGTCATCTGGAAAACAAAATTGAAGCTTTCAATAATGACTAATAACAGAAAAAAAACTAAATTTTTGAAAGTACTGCATATGAATATTGAAAGTAAATTTATTTTGCTATTCAATTGTTGTAACTATATCATTTGTTTATACAGAAAATACAAAGATACTTAAGAAAAAATACATATTTATGCAATCTATCTCTAATATATCATTTAACCAATTAATGCCCACCATTTCATTTTTAAATAAAGGAATTTACAGTAGGTATTAATGAGTTAATGTTAATAACTTATTTAAATTAGAAAACCTATTAAATATAATTTTAAATAATTTTATAAAGCAATAACATTTTCATTTAAAATACTGTTCTCACAAAAATGTATTCATATAATTATAACTACCACTATGAAAATAGCAATAGTGCTTTTAACAAAGTATTCATCAGAAGGTGACCTTTAAAAAAGATTACAAATAACCGGAATCTTATATTAAATTCACTAAATTTTGCATCAATGGTATAAGCTTTTAAATCAATTTACCTCATACAAGTGATAATACCACTAATATGCAAAGGGCTACTGGGAGTAAAAGAGAAAGAAAAGACTTAAAAAGGAACTGGAAGCCCAATCCTAAACAGGAAACAAGGGATAAACCTCTACTCCTGTTCAAAAAACTGTGGAGGAGTGTGAACCAGATGATAGGCTTATTTCAGAAATTATTTTAAACCAAAATTTTTATTTACAGTTTTCATCATATTGTACATATCCTCTATAACAATGTGCATAAAGCCTCAGACTGACATGTAGATATTAACCACATTTTTTATCTAAAATTGTCACTGTATAGTGCTTGATCTACATGATTAATATTCACTACTGAATTAAGCACACTGACAAAGGAGATTATGCTGAACAATAATTTTTGTAATTTATTGTTTAATATAATATTCTTGTTATCTATTATGTAAAATAAATGTTTTTTCGTAATTAGGTTACAGATTTATTGATTTACCTATGTATATAAATTCAATATATATACAGCTTGCAAAATCAAGCCTGAAAATGAAAACATAAAAAGGAGAAAGTATTACTGAAAGCAACAAAAAACAAGAAGTTGTGATTACTGAAGGGACATATCACATAGAGAGAAAGAGAGAGAGAGAAATATCAGTAAGCAAATCCAGTATTGTTCCTCTGAAAACACTTACAAGGGTAAAACACTTTCTTTCCTCCGTTTGTGTAGACTAAAAGAGTAATAAACTCCCGGTTATTGGCAAAGTCATCCTTGCAAAAAAGAAAGAAAAAGTATTGAGAAATTGCAAATTTTTAAAAAGTTATAACATTTAGGAATATTTTCTTTGAAAAAACCAAATATCTTTGAAAATTTAATAGTTAAATATTTTCCTTGTCTAAATTTTGTTAGAAAAGATGTTTTAATCAATGAATGTGGTTTTCAAATTTTCTTGTCTTTATTCTTTTTTTATACTGATATCTGTTGTATTCTGGAATGTTATCAAATCTTGCTCAGAGGAGGGTGTTACCCTCTCATTCAAGTCATGTCTAGCACCCACACTGAAGTCTTCTTGGGATTGTCATCTGACTTCTATAAATACACAAATGTCGGCAACATATAAGAGGAAAAGCACAAGCCCATCTCAGAGATTTGAAAATATTCCAGGACATAAACAACAGGGAAAGTTGGGGAGTACATAATTGAAATAATGCAGGATTGGAGCAGAAGACAAAGAAATTAGTCTGAACCAACTCATATACAATTAATTTTTTTATTTTTATTTTATTTTTTTTTATTTGTCAAATTATGCTCTAAGTTGTATTAAAAAAATTCTTATCTATTGCCTATTTAAATGGTCATCTGTTCATAGTAAATCCCAATTTCATTTGTTTAGCTAAAATACATTTTTAAAAAGATTGGAAAGAGACAGGATCTACTGAAAATGAAAACATATTGTTTCCAAATAGAATAGTAAATAACATTTGACTAAAATCATCACTAACTGGGTAAGAAAAGACTGAATTTCAAATATATGTTAAACTGTGAACATATGTTATGTATCATGTTAATGTTGCACCATGCTGGACAACTGTGAGTAACTGTGAATGATGAGACAAAATGTGCTTAACTGTAGTAACTCATAGCATGACTGACTGTTATGGCTGCAGTGATTGATCCCTATAAATAGTTATATGGGAATTAATTTAATAACACATCACAACATACTACTAAGATTAACCAAGCATTATCTTTTATTTATCCTATCAATCAGTAGTAAGTTAGTATACTTGTAAAATCAAAATGCCTTGGGTCATATAAAAGATACAAAAACAGGAATTTTTAATGTTCACCAAACAAGAAATAAACCAAAAGAGAAAAACATAATGTAATTATGCATGCATTTGCTGATGGAATTCTTTGAGCTGATAAGAAATTCTTTAGTTAAATGATGAAATAGAAAGAATGGCTGACAGCTGTAAAAATATTAAGTTGCTTAATTTTACAATCAAATGACAAATATATAACTTATTTTAGTTTCTAATCTCTACAGAGAAGAAATAGTCCAGCAACAATGAACACTTTTTACATAAATGGAATGTCTATGTACCAAAGTGAAACTTACACTATTAGTATGAAGGTAAGAAATATTAATATTACCTTATCTGTAATATGCCTTGTAAGAAGGATCCACAGGGCAGATGGCTGTGTAGCTCGCACTTCTAGATGATATTGTGGGTTATCACTGATATTGTAATTATCCTTTTTGGGTCCTTCTTTTGCAAGCCAAGCGCTTTAATAAAAAATCTCTTTGATATTATTTTATTATAATCATATTTTGATTACAATAATAACAATAATGACTGTATGAAAAGTACATTCATCTTACCTGTGTATACATGTAGTATACTTAAACAACTCTGGGTTCCAGTTGAGATGTATGACATCATAAAAGCGGATTATAGAGTCGTAATCAATCCAGAAAACTCCTAAAAATGAAAATGTAAAAAAGATATACTAATATCTTAAACTACTATGAATACATCTTACTAATGAAAATAGTTGTATTTAAGATTGTTTAAAAATTTACAATTTTTTAATCAACAAAAATATACACTGAAATGATTTTTCCAAAATATAATTTACTTGCATGTCAATTTGACAAAGGTAAAGTCAGGACTGAACTTTTACCTGTTGAGGCCCTAAGCTATATGAAATTTGAGGCCTTTCTCTAAAATAGTTTCAGGTAAAAAAATTTAAAATTTTATACATGATTAATAATTATAATTTTTGATGATTTAGTATTAAAGAATAAAAACTAATGATAAAATAAAAATATATTTAAAAAAAATGAAGTCCCCAAAGTTGCATGGCCTTAAGCTATAGCTTATAGGTAAATCCAGTACTAGGTAAAATTTATCACCATTTTGTATTTAATTGGTTAGTTGATAATTTATGCAATCACTTGACCTAAGACTTGGATGAGGTAAAAATTGCTCATACACATATTGGTTCTTATATTGCTGGGTTACTTAAACTAAATATAACGAAAAAATTAAAAAAGACATTTAATAATTCATTATGTCATTATAACATAAATCTCCTTATTAAAGATGGGGTTATGTCACTTGACTTTTTCTGCTGTAAAACATTTTTTGAATATCTTATTATTAGCATTTATTTAGTATTAAAAATACTAAATAAATGCTAATAATAAGATATTAATATGCTTAATATGATTGGGAAGAGAACATTAATGTTAATAATTTAGGTTGTTTAATATAAATATTGAGAGTACTAAATACATGCCGGGTTTTAAGCCTATTTTACCAATTTTATTAAATTGAGCCCCACACTGTAAAGAGGCCTCATGCCAGCAGCAACAAAGTTACCATATACAGCCTTTTTTGTATAAAAAAATAAATCAGTACTGAAAATGTGAAATGAAGAATGAGAAATTCTTATTCCTTACATTATTAATTTATTATGCATACTATATTAACAGAAAATTGTCGTCAATATATATATTGACCAATGAGAAACAAGTTTGCTGGTCAATGTCAAATTTTGTGGAGCTGATATCATGGTCACTTTTTCAAGAAAAAGCACTGCTATTAGCGGATGGCAGAGAAGAACAGGCAGGAGACAGGGATAGGCCGTTAATGAGAATGCCCAGAGCATTGTACCTGCACTTCAAAGGACATTCCAGCGATAGGTCATAAATCAGACCTGACAGATACAAGGCAGATTCCTACACCAGAAGAGTGAACTTGGGACAAAATTCTAAGAACTCTAGAGAAAACAGGTTGAAAACACACACACACACACACACACACACACACACAGAAAAACTCCTTCAAACTGAGATGATGTCCTGTTTGTGCATACTGTTAAGAACAGAGGTTGGTGCTATTTGAAGAATTTCTGCCCTGTGCCACTTTGTTATTCCTTTCTTCTGTTTTCTCTGTTTTTGAGGGCATTAATCTTTGTACATGAATCCGTTTCTTAAACTAATTGTGACATTTTTTTGTATGTGAATCTGTTTCTTATCTAACAATTTGTATCACATTTTTTCTTATTTCTGTGGGTAATCTCTTTTTTGTTACCCCAGGAAAGTGTTAAAAGAGCCACATAAAAGGAAGTTTTTGTGCAACACTTGTTTTGTACTTTTTGAATTTGTAAATTGTAAATAAATGGCTTGTTCCTTTTAAGATTTTATGCAGAGGTTGTCTGGTTTCTTAAGTTGCACCTAATTTTGAAAGTTGCTGTTTTGGAGTTGGTAGGAAGCTAAAATTTTTATAGTCTTTCAAACAAAAGGGTACCAAAAGATCACCTGTGTTTAGGTTACTCTCTGATAAAATCATGTTTTCTCTCATTTTTTTATAAGTGTTGTACTTTAAGTTCCTTGTATATTGTGTAAAGACATGTTTTCTTCATGTAAGTACTATTGCTCTTTGGAAATATCGTATTTTGTTACGTATTTAAGGATATATTGTGCTGTAACAACATAATTGTCTATATTTCTTCTGAATCTTCTTTTAGTTAGCGACTTAGTACTAGTGTGTGTTTGTGTGTCTGTGTGAGGGGGGCATTGGATCTCAGGAAAAGGGCTCACCACTGATAAATACAAAACCCTGAGAAATAGATAAATGTCCTTATGGTGCCCAATTGTGGTGTACACTGTATTGCCAGTAAAAGCTCAAACAAATCTTGCAAAGAAGAATGCAGTTCTCTTCAGGCCAGGAAATTAATTTTATCTGAATTTCTACAAAATTTATATATCTTAGAACTTTGGATGTGATTTGATTTGTTTTTTCAAAATTTTAACTAACTAGATAAAATATTTAATCATCTATTTGCATACATGAGTAGGAAAACATTGTGGTGTGATATTTACTATGACGTTCTGTGCACTTATGAACTTCATACTAATACAGACCCAAAATGTTTTATCCTATACTTATTAAATTTCAACAGTGGTTTCCTTATAAGATTTTGTATAACCACAGCAATTTTCAATTATTTTGGCATATTACTTTAGAATTTATTATAGTAAATGCATACAAAATCTTTACAAGGCGGTTTCTCAAAACTTTGAAATTTTGGGACAATACTTCTTATAACTTTTTTTTAATATTGAAGTTCTTTTGTTCTTCCTTCCTTCTTGTTAATACAATTATTTTTATTTCTGATTATTGTCATTGGCTTTTCTAAAAAAGATGATATAAAAAGGCTTACATCATGACAAGCACAAGCATAGATCAAGACAAAGGGCGTAAATGTTTTAAGTGGCAACCAGAAACGAGCGCTGGCCAAGGCTAAGGAAGCTGAAAATGAAAAACACAGAGATGCTATCAAAAAATTCCTTGAAACACCCAGGTATTAAGGTTGAAGAAAACAAACTATTCTGAAAATGATAATATAGCCTTGAGTCCAATTACAGTTGATAAATATATATAATAACAAATTAGAAAAGGATGACACAACTGTGAATCAAATTGAAAATGATCTCAATGGACCAGAAGACAGTGCCAAAGCAGAAAGTGTACTTATGACTGGAAAAAACAAGCCCAAACATCATGCATTGATAGATCATCTATGAGTACAGTTGTAATGAACATGTATGATGACCCAACCAGTTGGCCAGCAGATATAAATAAAAATGTAAGAGATTATTTAACAATGAATGGTCCTCCTAATATTCCAGTGAACAGCTTTCCAAGTAATGAAAAGAAATTGTGTTTTTCAAAGTTCCACTGTAAGAGGAAACTTCCAAATGGGGAGAGTGTTAAGAGACCTTGGATTATATACTCTCAGTCTGCTGATAGAATTTATTGCTTATATTGCAAACTTTTTAGTAAGAACACAACCAATGCATTATCAATAAGTGGATTCAACAACTGGTCTAATCTTCATACAAAGTTATATGAGCATGAAAGTTCAAAAAACCATTTGGATGCCACAGGGAGTTTCTGGGATTTACATAAAAAAAATCTTTGTAGTGGACAGACAATTGACAAAGAGTGTGAGAAAATTATCAATGAACATGCAAAGCACTTCAGCAAGTATTCAAAAAGGTTAGAAGCAATAATACAATTTCTTGCTGAGAGAAATTTAGCATTTAGAAGAACAGAAGAAAATGTTGGTAATGAGAGTGTGTACAATAGAAACTTCTTAGGTCTTGTGGAGCTGCTTGGAAAGTTTGACCCAGTTCTTGATACACATTTTCAAAAAATCAAAACTCACAAAATTCATAATCAATATTTAAGAAAAAATACCCAGAATGAACTACTGCAGCTGTTTTGAATGAGATACTGAAATGTGTAAAAGCAGCTAAGTATTACGTCATTATTTTAGACTGCACACCCAATATGAGCCACCAAGAACAAATGTCTCTAATGATCAGGTATGTGTCTGATGGTAACTTGGCTTGTTCAGGTGTTTATGAAGATTTCATAAAGTTTATACAAGTAGAAAGTAGCACAGAAGATTTATATAAAACATCATTAAACACACTGAAGGAATTAAATTTAGAAGTGCAAAACATTTGAGGCCAAGGCTATGGCAATACTAGCAACATGGAAGGTCACACATCTGGAGTACAAGCATGACTGTTGAAGGATAATTCAAGAGCATTTTTTGTACCCTGTCCATATCACAATTATAACCTTTTACTTGAAGATGTAGCCAAGTGTTGTCCAGATGCTATAACATCTTTTTGGATTCTGCAAATGATCTACATATTATTCTCAGCCTCAACAAAAAGATGAACAGTTTTTAAAAAACATGTACCATAGTTATCAGTTAAATCCTTGAGCCATACATAGAGGGAGTGTCGGATTGATAGTGTTAAAGCCATTCATTATCAGGTTGGAGACGTATATGATGCACTTGTGGTAATATCAGAGATATCAAATGAGCCCAAGGTAAAAGCAGTAGCTAAATCTTTAGCAAACCAACTAAAAGACTACAACTTTTTAGTTTCTTTGATATTTTGGTATGAAGTACTTTTTAAAGTTAACTATGTAAGCAAGGAAGTACAAGGTGAAACAAAGGACATTTGAAAAACTATCTTCATGACTAAGAATTTATAGAGAGGAAGGTTTTAATAATATTCTAGTAGGTGCAAATGAATTGGTTGAAACTGTTGAATTACCATTGGAGTTTAGATAATTTCAAGAAAGAAAAAACTACTTAGAAGGAAGAGAATGTTTTTATATGAGACAAAAGATCAAGCTTTAGATGATCCAAAAGAAGCATACAGAGTTCAGTGCTTCAACTTAGTGCTGGACCAAGCTATTCAGTCCATGGTGTGTAGATTTGAACAAGTTAAAAGCCAGGTAAAATTATTTGAATTTCTAAATAACTTTCAAAGAAACAGAAGGCAGAAATAAGGAAACACACAGCAGACCTTGAAGCAACTTTAACAGACACCACAATAAAACAGAGCACTGATGGAGAGATACTTACTGAAAAAACTAAAGATCTGTTGGCTGAAGAACTTGAAGCTCTGAAAACTTTTCTTCCCTCCAGTATCATTAAGACCTATGCTCTGTTTGAATACCTGGTAGTAAACAATTGATTTACAGCATTTCCTAATGTTTTTATTGCTTTGAGGATTTACTTAATAATGCCTGTAACAGTCACATCAGGTGAAAGAAATTTTTCAAAACTAAAACTGATTAAAACACTTACAGTCAACAATTTCACAAGAGAGACTAAACAATTTGGCAATGCTATCTGTAAAAAATGACATTGATAAAACCATTGACCTTGAAAATATTTTGAGAGACTTTGCAAAATACCTTTGTATAAGTAGTATGTCTGTAATTGCCTTACTGGGTTTAAAGACAAGTATACTACATGAAATACACAAATTTTTACTTTTGTAGAGTATGTGCTCTGCAATTCCTAGAACCAGCCCTGATTAATTAAATAAAGTAAGATGCAGGACAGTAATAAACTATTAAATAATTCATAATTTGATCATCTTTGTACAAGACTTGATACTGCAATTTTACATATCTGATGCATATGTGATTCATTTAAATGTTATTCTTTGCAACTTTCTATTTTTCAATTCTTATCTGAGTTTATAAATGTACAAATATATTTATAATTATATCTAAAAATGTAAGCTGACAAGTAATAAAATTTCAGTAGAATTTACCATTGTCATACATTTGAGCACTTTGAGGGTCATAATTCAAAATCCTTTGTAGTTCAGGTGTCCAGTGTTTGGTGTCCTTTTCAGAATAATTTCCTTTCCATCGCAGATGATTCCATGGATTCTTCAACATGAATAATTTAACTCCCTTTCAAATACAAATAAGTCATTTTACTACTCATACATAAAACCTATACAGGGTGCGATAAGTAAATTTGTCACCATTTTATATTTTTAATTTCACACATGTGCATTGTTTCTTTTTTGATCTTGCCGACTGCATTGTATAGTAGAGTCAGCTGAGCACTATCTGTGAGAAAAAGGGCACCATGGCGCAATTCACTCTGTCAGAAATTTGGAAACGGTAAGCTGTACTGCTTGGCATTCGTGCCTAAAGCTCCAATATGAACATTTGAGTGTGTTTGGGTGTCAATCTGAAGATCGTGCAGAGGATTCAGAAAGAGTTGGAGGAGTTTAATGGTGATAACAAAGCTCGGAAAACTCACTCTGATCATTCTAAGAAAAGAACTCCCAAATTTGCTGGTGAGGTCTGCAGACAACATAGAAGCCTACATTAAATGCCTTGAGGAAATAGTGCTGCCCTGAGTCAATATGGTGGCTGCTGGAAGACCCTATGTCTGGCAACAGGACTCTGCATCATGCCACACAAGCAGGAGAACCCAGTCATGGCTGTCAGACAATTTCTGTGACCACATCACCCCTTACATCTGGCCACCTAACTCCCCAACTGCAACCCCTTTTATTATAATGTGTGGAGCAGAGTTGATCGAGAGACCAACAAAACTCCTTGTAACACCAAAGATGAACTGAAGGCAAGGATTATGGCAGCATACACCAACTTAAACAAGGAGACCATCCAGAAAAGTTGTAGGAGATTCCAAAGTCATCTGGAAGCCGTGGTTGAAGCCAATGGCAATTTCATTGAACAAATTTACTCTTTAGTATTTCAAGATATTTTTGTGTAATTTTTGTAAATATATCTGTTAAAATAAGATGTTAGTGCTATTTTCATTTTTGCATAATTTAGATGACAATTTATCCATCGCACCCTGTATATATTTATAAACTTAAACCATGCAGATATATAATCAAGAAAAAACATACCCATAAATTATCAATATTTGTTTAAAAATTGCATGTATTTCAGAATTACTTTAATTGTTGAAATTATATATATATATATATATATATATATATATATATATATATATATATATATATATATGTGTTTAAAGACCAGAGTTTCTGCACAAATACAAACTTCATCTACTGCTCTACACTATGTAAGATTTTATTATACTAGTCAATGTTTTCACAATAAAATTGGAAAAATTTCAGGATATATGTAAATCTAGGTACCTCCATGAAAATCAATAAAAAGAGCATAGCATGACAAGAACGGCTTTAAATTTGATGAAAAATTTTTTTATCTGCTTAAGTATATATATCATTATTAAGAAGAAATACCAAAGTAATTTTTGGTTATTTTAAAAATTTTTTACTCATTCTTAGCATGTCCGAAACTTTAGTTAAAAATCTTGTTTTTTTTTTGTCAGCAAAATTACTAAAAAAAACTTGATATCAGCCATTTATTTGAAAATTTTGTAAACTAAGTTAAAATCCTAGTTTAAAATTCGTCCAAAAATCAATTATACGTTTTTCAAAATTTATTTGACGAAAATTAGCAAATTTAAAGAGTATTTAATATATTTTGAAAAAAACTTGCTTACTTTCTTCAAAGAAAAATGTTGTTTAAAATAAAAAGGAGGCGATCTTAACAGGTGATGAGTGATGACTTATCATCACATATCAACAGCTAACATGAGATTCGAGTTATCATACGGAAGGACATAATTAACGTAACATTGTTTTTACATGAACCAGCTTATGTAGTACCTCATAATTATTAAAGTAAAAAAGAAACTTTCAGCATTCCAATTTCTTTTATTTTGTTTTTTTTATTACTGTAGCTTACACCATAAGTTTGTTGATACTATCTGTAGAAATTATAAATACTATAAATAAATTAAAATATAAGTGCTGCACAGCTTTTTGAGGGCAACTATAGCCCCCTAAAGTCAATACAGATCTGCTATGATAAAACATTTCTATCCCAAGTAAAAATCATCACAAACATATCAAAAGTTATTTTGTTACACTACAGCCTATTTACTCTGAAAAAAAAAATATTGAAAAATGACTTTCGTCATCATCTGAACAAAACATCAAGGAAACCTTTGATCTGCACCCCATGAAACTAGTTATTTCCTGAAAGCAAAGAATGCTCTTTCATTTCTAAGTGAAATTGGTTGGTGTAAATGATTATAAAAATTTTTTCTGGGGATAAAATATGTAAAAATAGTTAAAATTGCTATTCCTGAACACTGGAAACCAGGATATGTGTTTTTTATTTTTATTTTTTTTAAATCAGCGATAAGGAAAACAGTGTTGAAATTAAGCCAAAATTGACTTTGCCAAAATTGCCAGCCGACAATACCAAGCTGTCATTACCTTGTAAAAAATCAAATTTTTTTTTTAATCTATGTTTGAACAATGGCTTGATGTATTTTTGTTTTTTGCACCTTTTGAGCAGGGTGATGACAACAACACTTAAGGAATGATTATGAGCTGCAGGCAGAATGGACTGAGGACTGAGAAATGTTCAACATGTGTTTTGCACGAAGAATTTTCGGAGAATGCTTACACTCAAGCCACGTGAAATTTTATTGCTTGTGACCTTCCGTACTTTTTAATTACTGCCATTTTAATGATTTTTATGAACACAAAATTACATTTCTTAATTACTGCAGGGCTTCTGATTAGTCAAAACAATACAATTTACAATGCACTAAAAAAAGAGCTATCTCATAAGGACACTTACGAAAGTGGATGTGGCTTTTAACTAATTTTATAATATTTTAACAACTTAAATGTAAAAATCTATTATAATTAAAAAATAAATAATTGTATTAAAAATTCATTTTTCATCGAAAAATTTTTTTGCTTTCAGAAAATATTGTCCATATTCCTAAAAATGACTAAAAGCAAATAAAAGCATGTGAAATTAAATAATATATTTGTTTTATTGAGTTTTGTATGTTACAATTCAGAGCTGATTTTCAGGTAGGTGTATTCCAATTAAAACCAAAAAAAAACATGATTTGCATTCCTCAAAGCCTTGTGCTTTTAACTATTGTAATTACTAAAGTGGACTTGATCAGATTTTTAGAGTTTTCATAAAATTAGTTGGGGGGGGGGGGGGTAATAAATATAAAAAAAAATATTTCTGTCATGACTTTAATAAAAAAAAACATATTTATAATAATTTCCATCATCTGTGAATAGTTTCTGAAAGTTTGATTAACATCCGACAATTATTTTTATTTTTGCAAGATTTTCAAAATTAATGTGCGTCATACAAAAAAAACGTGCTGAAAATTGTATATGTTATTTTAGCAGTTCCAGTGATATAAAGAGAAAGAAGTTTTTTTTTAATCAAAATTTAGAATGTTCTAAAAAGGAAAAATTTTTAAAAATAATTAAAAAAAACTTTTGTCTTTCCTCTTCATAATAACATAAGCATTTAGACGATAAAATTTTGTTTTCGGAAAGTTTGGCATCTTTTTCATCATGCTATGCTCTTTTTTTAGCGATCTTGTGGAGTTACCTATGTAAATCTCAACTCATATTACCTGTTTTTGTTTCTTAGAAATGTTCACAATTTGGCACTATGAGATTTTCCCATGAAACTCATAGGTTGTCCATAATCATAAATATATATAATATTTTAGCTATTATATATATTTTTAATTTCTCATATATAAAAATTGCTATGTCTGATAAGAAAGAAAAAGAAAAGCAACATATTGCAAAGTTATTGTGTGATCAGAATACAGCTTTACAGAATACAGTTGAACAGCGGTCATAGAAAAACCAAAAAAGAAATTGTAAAATATTAGCAAAATAAGACCAACTGTCTTTATGAATGTCATAATAAGGAATTTCAGAAAAATTAAAAGGGTAATTAAGAAAATATTTGAAGAAATCAGTGTTGTGAATGTAAACAGAGAAAAGAGGCAAAATATTAAGAATATTACCTGAAGGCATATAATTTTTAGAGATGAATTTAGAGCTACATTGGATGAATCTGATGGCTAGACCAGAGACTGGGTCCTTCATATAAATAGTCAACCAATGCTACTTAGAAGATAAAGGGGGAATGGAGATCAATGTTTAGGGCTAGTATTGTGGGCAGTCTTTTCAAATTAGTTGAATTTTTTTATGGGCTCTACATACTCGTATTTACACACAATAATTGACCAATGGTAGGAGACATTAAAAATAATTCACAGTCAGAGAACTTAAATAAAAAATAAATAAATAAAGGACTTAACACTCATGTCTAGTTTCAGTAAAAGAAAAAGAAAAGTAGCTTCACTTGAACTGCTTTGATTTTAGCAAACATAGTGTCATGTGTTCATTCAAGTTGATTTGAAACAAATATTATTTACTTTAAGTATAAAATATCACAGAAATGCATATTTTTAACAAAGTGGTAACTGTTTATTTAAGCTGTTTGGATGTTGACAGCTTCATGACAGATGGATGTTTATTCTATGGAGGCTTTATCCATAAAAAGTAATTGAACAATATAACATGAGCACATTTCATATATAATTTTTAAGTACTCAGTAATCTTAAAAATGTAGGAAAATATTCTCCATAATCTCATGTTTTATTGCATTTTAGATATTTTGGCTTTAAATTTACTATAGTTATTGCTCTTAATTTATGATAATGGTGTGTATGAACACCCCTCTCTACAAAAATTGGCACATACAAAAAAAAATTAAAAAAGTATTGGTGTTGTCGATTTGTAATAAGTTGTTCCATTTATGATTAGTAAATAATGTTTTTATTTATTAATATCATTTGAATTTTAAAAGATTTCAAACTTAAAAAATTATTCTAATTTTAAAAAATGAAAGCAATTCTTTTAAAAATTCATTATTTATAGGAAAAATGTTTTTTCCTAACACAATAGTGACCGTAATATATTTTATTTATAAAAGCAATTTAAAGTTTTTCTAATTAAATAATGTCTTAGTTTTATCACATTTTGTATATTATGATCAGAGCAAATTTTAACACATTCTTTAACTAAGAATAATTTTCCCATCAAAGAGTACCTAGTCAACATCCCTTCACATATTGCCTTAACCAAATGCCTCAGACTCATGTCAATGTGGTGATTTCAGAGATGAATACAGGCACCATACCAGACAGATACCTAGTATCTCATGTTAAAGATTTTACTATGCGGTCTAAGGCAAAAATGTATTTTTCAATTTAGATCTTTTTAAAGCATACAACCAGATTCTCTGATGACCAAAATACTTAGCTTATACTGACAACTGAATCAAATAATGCTGTAGGTGGAGTTATATATCAGGAAACAACAAAAGATATCAGGCCAAAATCATTTTTCACTGCAAACTTGCTTGCCACACAAATAAAATATAGTATATTCCGAGAACTTTTGGCAGGTTAACTTGCAATCAAACATTTTCACCACTTGCTAGAGGCAAAAGATTTTATTCTCTGCATACACACACACATTGACAAATATACATCTAAAGAATTCAGTTTACCTTGCAATCAAACATTTTCACCACTTACTTTAGGGAAGAGATTTTGTTGTGTACATAGGCCATAAACTATGCTGACATATGTTGACAAATATACATTCAGAGAACTCCATAACTTGGAATATAGTTTTCAGTTCACCCCTAAAATCAGATATGTATTTGGAAAAGTGAACATACAGTATTGCAACATTATATGGAAATTGCATTATCCTCTGGCTGACTGCATGTGTAGTCACAAATTTGTCATTAAAAGTTAGCAGCACTGCCATGCACAACTGTGTGCAACATCAAATCAGCCGTTTTAGTGATATTGCTTCCTTTTCACCATTCAAATATATATGCAACATGAAATGTAAACGATTCTTAAGCAAAGATGAGAAGACAAAAATGCAGAGACACCTGCTGTTAAGTGACTGTTTGGCTTTCCTTCCTCCTGATCTATGAAACTCTTGTTGAGTTGAAGTGTTGAATATGACATCAATACATTAACTGACAAATTTTATTATATATATATATATATATATACAAACAGTGCTCAATACAAAACAGTAGAGCAAAATATTATAATTATTTTCTCTTTAAAAATATGATTCCATCACGACACAGAAAATTTTGTTGTTACCAAAACTGAAACTAAATTTATTAATTATTAAAATTAAACTTAAAACCCATAGTCTCGTTCCTTTTTCAAGTGATGATAGGAATATATATATATATATATATATAAGGACCTTGAATAAGTTCTTGCTGATTTTCATGAAAAGTTGTTTTATTTACAAAAATTAGTAAGAAACATGTCACTGAAAGTATTGTCCATTGCTGGCCGCTACTTTTTCCCATCTTTCTGGCGGCATTTGAATTCCATGCCGGAAAAATGACACGTCTTTTGAGGCTAATCACAAGTTGACCCATTTTTTGGCATTTTCATAAGAATGAAGTGCTGCTCAGCCAGGCCATGTGCCATTGATTGGAACAAGTGATAATTGGACAGGGCAATGTCTGATGAATAGGCGGGTGGGGTAGGACTTCCCATTTAAGCGTTTTCAAGTAGGTTTTCTTCCATTTTGGCCTAGTGTTGTCATGTTGCAAAATCACTTTGTTGTGTTTCTGTTTGTATAGCTGTAGTAAACAAAAAGAAAAAGTGACAAGAGGGGTGTCAGAAAGTGCAGTGCACCATTTGCCAGCAGACCAGCTGTTCTTCCTTTGTCGTCGGTCGCCTCAAGGAAATGGATTGTGAGACTCCCTTTCTCGGCCGTTACACCGTGCAGTCGTGAAACAGACACCAACTCAGCCGCACCTACTTTGATTTCCTCTTTGTCTGTCAGTCAATTTGTACGTCCAACTCTATTGCACGAAGTCCACCGAATGACTCCTGACTTGAGTCGTGCTGCTGGCACCTCGCTTTTTATGCCAGTCTGATACAGCCGAAATTTGCATGTGTACAAATATCGTCTCGTTTTGGACGAGATCGGCGTGCATAAATTGTGTCTTCGATAGCAGCCATATTTCTTTTGCTCATTACTTTGTAGCCAAGAAACGTTCGCACTCGTTTTGAACTCCGAGGTAAGTCATGTCTTTCGTCACAATAGCAAATGTTTTTTCTTCAATGCTCAGCTCAAATGCATCAATTGTAGTCTATAGCAATCACCTGTGATGGTTTCAGTCAGTTTGATCAGCTCATAATAAATTACACCCGGCTGATCACACCAAATGCAGAGCAGAAGCTTCAAAATCATGGATATTCAGCTTTGCTGTCAATGTTGATGCATGGCCGGGCTTACCCCATGATCTTCTATGCTTAGGGTTATCCACTTTTCATCACCAGTCACGATACAGTGCAAAAAAAAACTTTCCTTTTCTGCCATTGAAGCAGCTGTTCACATATGACAAGATGCCATTCGATGTCTCTTGGCTTCAACTCATACAGCACTCAATATCCTTGCTTTTGAATCATTCCTAATGCTTTCAAACATTTCAAAATTGTTGTGTGATCAACTCCTAATGTTTCTGCAAATTTGGCTTGCACCTGACATGAGTCTTCATAAAGTAATGCCTCCAATTCTTTGTCTTCAAACTTTTTCAGTGCACCAGATCGTTCTTTATCTTCAACATCAAATTCATTATTTTTTAAGCACCTAAACCAATCTCTGCATGTTGTTTCCAACAGAGCATGGTCACCATAAGTCTCAACAAGAATTCTATGTGTGCTTCAGTTGCAGATTTCTTTTGAATATAGTAGGGCAGTAAAATTCCCTGCAAATACACTTTCATTGGCACAAAATCCGACATGTTTAACACTATGAAAAACAAAGTTGTTTACACTTTGGCGAAATGACATACACTAAATTTCGAGCTTGCTTATAGTACTTCCTTATAGATGCATTACCACCTGAAACTACATGCATGCAGTTCTGGGAATGTCATCTGTTGGAAAACAACAAGAACTTAGTCAATGAGTGTGTGTGTGTGTGTGTGTGAATAAAATTCCTCTTTCTTATCAGAAGATACTCTCTTTCACACAAATACACAATTTCAGAACACTTTTCATCAACATAAAGCCAAACTTAAAACCATGAACTTTAAATAACATTTCTCAAGGACCTTACAGATTTTTAATGGTTTATACATAAAAGTTTAACATATATATAACGGTTTTCGCATTCATTCTTGGTATTGTTGGAAAGTAAGAATTTTTTTCCCAAATTCTGCTAGCGAATTCAATATTAATAGAACACTTATCCCCACTTTAAATATTAATCTTGTGTCTCCTACAGGCCACAAACAAGAAGCTTTAGAATTCTTCATTTTTTTTTTATACAAGAGAATGCTACTTCAAAGTTGATTATTGCCCACATCACAAAAAAAAGAAAAAAGAAAATTTTTTGAAAATCAAATTACTGAAATGGTTGCAGGAGATGCTGGAAGAGTGTCAGTGTTAACAGCCAAATAATTTTGGGGCTCCACTCTGAATTTTCTGTCTGAATTTACTTCCATAGCCTTTTTCAGGTATGGATATGGCTACATAATTGCAGAGCTTTAAAATCAAGGTATTCTTTCCTCTAGATGCCTTCCTGGGCTGATGAGCTCAATCTACCTGAAGCAGTTGGCTATAAGGTGCCAGTGTCTCCACTTCACTACTTCTACATTTTGGAGCTGGACTTAGTTGTTAGAGACTATTTGAGTCACATGCCATGGATAGTGGGAAGTTTTTTTAATAAAGTGCAATATAAGCTGAAACTCACACAACATATATTGCTTGCATAAATATTTACTAAAAATTCTAATATCAGTTGGTTAATACTAATTTAATTGTAAAAATATTTACATGCATAATAAAATCTGGCATAGTATATGCTACAATATGTCTAAATATACAAAGATTAGATTTTGTCAATTCTAGTCATCTTTTGATTTTCTGAGTACTTAATAGGATTTAAAATTTTAAAAATATTATTAATAAATTTTCTTCTGATAATTATTTTATCAAAAAATGGCTTCAAAATTGAGAATAATTTCTATCATTAATACATTTTTTTAAACAGTAAAAATTTACTCAAAAAGAATTTATTTTCCTAAATATAAATTCTTGCATGACAATAATTAGCTGGCCATTTTGACAAATGTAAAATTTGCTCTCATGTTGTATTTAACTGGTTAGTTAATAATTTATCCAGTCGTGTAATTAAAGTTTTACTTGAAAAAAAAAAAATGCTCATCTCTTATGTTATTTGTATTACTCACTATAGTGACTGCTAGGGGCAATGATTCTCTTTTCTAAGTATTTTTGTGTAGCAGTTTTATAAAAAAAAAAAATCAAGATTGTTACAACACATTGATTAAAGTGTTGCTACCTTTTTTTTAAGCTATGTAAACAAGAGCAACTTTTGCCTTACCTTTACTTCCTTAATGTCCAACATGGCATAGGCATGAGTTGGAACAAGCCCAGCACGATCAGCTTCATTCTGACTCATCTGTCCAGTGGATAAAGTAACCAAACAATGGCCTTTGTGAAACCTCTCCACGATACGTTTGAATTCCTTATCCCTATCAAACTCTGATGAATTAGGCCTGATGGCCACTCGTTCTGGAATCCAGCCAGTCAAAGCATTGAGATCAATATTCTAGACATGAGTAGAAAGAGATATACAGGTTTAGAATAGATCAATACATACTTATCTTTACATTTATATATTGGAAATGTAAACTCCTCTGCTGACACAAACATTTAAGAAATAATGTACATAGTGTAAACAAATTTCTTGAGCATGAAATGAGTAATGGATGATCTTTTACTAATATATATATATATAAAATGAAATAATTATTGTATTTTCACAATTTCTTAATAAAGTACAGATAAAATAAATAATAAAATTCAACTGGTGTAGGAGTGTATTCTCAGCCTAACCCAGTTCCCCAAATCAAGCATAAATAACCGAACATCAGATGTTTATTAAGGGCTTCTTGGTTGAGCCAAGAGTGCTCCCCCTCCCAAACTTGTAAAACAACTTATTGCTGTAATAAAAGTAATAATGGAAACAATAGATTAAAAAATTGTAATAAATCAGATGAAGTGACTTACAGAATTTGAGCCAGGAAAGTCATATCCTCCCATTACTTTCATATATGCTTTCTCAAGTAATGACACCCACAGTTCATTGCGGTTATTAGAGAAGGAGCACAATAATTCTCCATTATAGTTTAAAGGGAGATAATCATCAATGATCACCTGGAATAGTTGTAAACAAATAGCATCATTAATTAATTTTCATAAAATTTGATCAATAATTTGAAACAATTTTATATTAAAATTATTTTTCTTTCTAGTAACTCCTTTTTTATATATCATATTAAACTTTTTTGCTCTGATTTATTATCATAATTATTTTGCTTTTTTGATAGTGAAAATGTATTTCTTTTTAGATATTGTTAAACTGTTGATAGAGATACGAAAAGCAAAAAGGTAGAATATGGCAATAATAAAGATTTTTAGTGACAGTAATATCTTTTCTATTTTCAGTTACTGTATTTACAACAGAACAAAACACTGATAAGTCAACTAAGCCATATTTATTTCATTTACAATTTTTTTGTATAAATCAGTCAACTCAGAATTTACTGCTAGCTACTTTATTGACAGACTAGCTCAACCTTATATTTTGACACGTTTTATTTTAGAGTTGTCTTGCAGACAATCTGATAAAGTGCAGAGATATTACCTCAGCCTCTTTGAATATTTAAAACTATCAACATTGAAGTATACACTCAAAGAATAAATGCACAATATACAAAAGGAGATGCAAAACATACAGCTGCTTATATTTTTATATATCAATCATTACCAGGAAAACACTGTCCTTGTAATAGTTGAGTCATATTTACATGGAAATTTACATGTAAAATAAAAAGTTTTCATTTTTACAATCCATGATCATTTTCTATTTTTTTCTCTCAGCTATAAAAAAAATTTAAATGAAATTATTATTTCAAGATACTTGCTTTTCTTGGCACTCCATTCAGATGAAGTTTAATCATGTACTTTCCACAGGGATTGTACATTGGCTCCCCGGCTTTGTTCTGCGGGTAAATGATGCTGAGAAATGAGAGAGAAAAAACAAAAACAAATGAACATAAGGCAAGACTAGTTTCTACATAGGTGATTTCTTCTCAGTGAAATGAATGGTAACACCCACCCAAATATTTAATAATAAATAAATTTCAAAATATTTTAAACATATTTTACTGTACAATGAATAATAAATTATACAAATATAAAGCAAGTTCTGAAGTGAAAGATTCTGATTGTTCAGGTTCGGTTAGTTGTATAGTGATGTGCCAAAAGTCATAGGATAGCAGTATGTAACGGTGGCGCCACTGTATCTTGATGTCATGAAAATACCCCCAAATTTATCAGTTGTGTTCCAGCATATGTGAACACCAAATAGCTAGGCTGCTCATGACAAATTGACTGAATTATTGGAGTTCAAATGGGGTATGATAGTAGGTGCCAGAGGGATGGAATATTCCACTTCTGAAATTGTGTGGACATTTGCCAATGATTATGACCAGAGGTATCTAGTTACAGCTGTGGTAACAGACAAGCAACACTAGCTTAAATCATATCTATATTAAATGCCAGATGTACCAGATGTATATCCAATTGTGTCAGTTCTGCATTCTTTAACCTTCATGGGATATTGGAGTAGAACATACCCACCAGAACACCCTTGTTAACACAATGCCTCACCTGGGCTCAGGATTTCACTAAGAGGAGCCTGAAGGTCTGGTAATATATGGTGTGATCTAAGGAGTCACACTCCCAGATGTTTTGGACTGATGATAAGTTTCAGGTAGAGCACAGAACCCTTCGAGGTCATGGGTCCTAACTGTCAACATGGCATCATGTAGGCTGGTAATGGTTCCATATGGTATGGAGTGTGTTCATGAGGCATGAATTGAGTCTGTTGGTCTGCCTAACCATGTTATTGATCAGTAACTTCTATGTTGCACTACTTCAAGACCATTTTGCACCACTCATTCACAGATCCCATGTATTCCAATAACAGTAGGTCATTTCAGCAGGGTAATGCATCTAACCAAAATTGCCCAATATTGGTTTTGGGAGTATTCTGAAACTTTATGACAAATGGTGCAGCTACTATGTTTACTTGATATGAGTCCAATCAAGCCTTTTTGGAATGTGATAGAGAAGTCTATTTGCATGCATGGTCCTGTACCTATAAAATATCAGGGAGCTGTAGACAGCTATTGAGATGGTATGACTCTCCAGAGGTTTTTTGACCATTTGTATGACTGATGTACTTTCCTGGACAAGTATATATGTGGGAGTGGAGAGTCCTATACAATACTAGGCAACTATAGCATGACTTTTGGCATGTCAGTGTAGTCTTAAACAAGTAGGCTGAAAAAATGCATTGACTGAAACTTATAAGTGATAAAGCTAACAAGGAGGAGAATATTAGTCCAAATAATTTTTAGAATCATCAACTTAAGTATTTTTCAACCTGGCAGTCCCGAGAAAGAGCAGGGTACTTTAGATTGTTTGTTTATCCATTTAATGCCCAAACTGTATACACATTTTGTGTAAGAAGAAAGGCAATGCAAATGATGCGTGAACTGACCTTGTGATGAGTTTTTTCTTAAACCTTCGTTCATATTGAGCAGAAATAGCAAGAGAAGCAACAAAACTGCAGTCAGATACAACTGTCTGTCAATAAATAAATAAGCCCTTAATCAATAAGAATCATCAAATATAAAATAATAGAATATATTGTAAATTCATTATAAAATCAATAAGCAATTTGTTAAATTTTCTAAGATGCATAAATTTTCAAAATACTTTTTAAAAAAATCCCATGATATTGCTTGTGTCACTATTATCAGTGCAGATTTTACAAGTGAAATTTACAATTAGCTGCTGACCAGCTGTAGTTAGGAAAACCATAGCCTCCCCCCCACCAAATGGTGAAAGGATAATATAGTGAATCTTGTAACACTAACTGAATAAATACATTTTGTTATAAACAAACATATTTGGCCTATTCTGCAATCTTGAAATCCAATAGATGCTTCGACCAACTTCACCCAGAGACCTTTTCAAATCTAAAATAAGAGCTACATATGTGGAAGGCCAACTGAGGTGGAGAGGAATGGCATATTTAAAAATATTTTTTGCAGTAATTTTATTTTTTAAGATTTCTAGAAATTTATTCATAGGTTCATTTATTACATTTTGTTGTAATGTCGTCTGTTCAAAATAGCCAAGAATTAGGAAGGCTGTAGTTAAGGAGAGTATAGAAGGAACAGAAGACGAGGTAGGGAAAACAAAGAAGAGGTTTATCAAATACTCATACATAGAATGGAAAAACTTGAGTAAATCAACTACTCCTCAGATCACACTCTAATGTGGCTACTTGCCATATTTATAAGAGCAATCCATGTCACAATAGTAGGAAAAAGAAGGAACTATGTTGAGTCCTACTCAACAACACATTTCAAGTTACTTATTTTTATTTACTCTAAGCAATATCTAGACAAAAACAACATGGTACTTTGCTCAACTATTCATCAATTTATGACATTACAATAACAATCCTATGGTTTATATTGACTTTTACGGATTAATATTTAAACACTTTAGTTTCACTTTTATTACTTTTTCAAACAAAAATTTACTTCATATAATCTATTTCTGTTTTTATGTTTTACTCTCAAATTGAGGTTTAAAAGAATTTGTTTATCAATTCATCAAAAATCTTAGCTGAGGATATCATTCATTCATATTTCAATATCATGTATTCATGCATGCTGTTATATTTACTACAAGTATTTTTTTAATATTCTTCCAATAATCAAATATATTAATCTGCATTTTTAATTTATTCATTTCTTTTGAACTCATTAAAAACACTTGAAAAATTGTAGTTACTAAAGGCTTTTTAACTTTTATACAAAAATCCATTTATATTTGTTTTCACTTTACTTTATTGCATATCAACAAATCTCTTTTTAATATTTTATTATTTATGCAAAATAGATTCAATTCAAAAGGAATTGATACTTTCTTCTTTATAGTAATATTTTACAGTGGCTAGCATATTAAAGTTATCATGCCAACATATTTAAAAACATCAGAGTTAGAAAGAGCAAAAATAATAAGCAGAACTCCAAACAGAATTAGAACAAAAAGACCTACCTGCCTGATACTAAAGCTAGAGATAGCATATACCATTTGAGGGTTGTCACAGAAATCTTCTGGCCGAGCCCACTTACAAAAACGTTCTTTCTGTTTGGGAGAAAGCTTAAGTTTTCCATGTTTATCACTATGAAAATAATAATAAAAGAACATGTTACCAAAATAATTACTCAAATAAAAAAGTTAAAATAAAGAGAATGTAGAAGATAAATGGAAGGAAAGAATATTATGTGTGTGTGTGTGTGTGTGTATATAGAGAGTGAGAGACAGATTATTTAATATTATACATTTGCCATTTATAGTATCTGTTTATATTGAATATTCATATTTGCTTAAGCACTTAGGATTGTCCAAAGTGGATATGACTTTATATCTAGTATTCCTAAACTTCTCAATTATATTACTATAAATTCAATCTTACATATTCTTCTGTATTCCATTTTTCTTCAATTCTGTCTTACAAGCATATTCCACTCAAAGGGTTTTTTTTAATTCCATTCTAACACTATATTTCTAATGAAAGAATATGACCAGAAACATAAATTTCTCTTGGTATTATTGCAATGGCTTTCAAATATCTTCAAAATACAAGTCAGAGAGACAACTATTATAGTATATTTATTTATCAATTTTTCACATTTCATTTAATGGATGATTAAAAAAAGTCACTGCTCTTTTGAAGAACAAAATATTCATAAAATAGTTCAATTCAAATGAATTCAAAAGTAGATGTACAATAAAATAATTGTATTTATTTGCTTACCTGATTGGAACTGGGAAAGCAAATCTTTCCAATCTATCTACAGACATAAATGGGACGTATTCTCTGTTGTTGATAAATGAGGAATGTCTTTTAGGGAAAAAAACAAACTTCAGTTACATAAAATAAATGTTGAATGTTTTTAACTTTAAATAAAAATGATATTAGTAACGTTGTCACAATTTACTGAATAAATGGATATTTTCAAGATATTGAAATGTATTCTAAGAAAAATGTTAACAGAAACTAAAAAGTGATGAGTGTCTGTATTAAACTTACTGATTCTTATATGATTGCATTCTATAAGAGCTTTTACAAATTAAGATTAATTGAGCAAATATTGATAGCCTACAATTTTTTAATTCAATATTTTCCTTAAAGAAATTAAAATTACAAGAAACACAAAAAAGTACTAGTCAGTTTTGCCAAAATATGAAACATTGCTTAATTTATAAACCTTGAAACAAGAAAAATATTTTATATGTTGTTCTTCTCAAAGTAGGTTAACTATTTGTTGGTCTTAACTTACATTTTTTTTTCCTTTTTACCACCAACATCTACACAAAACTCTTTTATATTTTCTTTTGTTTCCTTGCTAACAGAACAGTTAAATGTATTTCTGTCACTAAATGATTATATTCATTTAGGTTATAAATAAAAACATTAAATATTCAATTAAAATGGTGTCTAATTATGCAACAAAATATGATAGAGTAAAGGAAACAAAATATTATAGCTACTTCTATACAAATTTTAATGTATAACATAAGGCAAACATTTTTGTGACATCAAAATGACTCACCTTAAAACATCTATTTCCTCTTTTGTATAGTTTCCTGGACCAGCCACATTAATTTGCTGAGGTTTGGCACTTGCTACAGCTTTGTTATCTGTATCATTTTTGAATGCACCAAATCCAAGGGGCGGTATGACTCTCTGGTTTGTATCTTTTGCTATAGATCTGGAAGTATCATTTGAAGTGGTCTGTTGTGGTGTCTGTTTGGCACAACCTTTCAAGCTCTCAGCTCTGAAACAAAAACAAAAACAAAAAAAAAAATTTTTTAGTTAATCTGTTTCAAAATTATATTTTATTTTAGTCAAGAGAAAGATTTTTAAAAGGATAAATCTTGGAAGATATCAGAACTTACTGGACTTCAGTTCTTAAAAAGATTTTGAGGAATTTGTATATTTGTTTACTGTTCAATAATTTTATACCAATGTAATGCCTTCCAGATTATCTGTTTATTATACATTTAAAAATGGTCCTCTCATTTATTTTAGAGAAAAAGATTTTTTTTCTAAGATGATTCATATTGCTCTTTTATGAGCATGAGGTAAAGTAATATGAATAAATTTTTGTTTTATGAAAACTAATTAATCTTAGATTTTTATTAATAATGTTCCATTAATCATGACACATATCATCATCATTAGTTGCATGGCCAGGTATGATTGTAGGATCACTGTACAGCTGAGCAGCCGACCAGCTCTCTCCATATCTCTCAGTTGTGTGCTAACATCTGTGAATGACCTTCCAGTCCATTCAACATTGTTATCAGTACATTTTGTTCTTTTTCTTTTGCATAAGGTGGTGCCTTGTAAGATGGCAGTGAAAAGATTGTTGGCACTTATAATTTCAACTTTCTCTAGTTGATGATAGTTATGAGGTTTACCTATGGACCTGTTTCTTATTAGATGCTGTATTGCAATGCATCATTTGTGATGCAGTCACAATATGAGATGCCTAATATGGTTCCATTGCATCTCATTTCTAATCCTTGGATTCTTTGCTGTAGTTTTGGTAATGTTCAAGATTTGTAGGTGTACAAGAAAGACTGAAAAAGCCAATGCACACAACAGTCTGATCTTTGATTTCAAGTAGATGTTCTTGTTTTTCCAGATGGTTCTGAGTTTTGCAACAGTTACCATTGTTTGCGCTGCTCTTGAAATTATTTACATTCTGTAACACTTTTCACTGATAATCAAGCCAACATTTGATTTGGCTCACTAGTTTACATTTCTAACTACTGACTTTTATCTTAGTTGTGTAACTGAGTTATTGAAATTCTTTTCCTTCACTCCTGTCGCACCTTCAAGCAACTCACCGGTGTAAACAAATGCGGGCTTTTATGACATCTAGCGAGGGGTCACTGCACAAAGTTTTGGTCATGCAAAACATCACCCGGTCTGCACAGATTGAGTCTCCTGTGCACAGCACAGGCAATCTTATATCACTTACATCGGAAGGACAGGCTGTATCCACTACAAGTTGAAAGCCTTTTCTCATTGTTCATCACGAGTTTGTTATGTTGGGCATTAATCGCTATGCCAAGTCTCGAGAATGTCTCATCAAGGTTTTTCACCAGACAGTTCCTCTTCTTTGACAGCTAAACATATGTTGTCTGCAAAGCATAAGTTTGTGATGCTGACTGCTCCAATGCTGACTGTGCCCTGGTGCTACTCGAAGGTGTCACTCATGATGTGTTCAAGAAAGATGTTAAAGAGAGGAAGAAGATAGCCCTTGGTATTCAACAATTGATGTGTGGAACCACTTTCATATGGAGCTGTGGAACAGCACTTGCCTTATTACTCATACTGGTTAATGATGAAATATCAATAAAAAATAAGGATAAAAATGAAGAAAGCAAAAGAAAAACCGATCAAAAAACAATACTCAGCGATTGGAGAAAATATAATGAAGAACCTTAGCAAGAATGGATTTCAGACTGTGAAAGATCTCCGGAAACAGAAACAATCTTGGATACAATCCAAAACAAAAAAGGAAACTGCTTTACAGAATCCAATGACATCATGAGATGAACAGAGTACTGCTGTGAACTGTACAACCATCCTGTCAGAGAAAATCCCGACATCCTAGTAATCCAAGAATCTTCAAATGATTCAAATGAATCCCCGAACTTAGAGAAGTGAACGCAGCATTAAAATCACTGAAGAAAGATAAAGTAGATGGAATTGACAACATCCTAGCTGAATTCAACATATATGGTGGTGAATCAGTGATAGATGTGTTAACAATAATCTGTAACAAGATCTGGCAATCAGGAAAGTGGCCAACAACATTCACCCAGTTAATTATTATCACCTTTTCCCAAAAAAAAGGTAATCTCCAACAATGTCTAAACTACAAGACTATCAGTTATGAGCACTTGATTGCAAAGGAAAGGAACAAACAAGGATTCAAATTTCAGAATATATACATAGTTGTTTGTAAGATGGCCCAAGTTGTTAATATGTGGTCCTTCAGTTGCTGTTGGCAAGGAAAGTGATTAGGTGTAAGGGTACCATGAGTAGGGTCAAAAGTTGACTGATTTCTTGGGTTGGTTGGCCAAGGCCGCAGTTGAGGTCAGAGTATAGGTCTGGAGCAGATTAGCTGGAGTTTGATGTATGCCCTTCTTCATGATTTAAATTGACATCCTTGAGGTGTTTGATGGGCAGATAGCTGTGCGATACTGAGATGTTGAAGCTGACCTCCCTGGTAAGATGGATTAGTCAATTGAGGTGGTTGGTTAATTTGTTCTGAGGTGCGTTGGTGGTCTGGTTGCTGAAGTTATGACTATGATCACCCTACGTTATCAACAGTGTTACCTCATTTCGTTGATGCCACATTCAACCATAATCCAACAGTCATTCCACTTAATCAACCTTTACTATCCACTCCATGCCTCTTGTCATCACCAGCATGACCCTGTTTCATTGATACCACATTCAACCAGAATCCAACAAATACATTATGCTCAATCAACCTTCACTATACACTCCAGACCTCCCTCATCGTCACCACTATGAATCCATTTCGTTGATACCACATCCAACAGAGACATTCCACTTTACTGAACTATTCACTCACAACTCACTACCTATGAATCAGGTTGAGATCTGGGGGAGCTGTAATACTCCATTATAATTAGATCTCTTTCTGATTCACACTACATATTGGCTGGAGTTGAACGCTAAGAAAGCAAAACACAAAATAAAAAAAAGTTGTTTTCTGTGCAGGGGATCCGAGCATCATACTCAGCCAACATGTATGAATCAGGAAGAGATTGCAGTGGTGTATAACATCGGTCATGCAAGTAAAGTGATGTCCAAAATCATTCTAAATAGATTAATGAATGAAACAGAAGATCCCACCACTGAAGAACAGGCTGGATTTTACTGTAGGAAAAACAGCACAGAACAGATATTCAATCTCTGAGTTCTATGGGGGAAAATATTTGCAAAACCAGCAAAACCTCTACCATATTTTCATAGACTTAAAAAAAAAAGTCCTTTGACAGAGCATGTCACAAGACATTGCAGTGCAACAATGGTACATTGGGATAAAAATATTAAAATATATTATAACTATTAAAATATTTCCTACCTGTTCAGAGCTTGTTTTGCAAGCTTAGTAACCCTTTCTTGTAAATGGGAATCTACGGTTTGTTGCCGCTGAAAATACACATTTATAAATTATCTATTAATCTTTATTTTCAAAGGTAGAAAAGGTTTAAGGTATTAAGATTATTTCAAGCAGTAATATATTTAACCTTTTTAGGAAAACATTTCTATAAAAAGCCAAATGTCCTAGTTAACATATTACTTAATTCTTGATTTATAGTTTTTTGAAAGAACAATCTTGTCCCTAAAAATCTACAGCAATTTTTGCTTTGCTTTTTACATTTAAACTTTCACTTTGAGAAAATTTTTAAAAGTAATTACTATCTTAATACAGAGTTCTACTGCTTCCATGTATAACTCCACTGCTTCTTCTGTGTTGTTCTGTTCATCTTCCTGAAAAGCTTGCTGGACTATAAATGCTGCCCGTTCTACATCAAGCTGTGAAAAGATAAGGGAAAAAAATAAACCTTTAACCACAAGAGCCAATCACTGGTAAAAGATAGGAAATAATTATTCTGATATATTAGCATAGATTTTACTTTCGGTGCTCAGTTAGTGTTCAAATCTGTATAAATTACAAGTATTTAACAGTTAACAAAATTAGCACTCTTCCTTAGACATGCAATAAACAGTTTAAAGTTGGACTAACTAGATACAGAATCATGCTAACCAAAAGATCTACATCACTACAAGTACATAATTTTCCTTTTCATATTTACTGCTTGAAAAGCTACACAGCTCTGAAAAATACATCAAAACATTATCAGTCAAATATTGTTGAAAAAAAACTTTCATATTACAGTTGGTAAATAATAGTTTTATACCTATAAGACTGTACTTTTATTGTCTTTTGTATACATATTGTAAGACAAAAATTTGTTTTTTATATTCTCACAGAATTCATAAAGAATCACAAACTTTGAAGATATATTTTTTCTTTAGCTATATACATGTATATCTCAGCTATATCTTTGATCATCATATATTAATGAAAAATATAAAGATCTCACTGCCAAAAAATCATATTATGTATCTCTTATATTATAATTTTTATCTATTTTTGTATAAGTTCAAATTTGGTAAGTGAAGTTCATCTGAAGAATGTTTTCAAGCCTAAAGCTATTCATCTAGTAATAGATAAAAAAAACATTTTCAATATCACATGCTTAAAAATATCTGGCTAAAGGATTGTAAAAATGCTCCAAGAAACATCTCTTGATGAATAGCTAATTTATCAAAGGTATGTGAATATTCTAACAAGATTAATAGTTACCTTTACCTATTGTTATTTTTGAAGTTGCTATTTTTATTCTAGTTAGCTCTTTTAAGTTCTCTGTTTATTTCTGCATATAAGGTTGTATTTTTTTACATTTATTTTTGTATTTCGTAAACTGATTAAAGGATTAGGTATTGCTCCTCCTAATTATTGTTAACCACTATTATTTAATAGTAAATGCTCCAAGTGAAAACATTTTTCTTCAGATATCTTTGAGCTACAAACTAGACATTGCTAACATTTTTCATATAGTAGAATTTTAATACTTTGTATAATTTAATCAAAAAATTGTTACATTTCTCATTTAATTTTGAAATAAAAAAAATCTAAAAATGATATTGTCATTAATTAAATTGTAAAAAGTTAAGGACATGTAAAGATGTTTTAATTTGATAAACTAAATAACCAACTCCCTCAGTTATACATTTCATTTTCTGCAAAAATTTAATTTACAACCCGTTCAATTAAAAAAATATTTTAAGTATCTATAATTTACAATATCCATATTTATCCATAAGTTACAATATTTTTGTCATAGGTATTTTCAGCTATAAGCCACCATATTTTGTCAATTTAATACTAAGATTCAAGTAATTATTAATACATTCCTAAAACATAACTTTGAAAATAAGTGCTATTTATAGAAAATTAATGTTGGAAAAACTGATTTTCAAATATAACTGTTAAGGGTTTCTGCAGAACTTACGGTGAAATGGCTGTACAGTAAAATACAGTTCATCTTTGTGCACAATTAATGAGAATTGTAATCATTTTCAAAGTAAATCTCTTGAAATTCAGAAAATTTATTCATTGTAATTTACAATGAAAAAAAACAAAACAAACAGTAATTATGAAACCACATTATATCAATATTATAATTTCATAAACTGGTCTCTAATTTGCAAGCTTCAAACAGGAATAATTTTCAATTTTTATTATAGAGTTAGTTTTCTTGTGTAATAAAGTGTTTTCATAACCAACACTCCTTAAGTTCAGGTCTGACAAAAAAAAAATAACAAAAATACTGACAGCTTACCTCACTGAGACAGACCCCTAAAAAGAGGGTGTAAGTAAGCTTATTGGTGACAGATATATCTATAATGAAGAGGATGCTGCATTTCCATATCTGTTAATTTATAATGTTGGCACAACTGAACATGTGTCTACTCTTCAAACTACAATATTAATGTTCATTAAAGCTAGTGTAGAAGGCGGCTTTGGATTTTACTCAAAACTTTCCTTGATGAAATACCTTGAAAATGACAACAGGTTATTACCAAAATTATATGACTGTAACCAGAAGGAATTATTACCTTCCTTCATTATATCTTAAGGCTAAGTTAATCTTGATTGGCTCTGAACTTGCAATTGTGGATGTGCAGATGGTGAAATGGATAGCAGTTTGGAATGAGAATTTGGAGAGGTGAGTTTGAATTCCAGTCAGTTTCATTACATCCATTTACATGCAAATACCTTTGAGAAAGGTATGAATCCATCTTCTTACTTCAGCTAAGGGTTAAATAGTAGGATCTGTATCTAGAAAAATCATATTATCCACAATAAATTGTTAATGCAATATTCATTCACAAAAAATAGGATTATTCTTAAATTCCAAAATATGTTTTGGCTTTAAATAATCTACAAAAGGTTGATAAACCATAAAAACAATACAATACATTGTGATAACAAATTTGATCAAAGGTGTAAATGCTTTCCCACCAGAGTCATTCAAATATTCCATACAACAATCAAGCCAGCTGATTAGTCAAATATTTATGGAGTATACAAAACAAAAATTTGATTTCTGCTATTCTTTCATATCACTGACCTGTTGAGATGGTTTTGCACTGTGCTGAAGTGCCATTGCTCCAGAACCTGCAAAAATAAACTTGAATTAGTTATATTAAGAAAGTAATATACATTATCAGTTTCCTTGTTAACACATCAAAGATACTAAATATACTTACAATAGAATTTTTTTCTTATGTATAAAATTAACTAATAAATTTGAACATCTACAAAATAGTTCAAAAAGAATATCATGAAAACAATATTAAATGAAAGTTTTGAGATAAATATGATAAAAAAATATCCTTTAGAGTTTCTGTTTTAAAACCTTTCTTAAATCTCTGCTTGTAAATTTTATACTTTTATTAGTAATCATAAAGTATTAATGAGACTGTTGACCCAAATAGAAGTTAATGTTGTATGAAGGGATGATGAAAAGGTCTCTGCCCAACAAAAGAATTTTAAAAAATATCTGATGTTTGGTCAGACTTTCGAACATGGGTAATCATAGTGCAAGGTAAATGTATTGCTGATGGATGAAGACAGCTAAACTATTTTTTACTTGGTCCACCTATTTTATAAAACAAGATTTGGAAAATTTAATTGATAAGTAGAAATAATGATTATGTTTTGAAAAATTCTTATCAAACTAATCCTGTTTAACTCATACAAATCAAAGCATTGCTATTCTTAATTTGTTTTGATTCAAAATTCTTTAAGAGCCATCATTATCTTAATTTACTGTTTTTCTTTTCATTTTTCAATCAGAGTAGCAAGACACTCTTAGTATAGGTTGTAAAATATACTGAAATGCTGAATTTGGTAAAAAAACTTATATTCTCAAAATTTGTTAAATATATACAGTTGCATGAAAATATTCATTTACTCAAATCATGCAGTAAAAATTGACATTTTTTTTATTTAATATTTATATTATCAATGAAATATTCATGAGAAACTTTGGAAAAAAGTTAAATAATAAAATTCTTACTATTGTTTTTCAAGCTATTTGCTCTATCCATATATTCTTTAATGCGGTCAGCAATATTGGGGAT
This sequence comes from Acanthosepion esculentum, assembly GCA_964036315.1. Lineage (NCBI taxonomy): Eukaryota > Metazoa > Mollusca > Cephalopoda > Sepiida > Sepiidae > Acanthosepion > Acanthosepion esculentum. The sequence goes on from OZ038490.1 coordinate 34,723,087, forward strand.
TTTAGAACCTTCGTCAGCAGCCATATGTAATGCCTGAGCAGCTTCCTAGGAATCACAAAGAAAGAAAATTAATAAAGCTATTACCTATAATTTTGAAAAGCTTTGTTCTGACTATTCATTGTGTTGTTTTTGTTGAAGAAGACTTTAAAATGAGTTAAACCGAACACTATGGGAACAACAAAAGAAACAATATATTTAATATTCTAAACAACTCTTGAAAAAGTTAGTGAATTGATTTCAGCTTCTCTTACATGGAGATAGACATTTTAAAAATGGGCATAATTTCTGATATTCTTTTCAGACTTAACATATAAAAACATATCATATTTAATATAAAAACAATCATTTAATAATTGATTGAAAAAGATAAAAAATCAGAAGCAAAGAGTTTAATGAAATGAGAGAGAAGAAACTGTTTAAACTGCCTTAAACAACCTAAGCTTATTTTAAGCTTGTCTCTTCCATTTGTAGTTCAACTATACTACAACATAGATCTAATTATTATGACACTGACAGTTTTCTCATGCTTCAAATATAAAATATAGGGTTTATTTTAAAAAGCAAAATTGTTGGTTTACATATCAACTCCATATTAACAATTAAATCAAAGAAAAATGTAGTTTGTAGCAAATAAGTACTTATGCTTGGTGAACCTAATAAATCTTGTTGATTTAGTTACCTGTTTTTGCTCATAGATGCATTGGATGTGCTTATATTTTTAAATAATATTAAGTAATCACCTCTTTAAAGCATTAAAGGTTTCATTTCATAATAATTATTATCTTGGTTAATCTATTTCAAAGATTTTGTTAAAAAAAAAAAAAAATGTTACTTTTTTTTTCTTTTACAGATGGAAAGTCACCTGTACATGGCAAAATAACTGCCTTGGCCACTTCACCTGGATCAAAAGACCAAAAGGCAGAGAAGTAAAAATATAGTAAAACATAAATCAATGTACAAATTTATATTGGCTATGGTTGAGATATCTGGAATTATTTTTCCCTAAGTTACTAAATTGTCTGTTAAATAAGCTCCATGAGTACTCAACTCTTTGACAAACCATGAGAAATCATCTGGCTGTTTCAGAGGATTTCTTTAATAATCACCTGTGGTAACATATTTACATTATGACAGCAAAGGCATTAAGCTTACATTAAAATTGCAACCTATAGAAAAAAATTATTTTTCTAAACTCTTCAAAACTCAAGTTCTTGATAATTACGAAAGAATGAATGAAAAATGTTCAAAACAGATGTTATCGCCTAAGCCAGCCAAGCATAAACATAAATACAATATGGGAACCAGTAATACGAAGTGCTAGAGAAAAACAATAATATCAAATTGTAGTATGAGCTCTGGAAAAAAACGATTATTGAGACATGAGGTTTATAAGTCCCAAAAATTTACATTAATGTCCTCAAGGACATATAGCTAAAAAAAGTGGATAAAAGTGTTGGTTGAATCCAGTGAGTTGACTGAAAGAGTTGTGAGTTCAATACCTGGCTATAGCAGAGATGAACAAAGAAAGTTGAGTTAAAAATTAAATGAAAATGATAAAAAAAAAAAAATTAAAAAATTCAGCATACTGTGATGAAAACATGCTTCAAACATAATAAAACATAGTTTTATCTTCAAAATCATTATGTTATTATTAAGAGGAAGGATCAATGTATTTTTTTGATGATTTAATTAAATTTTTTACTCCTTTTTAGAACATTTGAAATTTTGGTTAAAAAACTTGTTTTTCTTGTATCAGCAGTTGTACTAACTTTTAGCATAGCAAATTTTCACCTCTTTTTTGTGATGACAGACATGGTCTTAATTTCAATTGCTTTTATGAATAATATGTATTAAAGAGAATATTGTCTGAAGAAAAAACTTTTTGACGAAAAATGAATTTTTACAAGATTTGTTTTTATTTTTTACAATTTTAAATTAAATAATTTATAAAGTTTTAAAATTCATTTATAAATTTTTTTAAATTCATTTTCAATGAAATAATTCTTAAGAAATATTGTTATTAAGTAAAACTATATTTACTAATCATATATTGTAAAGCTTATTACAATCTGATGACCCCAAATATTTTTAAAAGAATTTCAATTTGTTTTTGTATGTGCAATTACGTGCAGAATTTCTGAAGTATGGATGTACAAACCAATAAATCTAGAAGTTAAAGGTCATGTGTTTTAAGGGTTGAGACAAAAAAATAGTTGCTTATAGCAAAAAAAAAAGAAAAAAGAAAAAGATTTATCATCTGCTTCACCATACACAACTATGTGCACGTTCGGCTGAATGTAAATAAATTGATTAACATGTTAGAAAAACAATACCCTGTAGGTAAGAAATGTTTGTATACAACATTTTATGCTATAAGTAATATTTGTTTCAAATCAGATTAATTTAACATTAAATTTGCTAATTTTTCTCAAATAACATTTCAGAAATATATATTTTATTTTTGCAAGATTTTTAAAAGCAAGTTTTAACTTTTGTTTACAAAGGTGTCAAAAATGTCTATTTTGTCCATCTATTCCAATTAATATAATTTCTGTTTGAAATACGCCATAAAGTATTTTGCTTACTGGAAATAGTAAATTTTAAATCCTTTAGCTTTCAATTAAAGCTAAAATGAAAGTTCTAAGAAAGCCTTTTCATTTTTAAAAAATCATTTTAAACCTTATGTATACCGAATTCATGGAGGTGCATAGTTAAAAGGGATAAAACTGAAGCCGAGACAACTAGAAGAGGCATGGCACATGGAGCTAGAACAATCTACCCTCAGTGGACGAAATTAAAGGGTTCGGTTCGAAATTCCAATCACCTGAATGAAGATCAGCATGTACAATGGTGGAAATGTTGAATATATGGCAACAAAGATGAGGACAACAGTCCAAAAAATGTAAATACGGGTGCCTCCATGAGATCACTAAAAAAGAGAATAGCATGATGAAAAAGACGCCAAACTTGACGAAAACAAAATTCTATCATCTAAATATTTATGTTATTATTAAGAGGAAAGATCAAAGTATTTTGGGGGTATTTTTTTATATTTTTTAATCATTCCTAGCACATCCGAAATTTTCGTTAAAAGTCTAGTCTTTTTAAAGTCAGAAAAATTGAAGATAATCTTGTCAATTATTTTTTTACATTTTATAAAAAAAACAAAAATCTCAGTTTGAAATTCTTTTAAAAATCAATTATAATTTTTTCAAAACTTATTTTAAGAAAATCAGAAATTATAATGTTGATTTAAAATATTTTGAAACCAGCATTATTTAGTTTCTGTGCCCAAAATGTGTAGTTTGAAAATGAAACAAAGCAGGTCATAACATTTCGCATCACTTGACAGGTGATGAATGACGTATCGACGGATTACGTGAGGATAATTTGTTCTACGGAAATTATTTACCTCGTTATTATTTTTAGGGAAAACTTTCAGCACTCTAATTTTTTTTTGTACTTAGTTTTCACCTTTACGTTTATGATGCTTTATGGAAAATATATTATAAAGAAATTAAAATAAGACTGTTAAGAGTTAAGGTTGGTCTTGTGCTTTCCATAAGAAAGGTATCTAATTAATTTATAGGTACTTTTCTTATGAAATTTTATCAGAAGTGTACATAAAATACTATAATTTTATGTACATTTATTACATTTTACTGCGTTATTTGTATTTCCATTCATTTTATTATTAATTTTTATATTTCATTTATGGAAAAATGTCATAACTGAGATTAATATAAAAATAAAATCATATAAATTTTATAAGATGATACTGATACTTGTAGGTACCCTTCTCTGTTGAAATTGAAAAATCAAATTAACTTCTCCACACGTGTTTCGCAAAAGTAAAGGCCTTAACAGCGGAGAACAATGCTTAACTCAAATAACGCAACGTAATTGTATTCTGGTTGGTCTTCCGTACTTTATAATTACAGCCAGATCATAAACACAAAATTACATTTCTTAATTACTGCGAGTCTTCAGATTAGTCAAAACGATACAATTTACAATGTGATAAAAAAAGATCTATCTCATAAGGACATTTACAAAACTGGATACAGCTTTTAACTAGTTTTATAATATTTTAACAACTTAAATGTAAAAATCTATTATAATTAAAGAAATAACAAATAATTGTATTAAAAATTCATTTTTCATTGAGAAAGTTTTTTGCTTTCAGAAAATATTGTCCATATTCATGAAAACAACTAAAAGCATTTGAAATTAAATAATATCTTTGTTTTATTGAGTTTTGTATGTTACAATTCAGAGTTGATTTTCAGGTGGTTGATTTTCCTCCAATTAAAAAAAAAACATGATTTGCATTCCTCAAAGCCTTGTGCTTTTTTTTAACTATTGTAATCACTGTATTCGATCAAATTTCTAGAGTTTTCATAAAATTAGTTGGGGGGGGGGGTAATAAATATAAAAAAAAAAATTCTGCCATGACTTTAATAAAAAAAAAAACAACATATTTATAATAATTTCCATCATCTGTGAATAGTTTCTGAAAGTTTCTTTAACATTCGACAATTACTTTTTTTGCAAGATTTTCCAAATTAATGTCTGTCATACAAAAAAAAAAACGTGCTAAAAATTGTATATGTTATTTTACTAGTTCCGGTGATACAAAGAGAAACATGTTTTTTTTTAAAAAAATTTAAAAAAAAAAATTTTAAAATTTAGAATGTTCTAAACTAAACAGGATGAAAATTTTTTTAAAATAATTTTTAAAAAAAACTTTGGTCTTTCCTCTTAATAATAACATAAACATTTAGACGATAAAATTTTGTTTTCGTCAAGTTTGGCGTCTTTTTCATCATGCTATGATCTTTTTTTTAGCGATCTCATGGAGTTACCTATGTAAATGATGTGTAAACAATTGTTTTAAAAGGTTTCACTTATTTCACATTCTCAAAGAGGCATTTTTAAACTTTCTGAAAATATCTTAACAAGGTCATGAAAATCACATATATAAATTTTCATACTAAAATATTTTGTTGATTCATATAGAAATTATTTAATAAAAATTCTTACTCGTAAAGCTGAGAATTTTCAATTATAATAATTTTTGTTTTAATCATTTCACCCCCAAACATGGCAATAAAAACACTAATACAAGGAGTTACCGAGTTGAAAGACATTGAGAAAAAAAAACATTAAGGAGAGTGACCAATACAAGTACAGGAATTAAGGAGACGTAAAATGAAAATATTGATATTGCATTTTTAAAATGTTTTGAAGATTAACTGGAAAAAAGCAAGAAGCCGGAAGAGAGTCCCACAAGCAGGATAGCTAGAGGAACTATAAGCCTAGAGAGCTTCCTTAGACAAATAAAAATTAATATATAGACTTCCAAATCTAAATATGTTAATAAAAGTTTTCAGAAATGTGTGAGTAGATCGGCCCAAAACATAAAGCGATTTTCTCACTCATAAGTTAACATTTAACAATCATAATGTCTCTTATAATTTTTGTAAACTTACTGTGTAGTAAAAAATTGCCATTTCAATTTGTCCTATTTGATCACATTGTACTGCCAACTGAGCAAAGTTTGTTCCATCTCGTTCAAGTGCTGAACAAACAACGTCCTCATCAGAATCTTTCATGTCAGATCTTCACAAAAATCTAAAAACAAATGTGAAGTAATGTCAAAAAAGAAAACGCTTATTGTAAATATTAACAACTTGACAAAAAGTATTTAAAAGAAAAATTGTGTTCGAAAAAGATGTTATTGTGTGCGGGTGAAATTGATTTCACTATGTTTGTAGATGTTGCGAAATCAGAGTTAGAATTTTACCTGAAATTACGTGAAAAGATATCAACGCGTCAAATATTCATTAGTCAGTGAAGGTGAAAATATTTAACACTTCAAATATTCGATAAACAATGAAGAAAAATAGAAATTACTGAATAAAAACTTAAATGAATCTTCTTGTCTACTTTAAGTGAAAACAAAAATAAAGTCAACACAACATGATTCAAGTTCTTTAAAAAAAATTTCTTCGCCTTTCTACTTCTGTAGTGAAACTGAAAGCGTGTTAAAATAAATATGAATATTTTTCTGAAAATTAATGTTTTAACGAAAAATTATTTTTTTAATGAAAAACATCTTCTTACAAGAGAGAATTTTATTGTTAAAACTTTCTAAATAAAATAAGCATAAGTCTTAAGTTAGAAACCAAAAATTCATAAAACGTAACGAACGATCATTAAAAAGAAAATAACCACTCATATTTTCTTTTAAAATGACACCTGGGCTTGAAATTATTCAACTACAATAAAAAAAAAAAAAAATACTTTCATTATTGCTACACTACACTACACAGTAATTTTTAAGAATGTTATTTAATTTTTTGTTAAATCAAGAATGCATTTAAAATTTATTTATTTTTATTTCTTATCATTTCTCCAAGCTCAATGCAGTTTATAGAGTAGGTGAGGTGGGGGATTATACCCAAGAAGATTCTACCTACAAATTATTATCTTTAAATTATTTATAAATACAATAATAATTAGTAAACTTCAGATTCTAAGCATATTTTTTAAAACTTTGTTGATACATTGTCATTTTAAAACGTGTAGAAAACCTTGTCACTTCATTTTAAAAAAAATAACAAAAAGTCTAAGGACATAAACCACAATTATTCAACTCAATATAAAAAATAATGTTTTCAAGAATGTATTTAATTTAAATATCTATAAAAGTATAAGAACTTTTTGTTGATTAGGATTATATTTACCAACAAGACGACCCAAACAAATCATGCAACTACTCCCAATCGAACAAATTTAGTCACACCAGGGAAAGAGTTATAAAGGGAGATAACTTAAAAATGGAATCTATGCTGCAAGGTGGATAAATGTCACAAACAAAATGTGTAAAATTAGAGATTCGATTTCTTGAATAAATAAATAAATAAATAAATGTTATTAGACGTTTTGAATGTTTGTTTGTTTGTTTTCTTAGTTGTAAGCAACTAGCAAGAAAGTAATCATTGTTTTAAAAATTATTGAACAGTAATCATTGATTTAAAAATAAAATATACTTTGTTCTATAAATTCTTTCTAGTTACTATTTTCCTCCTGGGTGTGTAAAACGATCATAGCCCTTCACAGATTTCTGTCCATTGTTGGTCTATGCAATACTTTATTATGTTCTTTCTTTTTCTTCTTCCTCCTATGCACAAATTGTAAAGTATGTTACTCTAAGTGTTACCTTCATCGTGTTCTATTTGGGGAGTCGTTAAATTTCTCACATCTTTCTTCATCATGTGTCCAAATATTTTCAACTGTTTCATTCTGATTGTTTTTGTGGTTCCTATTCTCCTAAGAACTATATAAACAAAACACGAGTGGTTCTCTGTCTCTTTTCTCTCTCTCTCTTCTTGGTGAGCAAGTCTTTGAAGGCTACGTGTGCTCTTTTCTTCGCAGATCCGACGGGCAGACTTTGTGTGCTGGATGTTAAAGGATAAGGCTCTACGTCTCATTGGGGTTTATGCTCTCAATACCATTCTGAGCGGCCTGCTTTGTTTCGGCAGATCGAGCCATTCTTGACGACATCTCGTCGGGTAGTTTTAGCGGGGGATTGGAATGCCGTCCTTGACCCCTATTTAGATCGTATAGTGCCAAATACTGGTACTAACAACCTGGACGTGAAACCATTTCGGGATTTTATCGACGGGTTTGATCTTGTCGATAAGTACCGGAATGAGCACCCTCGGGAGGTAGTTTGGACTTGGACAAATAGTGGCAACTCGGCTCCTGGGACGCTTGCTAGCTACCTCGACCGAGCCTTAGTTAGAGCTCTTAGAGTGTCCAAGTTTCCATTAGTTTATTCGGATCATAGGCTTGTCCGGGTCCGGGTAAACTTAGATATGCCTAAGGTTAGGTTGGCTGGCTACTGGAAATTAAACTGTTCATTGTTTGGTGAGCGGGATTTCCGGGACCAGCTGCTACTAATGATACAGAGGGAATACACGGAGGCTGTGGTGGGAAATGCATGGTGGGATAAATTAAAATCCAAAATTAGAACGTTTGCTGCTGATTTTAGTTTAGATAGATTAGCGGCGCAAACGGCTTTAGAAGAAAAAGTTGATCGGGCAGTTAAATCCTGTGATAGTGGAGAAATAGCCTTAGCTAAGGCAGAGTTGTCCTCCTTGCTTATCAAGAAGGATCAAGCTCTGGTAGTTAGGGCTAGGTTAAATAGAATGTCTCCTGAGGCAACGAATATGGCCGCTGAATTGCGCGCAGAGGAGAATCGGAGCGCGTCTCGGCGACATATCGCGTGCGTCACACAGACGGAGTCAGTCCTTTTTGGACGACTCGGCTAGACGGTCGAACTCTCTGCCTCTGAGGCAGAGGGGAACTCTCTGCCTTTGGGCGGAGAGGAACCCGGACGAGGTTCCGCCGAAGGGCAGAACCTCGTTCGGGGTGGTTGACCACCCCGATCCCGTTTATACGGGTTCTACGGGCAATTTTTGCCCGAGCCTACGGGCTCGGAAAGCCCACATTAAACCGGCCTTGTGCCACATTCGACACACGTGGGCGTGTTGTTAAACATCGTCACATTGCCGGATAAGCGGACCGTGACTACAAACGAGGGCATATGTGAGGCTTTTCGTGAGTACTTTCACCAGAGAGCCCGGTTTGAGCCCTGCTCAGTTCGACGCCTATTTAGCTGACTTTCCCTGTCTTGAGGCAGCTGAAGCGGCTAGGTGCGAGGATCCCATTACAGAGTCGGAAATCTGGGAAGCGCTGAAACAGGTTGGCCTGGTCAAGTCTCCGTGATTAGATGGTCTTCCGTACGAAGTGTACTTGAGGCAGTAGCCCGTTTTTGTTCCCTTGCTGGCACTGATTTTCGGCAACTGGATGAAGCAGGGGTCTATACCCCAACGCTTCACCAGGGGGTGGGTAATCAAGTTGTTACGTAAGGACAAAAATGGTGGGGATGGGTTAGATAACTTTCGCTCTTTAACTATGCTAAACACAGAGTTAAAGATTTTGGCTAAGGTCTTAGCGAATCGTTTGCAGGTTGTCCTCTCTAGTCTGATTGGCTCCGAACAGACTTGTGCTGTGAAGGGCAGGACTATTCAGGACAACCTTCATATGGTGCGCTTGATCATCGAACAAGTCGACAGTGAAGCCGCGCTGATTAATTTAGATCAGCCCAAGGCCTTCGATAGGGTTGACCATCGTTTTCTGGAGGCTGTTCTTTCCACGGCCGGTTTCGGGCCGTACTTTCGCACCTGGATCCGACTTCTGTATGCGCTGGTGGAGGCGAACGGAGTACGATCTGAGCCTTTCGTATTGTCTCGCTCCATTCGCCAAGATTGTCCGTTTTCGCCTTTGCTTTACGTTCTTGCGTTGGAACCTTTCCTTCGCAAGTTAAAGACGAATCCGGTCCTACGCGGAATTTCCCTACTTTTGTGTCGAGCAGGGCCGAGATTGACGAAGTCAGCGGAGAAATCAGTGGTTATGAGATGGTGACAGGGACCAAGATCAACAGCGATAAGTTCACTTCTTCCCAGCTGATCTTGTACTTTATGCATCAGCTTAAAGTCAAGATTAGGTCGGAAAGGCGGCGACTCACTTCATCTGAATTCGGCAAAAGGTGGGTGAATCTTGCGCGCTTGTTTCGTGTGAAAGGGGCTGACCTGGAGTGGCACTTTGATGCCGGTTAGGCATCAGGATATTGCTTTACCTGGGTTGAACACAGGCAACCCATCCCAACATTAGGTTAGCTTAGGTTTAGTTTTGATCTTTCGTATTTGTTTTTGTGTCTGATTGAGTGCGTGTCTGCGTGAGTGCGTGGGATGAACGAATCTTTTATATTATTATAGTCCCGCATAAATTTCGTCCGGTTAACTGATGTTTCTGCCACATTTAGTGATTCACGGGGGTGGGGGTTATTACTAACATGATTTTGTTTAGTTTCTTGTAAATAGTTTCTTCATATTGTAAATACTCATTGGGGCTAGTTTTTAAAATTTTTAAATTGTTGTTTTATTCCCCTCCCCGCACAGACGATAAATTGTACATATGGGGCCTAGTTAGTATTTTCATGGAGACACTGAAATATTATGGTGGGTGTGGTGAGAAAGGTACGTAAGAATGTGTTGTTTTGGTGCAAGGAATATTGTTAGTATGATTGGGTCAGCGTTTGTGGCTAGCTAAGTTTAAAGTTAAGACAGACGACCGGCCTCTTCCCCCTTCCCCATCCGGCCTTGTGCCACATCTTCTGTTTTCTACAGAAATAAATATTCTTTTCTCTCTTGTTTTTCCGTCTCATTCCTGCCAAAATGTAACCTTCAAGAACTCCCGTCTTGACCATGCAGTCAGACATTAAAGAATATTGCCAACATTCCCGCAAGTACAACTCTTAACTCTTCTGAACTCTTACCAACTTGTACAATATACAATTTCTAACATGCAACAGGAACTCATTCTTCTAAACTACAGTTTAATAGTTAGTGATTACCACCACCATCCTGCATAGAAATCGTTCGACAAGCATTTATTGGTTAATCTCCTCAAAACTAGCTCGCTGTTTTCCCGCGTACTAAGGTTGAACCGATCACATGATACACTATCTTATAGAAACAAAACACGAGTGGTTCTCTGTCTCTTTTCTCTCTCTTCTTTTTCCGTCTCATTCCTTGTTGCCAAAATGTAACCTTCAAGAACTCCCGTCTTGACCATGCAGTCAGACGTTAAAGAATATTGACAACATTCACGCAAGTACAACTCTTAACTCTTCTGAACTCTTACCAACTTGTACAATATACAATTCCTAACATGCAACAGGAACTCATTCTTCTAAACTACAGTTTAATAGTTAATCTAACCTTTATGAGCTCAGGTACAAATATTTCCAAATCTAAGAGACATAATTCTATCAAACCTTCAGCTTATTTGCATGTACATCAAATGTTCTGTCTTGTATTTTATACCATGTGCTATTTTACGTCATATATGAAATTGCATTGTGACCGCCGCATTGGATAGTGACCTCCAGTATCTTTGCATGTCCTTAATCACGCCTTTCCTAGTCAAGGTAAAATAATTGTGGCAGGACCCGCAACATGATTGGCGAAGCCCGCTACACTGTCATCTTTTATTACATTTACCCAAATAGCTGAATTTCTTTTCTGCACTTGTTTCATTTTGACATCCCCAATGTACAACTCACATCTTGGTTTGTCTCTATCCCACTGTGTCTCTGTGACCACTATCATAAATTCCTTTTTCTTACAATTAATAGTCAGTCATTACTTCTTGTTTTCAATGACTACCTTGTCGTATAGTTCTTTCATTTAGCCTTCTGAATTTGTCATTGGCTTAATGTGAACAACTGCATCACATATGTTGTTACGGTTACACATACGCCAATAAAAATATCGGTTTGTTTTCTAATTTTCTTAGAATGTTTGTAAATTAGAGAGTAATATGACAACATTTTTTTTCAGTCGATGAGAAGCTTTAAAAAGAAATGAATTAAACACATCAATATGTGCCACTTTTAGGAAAGCCAGTTTTATAAGGTCACTTAACAACATATTAAACACAGAGTTAGCCAGATCATCGAACCAAATAACTTCTCGAATCTAAGTGCTCACCTTCCCTTACCATCATGACAACGAGAACTTTCCAATTCGAATGTTATTGTATCCTTCCTCTTTTTTATTACTTTCAAATTAACTTTTAGCATCCCGATACCACTTTCTTATCAATGTTGAATTTTGTACAAATCTGTGCAAAAAGTGGATCAAAGACCTTACCCAGCTTCATACATATTTTTAGGAAATCTCAACTTCTAATTGGTCAATAAACACACAAGTGGGCGTTTCAAGTCTTTTTCCAGCACGCGACCAAGTCAAGTTTTCCTGTTCTTTTTCTAGGAGCCTGTCACATGGTTACATTAATTATAAATATCAGATACGAGTTCATTCTTTCTCTTCTTTCTTCATTCGCCTACGAAAATGTAACCTTAAAGGATTCGCGTCTTGACCATGTGCGGTCAGACACCATGAAAACATATTCACACATGCACGTATGTACGAAATTTTCAAAACTACATTACAAACATACGAAACATTTCCAAACTAACAACAAGAACTTTTCTGTTTAAAAATACTCTGATCAAGCTTTAGCACACATCATTACCAAACAAAATTGTAATATTCTGCATATAAAAAATATATATATGTTGTTCCCAAAGCTATCCTTTTTGTCGTAATTGAATATCGTTTCATTTAATTTTTTATTTAAATTTCTGTTCGTGGATATTGCATGTTTTATTTACAGCACAAGTTTAAATATTCACGCAGCCTTCCTAGATCCACAACAAACTCAATCTACTTTTAAATGTATCTGATTTCAGGGACTTTATGGCAAATTACGACAAAAGCATATTTTCTTTACACATAAAAGAAAGAAACATACGGTCTACTTGTGAGAGTGGAAGAAGACATTAATTTTGTCAAGTATCTCTGGTTTTGATTTCGCAAGCAATGTTAAGACTGTTTCTTTAAATTTGCTATAATCTCCCGACTGTAAAATGGTAGGTTGTAGTCTGCATACGATCTCCGGCGGTGATGCAATCCACACATGATAAAATTGCTATATGTGTGCCCTTATCCTCATAATGTTGAACTGTACCTCCATAATTGAGAACCATGTAATCACATTCAATTCAATGAACATGGACGGTTTAATGGATACTCAATTCACCGACATCTGTGGATGTTCTTTGTCAGACATGTTCACTTATGATGAGTTCAGTAAGTGAATAGGTATGTGTTTCCTGGCACGTCAAGGGTCACCAGATTATAGTGGCATGGAGCTTAGGGGTTAAAATTGAACAGTTGATTTACCCATGTTAAGAAGATTAATGAAGGATGATAATGATGAGAAAAGACACTAGTAATTTTAACAATATAAGATAAGGAATTTATTCACAAATTTACATACTTGAAGTAGCGTCAGTAGCACTTTTCATGAAAATAAATCAGAATTCTTAAGGTCTGTGGTTTTAACATATTGTCATGAAGAGGAAATGTTCATGCAACAGATTAAATGATCTAACACAAAATAATATTAAAAATGTTTAAAACAAAGGTAAAGTGAGTTTGTTGCTCATAGAAATGAAATATGGTTTGCATATATGGTATATAGAGATTAAGTAAAGGCCAAATTTATTATCTATAGTACCATTTATTGTTGACTCCATTTGGTGTTTAAAATGGTTGACTATCGTCATAGTTCTCATTTTTTTCTTTTTTTTTTTTGTTGTAATTTGATAGTTCATACAGGGGTTGTTGTGTTCCTTCTGGTTGACGGAAATTAATTCGTTGCATTCATCCTTTCTTCTTCTTTCTCTTCTGGAGTTGTATATCAGGTTAAACTCACAGCTGATGAATCACCAACCCTTGCATCTTGAACTGCTACCTCTAGTCTCGTACGTGGTTTTCTTCTTTTTATTGGGGCTGACACATGCGTGTTTCCCGTTTGATTTTTGGCGGGAAGTGTTGTCATTGGTTGATTTTCTTATGACGTTCACTGACCAACATAAACTAAGTCTGGGTTCATGTCCGTTACCGAGGATAGGAACAATAGAAGGAAGGAAAGGAAAGGAAATGTATAGAAGAGAGGGAAAGAGAGGTTTTTTTTTTTGTTTTTTGCTCATTCACTTAGTAAAGAGGAAAGTATATATTTTCGTATGGCGTTATTACTACCTAATCCTAGTACACAGTCCCTTTTCAGATATGGAGTGAATAAAGTTTTGGTACGATTCAGTCCTACTATACTGGTAACTTGTCTCTTTTTTTTACTTAAAATAATAGTACTCATTCTGTTTTTTTTCCGTGTGATACGTCTACCTGCTTTAGATGTGTACGATTTGGTTTCTACTGCTTGTACTATTTTCATCAGACGTACTGGTAGTAACATTTTTCTCACTGTCTGTGTATTTATTTGATTTTGCCTGTAATTTGGCACTATTTTTACGTTCTTGTACAAATGGCTCTATATATGGTTTTAGTCTGTCGAGTGATACTTGTGTATGTACGTCATTTACATCTATTAAGTAATGCTTCAGTGAACCTTGTAAGACTTTGTAACGACCTGTATAAAGTGTTTCCAAAGGTTTTTGTACTCGATCTACTCGAAGCCATACTTTATCGCAAGTATGTAAAGAATTTGGTATGAAAGTGTTTGTTCGTGTAATATGATGTTTTCTGTCGTCATTTAACATGACTAATTATGACATAGATTTACATAATTCCTTTATATACTCTTCCTGCACAGGGGCAATGTCTTTAATATTTGCATTGTCAACTAATTGGTAAGGGATCAATATTGGTGCTCCAATAACTGCCGTGAATGGTGCAAAATTAGATTCATTTGGAGGACTACGAATTCCTAAAAGTACAATGGGTATGGCGGTTAGCCAAGATTCTTTTCGAGTTATTATTGGCCTAGGATGTATAGTGGAGATATCACATAGTATGGATCCGATTTTAGGGGAAATATTTTATATTCCTTTAGATTTTTATATGACTTGCTTTCGTCATCTTGTTTCTGTGCTTGTGCTATCTCTGACAAGTTGCAAGCATCTATTTGAACTGCGAATGCGGATCTAGATAGACAGTCCGCAACTATATTCTGCTCGCATCTGATATATATGATATCCGATATATATTCAGATAACACTGAAAGATGACGCTGCTGTCGGTCGGATTTCGCTGAGGTCTGGCTATGAAATGCCTCGCATAACGGTTTATGATCCGTAAACAGCATTACACTACATTACATTAATTTTTTTGTAAACGAATCCAATTGGTATAGATTGTTTGTCTACTATTTGATGTAAAGCTGCGCCCGCTGCGTATTGACTGCTATCAGTTACTAACTGGTACTATGTTATTGAAGACTGGGGATGTGCTAATGCTGTTATCTCTACCAACTTATTTTTTATTGTTGTAAAAAGAGTTTGAGAGGAAGTGAAACAAGGCTGAGTCCATATAGCTTGAGTGAAGCTTTATTCCACTAGAAATCTACTCCGGTAGCGAACCGTAAGAAGAAAATGGCCGACTACCTCGTAAAGAGAGAAAGACGAAAACAGGGGGAAATCAATCAGTCCTGGAAAGTCAGGGAAAGATTAGAGAGTTCCTTTATTTTCACCACATTCTCCGCCACTTAAGAAAAAGTTCAGGTTTGTACGTTCTTCTGTCAAGGGGTGGTTTCTATGGGTGTCTCTGCTCAAACTGAAAGTAGAGAAAGGAGAAAAACAGATGTTCAAAGCTGATAATTTTCAGCTAAATACGGAGGTTTTCGACGAATTCTAGAGGAGTGTCGAAGATTCGATACATCAGCGTCTTCTGAAGAGTTCCTCTGGAAGCTATCCAAGGGCAGAGGATGGGGAGATGTAGGAGTGGAATTTACAGTGGGGTGGTTTTCGGGGGCAGCTAAATCGTCAATAACAGTATTTTCCAGAGCACTCGGCAGAGGAGGAGGAGTAGGAGTGTTAGACTGGATAGGGGCGTCCATTGGATCAAGTTCTGTGTGTGAACCGTTTGGTTTGGCATCCAATGGTGCAATATGGCGTAGAGACACTGTCGTTTCTCGTCCGTTAAGTCGCACGTGAGCGTAGTTCGGATTGACTTCGAGTATGTCAACTGTCTCAACTAAAGGCTCATATTTACTCCCGCGTACATGGCGCCTCAGGAGCGCCGATTTTGATTTTGTTAACCATGTTGGTATGGAATCACCAGAAGCTGATTTCCTTTGGAAATTAAACAAACGTTCATGAGGAGTACAGTTCGAGGCAGTGGAAACCAATGAGCGAATGCAGTGGAGTGCTACATCTAGAACCTTTTCCCAACTAGCAACTGGGAGATTACTAGACCGTAGAGCCAGGCTCACCGTTTGCCAGATGATACCATTGTACCTCTCTGCTTCTCCATTGCCCTGTGGATTAAAGGCAGTTGTTCGGCTGGTAGCAATGCGTCGAGAAAGTAGAAACGCCTTTAATTCGTCCGACATAAAAGCTGTACCACGATCACAGTGCACAAAAGAAGGGTTTCCAAAAATGGAAAATAAACTAGTTAGATGTTTCTTGACAGTCGCTGCTGAGACATCAGCACAAGGGTAAGCGAAAGGAAAACGGGAGTATTCGTCAACCACAGTAAGTATGAACCGATTGCGAGAATTTGAAGGTAAAGGTCCCTTGAAGTCTATACTTAATCTTTCAAAGGGGTGACTTGCTTTTATGAGTGTTTGAGGAGGCATTTTAATGAATCTAGGCTTTATCTCGGAACACACCTGGCATGACCTGGTTACTGCTCTTACATCTTCTACAGAGTATGGCATATTTTTACTTCTGACGAAATGCAGCATTCTTGTTACCCCAGGGTGACATAAATCTTTGTGCAAGATATGTAGTTTGTTAACAGAGATGGTAGAGCAAATTCGTGATAAAGCGTCCGCAGCAGCATTTTGTTTTCCCGGACGATATACTATGTCGTAACTGAAACAGGCAAGTTCTAATTTCCATCTTGTGATCTCGTTTTTTTATCTTGTTTTTACTTTTAAGATTGAACATGAAGGAGACAGATTTCTGGTCTGTGATAAGCTTAAAATGTCTCCCGAGTAATAAGTGTCTCCACTTTCGAATCGCTTCTACAATTGCATAGGCCTCCTTTTCAACTGATGAGTGTTTTTGCTCGGCAGAAGTTAAAGTTCTTGAAAAGAAAGTTACAGGCCGACGGTTTTAGGTTAGAGAGGCAGCAATAGCATGTTCCGAAGCATCAGTCTCAATCTCAAAAGGTAGAGTAGAGTCTATAGCCACCAGGCACGATTTTGCGATCTCCTCCTTTAGAAGCTTGAAGGCATCCGTTTGTACTTTAGCGAGAGGAAAATGGGCAACTCTGGTTAAGGGATGTAATTTTTCGGAGAAATTTGATATCCACCTAGAATAGTGAGAGAACATCCCCATTGCTCGTCGGAGAGAGGTATGGTCTTGAGGTATTGGCAGATCCACCAATCCTTTGAGTATGTCAGGGTCAGGTTTTACAGAACCCATGCTTATAGTATACCCAAGCAAGTCCACCGAACTAAGTGAATAATGACATTTGCTTTTATTCAGTGTTAGGCCGTACTTTGCCACACTATTCATAAATTTCTTTAGATTGTTGTCATGTACTGCCTGATTATGACCACAGATGGTAACGTTGTCGATATAGGCGTAGGTTCCTCGGACGTCTTCTCGCCTGATAATGTCTTGCCTTTAATTTTTCCACGCAATGTCGAGCAAGATAGACTCTCTGAGAAATTATAAGATGGAATGGAAGACGCGAGAATAGACTCACCGTGGTTGATAGCAGCCGCTGTAGATGATCTGCAGACACGAGCAAAATGTCCTTTCTTTTTGCAATTTTTGCAAATTGAGTTTCGGCAAGGCATCTAATTCTATCATGTCTCTGATTCCCGCAGAAGAAGCATTTTTGTCCAGAAATGGCGGCCACGGTATGTTCCTCATAGCACCCAGACTGATCGTCATCGTCAGTTACCTCAGTTTGAACAGTAGAGACTGTTGAGGGTGCAAAGAAGTCCCTCAGACAAATAATAAAAGGAAAATACACTACAAATAAAGCAAAATAAACTTTTGTTTATTTTCGTAAAAAAAAAATATAAGAATTATTTTTTTTGTACAAAAATGAAATTGTCCGTAAAGCAGTGGAAGAAAAAGAGAAAGAAAGGCACTGGGAATGTGAGAGGGAAAAGGTAGGACGATGTGTAGCGAGCGAGATGAAAGAAAGAGAGGGTGAAGGAATGTTCACTGATACGCGATACTGCCTGTTGTGTGAACTGCTGAATTCTGTGTGTGTGTGTGTGTTCGAAGCTGTCCGTGTCGCTTTGATGTCGGCTTGTCGCTGTTCTCCCTCTGGTCTGATGAGAGTTTCTACCTTCCTTATATCTGAATGATGAGGCTCCGGGGAGATTAAGAAATGGGTTTCTTATGTCGAGCCCTGATTGGTCAATAAATCATATTTTTTTACCGCGTGGTGTGCTTTTCACTACGTCCGAACTTTTGGGTGCGCCGTTCTTGTTTTTGACCCCACAGGGTATGGTGAGGAGTGAATTCCGGCGCAGTTGTATTTTTTTGATACCCGTGGTGTGAATTAATTTTTATTGTGTGTATGGAAAATAAAATAAGGAACAGCACAAGACAGATGCGTTTAGTGAGTTCTGTTGAGTGTAGGACGTTAATTGTTTTTGTGCCATCTCAAGTGTTAGCGCCTGGTCATAAGCAGTGACTAGATCTAGTGTTTTGTTTTCCAGGAGTCGTTGTCTGATGTGATTAGACGAAATTCCGTTTATAAAAGCGTCTCGTATGTATTCGTCTCTCGCCTGTATTGCTGTAACAGCCTGGAACTCGCAATCCTTCGCGAGTTTCTTTAAAGCTTGCAAATACTGGTCTACACCCTCGTCAGTTTGTTGACGACGAGTAGCCCGCAGATACCGACAGAAGATGGTATTTCTAGGCTGCACAAACACTCCTTCCAGAACGTCCATGGCTGAATCGTAATCGTCCACGTCGGAGATGTGTTTAAAGATAGTGGGAGAGACAAGGTTGATAAGTAGATTCAGTTTCAGTCTGTCTGTCAGTGGAGTCTGTTGTGTTTCGCCGGCCGCTTCGAGAAAGATTTGGAAGGATCTTTTCCAATGTCGCCATGTGTCGTCTGAGTCAGGTTTATTCGTGTCTAGATCTAGGCGTTCTGGCTTAAGGTATTTCTCCATCCTGATAGATTATTTCTAGTGGAATAAATTGTTGTAAAAAGAGTTTGAGAGGAAGTGAAACAAGGCTGAGTCCATATAGCTTGAGTGAAGCTTTATTCCACTAGAAATCTACTCCGGTAGCGAACCGTAAGAAGAAAATGGCCGACTACCTCGTAAAGAGAGAAAGATGAAAACAGGGGGAAATCAATCAGTCCTGGAAAGTCAGGGAAAGATTAGAGAGTTCCTTTATTTTCACCACATTCTCCGCCACTTAAGAAAAAGTTCAGGTTTGTACGTTCTTCTTTTTATATTATCAAATGTGTTAGATTCTCGTTCATTTAGCTCAAATACTGATCTAGGATTTAATCGCATGCGTTCAGATAACGGCAATATAATGTTTGCATAATTTGGAATTAGCTTTCAGTAAAAACCTGTCATGCCTAAAAATCGTCTTAAGCTTTTAGAATCTGTTGGTTTAGGATAATTTTCAATAATTTTAATTTTCTTCTGTGTAGGTAATAAACCGTTTTTACTGACGTGAAAACCTAGAAAATCTAGTTCTGTTACGCTAAATACGCACTTATCTATTGAAATTTTTAGGTTATTGTCATTTAATACTTGTAGTACCTTATCCAAGTCTTTTTTGTGTTGCTGTTCATCATCGCTAAAAACTAAGATATCATCCAAATATATGAATACACAGTCTAGTTTGAAAAATATCCTATCCATGTAACGCTGAAATGTAGCAGAGGCATTCTTCAAACCGAAAGGCATGTATAAGAATTCGAACAGCTCAAAGGGTGTAGCTACAGCGGTTTTTGCTACGTCCTCGGGGTACATTTTTATTTGATGATAAGCAGACAGTAGATCTATTCTGGAAAAGCATGATTTATTTGCTAACCGTGCTGTAAAAGAATTTATATTGGGTAAAGGATATCTATCTGTTTTTGTGATACTATTTAAGGCGCAGTAATCACCGCAAGCTCGATAACTACAGTCTGGTTTTTGTACTAAATGTAAGGGAGAAGCCCAATCACTATTTGAAGGTCTAATTACGCCTGTACTTAGTAACTTTTTAAATTCCGCTTGGGCAGCGTCTAATTTAGATCCAGTAAGTTGTCGTGCCTTGGCAAAAACTGGTACGTGGCTTTCGGTGTCTATTCTGTGATAAACGCCACCATATGTTTTATTTTTATCTATTTGTGGCGAAGTAACACTTTTATATTTGCCTATGATTTCACTAATATGTGCGGCCATATCCATGCCATTCACTATTACATTATCCACGTTTCCTATTATCGCTTTTACTGCCGCTTTTCTCTCTGTTATGCAATTGCTAATACATTTATTTTTACTGTCTACGACTAATTGGAATTGTTTCAAAATGTCTAACCCTAACAATGGATTGGTAACGTCTGCGATTACAAAAGTCCATTGATAAGCACGTCTTAATGAAGATATTCTTATTTCCAAATTAGCTTGACCATAGCATGTAATACGGTCACCACCAGCAGATGAAAGGTGAACTGGTGTCGGTTCTAAAAGTACACCAACAACAGCTGAACGAGGCAAGAAGGAGACACTAGCGCCTGTATCTACTATAAAATCTATTTTCGTAGCTCCTACCCTAACTGCTAGTGCTGAGGGAGCTAACGCGGTCCGCCCTACTAGTTTTCCGAATCACTGTGGGTAGGGGATGAAGGTCGAGAGTTTGGTAGCATTCGTACATTATTCTTTCTCTTATGCAGCCATGGTTTACACCATGGTTTGCATGTACGAGCCTCGTCTGCAAAGTACAAATGAGCTCTGCAGACTTTCGGCCTTTGTTTTGCGGCAAAAAGGACGCAATCCTACGGGAACTGTGTTGTTCTTATGTTGTTTGTGTTCAGGTTCTATACCCTGGCAGACTGATGCATTTTGAATTAGTGGCATCAAGACATAGACTACCCATGTCTTTTAAAGGCATTTCATTGTTTCGCTGCTATAACAATTTGTGGTGGAAGGGCTCTAATGAATTTGTGGCGTACTATTTCGTAACTTGTCCCAATCCTACTTGCAATGGCCGCCATCTCCTGTAAATATAATGATGGACGACCAGTTCAAGCGGTGGTCTTCATTAATTTTTCTAACAGTTCTGGCTTGGCCCTTTCATAAGTATTCACAACTGATTCTTTGAGCTTCGTATAATTTCTTGATTCTAAAACGGGGGCTGGAATGTTTGTAACGACATCAAGAGGGAAGACACTAATTACAGTGTATTGTTAGTGGTCACTTGTCTCAAATGAAATTGCGATTCAATTATAGTGAACCAACCGGCGACACTGGTCTCCATAAATTGTGGGGGTTTGACACTAACTTGCTGCACCTCCATTTTTATAAATTGTTTTTATACAACCGTACGGAAATATACAAGATGATAGAGCAAACGAAAGAAAAGGAAACAGTAACTTATCCAGATTTATGCTTTTGTCATGCGGTCAGTCTTATCGTATGTCTTTTTTTTTCTCTGAAGGGAGTTCGCCGGAGTTACTAATATGTAGCTCTTTTTGTGGTGGTGTTCTTTCAATGTCGCGGTTCACCAGTATGGTAGGGTGTTCTCTTCAACGTCGCGGTTCGCCAGTATGGGAGAGTGTTCTCTTCAACGTCACGGTTTGTCGTTATGGGAGAGTGTTCTCTTCAACGTCGGGGTTCACCAGTATGGTATATAGAGATGAAGTAAAGGCCGAATTTATTGTCTATAGTATCATTTATTGTTGACTCCATTTGGTTACAGTGTTTAAAATGGTTGACGATCGTCATAGTTCTTTTTTTTCTTTTTTTTTTTTTGTAATTTGAGAGTTCATACAGGGGTTGTTGTGTTCCTTCTGGTTGACGGAAATTAATTTGTTGCATTTGTGGAATCTTCCACATTTGCCAGTCACCCTTTACGGAAAGATGTATTCTTCCCTAAATAAAAGCCTTAACCAATCACCACGTCACTTCTCTAAATTCAATCTCCTATTGGTTAAAAGAACACTAGATTGTAACAAAGTTGAGACAAATCTTTTTTACCACGCAGCTCCCTGGAGCCGATTTTAAAACACGAAATTCACCAGTCAGTCCCAATTCACCAGTCAGTCACTTAGCTTCAGAGAGATGCCACACGAATCCACGCGTGTAACTATTTTGACTTAAGAAACTTCTCGCGCGTCAACTGCTAACTCAAACACCAACATTATTCTCTCAAAATCCACTTACATCTTTCTAAGATAAGTGTTCTGTGAAAAAAAATAAATAAAATAAAATAAAATAAAATAAAAATAAAAATAAAAATTGAAGAAGAAATAAAGTGGAGAAAATATAAAACTTTCTCCAGAGAGAGATCGTGTCTCCTGTGCGTCAGTGTGAAGGTTGATGTCAAAAACCCAAATTTAAATGAAAAAATAAACCGTCAATCAAACTTAAACTTTACCCGCATACGATCTTAAATCAATATATTTAACTTACAATTTAATACACTAAATAACACACAGGACTAAACTCCCGATTTCTCTCTCGGCTTCTTGAAAGGAAATCAACAACATACCCACTCAATGAAGCAGACGATATCATAAACAACTATACCGTTAGTGCTCGCAAACCAAACATTTATTTCAACAAATCATAATTACATGCATATTGGTCCATATGCTACGTGGGTAACAAACAAAAATGAACAAAAGGATTTTTACTTACAAAACAATGTTGTCAGCAAGTAGACAACGCAAACATCGTTCAACTTTTTCTTTACAACAAACAATATTGTTAAAGCATTTTCTTTTTTTACAATCAATTCAATTTCTTCTGTTTGTGTCTTCTTTCTTCAAATATTTTCTTTTCTTTCTATGAGACTCTTTTTCACTTCCTCTGGAGCTGAAAGGGTAAATTGAAAAAACACAAATCCTAACCTAGTCTAGGATCTTAAAAACTTATTCCATGAAGCATATCTTTCAAAATATGTTAAAACTTTAGCTTTGGAATTCATTTAAATCTTATTCTTTCAAATCTTATTTTAATATAAAGAACGTGAACAGGGGCGGAATTCCTGGCATCGATTGACTCCGTAAAACAAATAAAAACGTTGATTCTCCGAATCAACAAACAAATCAAATGAAACCATTCCCCTTCTAGGGAATAAAATTACTTCTTTTAGCCTCGGAACTCCACCGAAGCCAACCAAATCTCCTCTTCCAAATCTCACAAACAAACAAACTGCAGCTACGGAACTCCACCGAAGCCGAACAAATCTTCTCTTTAAAGATTTTCAAACATAAACGAATATTAGCTACGGAATTCTACCGAAGCCAGTTAAATTCTTCTCTTCAAAGCTTTTCAAATACAAACGAATATCAGCTACGGAATTCTACCGAAGCCAATTTAAATCTTCCAACAAAGCCCTTCGATGCGTAAACTTGTGGTGGCACGGAGCAAGCGAAGGACCGGATATTAACCCTCAGAGGTTTAGACAGCAAATGACCAATACTGGTCTTTGCGCACCCGGCTCCACGCAGAATTTCCGGGGGAAAATTAAAAAGAAATAAAAAGAATAATAAGCAATTTCCACCAATTAAACGGCTCCGCGCCATACCCAACAGTTTGTTTCAGCAGACTGACTCTGATCCGATGGGCACACATAAATAGAGCGATAAATTCACTTCTAAGAGAGAAAGCTTTGAAGTACCGTCAGTGAATGTCGCTACGCTTTTCTCACCCATCAAACCCGATGCCTTCAGCCTTCCTTCACCAACGGAGATATCAAAGGACTCCTACCAACCCATTGACCTCACCTTTCATCTCCTGTGACCAGCACGTCATGAACTTAAGTATTAACAAAAGACACTTATATTCTTTTAATAATCGGATTTCTCTTCTATGAATGAACATTTTGTAACGGACTTTGTGCGTGTAAATCAAGAAACATTGTACTATTCATTGATGTTGCATTTAAATACAAAGTGTTTTTGATATACCCTTCTCTTTCGTATGTTATTTTGTTTATGCTATGGTGACCCCAATTTGATTGCTTGTTGA
Source organism: Acanthosepion esculentum (assembly GCA_964036315.1). Taxonomy (NCBI): domain Eukaryota; kingdom Metazoa; phylum Mollusca; class Cephalopoda; order Sepiida; family Sepiidae; genus Acanthosepion; species Acanthosepion esculentum. The sequence goes on from OZ038490.1 coordinate 34,746,922, forward strand.
ACCTTTAGGCCAAACTAGCGGCTGTCCCGAAGGACTGCTACTATTTATCTACCTTCTGATACAAGCAACAATTAACAACGAGCACTCTACCCCCCATCACCATAAGTGGTGAACGCCGACGTGATTTTAACACATATATATACACGCACGCACAAAAAAAAAAAAAAAAAATTGAACTGTCACAAAATTAGAATTTTTATTCAACACAAACCAAAAACATGGCAGATGACGCTGAAGAAACTACAATTAATCAAAACCAACCAATCCAAGCTGTTGCGATAAAACCACCAAACTTCATTGAATCAAACGTAATAGCTTGGTTTGCGATAATGGAGGCGCAATTTAATATTGCAAATATAAGACAGACCAGTCAAAAATTTTTTAACACTTTGGCAGCTCTCCCTGTGGACATAGTAGGAAATATACAGCCAACTATACTGCAATCAAAAGATTACGACGCACTAAGAGAAGCAGTGACGGGCGCTTACGAGAAAACAAAACCAGAGATGCTGGACAAATTAATGTCGTCATCGACTGTAACAGGTCGTCCCTCAGTATACCTGAATGAACTTATGTCATTAGCAAGCCGAATTGGCGTAGGGGACGATATCGTACGTCACAAATTTATTCAAGCCCTACCTCACTCCATTAAACCAGTGGTAGCGGCACAAGTCGATTTAGACACAGATCGCCTTGGAAGAATGGCGGATGACTTACTATTATATTTTAACAAACAAGACACCGCACATATTCGACAGATTTCGGGGAAGCAAAGGGATGAACAGCAAAATAAAAATGAAACTAAAAGGATACATGGCTGTTCCCACAGTGAAAATAAATTCCCTACCAGTGTTCGCCCTTTTAACAAGGACCAAAAACCTCTAATTTGCCGAGCGCATTTATACTTTGCGGAACGTGCAAAATTTTGTAAGCCGTGGTGCAGATGGCCAAATAAACGGAATGTTCAAATGCAACCCAACTCTCGCCCAAATTCACCAGTTCCTCGTGAGATTTCGGAAAACTAACTAGGCGAGAGGTGTTAGCTTCCATTTCCTCGCCGCTTCTCATTGTAGCCGCACGGTTAGGAGCTCAAAGTTTAAATTTTATTGTGGATACAGGAGCTGCCGTATCTATACTTCCGAAGAGATATTTAAGCGGAGCTGTAACATACCCAACCAATATCTCTTTAGTGTCTGCCAACGGTCAAAAGATTGAATGCTCAGGACAAGCAGTACTGAATCTAACACTACGGAACCTCAGACGAGAATTTACCTGGACATTTATAATAGCCGAAACTGCTCAGCCACTCCTAGGATACGATTTCCTAAACCATTTCGGGCTAATGGTGGACTGCACAAACAATAAGCTGATTGATAAAATGACTAATAGACAATCCGATGCACATCCATCGTCTATTATCATGAATATAGATTTAGTACCGAATAAAGATGCTAACAAAATGGTACGAGCAATTCTGGAGAAATACCCAAACTTAATTTCTCCTCATCGCGACACGAATGCAACAAAACCAAAGATATTCCATAGAATAGAAACTGGTAGCAACCCTCCTACTTTCTCCAGAGCCAGACAATTATCAGCTCAGAGATGTGAAATTGCAAAAGAGGAATTCAAGAAACTCCTAAAGGCAGGAATAATTTCCCCTTCAAACTCTGAATGGAGTTCAGCCTTACATATGGTACCGAAGTCAGACGGCACATATAGACCTGTTGGCGATTACAGACATTTAAATACCATAAAAGCCGATCGATATCAAGTCCCAAATATAAATTCCTTGTCTTCGAAGCTTCATAATAAGAAGTTCTTTTCAAAGATAGACCTGTCGTCTGCTTATCATCAGATACCTGTACATCCGGAGGATGTTTGCAAGACAGCCATCTCTACCCCTTTTGGGTTATTTGAATATAACTATATGCCTTTCGGACTACGGAACGCATCATGTACTTTTCAGAGAATGATGGACAATATCTTTCGTGATACTGATTATACCTTTGTATATATCGACGATATCCTTATATTCTCAGAAGATGAAGAAACTCATTCCAAGCATATCGACCTAGTACTACAAAAACTGAGTGAGTACGATTTTAAAATTTGTCTCTCCAAATGCATATTTAGTGCTAATGAATTAGACTTTTTAGGATTTCATATTTCTGCTAGTGGTCTCAAACCCAGTGCTAAAAAGTTGAATGAATTAAGTGAATTTCCTCAACCAAACGATTCCAAATCACTACGCCGATTCATCGGAATGGCAAATTTTTACAGAAAACTTGTGCCAAATTTCAGCGATATCATACTACCTCTCACGGAAAAAATACGTTTAAACCAAAATTCCAAGTCATTAACCCTAACAAAGGAAGAAATTGAATCTTTCGAAAATATGAAAAAGTCTTTATCAAATGTAACTGTTTTGGCTTTCCCCAGCTCGAAAGCTAACAACTATCAACTTGTAACAGACAGTTCGAATTATGCGGTGGGTGCAGCACTTCATCAAATGATTGATAATCAACCCATCCCCATAGGTTTCTTTTCAAAGAAATTATCCCAAACCCAACAAAAATATTCTACTTTTGACAGAGAACTACTAGCTGCCTATCTAGCAGTACTCCATTTTAAACATTTAATAGAAGGCAGAAATGTAATGTTACTGACGGATCACAAACCACTTTGCAGTGCTTTTAAAAGCCAGTCTTCCTTAAAATCAGATAGACAACAGCGTCACCTCTGTTTTATCAGCGAATATGTAAATGACATTTCACATATAAGAGGTTCACAAAATATAGTAGCTGATTGTTTATCAGGACCTGTCAACGCGATCACTATTGATATATGTGACTTACAAGAAATAATGAAGCATCAAGCTACTGACAATGAAATTCAGGCATTCAAAGATCAACTGAAACCATACACAATAAATCAAAATGAAACCATATTATGTGACACGACATTACCTTTTCCACGGCCTTTTGTGACTGAAAAGCTCAGAAAATCGGTATTTGACAGTCTGCCTAATCTATCACATCCAGGAATAACATCTTCAAGAAAAATAATAAAATCCAGATACTATTGGCCGAAGATGGACAAGTCAATAAAAACCTGGTGCACAGAATGCCAGCACTGCCAACAAGCAAAAATAATAAAACACACAAAGAGCAAAGTAAATCCATTTGAATTACCTTCCAGTCGTTTTGAAACGGTGCATGTGGATATTGTCGGTCCCTTACCACCAGTAAAGAACCAAACTGACCCTTATTTTTCACCATATCGATATTTATTAACATGCATTGATAGAAATACGAGATGGATAGAAGCATGCCCAATAACAGAAATTACGGCAAAATCAATATCAACGGCTTTTGTAAATCTGTGGATCTCCCGATTCGGGGTTCCTCTTCATGTCGTTACGGACAGAGGAAGCCAATTTGAATCCGAATTATTCTCAGAACTATCAAAAATAATAGGCTTCCACAGATTACGAACAACGGCGTACCATCCGCAAACGAATGGATTAGTTGAGCGAGCACACAGAACTTTAAAAACGGCTATTATAGCCAGGAAAGAATCGTGGTTGTCAGCTCTTCCTATCGTCCTTTTGGGAATGAGGATAACACCTAACGAATCAAACTATTCTTCATTTACTGCAGTAACAGGGAGTCATGCACAAGTCCCCCGATTGTTAATTGACTCTATCAAGAACGAGAATAGTGAAATGACAAACTCGCACGTTAAAATTCTAGCCGACGAGATGCAAAAATTTGACATGGACAAATTATCCAGGGGACACCTGCATACAATACCTAATTCTTACATTCCAAAAGATTTACAAACATGTAAAAGTATCTGGCTAAGAACAGACAGAGTAAGAAAGCCATTGGAAGCTCCATACACAGGTCCATTCCAAGTATTAAGTCGTCATGAAAAATATTTTACTATTAAAAGATCGGATGACGTACATAGTAATGTTTCAATAGATAGACTAAAACCTGCATATATTTCTGAAAATATAAAATCAAAAGATTCCATTGGATCAAGACCGGATTTGGATAACTCCCTATCTTGTTCCGAAGAAACTAATGATAACAAACCAGAAACTAGAACGAAGTCCGGTAGAACGATTAAATGGAAGAAAGAAAACACATATTTTTATTACTAAAAAAAAAAAAAAAACAAAAAAAAAAAAAAAACAACAACAACAACTCCGTTTACTGGGGCGAAAGTTATGTGGTGGCACGGAGCAAGCGAAGGACCGGATATTAACCCTCAGAGGTTTAGACAGCAAATGACCAATACTGGTCTTTGCGCACCCGGCTCCACGCAGAATTTCCGGGGGAAAATTAAAAAGAAATAAAAAGAATAATAAGCAATTTCCACCAATTAAACGGCTCCGCGCCATACCCAACAGTTTGTTTCAGCAGACTGACTCTGATCCGATGGGCACACATAAATAGAGCGATAAATTCACTTCTAAGAGAGAAAGCTTTGAAGTACCGTCAGTGAATGTCGCTACGCTTTTCTCACCCATCAAACCCGATGCCTTCAGCCTTCCTTCACCAACGGAGATATCAAAGGACTCCTACCAACCCATTGACCTCACCTTTCATCTCCTGTGACCAGCACGTCATGAACTTAAGTATTAACAAAAGACACTTATATTCTTTTAATAATCGGATTTCTCTTCTATGAATGAACATTTTGTAACGGACTTTGTGCGTGTAAATCAAGAAACATTGTACTATTCATTGATGTTGCATTTAAATACAAAGTGTTTTAGATATACCCTTCTCTTTCGTATGTTATTTTGTTTATGTTATGGTGACCCCAATTTGATTGCTTGTTGAACCTTTAGGCCAAACTAGCGGCTGTCCCGAAGGACTGCTACTATTTATCTACCTTCTGATACAAGCAACAATTAACAACGAGCACTCTACCCCCCCATCACCATAAACTCATTCTCCCCTGTTCCCATCCATAAACTAATCAGTAATATAGCTATTAAAAGCTAAATAAATTAATTCTATAATATTTAAAGGCAAATAATTCGATACTGTCATTCGAACTATTTAAGGTAACATTAATTTACGTGGCCAACTATAGTAGTTCACCACGGAGCCAGAATAGGGACGTCCGTATCGTCCGACGACAAAACTCTGACTTAAGACAACATCTTATCCATAATAAAATCAGTAATATAGCTATTAAAAGCTAAATAAATTAATTCTATAATATTTAAAGGCAAATAATTCGATACTGTAATTCGAATTATTTAAGGTAACATTACGTGGCCAACTATAGTAGTTCACCACGGAGCCAGAATAAGGACGTCCGTATCGCACGAGGATAAAGTTCTGACTGAAGACAAAATCTTCTGATACAACGGACTCGCTTTCAGCTGCCAAATTCCATGACAATGGGGCCATAAATTTTCCGACCGCCCCATCCACAGGCCACCGACCCCAGACATTAAAACAACATATCATCTCTAATACCGAAGTCGTTGCAAGCCCTCTTCTCACCTCATGTTAAATCTCTGTCAACAAAGATTTCCAAAAAAACACTCAAAACAAGAATCTCACCACCGAAGTCACTGAAAGGTGACCTCTCACCCTTATGTTAAATCTCGGTCAACAAAAATTTCCAAAGTTCTTACACACTACTAAAATAGAAATTGTATTTAACAAAAGATAAACACAGAACAATCCAATGTAAACAACTCTAAAAAATTAAGACATTTATACTCTACTTTATTCACGCACACAAACTACACAAATTGTTGTATAAGTAATATTTTCCATTTTACTCTATTTGACCAGTTCTTTAACACATGAACAATTTTGAACTGTAAATCAATAAAACACCCAATTTATACATGGTCAATTCTTGCATTATCAAACCACAAGTTTTCTAATTGTATATTAATTGTACATAAATGTCTGTTGTTTTTTATTGAAACCTAAATTACCGTTGTTTCTTATTCAATTGCCTTGTGATTGATTCGTTTTGAATGTCTATATTCTATATTGTTGTGGATTAATATGGTGAACATGCCCGTAAACTAACCATCTTAATATTAAAACCTTTTGATAACAAATTCAAACTCATAGCAATCCCAACAGATGTCTATCCGGTTCAAGTCGCATACGTTTCAGATCAAATGCCTTCTCAAAACACGATGGTTATCGTCAGCTAGTTTAGAATGATTAATTTTAGAATTGTTGTTTTAGAAAACTCGGCAAAACTTTATTGTAAAAAAATCTTTCCATATAACAATGAAACGAAATTTAATGTATGGTGCGCTGTAAAATCTTTTTTCTTTAATCATAGCATACCATACTTACCCAGAGTAAAAAAGTAAATATTTTAGTACTTTGACAAATTTCACAATATCCAGTCGCTAAAAATAAAATAAAGTAGCATTTTAATTCTGATTTCACAACACCTACAAACATATTGAAATCAATTTCACCTGTAGTGAGTGCGAAATAATAATAACTCCCGTCACCCACACCCTTCAAATTTGGAGGACCAAGGAAGTGATTGTGATTGATTCGTTTTGAATGCCTATATTCTATATTGCTGTGGATTGATATGGTGAACATGCCCGTAAATTAACCATCTTAATATTAAAACCTTTTGATAACGAATTCAAACTCATAGCAATCCCAACATATGATTATAGCGTACCTTAGATGCGACATACCGCCAAAAGTATAAGGCACCCAGTCAGGATCGAACTCACTACTCAGTTGTAATAGTTCCACCAAGACAAGCTGATTAACCATTACACTACGCTGAAGTTGCCAGTCGAATATGATTATAAACAACTACTTGTCTATTATCGATTGTATGATATCCTATATTATATTCTTCTCAAAGTATACGCGAACAAATAATGACGAAAGAGGACTTGGAAAATTTAATACTCACAGAACAGATTGAAGATAAGAGTGACAGAAGTGTAGTGACCAAAACATGATCTAGATTTAAAATGCTAAGCACTGGCTCATTGATTTTGTTAGAAAATAAAAAGACTCAAATTTACAAACTTTGCTTAACACACACGCAAAAGCGAATCCAAAACAAAACTCGTGAAATTTCACACCTTGATATGAAATGTTTTTCGACCAATAGAAAACTAGGAAACATTTAAAAACAAAATTCAAATAATCTTCAATTGTTAGAAAAAAATTATTTTACGGACATTTTCGCGAGCCGACGCGAGGTTTGTTCCTCATCCACTAGAAAGGCCCGAATCATATCCGGGAGTGAATTCCCAAATGACCTTTTCAAGCCCCACAAACAAAATAAAAGACGGGCAAGTTTGCCTGTCACCAGAAAGAAGGAGACGAGCGTATGAACACGTTCCTTGACAAACGTCAAGCGATCGTTATTATTATTTCTACCTTTCTCCCTCACCTCTTTTATACTTGATAAACGAACGGAACATTTTAAGACTGAGTGATTACTTCAAAGACATTCCTACCCTACGATAACACTCATACATACATACATCCACACATGCGTTCCTGCCTTCGTACACATAAACTCATTCTTGCAAGAACTACTACGAACATTTTGACGACCTTGTATCGACCAAAATACATTAATTTTATTTATAGAGACTTTAATTGATTTATATGTATATAAAGTTGTTGTTTCACTTTACAATTTGATTTTCTTGTTTTATATCCCTCTTATGGTGGGATAAATCAAACTAATCTGTTTCAACACTCATACACTTCACTATAACTGATAACCCACTATAGAGGAAAGCAACGCATAACTTACCTGGCGAGTTTTTTGTTTTGCCGGGGACGCTTGTGATACACGACTTACAATGCAGATTTTTCCCGTAGTAGGTTGCTATTTCTTTCTGCAGTTGACCAATTGCCATCCAAGGCTATAGAACCCGGTCTGTCCTGTTATCTATGCATATTTGGGGGAGACGAAGGGGATTCCCAAGGGTATTAGCACGTAAGTAAATGTAATGGGTTCGACTGAAATTCGAACTCGGCTCTCCAAATCCTCAATCCGAGTCACTAACCATTACTCCACCGTGCCTAAAGAAATCCCTAAAAAGGATGCGGGTTATTAAAAACATAAAACTTAAAAGAAAAAAGAAGCAAAATCGTTTCATGGAATAATTTTTATTATTTTTATGTTAGTTACATAACTGCCTGAATGTGAATTATCTATCATATCAGAAAGTAGAGATTTACTTGACTCACTACCGAGTCAGGTTGTGACACAAGGTCGGTTTTTAACTCGGGTCGCTGGTCATAGCTTGTCAGAGCTCGTTTAAGCTAGTCATAGGCGTAATATCTCCTGTGCCAGGGAAGTATCATAGCATACCAGAAAGAAAGGAGTCTGTGTATTTTTTATTCGTTGATTGAGAGATGTGATGATTATTGACAAAAAGTTAGATGAAAGAAACTTTGTCAAATTTACATAACTACGCCTGAAACTAGGAAGTTATGTTCATTCAGTGTTCAATGTCAAGTTCCAGTAGAATAACTGAGCGAAGAAAGGATAAGAATTCTGAAGTATTTATCAGCCATAAATCATTATCGAGGACAAAGATAAACTAGTTCGAAAAATAGTCATTTCATGTTCCAAAACGCCTATGGAAATTGAAATGGCCAAGAAATAAATAGACATTTTTTTATCGAATTCAATCAAGTAGTTTCAGCAAACTGCAAAAAAGATCAGTTTCACCACTCTCTTTCAGATATGTTTTAATTAAATCAAATAAAATCCCATCAGTTTGAACTTAGATCAATGAAGTTGCATAACATACAGATAGAAAAATAATCGTAACTACTGAATAAAAAAAAAACATATTTCGAAGCCACCCCCGCTCCAAAATAACGGTTTTTACTTTGAAAATAACTAATACTGCAAATTACAAAAGATCCCTTTTTACAAGACTTCATGCAATTAAGAAATGATTTGTTTCGTATAAAAAAAACACGCTTCTTAAGCTTTATTTAACATTTTAAATTGCCATTTTTACCAAATATAAATTTTTAAATACTCGATTTTTCACGAAACGCAGGAAATAAATTTGGATCAATAGTAACTTTTACACATGATTGGTTGGCTAATTCCCAACCAATCAGATTGTAAGGGTTTTTCTTTTTCAAGCCAGCATAAAAATATGTGTCGATTTTTTAAAGCTGATAATGGAACGGCTTACTCACTTTGTCAGCAAACAAAGGAATGGGAATTATAAAAATAAGAACAGTAAAAAATGTTATTTCGTTTATCATAAAGTCAACTTCAATTAAATACTAACTACAATAATTTAAAAATATATAACAGCTGAATAGTCAGTGCTTTTTAAATCAAAACATAAAATAAATTTCGATGTTGCATAACAACGTGGATGAAAAAACTAAACAAAATGACTTAAAAAAAAAACATAACATTGTAAAAAATGTAAAATAAGTTTTCTAAACTAATTTTTTCTCCATTTGTAATTAAAAAAAATAGAACAAATTGAAACTTAAACGAATCATTTTTAATTCTCCACCGCCAAATAAACATTGAAAATTCTTTTAAAAATTGTAGTAAAAAAATTTAAAAGCTTTTTTATTTTTATATATGAAATTGAGTTCAGAATATTAAACACGGTAAAAAAAATAGATTTTTCCCATGATCGCAGAATGTGTCTGATGCGCTTCATGTTTAAAACAACTGGTATTTTTTTTAAAAATACCACATAATTTTTAAAGAAACTTGATTTCATATTTTTTTAATTTGTAGAAAAACGCTGCTTTACCATTATTATTATTATTAACACATTATAAAATGTAAGAAATTTGAAATAAATATCGTTTAATTCAGCACCACTGTAAGAATAACAGAAATAATTGATAAAAGATAGTGTAGTAAAGGTAAAAAGAAAATTAGTTTCTGTATTATTTTCTAATTAGAGACTCGACATCTCTTTCGAACTCTTTAATGCAAAAAGAGTTGATAAGTTACGCCAACATGGCGCACTAATACTGTTAAAAAAAACTCCAAAACAGACAGAATTTCATTTTTAACAAGGTATTTGTTGGTAAGGTTACTTATTTTTCTTCATATTTGTCGGATTAATTCTAACATTAGCTTACGGAAACACTTTTTAAAAAAATTATTATTTGCAGTATAGTGTTGCAGATTGATTTATTTTCTTTCCTTAAAATAGACTTGTAATCGTGAAAAATGCTGTTCGTGTCCTAACACCGTCTTTCTTTTGTCAGTATTAGGTTTTCATAGTTTTTACCGGTTTCAGTATATTTATTTGTTTATAAATGATGATAGTAGTTTTAAGAAAGTAGATTTTATTTTTATTTTTTTAAAGTGATTTTCTGTTGTAGCTAAACAGAGGGGAGGGAGTTAACTTTGGCGTGTAAAATGGAGGATCATGTTGCGTAGATTGTTTTCCATTCATTAAAAATAAAGAATACTTGAATATTTTTATTTTTTGATTCGTGCATATTGACATTTACTGTATCCTTCTGTAGTATTCTTTTAAAAAGTATTGTACATTTTACATTTAAAATTGTTGCTTCTTACATTTCAAATGATAAATAAAAAGCTACCACTTTTAAAAATAATGAATTTGTTTAGGAATTCAATTATTCAAAAGGAAAGTTTATTCTTTAAAGGTGGAAAAATTGACTTGCTATTCATTTTTTATGAAGGGGGGTATTTAATAAACTTTATTAGCTTGACTTAATTTGTTTTTGTTTTTTTTTAATTTAAAAATACCATTTCGCATGAATTTTTGAATTTTTTTTTTTTTTTTTTGGCAAAATCTGTTTTCCTTGAGAGGTTCGATTTTGTTTCTTTATAAATTAATAATAAATATTTATTAATTAAAATTGAACGTAAAGAAATTTAATAATAGATACGCTCTGTAATTGGGTGAAGATACTGGTAACGTTTTTAATCAATTCTGAAATGCAGCATTTTTTTTTTTTAACCTAATCCCAACACTTAAAAAAAAACAATAATGACGATTTTTTTTCTCATCTTTTAAATTTTGTTACATTCATTACAAAAACAAGTTATGGATATAGTCTTTATTCTAACAAAATAAGTAAATATTTTTTATAATCAAATAAATTGCAAATAATTATAATAATATTGCTATATTCTTAAATTATCGACTGAAAAATTTAAAAATGTAAAATAAAATAGATTTTATTTATAATAAAAATAAAGGATTTCCAGTTATATTTATGATTTATTTCATTTTTTTTACAGTTAGTACTTTAACTTTTAAATACTTTTCTAAAATTAGTAAAGTTTTTTTTAATTATAACTTTTGTAATTTTCAATATAATCACATAAAAATACTTTAAAAAAAAAACATTTTCACGATGAGAACAAAATTAAAACTAATTTTTGTCTTATAACTTAAGTTTTAAAAAATGTAAATTATTACAATAAACTTCTCAATTTTTTATCAATATTTTGAGATTTTTAGAATTTGAAGTTATTAAGCTCTTCTTAGCAATAAATGATTATTCCTTCCTTACTTTATTTAACCAGGGAATAATTAAAAAAATTATTTTGTTTTTGTTTTTTTACAATAATTCATCTCTCAATAGTACATATTTTTATTTTGCTATCGAACAGAACAATTTTCATCATATGAACATTTTCTTCAATTTTATAATGATTTATCGTTTATCGCTTGATTGAGAGAAAAAAATTTAAATTTTTAAATGAAATGAAACAAAGTAACAAACTCATTGAAACTGAAAACAAAAAGTAATTTGCAAATAGTAAAAAAATCATTTTCATATTGGCGGATTTCATCAAGTAAATAAAAAATTTAGCAGTTCAGTAAAAAGAATTGTGTAAAATTTATACTAAACTACAAAAATAATAAAAACAACCGAGATATTGTTGAATCAGTTTAGGTACTACTCTACTGATTCTCTAAAAAATTAGCAACCATTCCATTCTATACCGTAATGAAAAAAAGCCGCAAACTTAATAAAAACAGTTTTATCGTCAGTCTTAAGAGGAAAGGCAAAAGTTATATTATTATTGTATTTTTTTAATTCTTTTTAGAACGTTCGAAATTTTGGTTAAAAATCTTTTTTTCTTTTTTTTTTTTTTTGCGTCAGCAGGCGACCAAAGGAAATTTTAGCGTCTTTTTTGCGGTGAGAAAAACATTGATTTGGAAATGGAAATTCTTGTAAAAATCAAATAATTGTCGGATTCTAATGAAACTTTCAGTATTTATTCACAGATGAATTAAATTATTTTAGAAATGTGTGTGTGTGGTTAAAAATTTTTTTTTTTTTTACATTTTTTTTGTGGGTATATGGTGTTGATTTTTTGCAAATACGGATGTCCATATACAACATTATAAAAAAATAAGAGTGATAGCTATAGCAAATTTAAAGCTAAAGTGTCTAAAATTTATTAAAACATTAGATTACAGAGAATATTTTCCTAAATATTACTGGGTAGTTCAAAGTTATATAAAAAAGGTGCATCTGTCATTCAAGCTGTCAAGCTCTAAAATAAACAGCTGCCACTGTGTTAAAAATTCATTTTGCAATATTTAAAACTTAAAGTAAGTAATTGTTTTAAATCAGATTAATTAAACTTTAACTCAGCTAATCTTCAAATAAACTTTTACGAAAGTACATTTTATTTTTGAAAGATATAATGTAATTCACTTTATTAAAAAAACTAAAGAGAATTACATTGTGATGACAGATGGCTGAAAATGGAATACTAGGTATAATTACTTTGGAACACACAACAAATATTAAATTCTCTCGAATTATGATTCTACCAAAATATATATTGTTCACTTTTTTGTTTATGCTACCAATTACTGTAAAAAATGTGCATACAACACCTTTTTCTTTTTCTTCTTTCTTTTTTTTTTTTTTTTAGCGCACTCCAAAAATTAACTTTTAAAAAATCTAGCCTGTCTTAGTCATTACTATAATTTAATTCATCAACAGAGAAACAGATGTTTGTGCCAAATATAATTTGTTTTATTTTTAATCATTAGAAAGTCTTTGAGAAGAAAACAAAGTTACTTAAATCAGAAAAATGTGTTCATGATTTTAGTTTTGATCCTTATTGTGACAGGTCATTTTCATTGGCATTTGTTTACATACCACATTGTGTTCAGAAATCTATATATATTTTAAACTTTGTCTTATTGGGAAACAGTAAAAATATGATATTTTGTATTGTCTGTATTTTATCTCTTCTGAATCTTATACAACAGAAATAATCCAATTTATATTTTTCGACCCTATTTTTATTCCTTTAACCTAAAAAAAACAAACTTTGTTTTAATTCGATTTTAGTATTATAGATTAATATATAAACATACATTTAAAATGTGTTAAAATGTTTATTATTGAGTATTCATGCATCAACAGATAAAGATGTATGTAGACTTCTCAGCAATGTTATTTTTTACTGTAAATATATGAACCATGATATTTTCATTGAAACGTAAATGATTGATATTTGCTAAGTTTAACTAAGTAAATAAAACAAGATTACGTGATTGAACACACTACACTAACTAATCATTTTGTTAGACATATTACAAGCTTGCCAATCATATAGACTAAAAAACTGTAATAAAAAGAAAATATCAGCTCTTTTTTTTAATTATAAGTGGTCACCTAAAATCATTTAGTTATAAATGTTTTTGATTATTTTTTACTGTTATTAATTAAAATTATAAATTGTTTGTCAATGATTTGAATGTCTTGTATTTTTAAATGCTTAAAGTGTAATATTTTTATTATGACTAAAAATTCTGTTTTGTTCCTTACAGCTTTAATCTTAAAGCAGCCATGGACCATAATCGTTATCTGAATTTCCCTAAATCAGAAATGAAATTACCAGATGTATCATGTGAGTACAATTCTAAAGAAACATATTTCCATCTTTGATTAATTGTTGTTTGTTAGTAGCAGTAGTTTTGTTATAGTTCTTCATTTACTCCTCATCAAAACTGTTCTTTGTCATAATAATAAAAAATATCCAGTTTTAATTGCTGTTTCTAGCAGTGTTTTTTCTGAATGAACTCTTATTTTTTTTGTAGCTGGAAGCAACTCTTTAAAGTTCAACAAAGGAGGAGATGGCCGTCCCAGAGGCTTTGGGTTTCAAGGATTTGCCATAAACAAAAAGCCTGCAGAACCTTCTAATGTTAAACCTCCTGGCACAGATACGCTTGGTTTTGCACCCGGTAGTACTCTATTCCCAGGTCGATCATATAACTTTAGTACCAACATTGGGAAGAAACGAGTGAAAAGTGAAGAAGAGTTAGTATAGAATTAGATTTTAAACAGTTTAATTGAAAACATTAAAAATCATGTCATTGTATTGTATGGAATTTGAAAGTTATTTTATTTATAATGTCAATAAATCATTTGATCAGCTTATGGCTGCTTGATGCTGTACTTTTATGATTGAATCATTGTTTATTGCAAGTCAGCCTGTCTGCTTTGTTTTTAATTTATTCACACAAATTATATCTTATTAATTTTTTTTTTTTATGTGTGAATATTGCTGAACTGACATTTCTTGAGTTCATGTAAATTTGTTACATAATGCATTAATATTTGTTAAAGTTTCTATAACAGGATGTGAGTTTATTATTTGCTTGTCCAAATTCATAAAGTCTGATTCAAAAACCATCAATAAATTGATGTAAATGGATTTGATGATTTTTTTTTTTTTTTACAAAAAGCTGTAGTGTGATAATTTCTTTTCATCTATTTCAGGTATTTTGAGGATGAAGATGAAGATAACCCTGACTTGGAATACCAACCTGCCCCTGGTAGCCCTGGGGTTGAGAAAGAATCTTCTGACAGTAGTGACAGTGATGACCCATTAGATGCTTTCATGGCTAGTATTGAGGTTTGTACACTTTCAACTCAGTTGAATATTTTCTATTATCAGTGCATTTTATAAATTTTACTTTTGTTCCAGAAACATTTCCCAACAAGATATGTTGCAATTAATTTTGACAAGAAATTTCTGTCAATTTCTGTTTCTCTTATTTTGATTATTTGTGTGTGTATCATTGATGTAGGATGTAATTCTGAAATTTTGAAGCAAAGTATTAATCTATGAATTGTTCATACTAATATCCTTGTCTATCTGACTTGATTGCAAGGGATTGCTGAGTTTTCTAGTTTTTCCTACCACACTGTATGAAATATTGGGATCAAAATAGCAAAGATGAGGGTGCTAGTTCAGATAATTAATGGAATAATATTCTATTAAAGTACAAAACAAATAATTGATTCTATATTAAATTATAAATAAGGTATAAAGTTTATCAAATGCTGTTAGAAAGCAAGGATTATACAAGGGATATTCTAAGGGTGCATTATGAACTGTTATCTGTGAAAGCTCTATTGTTTAGCTGTTGAGTTAATCAATATTTTTTCTCTTCATTGAGTTGAGGCATTTAATGTTGTAACCACTTTAGTAATTTTTCCCCAATCTCATTAAATTTCTCAAACGAATATTATTTGTATTCTTATCTATCCTTCTATTCAAAAAGTTACCATTGGCTTTCATTGAATTCTCTCCTTACTTTTTTAATCTTGCTTGTTTTTTTAACTTGGGATTTAATGTTAGCATACAAATAATCTTCTAACAGCACTTCTGTTTGTCTGAGTTTGGATGTGGATGTATGTTACCGTTTTATACTCAAATAACAACAACAATAGAAACCAATAAAAAGAAAGTAACAGATTATTAATAAGTCTGTTTATTCTCCTAAGCATGAAAGCTTCCATTTCACAGCATTGAGTTAATCAGAAAAGATGGCAATTAGATAAGTATTGTTGAAATTAGGCATCTACAGACAAACTTTTTGGTTTTCTATGCCATCAAACTCTCTCAGAAAGGCCAAGAAATCAGTTCAGTCTTTGAATGTTAGAATTTTCTGTACTTCTGTGTTTATTTTCAGAAAGAGGTGAAAGATCAAGATACTAAGGTGAAAAAAGAACCTAAAAAGACTGACAAGTAAGTATTACCAGTCCTTTTGGATGTGAATGTGAAAATGTAAAGAAAATTGTCTTTCGCATATTCAACTGCAGATCTTACATAGTATGCTGCTGTTATTGACTTATTTGCTCTGTTGTCCCATGTTTCTCCTTCAGTAAGTTCTACAGGCTAATACTGTTCTGAAACAGTTATTTTAATCACTACTTCTTTTAATGTTTCATATACATTTCCACATAAGTGTATAAGTTTGATATTATATGTTTGTGTTTTGTCACATCTTCAGTTCCTTTTTTTTTTTTTTTTCTTTCTCGTGCAGAGGTGTGCGCGAGGACATAGAGCAAGAAGATGATCAAGAATCATATTTTCGCTATATGGAAGAGAATCCAACTGCTGGTCTTGTCAAAGATGATGACGATGTAGAAATGGAGTATGATGCAGAAGGCAATGCTATCATTCCTGAAAAAATGAAAGTTAGTTTTGCATTATCCACATATGGCCAAAAATTACTTTTGACAAATACATTCATTATTTAAAGAGTTTACAGTAATCATATACATTTTTACAGTGTATTCTATTTTTGTTATAATATACTGAAAGAAAAGATTTAATGTAATAAATGCATAACTTCAATTTATAGTATTTGGATAGTTCATTTGTTTGTAAACATGTACTAAATGGCACTGAGTCACTTTTATTCCAGTGTGATGTCTATTTGGCATTTCAGCTTTGGTGATATATAGGATGTTCTTTTCATGTCTCAAGAATCAGAATAACTATACATTTTAGTAAATTTATTTTGATTATAATTTATTAGCAGAAGTATGATAATCAAAGAATAGATATGTATTGTTGAAACTTCTGTAAAAATCGTCAAAAAGTTTGGTTTACTTAAAAAGTAAAAAAGAAACAAAAAAAACATGCTATCATCAAAATTTGAACATTAAATCTATGAAAGACAAAATTCAACTATTACACACATTATAAATGTTATTACAGTAACCTAAAACACACCTTATAAAACTTGTTAAAATCAGGTCAAAGATTCACACTCACCTTACACAAAAGGTACAAGGAGTTCAGAATTAAATTTATTATTTGGATTTCAGTTATAGTGAAAATAAATTTTCATTCATTTTTTAAATTTAATTTCTGATAGATTATTGATCCACTACCACCAATTGATCATTCTGAAATTACCTACTCAGAATTTGAAAAGAACTTTTATGAAGAACATGAAGAAATCGGTCAACTCAGTGATTCTCAAGTGGAAGAGCTTAAAGACAAGCTTGGCATAAAAGTATGTATTTTTTTTCTCCAGAGAAATATCCAAGCCTGGCAGAAGTTGTTTAATCTTATTTTAAATAATTAGCAATTATAATACTGATATGTTTTGTGTTCTCTTTAGGAAAAGAAATAATTAGAATTTTCAGCTTTTTTTTAATCTGCCATTATGGATGCAGGTTAGAATTACTAAATTGTTTTAACAGATGACAAAAGTTGGTATTGAGTAAATTAATAATGCTACAAGTTTTTGAAATTGTATGATATACTTTAACAATATATCTTTAACCATCAATGTCTAAAAATAGTTAACTCTTTTTTGTCTTTGGTTATTCACAAAGTATTTAACAAAAAGGAAAAAATAACTTATGCTCATAGAAAATTGTTATAAAATAATTGCAATTATGGTATCAGAATGGAATGCTTTAAAATGAACTTTGACTGAAATGGGAATTGGCTACAAAGTAATTAAATTTTCAGCTGTTCATATAAAGCCATCAATGTTTTAAAGAAGATAAATGAGTTTTTTGTTTTTTTTTAAATATGCAAAAACTTATCAATTTACAACATTCATTTATTTAATATTTTGCAGGTGACTGGTATTTGTCCTGCAAAACCAGTCAGTAGCTTTGCTCATTTTGGTTTTGATGAGTCACTTATGAATGCAATAAGGAAATCTGAATATACTCAGCCAACCCCTATACAAGGGCAGGTCAGTTTTTTATAATGGTTTATTTTTAATCAATTTTGAAGTGTCATATGTAGTCTTAAAAAATATTAAAAAATTGTTCCTTGATTATTTTTTTTTTTCTTATTGGAATAATTAATAATTTAATAATAATAATAATAATAATTCTTTGATTTGATAATTGATTTCTTTAGGAATAATTATTAATTTAATAATAATTCTTTGATTTGATAATTGATTTCTTTAGGAATAATTATTAATTTAATAATAATTCTTTGATTTGATAATTGATTTCTTTAGGAATAATTATTAATTTAATAATAATTCTTTGATTTGATAATTGATTTCTTTAGGAATAATTATTAATTTAATAATAATTCTTTGATTTGATAATTGATTTCTTTAGGAATAATTATTAATTTAATAATAATTCTTTGATTTGATAATTGATTTCTTTAGGAATAATTATTAATTTAATAATAATTCTTTGATTTGATAATTGATTTCTTTAGGAATAATTATTAATTTAATAATAATTCTTTGATTTGATAATTGATTTCTTTAGGAATAATTATTAATTTAATAATAATAATAATTCTTTGATAATTAATTTTTTTAGGAATAATTAATAATAATTATCTGTAATTGTCTAATGTTGATAATTCTGATAGCTAGAGTTAACCCATTAATTGTGGATGAAGGGAATATCTCTCATTGAAGTGTTATTGCTCAAATGCAACTGATGAACATTTCTGTTGCATTTCAATGCTTTAGATTGTTGCTTAAGATTTTGAGTGTAATTTAAACAGGACCAATCATGTAATATAATCAGATAATATGTGTGGAATTTTCTTTATTTCTAATTTTGTCATTGATCAGAAATAATTATTGGACATAGCACTATGGCAGAATGTAATTTATTGCACTCTGAAGCTGCTTATATGCTATTGATTTCATATGCAGCATGTTTGCAATAATTGTGACTTTTATTTTTGTATTTTTAACATGTGAATTCTATTTGCACCATTTTAATTATTTTCTAAAATGACTTTATTTTTATAGTTCTGAAAAAGAAATTCAGAAAGTGGTTTTTCAGCTAATTTAATTTTTATAGTTCTGAAAAAGAAATTCAGAAAGTGGTTTTTCAGCTAATTATGCAAATTATTAAATGTGCAGGTAGCTTAATTGTTACTGGTATGGAAAATGGAGTTGGCAGAACAAGTTGAAAATCTGGTCGAGTTGTGTTTACTTTGCAATAATGTTCTTTGGGAAGCCATATGAAACCTTTTCTTTTTGAGCAGCTATGGGATAAATGTCAGAGTAAATTGAGCTTTCCATCTTTGGCCTCGGGTGGCAGCCAGTCTAAGAGAAGGGCTATACTGAATTTAAAACCATGGAGAAGACAGTGTGAAACCACTTCACTATCTTTTCCAAGAAGTCATTATGATTCAAAGTAGCTGTAGAGAGTCATGATTGCCTATGTCCTGAAAGGGACAGGGAATTAAAAAAAAGTGTCATTAATTATATAAAATATATCTAAAAAAAATTAAGCATAAGTAATGTGTAATGATGAGTAATGTGTTGGAACTCCTTGTTTTTATCATCATCATACCACTAATATTTTTATTATTATTATTAATTTATAGTACTGTCAAAAAATATAATATCAGTATTTAAGTAATTTTGTAATTGCATTGTTGGTATTTTGTGCTTGAGAAATCTAGGATTTTTATCTATACAACTATCTCTGTTGTTACATGTAAGAAAGAATTCTGCTTTTTAGGTATTTAAAAATAAAAATATCCAAAAAAGTTGACAAAAATCAAAAGCAATGAAAAATAATATACAAGTAGCTTAATCTCCTTTTTATTTATTATATGGAGTTATTATGGTAACATGAGACAAGTTTGCTTATTGGTATCTGGTAATGCCTGCTCTTAACATTACCATTACCATAGAATTGCTTCATCCTCAGAAGTAGAGATGAGACTGCAAGACTGATAAATATAGAAAGTCACATTGTGTTTTAACATAGATTTTTAATACCAAAATTTACCAATGAAAAGACAATTATTCAATGCTTTAAATTATGCCAAATTATTTTATTTGTACCAGATCAAGCATATAGTTAATCCTACTGGTACATTTTTGACTATTGTTTTAGGTTTTTGCAATTGTTAAAGCTGACAACTAATAGTGATTAGTTGTCAGCTTTAACAATTGCAAATTTTCTTTTCTTTTTTTTTTAACTTTAGTAAGCATTTATATATGTTTTGTTTCCTCAAAAAATTACATATTGGTTTTAAACTTTTTGCAATTTTTTATTTTTTTTTTGTTTATATATATATATATATATATATATATTATTATTTTTTTTGTGGGGGGAAGTTATTGTATTTTCATAAACCTTTTTTAGTCCAATTTGTAAATTAGATTTATTATTTTTTTTAAATTATTCTATAACATTAACTGAATAAGAATTATTGTTTTAATTTTTACTATGCTTTTAATTATGAAATAAAAATCATAGCATCAAATGTTAGTGTTTATTATGGTTATTATCTAACATTAATTTCTTTATCTGCCTTTGTAAATTATTTCTTGACAAAAATATAACTTGTTTTGAAGCAGATAAAAACAAATCAGTTATGCAGAAAAATTGTATTAAATTGGCATCATTTAATTCACTGTGGTGCTGTTACTCAGAAGGATTTTTTGCTATTGTAGGGAATTCCTGTTGTTTTGGCAGGCAGAGATATCATTGGAATTGCCAAGACTGGTAGTGGCAAGACAGCTGCATTTGTATGGCCAATGTTGATTCACATCATGGATCAAGTAAGAATTCAACACTCCCTAATAAGTTTTTCACTGCTTGTTCAGTGTTTTTGTACCTAGGTTACTATGGATTGATTTTTCAATTTCATTACATAGTTAAACAAATTTTTTTTTTTTAGTGTGTGTGTGTGTATATATATATATATATATATATATATATATACACACACACACACACACACACACACTAACTTTGATCACCACTCAGACAATTTACAGACCTGAATGAATAAAAATTTGTTACATTTGTAATTTAAAAAATGAATCCCATCTGTAGCATGAATCTTTGTGATTTGAATATATGAATTGTTCTGATTAGAATAGTGGCAAAAGTTAGCAATACAAAAAGAAAACTAAATGTAAGGCATTCTTAACATGTTTAAAGAATTAACAGTTGTAACATTTTGAAAAGTTCAAAGTACACACTGTTTGAACCAAATATGAGGATATTCATCCAATGGAAAAATTACAATTTTCATCTCAGAATTTCATCCCTTTAGTAAGGTTGATCCATAATATTCATATAATCAGAACAAGTGTGGAATACAAATCTAAGAAAAAAAACATTGAAATATTTGAGTTTATGCTAACTTTTATTTTACTTACACATGACTTAAGAAAAACTTTTTTCTTTTTTGACACTCCTTCAAACTGTATCTTTTGTATTTTTAATAGTAAAGATTTCTGTAAAATACCATTGGCATATTCTACTAATGTGATTAAATATGTGATTTATTTTTCAGAAAGAACTTGAAGAAGGTGATGGCCCTATAGGTTTGATATTAGCTCCAACTAGAGAATTATCTCAACAAGTAAGGTTCTAATCTATATTTAAAAAATATTGATATTTAAATAATTTTCTCTAAATTTAATTTTACTGTAACTTTGGCCCAGTCAGATTGCTTATTTTCATTTCCAAAAATAAGGCTTTGGGAATGAAAATAAGCAATTTGTAGTCATTTAAAGGTATTAAATACTAAAATTAAACTGAAAAATTGCCAGTAAAAAATATATCTTAAGATTTGTGTATAAAAGACAGAAAATAGTGCTTGCTTTTTTTTTTTTTTGGTTTCAGTATAAAAAATTTTTATGGTAGAAATTTATATAAAATCATTCATTACATGTTTTTGAGAGATGTCCTAAATATCAGACTTAACACATTATATTTATATATACAAGGTAACCAAAAAAGTTCTGTCCGTTTTTTGATTAGTCATTGAATGAAGTTGAAATATATACAAAATGCGTGTAGCAATTGTTTTCAAATTCGGACAGCCGGAAGTAGGAACATCAGACGTTATAAAAAATATGCGCACCATGCCCAGCCATCAGTTATAAGCCGGACAGCTGTGAGAAGGATGGAAGTGTCTAGAGATCTCGTTCGGGGCTGTTTGCTTTATGACTTCAAAGTGGGCTTATCAGCAGCTGCATCAACTTGCCGCATATGTCAAGTGTTTGGGGATAGTGCTGTGGATGAACATACTGCAAGGTGTTGGTTTCGAAAATTCGCCACCGTACCGCATCCTTATTCAATTGAGTACTTACCAGTGATGAAAAGTGGGTTCTGTACGAAACTCCCAAGCATTCCAGACATTGGTTGTCTCCTCAGGATGCTATCCCTCACACTGCAAGACCGCCTATGCACCTACGCAAGATTATGCTTTGTGTCTGGTGGACAGGTCATGAAGTGGTTCATTATGAACTGCTACCAACGGGCCAAACAGTCACTGGAGACCTATACTCACAGCAATTGAAACGTGTGCAACAGGCATTGTGCCAGAAGGAGTCAGCACTGGTGAATCGCGAAGGTGTGCTTTTCCTCCATGACAACGCCAGGCCGCATGTTGCGCGAGTGGTCAGGGATACCATACAGCAACTTGGGTGGGAGACTTTGTGCCATCCACCTTATTCACCTGAACTTGCGCCATCCGATTACCACCTCTTCCACTCCCTGGATAATCATCTTTGTGGGAAATCATTCACCAATGAAGCAGACTTGCGCAAAGCCCTCACGGACTTCTTTGCATCACCCCCCCCCCCTCCCCGAGTTCTGCTGCAAGGTCAGAAGAAGGTGCTGGATGCCGATTACTTCGGAGACTAAATATAATTTATACATAATGTTAAGCGTTTTCATTTTTTTCTTTTAAAAACGGACAGAACTTTTTTGGTTACCTTATATATATATATATATATATATATAATTTTTTTTTTTTTTTTTTTTCAGATTTACCATGAAGCTAAGAAATTTGGAAAAGTTTACAATATCCGTGTTGTATGTGCCTATGGAGGTGGTAGCCTTTGGGAACAGTGTAAAGCTTGCCAAGAAGGAGCTGAAGTTCTTGTAGCAACACCAGTAAGTTTTCTTTTAAAACAATCTCTCTAATATTAAGACACTTGACTGCATGAAATCAGTAGTGAATTTTCAGCATTAAAGATTAGTGATTAGACTATTTAGATTGGATTCCTATGAAAGAGAGGATAGTAGTTTCTTGGTTATTGAAATAGTTTTACATAGGTTTTTATGAGTTTATAAAATTGATCTACATTATTTCTAATGAGTGGTTTTCTTAATCCAGTAACTAAATTGAATCATTGTGACTGGAATAGCAGAAAAGAATAACTTTATAAATAATAAAGGTTGATTGTGAATTCAAATGCTTCTGCTCAGTATTTAAATGGTTTTAGTTTATATTGTTGATGCATGTAAAATAATGCAAATTGTAAATAATGGTTTCCTCTATAAAAGCTGATATTTTGGCTGGCAAAGGACCTAATCAGTGTGTGTGTGTATATATATAATATATATATAATGTCTTTAAGTCTGTGGATGAAATCCTAGGGCCTTAAAATTAAATTCCCCACACCTTTATATTGACCTTAAACTTTCTTTTCTTTTCCCACTCTCTAAGATAGCAATATTTCTTGATTTTAACCTGGAGTAAATTTTCCCATTTTTGTTTGTAAGTCTGAAAGATCGAGAACTGTTTTTAAAGCTCTCATGAAATAAAAATTATTACCTGTGGGATTTTAATTGTTTGATATTCTTTAATTAATAATAATTTTGCTCTGTCTTTGACATAGAGGTCTCCATGGATCTATATCCTCCTGGAAATTCCTTATGGATTACCATATTGTATTATTATTACTAATATATATATATATTATTTGATAATTAATAGGGATAATTCCAAAGAGGATATAAATCCTAAGAGAGCTCAATGTAATAACGGAGCAAATATAATAATATTATTTTATATCATGTATGTCTTTTATTGTAGGGCACAATACCTTAGATGCTAGTTACTGGCTACTTTTTGCACAAGACTTTGTTGATGTCTACCTATAGTAATGTAAGATTTCATAGCACAATTTGTAATAACTGTTGCTTATTTATGCTTCATTTCAGGGCCGATTGATAGATCTTGTCAAAAAAAAGGCAACCAATCTACAGAGAGTCACTTATTTAGTTTTTGATGAAGCTGACAGAATGTTTGATATGGGTTTTGGTAAGTTGTTTCAGTTCAGATTTTTCTCGTCTTTTTCCCCTGAGTTAAATTAAATGTACTTCAACTATTCAATTGATTTGTTGCAGTGAACAGTAAATGAATGAATCATATATATATATATATATATATATATATATATATATATATATATATATATATATAAGCAAATATCATAAAGTTTACATACTTGATGTAAGAGAATGAAATATAGTTTGTATACATTATTAGAGTTTTCATAATTTTTTCATAAATAATAAAGTCTGACAATAGAGATGATAGGTGGAGGATTATTATTGAATAATTAAATTCACCTTCAGTTCCCCAATAGATGAAGCTTTGTCTTTTTAATGAATTGTTTGGAGTAGTCAGTTGAAATAATCAATAATCATATATTAAACTTATTATCAAAGAATTTTCAACCTAATCTACACTCTAACCAAATGATTAAACATCATTTTTTATAAAGTCTTTCTTGGCTGGGATGATAATTTTTATAAATTTTAAGTACACCCTCATTAAAAGGGGCAACATTTGCATTATTTACTTTTTTTTTCTTTTTTTTTCTTTTCAAAGATTAAAGTATTAAGAAATCTCATTTAGTGATTTTCTAAATTTTATAACTTTAGTCTATAAATTTATTAATGTTTCGATTTTTATTGTTGAAATTTAAATTCAGAATCTCAAGTTCGCTCAATTGCTAACCATGTTCGACCTGACAGACAAAGTAAGTTTTTTTTGTTTTTTTGTTGTTTTTTTCTCCAACAGCTTTCACTTAGATAATTATTACAAACAACATTCACATACTGATGCATTAAGGATGTTTAAACATTTTGAGTATTGGATTATTTAATTTTATTTTCAAAGATTAATCTTTCATGAAATATGATTATTTTTTAAAAGGATTTTAAGATAGAGATTACATCTTACTTGTTAGCCAATTTAGAAAATAAGAGTTTATATGAAACTGATAAACTCAAATTTAGCCCTTGTTTGGATTCATCTCTAAAAATATATATATATATATATATATATATATAAATTTTTGCTGGGAAACATCCAAGAAGTTTGAATGATAATTATACAGAGAATGTGTTTTTATAGAATAGCTGAATTAAGCTTGTCTGGATTGTTACTATTTTAATTTTTACATGTACAAATAAAAAACAGTGCCTATCTGGAAATGGTGACTGGAATTAATGGAAATAGTAAGATAAGTTGATTTGAGAGGATATCTTCTTTTGTTATACATGACAGTACAGGATGTAGAAAATTCTAGAAATTATTCTAACTATAGTATGACAAACAGATATCAATGTGTAAAAAATGACACTTATTTTTCTCTGAATGTGCCATATTTTCTATTTAGAAATTTGAATACTTTTTACTTGTAATTATATACAGCCTTGCTATTCAGTGCAACATTTCGTAAGAAAGTTGAGCGTTTGGCGCGGGACATCCTGGCAGATCCTATTCGTGTCATTCAAGGAGAACTTGGCGAGGTACGTATCACCTTTATTTATTTATTTTTTATTATTTTGGTTATTTGACCATAAATAAATTTTCTTCTTTGCCAATTGTAATTTTAATGATTACTATTAAATGTAAACATTTTCTTCTTTTTTTTTTAACATGACAGGCAAATCGAGACATTACTCAGTTGGTTGATGTGTTACCTTCAGGACCTACAAAGTGGCGTTGGTTAATGAAACGACTTGTAGAATTTACTACATGTAAACTATATACTTTTCTTTGTTTAATTGTTTCTTAAGATTGTAAAGATAACATCCTACTCTTTATCAGCTTGTAGCTAATGGCACTGTAGGCATTGTCATTATGTTCCTTATTACTTAAGGGCATAAAAATATTATATAGCTGAGTGTTGTAGTTTGATTTGTGATTAGCAACACCATTGGAACTTGATATAAAAATAGTGAAAACAAGAATTTTATTATAGTTATATAATCAATGCAAATGAAGTGCTACCCTTCTTCCATTTTCTTATTAATATGTTAAATAGTTTAGTTACTAAACAAGTTATCATGAAATAAGTTTTCTGGTATAAATTCTTGAAACACTTTACTAAATGTTTGTCTATGTATTTGTATGATTGTGGATGTGTACCAATGTTTATCAGATGATATTTCTTTTCAGTGGGAAGTATTCTAATCTTTGTGACAAGAAAAAGCAATGCTGAAGAATTAGTCTCAAATCTTCAAAATAAAGACTTTTCAGGTCAGTTTTTCTTTAATTTCTATTTTAATATGGAAAAAAAGAAAGAACTTTAGTTTGTACAACAAAATTTGAAAGAAAAAGAACATAGGTACAATAGATTAGATATGGTAATATTTTTTTCCTTTTCACAATGAAGACTAGTAAAATTAATCAATGAGAATATCTTCTAGGGAATTATAAAAAATAAAGTTGTAAATAAATGAATACTCATGTAACAGAAAATAAAATTCCATGGCATGTTCTTAGAGTATTATTTACTATTATTACTTTTGTAATCAATAATATTGATTAGCTAGAGAAAATGTTCTTTGATCTTATTTAATTTTTTTTCCAGTGGGTCTCCTCCATGGTGACATGGAACAAGCTGAGAGAAATAAAGTAATC
Organism: Acanthosepion esculentum; assembly: GCA_964036315.1. NCBI lineage: Eukaryota > Metazoa > Mollusca > Cephalopoda > Sepiida > Sepiidae > Acanthosepion > Acanthosepion esculentum. The sequence goes on from OZ038490.1 coordinate 34,773,871, forward strand.
ACAATGTTTAAAAAGAAGGAAATTCCTATTTTAGTTGCAACAGATGTAGCTTGTAAGTAAAAGTTATGTTTTTTACATTAAAAAAAATTGATATCTGGTGGTATTAAGTACCTAAAATTTTTTGTTGCACATTTATCTAGCACAAGGTGTAACATTTGTTATAATAAAAAGGCTAGAAAACTAGTTCCCATACCTTAGTATGGTTTTCTATAAATATATCTGGTTGTAAAGTAATTGTTCATTACAGTCTACCTTTAATGTATGTGTGAAGTTATGTAATATTTAATGAAAAAGGAACTTATAAAAAGAAGAGGTAGATTTTTATTTATAATATATATTATCTGTTCAGAAAATATCCAGTTTAATATTAATGCAAAAATAGCCTACCTATGACAATGGTGCTTCCGTCCTGTTTGGGATCTGACATACTCAGCATTTCCTGTACTTTTCAAAACAGTCTGCAAAGTCATTTTTTGAGATCATCATCAGTTGCTTTATTGCTTTCTCTTTTAATTTTGTCCAGAGCATTTTAGCAGGGGATTCTTTCAGTAAATCAATTCTGGTTTGTTGAGGTACTAACAGGTCAGTCATGCATTGGTACTCCTAAAACATTCTCCATGAAATATGAAGAAA